>OX243882.1:5965984-7215984 GCA_945859645.1 Amphipoea oculea | reverse complement strand
TTACATATGAAATTGGCGTTTTTCGTACTGGCCACTTTAATCACGAATTTCTCCTCTTTGGTAAGGAATTCCAAATTCAAATTTGTACAGCTATTTACTCATGTATTTGTGCTTCGATGACCGTCATTCATTTGTTTTTTTTCTTCTGTTTTTTCTGTTTGCGTCACTCATTTTACAAAATGGAAAATTTAAAATATCGCATTATTTACGAGTACGAGTTCCGCAGTGGCACTAGTGCTGCGGAAACGACTCGAAGCGTGAATGATGTGTATGGCGGTCATGTTGCAAAAGAAAACACAGTTCGTTTTTGGTTCCAACGTTTTCGTTCTGGAAATTTCGACCTGCAGAACAAGCCCCGTGGACGGCCTGAGACCCAAGTTGATAATGGAGAATTGAAGGCTATTGTGGAAGCGGACCCATCGCAAACCACGTCCTGATGTCTATTGTCAGCAATTACAAACCATGATGGAAAAGCTAGCGGCTAAACAACCAAGGCTGGTCAATCGCTCCACGCCACTGCTGCTTCACGACAACGCCAGACCACACACTGCGCAACAGACGGCTACCAAATTAGAAGAGCTTGAATTGGAATGTCTTAGACATCCTCCGTACTCCCCGGACCTTGCTCCAACAGATTACCATTTTTTTCGCAATTTGGATAACTTTTTGCAAGGGAAAAAATTCAACTCCGATGGGGCAGTCCAAATCGCCTTCAAAGATTTTATTGATTCCCGTCCGACTGTTTTTTTTAGTAAAGGGATCAATGAACTACCTATAAGATGGCAAAAGTGCATTGAAAACAATGGTTCATACTTTGATTAATTAAATATATTATATTAAAAAATATTCGACTTTTTGTTCCTTCCATACAAAACGCCAATTTCATATGTAAGGACCTAATATAATCACAAATAAATATACATTAATGTATGAATATACTTATTAACTAACTAAAAAGAAATAAGACAAACAATGAGAAAATATTATAGGCTGATTATGCTATATCACTATGGAAGCTAGGAGCAGAATGTCAAAAATAACTGTCAAATGAAAATGTTATGATAACTCGTGACTAATGTCGTAACTACACGGTGTCCGTTTGTACCTCACTCCCGTTAAATGTCCGTCGTGTCCCGGGATGAATGTGGATGGTGTCATCAATAACAGAAGCGAACAAATTCTGTTCCGTGGTTATAGATCTGTTTTGTTTTTTTTTTTTTTTTATTCGAGGTAACTTATCTTTTTTGTATACCCGTGTTTCTGTGACAAATATGGTGGCCCAGTGATATCGGCCGTGACTTACGAGGTGTGGGTTTTAGATTCGAACCCAGACAGGCGCTTTACTTTGTTAAATTATTTCATCACCACCGCTCTCAAAACGGTGAATGAAAACATCGTGAGGAAACCGGCATGTCTTAGAAGATGTGTGACATCTACCAACCCGCACTGGGCCCACGTGGTGGATTACGGTTACGAAAGAAGGCCTGTGCCCCAGCAGTGGAAACATTATAGAGTGGTTATGAATCACACTAATATTATAAAGGCGAAAGTTTGTGTGTGTGTGTGTGTTTATATGTTTGTTACTTCTTCACGCTCAAACGGTTCGACCAATTTTGATAAAATTTTGCATGGAGGTAGCTGACACCCTGGATTAACATATAGGCTACTTCTTATCCCGATATTCCCACGGGATCGACATTTACGCGGGTGAAACCGTGGGGCGCAGCTAGTAAGAGTATAGGTACCTAAGTATCCTGTAGGTGTATCAACTTGGTTTTCTAGTAATTTCGGTACCCTAAATTACTAGAAAACTAAATTGATTAGACAACTAGCAGTCCGACATCATTAGCGAATATTACCTAGGTAAAATGAATGCGGGAAAATTATGTAAGTACGTACCTGAAACGCTTTTGAAAATACCGTCACGTGTAACAGCCAGGGATAGTCGTAGACATCCATTGTAAAATGTATTAAAAAAAAAAGAAAAATATTGTTGAATGACATGATAATTATGATATTATTTCCCATGAGAAAACAGAATTACGTTTTTCTGACACTTTTATTTTCAGGTATGACCTGTTCGTTGTTTAGAAATTGGTTTTCTTGATTTTCTCAATTTAATCTTGGTTCCCTCTCAAACATACCTATAACTAGTAACCGGAGCCCCATACATCTAATTGCAGATGTGCTCGTACTGAAATAAATTATTTTAAATGTAAATACGCAGGATTGGCGCAGTGATAGCTTTTATTACTGATGCGTACGTCACCGATATATAATACTACGCAGCGCTATGTCGTGAATCATTGTTCAATAGTGTTAGACTTTATTTGGATTACCTAGATAGGGTTCTGGGATGTAGCGTTGCAAACAGCACCCTTATTGCGTAACACACTATCGACCTGAATCATTTGAAGGATATTTTTTTTTTTATTGCTAAATGGGCGCGCTCTTGACCCCTATCACGCCTGATGGAAAGCGATAGATGAGGTCTATGATGGAACGAGCGTGCCCAGAAGATGCCTGTTCACTCTTGATTTGAAGGCAGACGGGTAAAATGTGGGAGGGAACACAGATGCCGGCAGAGAGTTCCACACTTTCCACATTGCTAATCCATTACTTCATATGTTCGAAGTCTGCTCGACAAAACGTAAATTACCTAATGAATGTTGTTGAATTGTCAAAATTAAAGCGATTGCTACTGATACCTAGTGTGTTACGCAATTACCTACCCCGCAGGCCGATCGTCCACGAGCATGGAAAGTGGTTTACCTCTACTTAATTACCCCTGACTATTTTCGTCACTGGTGGCCTAACACACAGCACACAGCCACTAGCACACAGCTTCCTGTCTAGCTTATCTTTTTAGGCACAACAGCAAAGAATACTTAATAGTTGACAACAGCAGAAGAAAACAATGACACCTGCATAGCTATTCACAAACACTCGATACACTTCCGTGTCGTATCGAACATTAATCATTGTTATCTTAGGAGTCTTCTGCTGTTCACAAGTCCATACCCCGAAAATTTTGTCAGTTTAAATCAAATAGACGCCCGCTATTCTTCCAACAGATTTGCTGTTGAGGGCAAGTCAAATCAGGTTATCGAAATGTCAGATTTTCGATATGATAGCCTGTCGTATGGTTGTGAATCAGGGCTCTGGAACGCAAAGGGGTTTTCCACGAAGTTTCCTGCTATAGATCATCGACGATGCGTACAGATTTTCCGCTTAGGAAACTGCCGCACTCAGATCCTCTAATTGTGTTTTTATTTTGCATTTTGTTGATGAGGTACAGTAAAACGAGGCTACTTTGAACAGGCGGGGCTACTTTGACCAGGCCGATCACAACGCTATGACACGTTCCCCACACCCCGCGCCTCGCGCAATATTACTCGAGGTCACGCACACTTGCTGACACGTGAAAACCGATTTTGGCGCTCTGTCAAAGTAGCTCCAAAATCTGTCAAAGTAACCCTGGAAGTCAAAGTAGCCCCGTATTGCGGTAACATTCGTTTAGGAAAAAATAGGGGTAAGGCGACCCACCCGTTTACTATGCAGCAAAAAATTAGTAAGTATCTGAAGGGGTGCGGGATTTTCTAAGATGCAGGTTCACCTACTAAAACTCAAACCAAGTGTAACCAGTCTATAGCACATTCCAACTATTTTTACTTCATAACCTCGTTCTTTTTAATGAACGTTCCGTTTTACGACAAGTGAACGCTCATCACGGCATTAATGGCGGCACTTCCGGTTCATTAGCATTATACACAGCACGTAAAAAATAAGCTATTAAAATATGAATTTTATTCGTAAAACATTCGCTGGCTTTATGGCGATGTAGGAGGAAATTCTGTGGAATAGATCATTTTCTTGGGAGAAGAAAGTTGTTACTTGTAGAGTTGTAGATTGTTCCAAATTGGTACCATAACTGCCCGCCGAAGCTGAAACCACTACAAGGCGTGAACATAATTCGTCGATTAAATGGAAAAATGGCATATTTGACATTTTTTTGAAAATAAGATTATTACATAAAACGAGTCTACTAACAAGATTATTTTATATGTAAAAACGACGCTTTAAATTTGTACCTACAGACGCCAGCACATCAACCTATTCGAAACTGTCAGATTTTCACAATCAACTTTGAACCTTATGCTTTAGTAATAAAGTTGAAAATCTATTAAAGAAATTTGACAGACTGTAGGGCGTCTGTACTTTCTGAATTACGTCATTTTTCTATTTAACCGACAATATTATAGAGACGGCGCACTACGGAAAATCGAGGTCTGTTTCAGATCAAAAATCTATAACTTCTTTATTTTTCAAGAAAGACGCTTGAATTTTTGCACATGCATAGAGTATTAAATTTGGCTTTAGATAAAGTTCGGAAGCTATCATTTTACTGATATACGCCGCGACGTAAATTGAAGGCGCGGCGCAGGCGCTGCGCAGGCATGATGCCACGTCAAAACGTTTTCATACAAAATGTACGAAGGCGACGCGTCGCCAAGTATTTTCCCTCAACCTAAATAAACCAAGACATAGAACAGTTAAGTTTTCCATTAAACTTCGAGGTTTATAAAGCACAATGACCTAGCACCCTTAGGCGTGAATTATACAGAAACGGCGTAAGGTGAAAGCGCGGTGTATCTTGCGAATGTCTTGGTTTATTTAGATTGAGGGAAAATACTTGGGTAACCTGAAAACTGGCCCACCACCTAAGAATGAGGCCCAAGTGGCCCTACGAGGTATTTTTTTATTATTTACTTTGTTGAGCAGACCAATGTTTCGAGCATATGAAGCAATGAATTAGCAATTATTATTATTAGCAAACGTTTAAAATTATTCAGATTCTGATTGATTGTGTGTGATATTATTTGCAATAAACACGAACTTACAGTTACTATACCTACTTTGCTAGGTAGGTCTACAAACGTCATGGTTATTGAAAAACTCAGCATGAATATTATTGAACCAGTTGGGGCGGATTCGCACTACGTCCGATCCGAATCCGAGAAACGCCGGTCCGAAGAGACTGTAGTCCTATTTGTATGAGGGCCTGAGGGGTTGCACACTACATCCGAACTAGGTATATCCGTCCGAATTTAGAACAATTTCCAATTTGGATTGATTTCTTGGATTCGGATCGGACGTAGTGTGAAACCGCTCTAAGAGATATCAACGTGAAAAACTTAGCTGTATCTGTGTTTGACCGTTGATTGACGCACAATGGCCTGTAGCCTGTAAGACGAATAAATTAATAGCCTATACTTAACATTTTGATCAAAGAAGCTACCAATCCACGCAAATGTGCCAACACTAACCACTGCACCACAAGAGCCATTACAACCACAGTACTATTACACAACCTATCACCCAAACCTTGCGCACCCAAATAAAGAGTTCGTGGAAGGCCACCCAGCGCGGGCGCAGCTGACAAACAAACCGACGAAGCACAGAGCACGGTAGCTGTGTGATAGGTACTTGGGTTTCATTGGAAAATTGTTCTTAAGGTGCCAGTGGTTGGTAGGTGTATAGAATCAAGTTCTTCTAACTGAACAGACAGCTGTGCTGTTGGGGAGTTTGTTGCGCCCAGTGGCGAATTTATACATTTGCCGCCAGTAGGCTATTCAAATTTTGCCGCCCCTACCGACCTCTACAATAATGTCCCATGTCTTTTGTATACTGCTTCGCCTTTTCTTCAAAATACTTAAAATTTTCTCGTTCATCAGCTACGAAAAACTTTGCAAAGAGATTTGTAAAGATCGGCAACTGTGATAAAATCTACTGTAGAAGCCTGAATTTGAGCATTCACTTTGTTTATTCTTTCCAAAAAAACATGGTAGGTATATAAATATTAATATTTTTAATTTCAGTACCTAAGACATTTAAAAAAAATGTTAGCCCCAAATTTGCCGCCCCTAAAATCTGCCGCCCTAGGCTTCAGCCTACTCAGCCTGTTGGTAAATCTGCCACTGGTTGCGCCATTTCTTCCTAGCGAAAGCTCTAGAAAGTGCTGAAGAGCGGGCGTTTTGGGGGACTGTCTTATGTAGTTTTGACGTTCAGAAAGTGCTAATTCTCAGCTTGATTTGAATAAATGACTTTTCATTCTGATTTTGACTTTGGTGGTTGTGGTTGTGAAGTAGTGGTTGGAAATTGAGTCTGAATTAGAAAGGCTGAACTAGAAAGTTATGCTGATGATGTTAATTGGAAAATTGTGCTGCTTGGACGTTTGGTACGGGTGGCTGATGGTTGAATGGTAGTGGTGATAGGAAATAGGTATGGCTGAGGAAACGTGATATGATGTTTATCTCTCGTGACGTTGGGCTTGAATGAGGTTGGAAAAATATTAATTTTATTTTTCTTAATTTTTTTTTAAACAAACGTTTCGGTTTTATTGAAATGTTTGGACTGATTTCCTTATCATTTTATTGTGATGTGATGTGCTTATAGTGGCTCGGAAAACTTTCAGGCATGAGAAAATTTCTATTTTTTGGTGTAGGTACTTGCAGTAGGCATCTTTATGATAACTAGAAAAACTAGAATAAGAGAGTGGTCTACTAATTAAAAAATTGGGTGCTTTTGTACTATGAACGCTACGGAGCCATGGGAGCCTATGTTGTCCCACTGCTGGGCAAAGGTCTCCCCCATATTTTTCCACTTTTCTTTGTGCTATGCCATCCAATCGGTTAGGAACGAGTCCAAATAGTCACGCCAGCGTTTCCTAAGCCGGCCTCGGTGACGACTCCTGTCTTCAGGTACTCCCTGTGTGACGATCCTGGCCCGTTTGGATGCATCCAATAGGTGTGACCCGCCCTGCAGTCCCACTTCAGCCTCGCAGGCTTATCGCCAAAATCGGCGACACTGTCTTGGAGCATACTTATTGTGGTGTTGCGAATTTGGTCGGTGAATTTAATTTTTAAGATGCTACGCTCCATCCAGTGGCGTAACTATAGGGTGGCATTGGGGCAAAATGCGACGGGTCCCCTGCTAGAGGGGGCCCCTGGCCCGAGATGGCCATGAGCACAGGAGAATTCTAACATAAGGACAGTAGCAGTCAGGTGTTAAAGTTTTTGTAGGGGAAAACATGAAATGTACGCGGCAGAAGTCGCGGGAGAAGTGATAAAAAAAAACTAACGTTGGTTGAGCTTCTCTACATTGAGAGAGGGCCCCATCCCTTGATTTTGCCACGGGCCTGAAACGGTATAGTTACGCCACTGGCTCCATGGCTCTTCGGCAATCCTTGAGTTTGAACTTAAGGAAAATAAGTTTTAAAAATTACGATTAGCTGCAGGTCCTCCTAGAAACTGCACTAGGCGTTTGGAATCAGTAGAAAATACCTCAGGAATGTGACATTGTACTCCACTAAAATTTCTATAGGTAATTACCTACCTGGTAAGTAGGTACAAACATTTGAAATGTATAGGCAACAAACAGTGGCCCCTCCACTGCTTGTTGCCTATACATTTTAAATGTTGCTTTATTTAAATTGGATGATCTCTAGATAGGTAGGTAAGGTACTGATAATTATAGAGTAGGTACTAGACACAGAATAAGCACCGGCAAGGGTAGGTACCTACGTCGTTTTCCCTACTGGTTCGCGGGTTCATAAAACTAATAAAATGGAAAAAAAAAACAAAAGTTGTTCACAGTAGGTAGTTGTTTCACTTCCACAATCACATACGAAAGTTATCTTAACCACAAAAAGCACATCACAACAAAATGATTAGGAAATCAGACCAAACATTTCAATAAAACCGACACGTTTATTTCAAAAGACATTAAAAAACGTAAAACTAATATTTTTCCGCTACAATACCTCGACATCTATTCGCGTAGGTACTGGCTACTGATTAATTTATCTATGTTTATCGTGTTTATGGTCGCAGTTAATCGAGAATGGATGAAACGCAGGCACGTTGGAAACTCGATAAAATCCGAGTAACATTTACAATGCCTGGTATTTATTTAAGTGGTATTATTGGTACGCCACCCGCGACCGCACAGACCACACATAAAACCTCGTTAACGATCTTTATTGTTAGCTGAGTATCTACACCTTATTTTGTTACTGACGTTATTTTATAGGTGACTAGCTGCGCCCCGCGGTTTCACCCGCGTAAGTTTCGATCCCGTGGGAATATCGGGATAAAAACTATCCTATGTCCTTTCCCGGGACTCAAACTATCTCTATACCAAATTTCATCGAAATCGGTTCAGTAGTTTAGGCGTGAAGAAAAGACAGACAGACAGACAGAGTTACTTTCGCATTTATAATATTAGTTTGGATGTAGGTACCTACTACCCAGTTTAGGTGGTAGGTAGGTATTTTTTAGTTTTCTTTTTTCAGTGGGGTGTGTCCTAATGTCTTTTCTCAGTTTTTTTTTCAATTTGTACCAGAATGAGTAAGTAGATACTTACTTATTGTTTTGTGCACTCTGACGACTGAAAACCTTGTAATCCACCATTACAACAGTCTGAACTTTTATATAGGACTTAATCAATCTGGGCAATTTTGTCCACTTTGATTCGTTTTCATAAGTGGAAATGTCTCTTGGATATATTTTTTGATGGACCAGATAATGTAAGAGTTTACTTCGTACTTTGTAGCCATTAGCTGCGGTTTTTCGACTACGCCACTGCTTGCGCCATCTATTATTTTGATGGAACAATATTTTGATACATATCTATATAGATTATTAAAGAAATACTACTCTATCTTGAGCGAGTTCAGCTATTCGTCACTAGATGACGCTATTACATGTTTTCTTTCAGACAACTTCGCTAGCGTTGATTGCAAACTATTCCCGATCATCGAAAATTGCAATTAATTTGAAATCAAATGATATTTTATTTTCAATATTTTAACATATGGTTTCCGAGTGCTGTACAAACTGTAATTTCAGTGCATTTCCTATCTTTTATTTCGTTTATTTATTTATTTATATATACTTTATTGTACACCACAAAAATACATAACATGAAATAAAAACATTAAACACATTAATTTAACATTAATTTAACATTAATTTTATTGTGACAGTCAAACAAAGCCTGAGTAATGGAACGTAATCTAAAGAAAGTAATTTAAACAAAATGAGCAAAATGACGTTTGTTGACAGTTGTGCTTTGTTATCGTCGAGATTATTTTCTACATTCATCAGAAGAAAGAAATTTTTGTGTATAAATTCAGTCAGATTTCATATGGATATAAGAGATGAAGAGAAGTCAGCCATGGAAATCGTCAATATACCGCCAATCGTGTCCATATACCGGCACTCTCTGCACACCTTCGATGACAGGTTCAAAAGTGATCTTTTGGTTAACTTGGGCAAGCTAAAGACTATGATGGACAGTCTAAAAGCTGAAGACTTGGGTTACGATAATAATTTAAGAGACGAAGCGTTTTGGAGGAAGCCCAACAAGGCACCATGTACGTATATAGAAGTGTTTCAAAACAACCAAATAAATATGAGTATTTTTGTTTTGAAACCGGGTTTTAAAATGCCTCTCCACGACCACCCGCACATGCACGGGCTTCTCAAGGTGATATCTGGAGCAGTAAAGATCAGAAGCTTTTCGGAGTACCCAGTAACGCAGGTTGTAGATCCGGCAGAGTTCCAGATCCGCGCGAGAAAAGAAGCGTTGCGACTGGCACAGGGTTGCCACAAGCGACGAAAATTGTTCGCTGAAATAACCAGCCAACAAATTTGTTCAGATAGCTCTTATACTTGCACCCTAACGCCCACAATATCCAACTACCATGAGATAGAAGCCCTAGACACGCCGGCAGCCTTCTTTGACATCCTCTCACCTCCTTATGACACATTAATAGAAGGTATTGGACCGAGACGATGTCGCTACTACTTTGTTTCTAATGAGATAAGCGTCAATTTAGTAGAATTGCAAGAAACTGAAGTGCCAAAATGTTTCTACTGTGATCAAGCACCATATTTAGGACCATTACTTGGTTAGGTACAAATTTTCTAATTATTAGGTAGCTATTTGAGGATTTTAATATGAATTGTTAAGATCCATGTTGTTCCTGGCCATAAAATATTTTATTCAATAATTTCTTGGACCCAAATTTTGAATGTGAAAGTAGAAATATTTGAAAGTTTTCTTCATTTTAAATGTCAGTATTTTTGTAAGCTAATATGACGTATCCACAATACATTGTTGAGTCTGAAAACTCATAAATTTGGTATTACTTAATGACATGATATGCCACAACTTATAAGTTACCATTACGATTAGCAGTTCTCATAAACAAAGCTATGAGCTGTATGTATTTATAGCACTTACTTCATAGAATGTAGAAACACAAAATATTATTTCATGAAACAGTGTAAAAGTATATACTTATTCTTAGATAAAGTTACCCATTTTAAAATTATAGATAAATCAATAGTATTTTTGAGTAGAAAATTCCTCTAGCAAGACTAAATACAGATGTTTTATTTATAATAATTGTATTTATCACATTCTGTTTGTAGTAAATCCCACCTACATGTTATAGCATAATCAGCTGATAATGTTCCCACTGCTGGGACGCAGGCCTCCTCTCTGTGAGAGGGAGTGGACCATGGACCATAACCCACCACGCGGGACCTGGCGGGTTGGTGCCTTCATGTAACAAAACATAAAAAATACTAGATTCAGATATTTTGCTGTTGAAAATATTAATAATTATTGTTGTGAGCAGAGAAAATGTTGAGTATTTGATGAATTCAGTATATTGTCGTTTTTATCATTGTTGTTAGAGTTTACTAGAATTCTATGCCTAAGTCAAAATTGGTGTCAGTTTTAGCTATACAGGAAGATTTTTTTATCACCATCCAAATTTTTACAGGATGAATGAATATGAACAACTTTCACTATGGGACCAACTCTGAAATCACGAAAAAAAAAATCAGCTGTTTAATACAAAAGTTCAATACCTACTTGACCAAAATGTATGAAACAGCTGATTTTTTTTTTCGTGATTTCAGTGTTTGTCCAATAGTGAGTTGTTCATATTCATGGGTAGAACACCCTGTAAAAATTTTGTTTGTTTGTAAAGATTTTGTTTATTTGTAACTTTTCTGTCAACTATACGTAATTTGAAAGTCTTATTTGCCAATTTCACCTATGAAACTGAACGCGATCAGCACATCTAAACCAAGCGCTGTCAGTGTCAATATTACACATAAAATAATGAAACTGACAGCACTTAAACATGGGTTATGAGCTCAACTGTCACTAATGAGATAATTACTTTTCTATTGTTACCGAACTTAATAAGCTTGCCTAACAGACAAGGATTTACGTGCTGAAATCATACAGTTTCATTGGTGAGATTCGCCCTAAAAGGTTTACACAAGAAAACAACCATAATCAGTGGACAAATGAACTGTAATTTACCTATGAGTAAAATGATTTCTATAGACTATTCATATAACCAGTATAAAAATCCTTGCACAATATTTTTAAACTTAACCCAGAATGTTTTGAAACAGATATTGTTTATTTTTATGACTACCCACATGTCATTATTATTGTTTATGTTAGAATAGTTTGCCATTGTCCTTTCATGAAATAGCTGTAATGTTATATATTATATTGTCATGTCACAACTGCTATGGTGGACTTCTCTTCATTGTCATCATCACAATACAAACTATGTTTAAGTTACGGCATTAATTTATGTAAAATTTACCAGTCAAACTAGATTTGAGGCTCAAAAGTATCACTACAAATGACAACAAAACATAAAATAATAATTAGTTTTTTAAAATTATTGTGATTTTTGTTTTTAATTACTATTTAAGTATTTCATATTTTTTTACACTGCACTGCCATCTTATTATTTTTTTTATTAGTATGTATTTTATGTCATTTTAAGATAAAAGTGAAATAAAATATGAACATTCCAACATTTGTCACACTGACCCTTTAAAATTTATTTTCATTTATCATAAATAAAGGAGAGCATTATTGATTTAAATCTGATCTCTAAAACATTATTAGTAATTTCATTTTAATAGGTAGTTAGACGTAATTCTACTTTAAAGATGCACCGTTTAGATGTATTTGAAGGAAAGCGAAACTTGATTTCCTTTGTGATGCCAGAATTGAATTTATAAAATTTTAACAAAATTAAATGATTGCACTGTTATTATTAAGAGTTTTTTATAGAAATAAGTTTCGTTTCCCAGAAGTAGTATTGATGTTTTATTGTTAATAAAAAGTTTATTTGTTATTTTGTTTATTATTACTGATTTTCAAACTATGGCTCCTGCCCGCGTGACATTTCTTGTTCCCCCGACTCACCCTGTCGCAACGCATCGCCTGCCTTTATGTTCTTTCTGACTTTATTTCTTTTTTCTCGGCTACTTAGGTCCTGTGCGATCTTAAATAGCCTTTAGCCTTCCTCAAGAATATCATAGAATACTCTTTATTAAGAAAGAAAGAAAAAAGAAGAACAAGAATTGGACTATCAAATGCAAAAGATTTTTCCAAATCCGACTGGTAGTTCCAGAGATTAACAAACTCTTCAGCTTTATTATTATAGGCCGCGCGGAACTAGTTGGCCGCGCCTTCGGTATGTGAGCGGTGGGACGGAGGGGCGGGGGCGCATTACTCAGTATGTGTGTTGCGAACCGCGGCCTCACCCCTGTCCCCACCTCAGGGGCCAACTAGTTTCGCGCGGACTATATTTGATTCCGAGACTTAAGGCGGAATGGTTTTTGACGAACATCAAATATATTTTCTGGGAAAATTAAATAAGTAATAAAAACTTCATAGTAGTTATTAATTGATTTATTGAATTATAACATCAGCAATAAACTTAATAATAATCACACAACAATTGCACACATAATAGATTTGAACAAATATTGGCAGAGCAGCAACATGCAGGTTTATGCTAACAACAATTACATTCTTTAAGGCATTATTTTTCCAGTCCTCACATGATTTCTATACAGTTCTCAGCTACTTATTACCAATGTCTGGCCTGTCTGGGAAACCACATCGCTACAGTTCACACAACACAACACATTTCATTCAATATAGTAGAATGATAACAACTATCATAACATCTTGTGACGGTGTTCTTCCCATATTATGATGTTACCTACTACCACCACAGAATGTGTCTCATCACCCCTACGTCCTATAAAGGTCGATTTCAGCCTAACGAGTGAATTCTATCCTCCCTTCCACTTTCACATTAAGAGTATTCTTTCGTTGGTCTATTATCCTAACTGCTTAGAATATCGATAAAAGAATATTCTTGCTCTTTTTTCTACATATGTCCGTTAGGTCTAAGCCCACCTTGAGACCATACTTTGAACGCATAAGTCGGCCATGGGCCATGTTAGGGGCGTTCAGTGTTACTGAAATAATTGTTCGGGATAGCCGAGCGGCGTATCTAGGTATTTAGCCGCCCGGCTGTGCCGAACAAGTGTGCCTACTCAGTTATTACAGTATTCGTTACCTACTGCAGGAGTTCAGTTTCTGTGACAGAGTAGTACCTACTAATATGCAAGTATTTTGTGGAGGTAGATGTACTCTAAAAAATTAAAGGCATTCTTTATTAGACAACTGGCAGACTTGTCCACACAAATTATTATCTTTCTTATCGACCCAAAATATATTACTTAGTGCTTAGGTATTTTATGGATAATATTTTTGTGTTCACCAAAAATCTAAAGGTACATCTATGTATGCATTTCTAAAATATTGATCTTAAACCCGTTTAATTGTTTTACTATAATTAAACTACTCGGCCAACAAAATATGTAACATCAAACAAATTCCAAATTAACACCAAGATATAACACTTTTTTATTGTAGTGCGCTGCAAATATTCTATTGTAACAATAACTAGTTTATTCTTCCCCGAAAAATACTGATCGTGCACCAAATATTCCTGAATGTTACACAAAATATTTAGTATGCATGCTAATACCGTATACCCATTTAAAACGGTTTTGTACAACTTTTATGTTATTGAAATAATTATAATTGAAGAACAAATAATGCATTTCGTAAAACATTACTTCTAAGACTTATATTTATTTTACTGAAAATGGTTTTGGCGCGCTTGCGACGCGCATATGCCTGCCTATTGCTCTCAGTGTGCATCACAACTTTATTTACTTTTTGAAGCCACTTCTGATGCTGTTATTATTTATCGCTTAGACGCTGATCATGATCACGAGAGTATTAGTAGTCAAAGAAAACGTTTATTTTCGTTGGATCCCACTTTTGAATCCCATTTTTTAGGTATTAACGATGGATCCCGTTTGCTATTTCCGTTGAATCCCATATTATAACAACATGTTTACATTTCAGAAGAAAAGTGATTTACCTTTATCAAACACTAAAAAGAGATTATTTTTAGTGGGTTACCCGGAACTGAACTAGTTAGATTAGGTTAATTATTAAAAAAAAAAATAATGTTAGGTTAGGTTAGGTTAAAACTGTGACCCCTACGCACGAGCCGAGCGAGCGAAGCGAGCGGTGCCGCGGCAGCGGCCGGCGAGTGCCAGAAACGACTAGATTATATAGAAAATGAGTTGTTTGTGAAATAAATAGTATACGAAACGTTGGTTGTATACTAAAAATTTCAATGGAGTTTTGGTGAAACATTAGTGAACCCCTCATTTTATTATAAACAATTTTGTTTTTGAAAGTACCCGCATTCAGATTTTTCAAAGGCAAAGTGCGCTTTATTGATGCAATAATTTAAAGAAGTACTGCAGAGATTGAGTGGACTGATAATGTGAACATTGTAGGAGTACAGACTTTGTTTAACATTTTGAATTATTATGGTTCGTACTGATTAGTATTATAAAAAACATTTTTAGTAAGCATTACATTTTATAATGTGTTCATTTTTTATTAATAAAGCTACATTGGACATTAATTGGTGTTTGATTCAAATACATTTTGCAGTGCATTATCTGAAGTAAAACTAAAAAAATAAATGCTTGTTTTTAAAATTAGGTGTATTACTATTTTTACAAATTTGCAACAGTTGTTAAATAGATGCTCGTTATGACATATTTTAATGAACATATTTTGGTGCACATTTAGTATATTTGGTGGAACACAGGCAAAATTAGGTAAATGAAATGGGAATAAATTGAAGTACTTTTAAATACCATCCGTATTTTATTTGCAAGCATGGGACATTAGTTAAGTAGTATGAAACAAGGAATGTATTGGCTAAATTATATCTACACTGGAATATACCTAAGCGTTAACTATAAATGCAACTATAGGATGGATAAGAACTCGCTTAGGTATTTAGACAATTATAATTGGTCGAATATGTAAAGCAGATATCAGAAGCTTCACTTTTTGTTCATTTTTGTAATTTATTTAGCATCTTATGACTGCGGCAGTGAGCGGAGTTCGCGCAGCTGAATTTGGGCCAAAGATGTTTGAACTCTTTGCCGATCGATACACTAAATAAAAAATGAATCAAAAGTGAAATTAATTAGGAAATTCATTAGTGAACCGATCCAACGATGTTGTCTCTTTTTCACTCGCCTACCGGATATTCGAAAAATTAAATGAAAGGAGCAGATCAACGTTCATTCTTATTTAATTTTGTCCGTGTCGTACCTATGTCAGTGGAATTAAACAAAAATGAATAGTCGCTCTAGTCTTCTTCGATTCGCTGGCACAACAGTTATTTAAATTTTGTTAGCCAAAAACTTTGCCACTTCCACGACGTTATGGCCGCAGAGGCAGCGCAGAGGTCACTTTGCTACATGTTTTGGGGCACAAAGGGCAGAATAGGACGTGCAGCATAGTTTGTGAGACTAGAGAGCTATTCACTCCAGTGAAGCGTCTGATATCATTTTAACAGCCCAAACTTTAATGAAGTTAGGTTTAAGTAAATATATTTTCGGATATTCTAAAACATGAAAATAGGTCCTGAACCTGCCTTATCAAACTTTACGTACGCCATAAATACCGATATCAGTACACTCTCTATTATCTACTGTCAATCTTACGATACATCTCTTATCAGACCATGTACACATTTTCCCTTGTATGGTTTATTTTTTATCTTACAAACTCTCTTCGACATAAACAACTCTGTGACCTTCGAGATCTTTTTGTAGAATTAGAAGATTATTGGACGTATCGCATATATAGTTACATTTTGGTCATTTGTAAATTATTCCATTTATAAACGGGTAGTATAGACGCCAGCACATCAAGGTACCCGCAACTGTCAATTTTTTCCAATCAACTTTGAACCTTATTCTTTAGCGATAAAGTTGAAAATATATTAAAGAAATTTGACAGATTGTAGTAGCCTGATGTGCTGGCGTATAACTATAGTGTGCATTGCTTGGCACGGCCACACGGTTAATTTTAAACTGACCTACAACCGAAGTGTTTAAATATGTACCTATGTGAACTTAAAAGTAGTTCATGGCCAAGTAGGTACCTACTGGCATATAACCAGCCTATAATGTTCCCACTACTGGGATACAGGCCGCCTCTTAGTGAGCGGGAGTGGGCCGTAATCCACCACGCGGGCCCAGTGCGGGTTGGTAGATGTTACAGGTCTTCGAATTTTTGGTTTTAGGACGTGTCGGTTTCCTCACGGTGTTTTCCTTCACCTACTATCGATCTCTAATCAGGAAGGTTTGATAAACTACAGTCTTGGCCCGAATTGAAATACTGACCTCGGACAACCAGCTTAGCATATGGCAGGCAGGCCAGTCATTTCAATTAAAGATTATTTTTGATTAGCGGTACGTCCAACTCCAATAAAACAGACTTTATCGAGACTATTTTATATCTATCACAACACAAAATCGAATTGAAATAAACCGTACAAAAATATGATGATTGACTTCGAAATACCGACTATGAAACGATAAAATAGTTATTGCAAAATATAAAGAACTTCGAGATAACGTTATCATTTTGAGCAGTTTCAATTCCGGTGAATTTGTGTTACATTACAGATGTGGATACAGAAGGACCAATCCTTACACTCTCAGGCTTGGCATCATCTGCCTAGACTTTTCCCAAATATACAGGGTTCTATGGGGAGGCCTATTGACGTCTTCTGGCTGAAATGACGATGATGATGATATAGGAGTCGGACTCCAGTCTTAACCGGATGCAGCTGAATACCAGTATTTATTTAGAAGATATTTTAGAATACCCTCAAGCCTCGTATGGTAGGTCGACAAAAGTTGCGTTACGTTGCTGCAGCAAATTGTTTTCGCAATGCTGGTAACGTTGCGTGCAGTACGTGTGTGCAACAAGTTTTTGACACCACAATACATGTTGCATTATCTATATCAGTGGTTTAACTAACCTGTTTGTACCAACCCACTTTGAATAGCTATGCGGTAACGTAAAGTTCTATTGCAGAAGTATTCGCAACCTTAGGTTAGGCTGTTGTGATGACATGATATTCTGCAATCAATTAGTGCAAGAGTATTCCATTTTATCCAAATCATGGACTTGTAAGAATTAGCCTTCTGCATTCTGCTACATTATTTTGTGGTTGCAAGCTTTAAACTAAATCTAATCTAGTATCAGCAGAATTATAGTGAAATCAATTTTTGAATGACTAATGTTCAGCAAATGCATTTGTTTTATTGTATGATACATTTTCACAAAAATATCGGTAGATTGATTCACTCTCTTTTTTTTCAATCAGTCCTCCAAATCACAATTCCGAACGGTAATTTTTATTCACAACTCTTATTAATCTATTTTTATATCTTTACATTATTATATCCGTACTTTTCAAACTAAATTATATTTTGATAGCAAAATAGCTCCGATTTGCATTGAATATACTTTTTACATATTATCTAAGGGGATTGAAGATTTTTATATAGTGCCTAGTATACCTACCTGTCCGCCATTTTGAAATTTTTCAAGATGGCGGCCATGCATGAAAACTATATAAATCGATAGTTGGCATCAATGCAAACAGAAAACATAATATGACCAAACTCCCTTAAGCGTCAAGTTTCCGAGATATTAAAAAAAATATGGATGTCACGTGTCAGTTACCGCCGCCATATAAGATGGCAGACATGTAAGTTTGCCACGGACCTCTAAAGCCCTTTGTTAAACAATTTGTAAAGAATAATTAATCCCATCCCGGTTAGATAGTTTTACAAACATTAATCCAGTCTAAATACAGTCAATAAACTTTGCAAAATATTTGTACATCCATCAATTTCAAACATTCTACTTTTTATTATAAAGGTGTATTTTTTCATGTTACACAGTAAGACGAATTATTAGGTGCTCCTGCGCATCTTTTGCGGCGAAATGTAGGGTAGTTGACACCATATTGTATTTTTAATCTAAATATATAACTAGAATTAATTAAAAATTCAATTGTAACGTGTAAACTGTAAAGTTACAAAATGTTTTCAATATAAATTTTATTTTGAGCTTATTATAAAAACTTCAACTACCCTACACGCACTAATATAGCTGATTTTTCGCTGCTAAACATGCGCAAAGGCATCAAATTATTCGTCTTTGCGTACAAGCTCTTAATTCTATGCTTACGGCCGAAAACTCAAACTCAATTTCAAGTCAGCATTAAGTTCATGTTGTCTCTTTCACATTAACGTGAATTGCAGCAACAGACTTTTATGAGCGTCTTAAGGTGAATGTGACATGGTAGACCCCGAAATTTAAATTTTCTTACGTTTTTTGCAATTTGCAGATCAGTGTCAGGTTGTATCTTGATCCAAATATGATTGGCGACTATAATAGACATGTATTTACAGAATCATAGTCATTAGAATCATTAATATATCTTTTAAAGTTAGATTTCTACCATAAACACTTTTCCATACGAGATTTGTTCTTAACGGTAGAAATCTAACTTAGAAAGATGTATTAATGATTCCAATTATTATAATTATATAAATACGTACCGGTTATAGTCGCGAATCATATTTTGATCAAGATACAACCTGACACTGACCTGAAAATTGCAAAAAAAACGTAAGAAAAATTGATTTTGCGAGCTATAACTACCCATTCACCTTAAAGTTAGTTGTAGTTTGAGTCTTCAGAGGTTTAAAGGGCAGTGGAGGGGTACAATGAAAATGCATGCGTGGACATTGTTCTACTAAATTTAATTATGGACAGGGGCTTATTCAATAGTTATCTGAGCTATATGTTGTTTTTATCTCCAATTTGTAGAATATCTTTAATTAAGAGCCTATACTACCTCAGCTAAAATTCACTCTTTATCTCGCTCATACGATACTGCTCGCGGACTGAGTGAGAGCGAGACAGAGTGCGGTGCTGGGCGGCAGGCAGCGCCAATAGTTTAAGTATTTGCTTTTTACAGTGAAAATAATGGTAATTATAAAAAAATAAATAACATAAGACCTGCCTTAAAGTAAGTTCAGTTAGTATGCAAAGTTTCATGATCTAATTTGAAGTATTTTTTGAATACCAGCGGTTTATTGTTAGAGTTAGAGGTAACTTTGGTTTTTTTTTCTATCGAGAAAATTTTATGGAATCGTGTTTTCGTCTAACATAGGACTTAGCATTAATCCTCAACTTTACCATATATTTATTTCAAAATTAATGGTGCAGTATTTTCGACATAACGGAGGATCACGCTAAGCCATTTGAGGTAGTATAGGCTCTTAAATCTACTAATAAACACATTAAAAGGAGGCGCTTGCGTGAATCTCTAAAAAGTCAAAATAATTACATTACCTAATTCTAAAGCTTTGCTTAGTAAAAATAAAGCTCCTTTTAATGTGTTTGTTAGTATAAAATTAGTTTAAGTATAGTACATGAGCAGAATCAATTTTTCAAAATATATTTTTTTCAACATTTCTCAGTAGCACCTAGGTACTCTGTTATGAGCAAGAGAGCCTAACTATTAGTCTTAAAAAAACACTTATTTACTAGGCAAAAAATTTCATTAAATCCCAACCATGTTGCCATCCAATTTGTGAAAATAAAGTAAGATTAATTTACGCCGAGATTAATTTACGGTACTTAGTACGTACTTTGGTTCCGCATTATTTCTGTCGTCCTCCCTCAACTGTCAAACTACAAGTGCAAGATAGAGACGGGAACATATTTAAGCCAAAGCATGTTCAAGTAACGTTTATAAATCTCGACCAAAATGTTTCTTTGATAAGTAGGTACAGTCAACAGCAAAAGTAGATGATGAAAATCAGAAATTCAATACTAATGAACGGAGTTCGCGTCAGAACTGGCAACTGTTCTAGTAGTAAATGTTTGGTATAATTTACAATCACATACTTTTGAATCACTTCGACGCCACACAGTTCTGCCGCGAACTCCGTTCATTAATATTGAATTTCTGATTTTCATCATCTACTTTTGCTGTTGACTGTACCTACCTACATGCTTGAATATTATTTTTGATCAGACATTTTGCAATTCGGAAATGCCTAAGACATCAACAAGATTTTACGATGCAATTTTAATTATAAGTACCATGTGAACGGCGGCGTGATAAATTCGTGCGAAAATTACTTTGTTTTGGGAAACTAATAAAGTCACCTACCACGTTCAACATTGTGTTGCCAAGTAAATACGAGTCTTTATTAAAAAAAAAAAGATTCTTGCAAGTAAAAAAAAAAATAAGTAAGTATAAAACATTGGTCCAAAATAACGCACCTAAACAAACCAATAAGACTAGTAGTGCGTTGTACCGAAATGACTGTAGATTAAAACTATCAGCTATATTAATAAAAATTAATCGTATAATTATATATATTTGTCGATTATTTTAAAGAGAATATTGTATAATATCGCACAGCGACTTTTTAATGATAAGTTTTTGATTATTTGATAATTTCGTTAAGTCAATGTTTTTTGTCTAAAGATCTATGCATAGTGACTAAAAAGAATAATTTTTAAAAGATGTGTATTTATTTTTAGCATCTGTACGACCTCTACATAGGTCATTGTTACAATAAAACAAACTTTTTAACAGAAAAAGAAATCCTACATTGCAGAAAAGCTTTTTAAGTTTATAATAGTTCCGTAAAAAATGCACATCAAGCTTTAGAATCCATGCTTTACAAAGTCAAACTTTTTGTAAAACTCTTTGTACAAGGTTACGGGTACAAAGGCCAAATTATAAAACTTCATAGACGTGATCGGTATCGACCGATATCAAATGACTATAAAACAAAAATGAAAAACAAATTAAAATTTTCTAATCTTATTGTTTTATCGTCATTAGAATGATATCGATACGCATCTCATCTGTGAAGTTCCATCAGTCAATTTATTTTTTATTAGAATAGATCTTTAGACAAAAACCCTATAAAATAAATTGTAATTTTAGCGCATTATTTTTAGATGTCGTAACATTTTGCTCTCGTGGGTTGATATGAACACAACGAAGTAATATGATTTATTCTAGCACAATTTCTGGGTCGGCAGTGGTGGGCGCAGTCTCGGGCAGCTCGGGTCGAGGGCCAACGCCGCCTGCGAGGTCGTAGACGGCTTGTGATACTTCAGCTGCTAACATGTCGGCTTGCTGTGGAATATAATGGAACTTTAATACGTGGTCGTAATGGATTTTGACTGAGAAAATTGGTTGAGTCTATGCTATTGCTGCTTTTAGTCTATGCTATTGTTGCTTTTTTTAAGGAAGGTGCACACTTTGGTCAAGTACTTTTTTCAGAATCAGATAAATGAGATTTCAGTCAGACAAATGAGGAGACTCTTCAAAAACCAATCATTCCATGTATTTTATCAACTTTTATCTTATTTAAATGTAAAATTCATCAAAACCAACTAAATATTTTTTAGATTTTGTAATAAAACTGGCTGGTTTGAGATGGTGGAGGAATAGAGTTCCTGGAAGGATTTGAGGGAGGCCTTTGCCCAGAAGTGGGACAGTATAGGCTAAGAAAAAAAAAAGACATCTCAAACAGGAAGTCTCTTAAAAAAAAAACGAAAACGAAAGTTAGGTAAAAAAAATGTCAACTAAATCGCGTCAATTAATATAAAGTCGAGAACAAATCAACCTAACCGCGTTCCTCTGTCCGCATAGATGTTCTCGCGGAATAGGATTATGTTTATTCATTTACGACTTTATTTCAAGAGACATAGATACTAACCTCCCTCGTCTGAGCCTCAGCATACACCCTGACAATATCCTCGGTGCCCGAAGGTCTCGCGAAGGACCTTCCACTGGGGTACTTGGCTACCAGCTCTTCGATGCGAGCCTGTAGTCCTGATGGCTCGGAGCATATCCGTTCGGCGTCTGTCGTTGTTATTATGCGACGGTCCTGTGAGAGAAAAAAGTTTATTTAGTACCAAAGACTTTGGCTCGTAGCTAAGTAACAGCCGCCCGGGTTGATCGGTCAAGGTGAAGTTACGCTTGCCGAGGTCAGTCCGTCGATCCGAATATGAATTTTGATAACTGTGTCATTCTAATCTAACTAATATTATAGATGCGAAAGTGAGTTTATTTGTTACGCTTTCACGCTAATACGGCTGAACGGATTGGAACCTTGGTAAGGAGATAATTATGATAGGTTTTATCTCGGTAGTATGTTCCCCTGGGATAATTTCCGTTATCGACGCGGGCGAAGAAGTAACAGCAACAGCTAGTTTAAAATAAAACATTTTCCACAATAAACCAAAGTAAATTTTCTAACTTACAGCTATATTTTATCAAAATATTAGTGTAATACTGATTTTGCACACATCGTGCAAAGTCATTTGACTTACGTCATGCAAAACTTCCTTGCGCGAATAATATATCTTATACCTATACCTATACCTTACCTTACTTATACTTATACCTTACCTTAACAGTAACCTTGAGCTGTCTGCACGGCAGGTCGTCGTACAGCTCCATCCACTGCACCGCGCTCCAGCCGCGCGCACACAGGATCGACTCAACTAGGAACATGTCCGAGATCGCGTCGCCGACCGTCTCGTTTGTCATATCTATGAAGTCTAGGAATAGCTGGGCTGCTTTACGGGGGCCGGGTTCACTGAAATGTAGAAAGAAAAGAATGATATGAATTATGTATGAAGCTAAAAGATTTTAAAATAAATCATTATTTATTTTCAAAATATTTCACATTTATGTTATCTGAGTTTATCTTGGTCATTACTGCCATCGGTGAAGGAAAAACATTTTGAGGAAACCTGGACTTATAGTTAATACTAGCTGCGCCCCGCGGTTTCACCCGCATAAATTTTGATCCCGTGGGAATATCGGGATAAAAAGTACCCTATGTGTTAATCCAGGGTGTCAGCTACCTCCATACCAAATTTGGTCCAGTCGTTTGTGCTTGAAGAAGTAACAAACATACAAACACTCACAAATTTTCGCCTTTATAATATTAGTGTGACGAGTCTGAAATCGCCAACCCGTCTTGAACAAACGTGGTGATCAATACTGGTGCCTTCTCTCCATGAGACAGCCCTGCAGCACAACGCTTGTTGGCTATTACAACAGACGGCGAGCCAGAACCCAATTTAAAATAGTGCTAGTGTTTTTTTTTTTAAATAAAATAGAAAAGCATACCTGGAAGTAGATTTAAGAATCTATTCAGCAGATTTACAACTATGTTATATTTCGTCCAACAATGATTTTCTTTATCTTTTCGTTTAATTTTTTAGTACCGCAAGGTCATAATTTATAAGTTAGCCACAGTTATCATTTTATTTTATTTATTTATTTATTTGATTTACACGGCTTATGAAACCAATTACATAAATCAAATTATTAATAAGTACTAACATAAAACAAACTAATAACTACAATTAAATTCTATTATTTTCACAATAATTGGGGCACATAACCATTAAATTGGCGAATTTATTATCGAAAAGATCGCATTTCCTTACAATACATGACCACCTTTAATTCAAATATTTTAGGGCTATTTCAGCTTATCTCTAGACTATAAATAGCTTTATAAGGATTACATTATCACTCACCCTTCCTGCGAGATTCTGGTGATAGTGTTCTTAGCTTTAGGACTGTAGAGCACAGTCCCGTGTCCGTTCGCCTCGAAGTAAACGCCGATGTTGTACTGTTTGGCGGCCGAGTGTAAATGCTTCACGCCCGTCTTTACGAATTGGATCGGGATTTCCTGAAAATAATACAAAATAATTTGAGTGATTAAGGTTCTCATGATAATGTTGTATCACTAAAGCGCCATCTCCACGGGCGCGAAAAACGCGGCGATCCTCATGCAGTGCCATCAAATTAGCGTCGCGATGATATCGCCGTGTGGCGATTCATTCATAGAGTTTTGATGGCACGACGAGACTATCGCTGCGATTCTCTCGCTCGTGGAGAAGGCGCCTTAGAGCCGATTTTATCAAAGACAAAAATATTTTTTATCCATGGAATAAAATTTACGTCTGCCAGTTCTAGTATGGAAAAACGGTCAAAAATGCGAAATGTGTGCGTAGTCGAGTGGCGTCAATACATAACACACACACGCACACACATACTTCCGACTTCGGGACGGTACCAAGAGCTCCTGCGCTTACACACACATTCACAGCGTGTTTGTACACTTGGTAAACACAAGTAAAGCGCGTGTCGTCATGAGATAAAAATACGGTACAGTGTATGACGATAATTTATGTACTACATATTTTTATATACTAACCAGTATAACTCTTGTATGTACACAAGTGTGGCTATGTAATATTATAATATACTAGCGGCCCGCCCCAGCTCCGCACGGGTACATTTTTTTTTCGAACTTCCGATATTTTCTTTCATAAAAACCTTGTCCTGGCAATACCGAACACAACAATAAAAGAATTATCCAATTTGGTGCAGGCGTTCGGAAGTTATGCACGTACATACATTTCGGCGCCCCCGCCGCCGCGTATACCGCGTAGTATAGACTAACCAGTGTGTCCTTGATGTACTTAGTAGAGGCACCGTTAGCGTACGCGGTCTGCACGATGCCCACGTCGATGTCGGTCGCGTTGCAGGCTTTTATTAACTCTTGTATGTATGACGCTATGAGTGTTGCTATGCGATCTCCGTCGAGAAGGAACATCTTTTGTCTGAAAGGTACGGAATACGGTTTAGAATGAGAGAGAGAAAGAGGCGGGAAGAGAAAGAGAAGGAAGAGTTACAAATGTATTTATATCTATAAAGCAGTACTGTCACTGAATGATTGGTGCATTACCTAAACCAATGAAGAAGAAACGTCAAAGGCGAACATCTAGGCAACCGTAGTTTTTTTTAAATATCTACTTTTTAAAGTTGTGCGACAGTGACACAAATAACGCTAAGCCAAAGTACGAACTTAGTACTTAACGTTTATCAATCTCGGCTTAAAGGGCAGTACTTACTTCTGATCAAGGTAGTAATACACGATCCGGTCGCCATCGCCGTCGACAGACGCCACACGTTGGTACGGCGGGTGCGTTATACCTTTTGGTGGGCTTTGAGTTACTTTCACATGGTCTGCGCCGCACTGAAAAGATATAACGGTTTGTTAGCATTACTTTTTAGGGTTCCGTACCCAAGGGTGCAGGGCTAAGGAAGGAACACGGATGGGTTTTAGACAGTAAGAGTCTGACACTCCCTTCCGCTCCACCCAGAGCGGGAGGGGTCATTTGATGATCACAAGTCCCTGTTACTATGGCTCCGCTTTCCATCCGGCCGTCTGTCACAAAGCCTGTATCTTTTGAACCGTAATAGGTAGGCAATTAAAATTTTCACAAATAAAAATAAAATAAAGTTAAAAATGTATTTTTTCACTTCTCATGCTCTAAAAGTTCGTCTTTATGTTGTGCTTAGGCGACATAAAATCGCTTTTTATGTTCTAGTGCATAAAGTAAATTTTTTTTCTGAGACTAAGGTAATCAGGCCCAACAGCCACACGCACAATAAAACTTCGCAGATTAAAGTCGTGATTTATTTCATTTTCTTTAATTTATACCACTTCCGTGTTTTCTATCGTTAATTAAATAAAATCAGATAAAAATATAGTTGTCATTTATTATTTAAAAACGCAAAGAAATGTTTTTATGACTTGGCAGCATGAAGTACCCAAGTCGAATGACAAATGTCGAAATTAAAAAAAAAAAACCTTTAAAAAGTTTCGCGGTGTTATTATCTGTGATGGCGGGAATTAGCTATGCTTTACAACATTTTTGATTAATTATGTACTGTATACTTTATGCCTGTTTCATTTTCTCGCAATCGAAGTGAAAAGCAGACTGTATAACTCAGGCATAAACGAGCCATTTTACCCCTCGACTTAACTATCCACCCTCGCCTGCGGCTCGCGTGGATATAAACGTCTCGGGGTAAAATAGCTTCTTTTATGCCTTAGTTGTACAATCTACTATTAACTAACTTTAACCATACAAGAAACTTGATTTTTTTCCGCGTTTTTTGCTCGGCCTTAAATTATTAAAGTTAATGGAAAATATTGTACAGTGGTGTGTTCCGAATTAAGTGTTATTTAAAAGTAAAAAAAAAAGAAGAAAAACTTTCCACAATAAACCCAACAAAATGTTCTATTACTGATTATGCACACATCGTGCAATCATTTGACATGTATGTGTCATTCAAATTCCCTGCGCGAATAGAATAGAATACTCTTTATTATGTACACCATATAAATTACAGACATAAATATAGAAACTTTACAATGGGTGACACAATGGGCGGTCTTATCGCTAAGAGCGATCTTTTAAAGACAACCTTTGGATGGATTTTATTTATTTTTTTATTGTTACAGTAGTGTGTTAATAAAATTTTGCCTTAGTTATGCTAGAACTTTTGTAAGAGCTGGAGTCTGAACTAGGTTCGGAACCTGTATGACAGATCTCCAGGCTCACACCCCTTAAAACATTTATCATATTTAACGACATCTTGATTCAGTTTATACGTATTATTACTATTAGAACACAGTTGTACTTAAATCACACTAATATTATAAATGCGAAAGTTTGTGAGTGTGTGTGTGTGTTTATACACTTGGGAGCAAATAAATCGAGCCACTTGCTTTTTTTTGCACGTATAATGGTTAATATTTTTGGTATTATGGAACGTATCAAATCGAAACATATATCGCCTAAGAGCTTATTTAATAATCTTTACAATGAGGGTAAATTTTTGAATGATAACCTTATTTAGTGATAAATTATTGGCTCTGAAAGAAAAACGGTAATTTTGATAGAAAATTGTAGGATTAAAACAGTCCAGAAAATCTATCGAAATCAGGGCAAGGGGGGGTAATACAAGATATTAAGAATAAGTTTATACCATAATTTTGTTTTTAATTGTTTTTTTCTAGACTGACAATTTTCTATCAAAATTACCGTTTTTCTTTCAGAGCCAATAATTTATCATTAAATAAGGTTATCATTCAATAATTTACCCTCATTGTAAAGATTATTAAATAAGCTCTTAGGCGATATATGTTTCGATTTGATACGTTCCATAATACCAAAAATAATAACCATTATACGTGATAAAAGGAAGTGGCTCGATTTATTTGCTCCCAAGTGTATGTTTGTTACTTCTTCACGCTCAAACCGCTGAACCGATTTAGATGAAATTTGGTATAGAGATAGTTTGAGTCCCGGGAAAGGACATAGGCTACTTTTTATCCCGATATTCCCACGGGATCGGCAATTACGCGGGTGAAACCGCGGGGCGCAGCTAGTCTATAATAAAGGTGGTATATTATTTGTGAAGTGTAATTTACATTACACACACACACGCAATCCACACAACACACACTTACACCACCTTACGGTGATGTTATTGTAGGATTGCGTGTGTGGTGTAGTGTGTGAATGTGTGAGGGTGTTATGTGTATGTGCATGTAAGTGCTGTATGAGAGTTTGTGCGTATTAGTAAATATGAGTGGGAAATACGTTCAAAATTATTTAATGATCTGGATGATACTTTCTGTACTTTCATAGTCTATATCTAGCAGCCAGTTCCTTACAGTTGTTTTGCATTTATATTTAACCAACCCGCACTGGGCCCGCGTGGTGGATTACGGCCCACTCCCTCTCACAGAGAGGAGGCCTGTGTCCCAGCAGTGGGAACATTATAGGCTGATTATGTATGTATGTATGTATTTAACCATACACACTGTGACACTACAGTGTGACAATACTTACTCCCAAGTTCAGCTTCTCCCCCAGCCCGCCCAGGTTGAACAAATGCAGTTCCAGCTCGTCGAGGTTCTTCTTGATGGCCTTCAGCTTCTTGCCGCCCACGCCGTTAGCTCCGTCCACGTACAGGCGCGGGTTGTAGTCGCCGTGAAGATGTAACCGCTTGCGCATGTTCTTGAATGCTCCTACTATTTTCTCGTAGTAGCCTGGAATATTTACATTAAACATTAATTACAATTAAATTATTGTTAGAAAAGCAACCCGGTTGATGGCAATAGGCTAGCCTCCAGTAATTTTCACACTAATATTATAAAGGCGAAAGTTTGTGAGTGTGTTTGTATGTTTGTTAATTCTTCACGCACAAACGGCTGAACGGATTTCGATGAAATTTGGCACACAGATAGTTTATAACCAGGATTAACACATAGGATACTTTTTATCCCGATATTCCCACGGGATCGACACTTATGCGGGTAAAACCGCGGGGCGCTGCTAGTAATAAATAAATGAAGTCAAGATTATATTGGTACGTTAGTTTCCTGTGAAGCTTCTCCCCTTTTGCTATACTGTGCATAACCAAATCATTTGCAAAATGTTGTAACTATGTAAATGTAATAAATTGACCAGCATTAATCAACAGTCTATTACCAGGCCAGAGTTCAGTAGTAAATGCCATAGCATTGCTAACGTTGGCGCGGGTTCAACTCGATTCATTGAGAAACAAGAATGCTACTACGGCGCTGGTACTATCGCTCGCTATCTGTACAGACAATCAGTTAATGCGCCAACTGACCTCATTACTACGTTGCTAAATAAACACCTGCATCCATTATTTGTAATTGATAGAGGATAGAAAGGAAATCATACAAATAATACTATTTTCACTTCTCATGCTCTAAAAGTTCGTCTTTATGTTGTGCTTGGGCGACATAAAATCGCTTTTTATGTTCTAGTGCATAAAGTAATTTTTTTTTCTGAGACTAAGGTAATCAGGCGCAACAGCCACACGCACAATAAAACCTCGCAGATTAAAGTCGTGATTTATTTCATCTTCTTTAATTTATACCACTTCCGTGTTTTCTATCGTTAATTTAATAAAATCAGGTAAAATAGTTGTCATTTATTATTTAAAAACGCAAAGAAACGTTTTTATGACTTGGCAGTATGAAGTACCCAAGTCGAATGACAAATGTAAAAATTAAAAAAAAAAAACTTTTAAAAAGTTTCGTGACGGTATTACCTATCTGTGGTGCCTATTTCCCTTTCCGTGTTCAACTGGCGACATCGGTCTCGCGAAATCCACACGCTTTTGTTTTACTACGGTATCCTACGAATCCGTGTTCAATTCGCGTCAACTGAGCACACCTTTGTGATCAAGTGGCGCTGGGTAAGGTTTAACGCCATAGGATGCAAGGGCAAGCGAAGGGCACCCCGAGGTTCGGTTTGGTTAGGTTACTTTAAACCCTTTACACAGAAATAGGCCCCGCGAAGCGGGGCTCCGTCGACATAGGATGAAAAAAAAAGTGTTTATCATATTAGACTAAATAGGTTTTATGTCTATTGAGTGGTATAGGTATCACAGGTTAAAAAACCGTGTTCAATTCAATTGCACACTATTTTGTAAAACTTATTTTAACGTTGCTTGATCGCAAAAGCGTGTTCAGTTGACGCGAATTGAACACGGGCTCGTAGAATTCCGTAGTAAAACAAAAGCGTGTTGATTTCGCGAGACCGGTGTCGCCAGTTGAACACGGAAAGGGAAATACGCATCTGTGGTGGCGGGAATTAGCTATGCTTTGCAACATTTTTGATTAATTATGTACTGTATACTTTATGCCTGTTTCATTTTCTCGCAATCGAAGTGAAAAGCAGAGTGTATAACTCAGGCATAAACGAGCCATTTTACCCCTCGACTTAACTATCCACCCTCGCCTGCGGCTCGCGTGGATATAAACGTCTCGGGGTAAAATAGCTTCTTTTATGCCTTAGTTGTACAATCTACTATTATGGTGGTATGGCATGTTGAGACTGTGTGTACTCCCCGTCACTTTTCCCTAAAGGTTCATTAGAAAACCAGCGTCAGACAGCATCTGTCTGGCATTAATGCTGAAATGAACCTTTTTGGTGCAGCCGTGAGGCACACATTATTGTTATTTGAAACATTATTTTTATTTTATTTCTTTCTTCTATTTCTGTATTCCCAGAACAGTGGTAGCCCAGAGGTAATGGCCGCAACTTACGAGTTGCAGGTCATGGGTTCGAACCCAAACATGCACTTTACTTTCTGTATAATTTACAAAAAGTCATGTGCCTGCTTTCATCACCCCTGTTCTCAAAACGGTGAAGGAAAACATCTTGAGGTAACCGGCATGTCCTAGAACCCGAACTGGGAGAAATCGAACACAGAACACAACGCAGGTCAGTAGCTACGACTACGACTACAAACATACTATAAGGCAGAAAGAAAATTGAATATATTTTTGGGCAAGCCAATTTTAACAAAAGGAATCCAAGTTTTCATCTGGTGGAAAATATCTTAAAGTAGGTAGGTATGTATTGTTTATCGCCCCCTATTACATTACTGACAAAATGAAGATGCTCTGCCATCCCCTACGTAGAATACACGCGTGATGTTATAAACGTAAATAAATCATCTACTTACCCTCTTCAGTGGGAGTTCCGTAAGTGTTATCATTCCGGCACTTGACAAAGAAGTGCAACATCGGTGTGGTGACGATACCGAACTCCTTGGGCGTTCCCTTAAGAGCTATCACGCCATTGGCTGCAGCCGCTGCTAAGCGGGGACTTGTGTACCTGGAAAATTAAGGATAGTATTAACTATATGCGGTTTTGTGTCCATTTTCTACATTGAGAAACTAAATTGATTAAATGATCGCAAACTTATTTTTAGTACCAAACAAAGTAAAGCTAACGAAACGAATACATCGTAAAATTATCGGCTAGTTTGCTGACATTACCTATAGTAAAACTGTGCAGTGCTGCACACCCCCACCTTATTTCAAGTTAAACAAACATCAACTTTATTTCCATGATAATTAAGTTGATTTCAGAGTGACTAGTACTATTGAAAACGTTATAAAAATGTTTGAAGATTTATTGTGTAGGAATTAAAGTTATTTTTCCATTTATTCATATTTGTTTACATTTTTGGCAAATAAATCGCGAACGAAGGATATGTCAAGATTATATCATAAGTAGTTATTTTTATTAACAGACACGCATCATCCTTAAGATAAGAAGAAGAAGAGAAGATAGTTGTCAAACTAATATAACCAACCTTAATAAAGAGGGAAGATAACAGCTGTAATAGATAATAGTTACCTGGTGTCCATCCCGATGAATACACTCGCTTTGAGCGCCATGTCAGCCTTCATTTCCAAGATGATTTCCTGGACGGTTTTTTCTAAATCATTGTCACTGAAATGTTAAACAAGAAAATGTTATAACAGTCCTATTTTTAATTTTCTTTTATGCTGAACTAGCGTACTTTTTAGGTATCCATAATGAATAAAGACCTCGTTGGTTTAGTGGTCGCAAGCGCAACAGCTGCTGAGCACGAGGCTTCAAATTCCCAGGTCGAGCAAAGAATCACTGGGTTTTTCAATTTTTCAGTAGAAGTCCGGAGTCTGGATTTGTGCCCGGTTGATGGCAATAGGCTCCCCCCCCCCGCCCCCTATAACGTGGGACTTAAACATAACTGGCGAAATGTGGGTGTACTATAGGTACCTACACCCCATACACCTCTGCCTAACCCTTTGGGAAATTCAGGCGTTATGTTATGTGAACAAAGGCCCTTATTTCACTGGGAGCCACACTTGGAATGAGACAGCCTAGTATAATGACGTCATCAAGATTGGTGCAGGTCATGATAGCAATAAGGAAATATGGAGCAGCAATTTGCAGGTAATTAACTACTTCATTCGAAATAAGGAATCGCACAGAAACAAGATATCGTAGGTGTTGGATGTGGGCTTGAATTGCCTACAATTGTGCCCAGAATGCATTCTTAATTCATTATCTATTGAGGTATCTAGTCTTCCTTTTAACTATAAGATTCTTAGTCTGTTCAATATCGTCATCTGCCTAGACTTTTCCCAACTATGTTCGGGTCGGCTTCCAGACTAACCGGATGCAGCTGAATACCAGTACTAGGGAGCGACTGCCTATCTGACCTCCACAACCCAGTGATCGGGTAATACGATACCCCTACGTAATACTGGTTGTTAGACTTTCGGGCTTTTGACCACCCGAAACGACTATCAAAGATCCACGAATGACATCCGGGACCAACGGCTTACCGTGCTTTCCGAGACACGGAGGTGTCTTGGTATGTAAAGATGGTCACCCATCCATGGACCAACCGCGGTAAGCGTAACTTAACCAGATCGATCTAACCGTGCGGCTGATATTACTTAGCTACAAGTCCCTCTGTCTGTCTGTTCAATAAACATTAGGAAATGCAGTAATTGACTGAAAGGAAACAGTTCTTTGCGTATACCGACCGGAATGCTGCTCCGACAAGCTGGAATCCTATTCTTATGACCGGTTGTACAACACGTTCAATTCGTCGAAATCCAGCTATTAATTATAGATTTATCACCGAATTTTCTTGGATCTAAATTGGGGCAGTTACAACGCACTAAGGAAGTAAAAACAGGTAGCTTTATCCTACTCGTTATTACAGATATATGCACAAAAATACGTGGCCTTAAGGGCGCTGTGCTACCGTAGCCCGCGAAATTCAAATTTACTAAGGTTTTTTGCAATAATGTCATTATCAGGTTGTTTGTTAATTGAAATACGATTCGCAACTATTATTAGAGCTATAGGTACAACTATATCAGCTATACAACTCCTCGAGTTAAAATTGGCCTCAAATATTATCATGACGTCACGAAATAGTCATTCAATAGGGTAAATGAACTTAGAGAGTTTAAAAAAGTTTATATTTGTGAAACGTCGTCACTGACACTCATACATACCTACCTGTGTGGCGGTCTCTTTTTAAAGCTCGGTGTGTTTTATTAGGTGCCCTGTCAGTTCACCAAAAATTAATTAACAAATTTTTACTTGACAAACAACGATTGGCAAAAACATGATTTGTCATTTCATCATTATACAACAACAAGTTTGCCAAATAATTCACTTTACAAAATAATCACCATATAAACTTTTGTTTAATAACGTATTATTTGACAAACAATTCATTTTTTATTCAATTTACCTCATAAAACAACGTTTGGAATAAAAACGTTTTACATATTGACTTATCATTACGCAATTTCTTATAAATGAAACTCATTCTTTCATCGACTTGCGCTAATAGAAAAAAAGAGATCATTTTTAGTGGGCTACCCGGAACCGAACTAGTCAGATTAGGTTAATTATTAAAAAAAAAATGTTAGGTTAGGTTAGGATAAAACTGTGACCCCTACGCACGAGCCGAGCGAGCGAAGCGAGCGGTGCCGCGGCAGCGGCCGGCGAGTGCCAGAAACGACTAGATTATATAGAAAAAAAATTACTTTACACAAAATATGGGTGGGTGCCAGAAACGACTTGCGCTAATAGAAGAAAAAAAGAGATTATTTTTAATAGGCTACCCGGAACCGAACTAGTTACGTTAGGGTAATTATTAAAAAAAAAAAATGGTTCGGTTAGGTTAGGTTAAAACTGTGACCCCCTACGCACGAGCCGAGCGAGCGAAGCGAGCGGTGCCGCGGTAGCGGCCGGCGAGTGCCAGAAACGACTAGATTATATAGAAAAAAATACTTGCCTGAAAATTATTTGACCCAAATGAAGAATACCTTTACATAGTACAAAACAAAGTCACTCCCGCTGTCTGTAAGCTTAGATCTTTTAAACTACGCAACGGATTTTAATGCAGTCGCTAGTGTATTATAAAATGATATTTTGTATAAACGTTATTTTTCCAAAAGAATCTAAATATTAAATGAAAAATGTATAAATGACTAAATATCATCTGTAACATTTGTAAAGAGAAGCATTTGCCAAATAAATGTTTGTAAAGCGAGTGTTTATAAAATAAAACATTTGCGGAATAAGTTGTTTGTGAAATAAATAGTATACGAAACGTTGGTTGTAAACTAAAAATTTGTCAATGGAGTTTTGGTGAAACATTAGTGAACCGTTTTATTAACTACCTTTTTTATCGTGTGGAAATCCTCATGGATGTCCACCACCCTGGGGTGGGTGGAGGGGTCTGTCAAGACTCTTACTGACTAAAACCACACGGTGTCCTGCTGCTACCTTTAGCCGGGGTGCTGGAGTGTTGTCAATCTTACCTGACATTAGCGAGCTGGGTGGCAATGCCCTCCCAGTTTTCCTGCAGCATCTCACCATCAGGGTCTACCAGCTTCACTCCGTTGTCCGGCTCCAGATTGTGCGAGGCAGTTATCATCATGCCGATTGTGCGACCTGTAATACATCATGAAATAGTAGCTGATATTGAATCATCATCATCATTTCAGTCGAAAGACGTCCACTACTGGTTATAGGCCTTCCCCAAGCACCGCCACATTGAACCGGCCGACACTGAATAATAAACCTTAATTTTAGTGGCTTAAAGTGCAAATTGAACTTGTGAGTGTGCTTCAGGAAGTCCGAAGAGCTTTTTGATCATTATTTAGATCTTTAGTACACAGTTATACAGTTTAGTAAACAGGCTATGGGCAACTGCTGCTGCATCAGTGGCATCGCAAATGCGTTGGCCACCCTAGAAGACAAAGATGAAATGTCTAATGGTCTGATAACAAGTTCTGCGTCGAACTTCGTACAACTTTGCACTTTATGTCACCGAAAATAAAATAGCAATTCGATGTTTTCCAGTATTCTTCTCGCCTACGCCGATCATAAATTAAGCAGCCACTTCTATTCTTGAATTCTGTGTATCTTCAATAGTTAGCATATTTCTTGTGATATTAAAATATGCTCCAGTTCGCTGATGGCCGGCGATATGCGGATTTGCGCGTCAGCGGATTGGAACGTCAAACGTGATAGTAAATTATTATGAACTAACCGTGTTGCCTGATTCGATTTCCCATTAGCAAAAATTACTAATTTCCTTAAAAAACTTTCATCCTATTTAACCTTTTTATGGAAATAATTTTTAAAAGTCCTTCCTTGTAATTTTTAAAAGGCACTCTTGCGCAAGTTGCTTTTAGACGCAACGGTTTACGCCCTGCGTTGTCTGTCAGTGAATGAATTTAAGATTTTCAAACCGGGTGTCAGATGGGATTTACCATCAGCAAAAATGACGAATTGCCATATAAACTTTCATCCCCTATTTGACCCCTTTTAAGGGATGAAGTTCAGAAAATCCTTCCTTAGTGCTCTCTTTCGTTAATTAAGGAACTCTTGTGCACAATTGCAGGATCCTGCAAGTCACGACAATCAGACTTGTCATTCGGCTTGAGTTGATTTCGAATGCTTATTTACTGCCTGGTCAGAACCACCTACTTAAAATATTACCATATCATGTTTCTCGTGACAACCTTGTAAAAAAATGTCAAAGGTCTGTCTGTTCATATTGTCGTTTAAATAACGCTCTTTCGAAAGGCTTATTTTTAAAACTAAATACTTTATTGGCTGTATGAATAAAAGTGTCTGATACCAAATTAGCTCATTCTACAAAGAATCTACGACTGCCTCGCTCGTCTAGTTGACGCAAGCGCTGAGCAGCACCTGGGTTCGATTCCAAGGTGAGGCAAAGTGTTATTGGGTGCTTCTATCTAGAATTTCTCAGTAGCAGCCCGGAGCTTTTTGTGCCTACTGGAAGGCAATAGGCTCGTCTCCTACATGGCGAAATTTGGATGTACTGTAAACACCTCCAACACCACCACCTCCACTCACTTGAATACAACACCTAGGTATAGGTACACCTCTACCCAACCCTTCTTAGGGGAAACAAAGCATGATGTAATATTACAAAGAATCTGGGGTACGATGTTCGCGACTGATTATGCAGTTCTAACAATGAGGTGCGACAGTTACTAATGCATTTCAAGGCGCATTATGTAGAACCGTATTTAATATACTCGCAACTGCTTGCAATGCTAATGCATACCTACGATTGTTGACTCCTAATTAGCGTAGAGACTAAAGACAGACAAATTGTTCTACGCGCTAATTTGTCGACAGAAATGCCGTTTAGACTGTTTGAAGATGGCGACGGTTATTTTACAATAAGTATAATGATTGACCGATACGCGGGCTGATAACCCTGATGGCCTGATTAATCACGGAACGCAAGAGGTCCTCATTACTTTGTTGTCTAAAAACCATTTTAAAGGGCCAGCTCAAATCTCACCGTGAAAACTTAGGTGAAATAAGCTGTCAATAGTGTCGAACCCTATAAGCATCAGGTGGAATGACACCTCCCTTTACCTAAGTTTTCACGGTGATATTATTTACAGAATAGCACCGCTGATCACATGAGTAGATTCAAGTGAAACTGGGCCGTCACATCTGTCGTATGTGGACACCAAATGGCAGGAAACGGTTACGCGTCGGGCCCAGAAAGAGATGGCGGTATGAGCTGGATTACTTTTTAACAGAATGTGTTTAAAATCGCAGTAAATCGGGAAAAGAAGGAAGAGGGAAGGAAGACCTTTGCCTTAAAGGCCAGCATAGGCTTGAAATAATAATAAATAGTCCATTGTCGCATTGATCCACGATGGAATTTAACGTTAAATATTTATAACGGCTGTATGCGTACAGTGTATGAACCAAGGTCACCCAGTGCATTATTCAGTAGCAACGGCCAAGTAGCAACGTGAATGGAACTTTCAAGTTCCGCTCAGATAAATGTTTTATGTTGGATATAACTGTCCTACGGACCATGTGATGGGGAAAGTATTTATAACTTATGGATTACTACTGTAAGACCCGTTGTACACACACGTTTTTTTTGCCGTGAAAACTAGGGTTTATCGCCGTGTGCAGGCACGGATCACTATCTAAGTTTTTTGACGACACGGCGTCACTACGGCACGGCGCGGCGCCGCCGTCGCTGTATACCATACAACCGGTGGTTTGCCGTGTCACACGATTAAGTATTCTGAGGTACGGCTAGCGCGGAACCGTAAGGAAACCGTACCATGTACAGACGCTAGACGCCAGCACATCAAGCTTCCCGAAACTGTCAAATTTTCCCAATCAACTTTGAACCTTATGTTATAGCAATAAAGTTGAAAATCTATTAAAGAAATTTGGCAGATTGTAGTAGCTTGATGTGCTGGCGTCTGTACAACGAGCCTAAAGTCATGGAATTGTTGGTTAGTTGTAGTAAAAGAAAGGCTGAAGGCTTTTGTATTTTCACCAACACAGACATTCCTCAAATACAATCATAGTTCAGAATTCTGCGTGGCAGCAGGAGTTGGTTTGAGAATTGTTGGTTTCAAGGAATTATATACCTCAGTTAACATATTCATCTGTAACGTTTCGATTTTATATGAGAATCTTACCATTCAGCACCCTGGACCGGATGACAGCCAGCAGGCCCATGCGGTAGACCACATGTTCCAATAAGTTGGCTCTGTAACAAGCAAAATAAGTATTGGATATATAATAACTAATGGACACAAGCAAGAATCCTCCTCCATTCCTGTCCAAGGCGTCTAAGGGCTTATGCATGAAGGAAGACGAGACAACAGTTCATGTGCTTCTAAACTGCCCAGGGGTTGCCTCGTACAGCGCAAAGTACTCCGAAAACCTAGATACCCTCCGTGAGATTGTCAGTAACACCAAGGCGTTCCTGGCCTTCTTGAGGAGCTGGGGTGGATCGAATAATAGATGTTCCCATTCGTACGAAAAATGCGCTTTGACGTGGAGTTGTAAACACCAGCCCGTCTTAACAATATCAATACCAAGGGCGTAGTGCCTCATGCCTTAACCTTTTGAACGCCAGAGTATAAACGTATCGCCGTACCCTGACGCCAGGCCACTTTAACAAAACAACACACACACACACTTAAAACAACAATTTCTCGATATTGGTGGTTTATTATTATACTTATTAGTTTCATGCAATACAATATAGACGGAAGCTTAAACTTTTAAATTATATAAATAAAAACACACAAAAGTAATGATTAAATTGTTTATTTCATAATATGGTGCGACCCGTGCGACGTGTATTTTGTCATATTTGTGACGTTGGCGTTCAGGGTAAGATTTCGTTTGTCACATATACTATGTGACAATTGCGTTCAAAAGGTTAAATATGGGGAGTCGTGTTTTCCTATCTTGCTAAAGCTAGTCTGGTAGTGTCCTAGCATGAGCTCAACAGCAATGTGCAGGCTGATGTCATCAAACTCAAACTCAAACCTTTTATATCAATTAAACCAATTACAGGCACTTTCCAATTGCCAAGGAGTCGGTCAGTCAGAAAATTGAGCTAATTGCCCATTACAAAGCGTTGTAGGTTCCTATGAAGAACGGGCAAGACTCCATGGACACTCTTTTAAATCAATATATAGGTAATTCATGTAATCAGAAGAGATTTTCTTCATTATACTAAGTTTGTCCTTTTCGCTATGGCAAAGTTCCATTCCCCATTCAAAAGGCCGAGCTAGAATATATTATTAGATAATCAACGTAGCCTATCGCGCTGCTTATTACATAACAAAAGGCCTGACCGTCTTCAAAAATGGCTCCACAACAATTGGTATACCAACCAGACTTTGTCGCAGAGAATCAGTTACTTCGTAAAATAAGTCAGATACTAAAGTCTGACACCAATTCATTGAATGCATTGTCTTTGTCTGTTTGCATATGTTATCAACTATCTCTATATTGATAAAACATTGCGTTTCGTTCCGTTTGTATTGATTTTTTGTGTCACCGCGTTATCTAAGTCATAACAATTATTATAATCTATTTATTGTTCACGCTTTAATGTTTCATGGCGGAAATCCAAACTGTATTTTATCATAACGACGCCTGTTTTCCCAAAGAAGAAGGCAGAGGTTAGGGTTCAGGCAGTGTTTACTTAACATTTGGCCAACTTTGGAATTTAAGTGAAATACACACCCGCGGGGTAATTGCGTATCACACTATTCAGTAGCATTATTAACGTTGTTGAGCAGATTTTTTTTTTCAAAGTTATGAAGCAATGGATTAGCAATATCCTTCAAAATAATTCGAATTATGATTGATAGTGTTACTGCTTTGGCGCCAAATCATAAGTTCCCCAAAGGAGGGGTAGCACTTCCCCAAATTATCCCCTTCAGGACCATAAGCTCTAATATAGGTAAGGTAAAAGTGCGCAGCGCTGCACACCCCTACCCTATTTGAAGTTAAACAAATATCAACTTTATTTCTATGATTATTAAGTTGATTTCAGAGTGACTAGTACTATTGAAAAAGTTATAAAAATGTTTGAAGTTGTAGCGTAAACTGAACTTTATTGTGTAGGATTTAAAGTTATTTTTCCATAAACTCATATTTGTTTACATTTTTGGCAAATAAATTGCAAATGCATGGTACGTATTTTAGGTTATTTTAAACCAGCTTGTTCCTATGTCTAGCCAAAAGAAGAACCTAACTCATACATAATTTTCTTCATACGCTTTTATTAGCTCCACTTGTAATTAACTAACTAACAAACAATGTAATAAAATCTTAGAAGACAATTTTAACCTACTTCTAATTGTCTTATCGAAATGAAACTTTGTATGTATATGCAGTCCGGATGACAAAACTATAATATGCAATATTTATTATTAGGATGTAACCAAGACTTTGTAACTATATTATTTTGATTTAAAAGAGTGTCCATGGAGTTTCTTGCCCGTTCTTCTCCATAGGTACCTACGCTTTGGAATGGGCAACTAGCTTCATCTTTCTGACTGACCGACCCTTCGACAATTCAAAAGTGCCTGTAATTGGTTTAATTGAAATAAATGCTTTGAGTTTGAGTTTATTGGTATCTTGGAGCTGATCGGATGATGGAGTCAGGAGATGGACAGTGGAACTCTTCAGTGGCTACTAGTAAACCTCTCGAGTTTGGGGTTATATGATTTGTTTTAACGAGTCCAATAGATTGGATATAGGCGTGTTATTTTTTTTTAACTACCTATTATTAAAACCTACCTACGTTGAATTCAAAATCTGGCTACGCCCAAATGGCACGTGTGCAAAAACTCCTATCATCGATGCATGAATCAAAGCTGACTAACATAAAATACGCATGATCTATAGGTACATCTCGGATATCTATGGGTACATCTATTCAAATAAATAAAATTGGAGTGTCTGTTTGTAATATTAAAATAAACGCTTTTTTTACTAAATGCATTTGGAACATGTACCAAAATATTTTTTTTTGTCTGTCTGTTTGTTTGTTCCGGCTAATCTCTAAAACGGCTGGACCGATTTTGACGGGACTTTAATTGGCAGATAGCGGATGTAGTAAGGGGTATCTTAGGCTAGTTTCATTTTAGAAAAAGAAAAAATAGGGACCCACAAAAAAAAATAAAGTTATCATAAACTCTGCGAACTGAACAATAACTTTTTTATTAAATTCCACGCGGACGAAGTCGCGGATAACAGCTAGTGTAGGTATATGACTAATCTACACATCCATTGATAAGTACCTACATTCCTTACTCACATAGACCATACAAATAAATAAATACCAAGCAGGTACGAACAAATAGCAGACATCGGTATGTAGATTACGCCAGTGCCGTGTGATCGTCTCTAAGAATAGCCTTCGCTTCCCGTAGTGTCGCAAGTCGTAAGTCGCGGCTAAAAGATGGGATGTCATGAAGATGGACAGCATCCATCTATAACATAAGCTTTAAAACGCGACCTGCGATTTTTTATGCAGAAAACTGACAAATATTTTTGAGAGAAATACGTTGTGCCCGTTTGACCTTAGACGACCTAGACGCGTACCGCAAGGGATGGTTCGAGGTGGCTCAGGAATATGACACCTGGAAGAATTTGGTGGAGGACTTTGCCCAACAGTGGGACAGAGCAGGCTAACTAAGAAAATGCTCTCTTTAGAGGGAGTGGACAGTAATCTAGTTTAGATTCGATTAATTTTTGTAATGGTGTTTCTAACCAGTCAGGCCCAGTGAGGGTTGACCTTTGTCGAAGATAATTTATTCAGCACCCTCCTTGCAATTCAATCGTAGTGACAACAGCGTTCACTACACGTGATTGAAAAATTGCCGTTTGTAGAACTCGAATTATGCAATGGCATTTTATCGAATTAGTCTAATATGAATTACTTAGAGAGCAGTGGTGGCTCAGTGGTAACGGCCAAGCCGAACCGAACCTACGACTCACCGGTCGTAGGTTCGAACCCAGTCAGGCGCTTTACTTTGTGTAAATTATTTCAGCACCACTGATCTCAAAACGGTGAAGGAAAACATCATGAGGAAACTGGTATATCCTAGAACCAAACATTCGAAGACATGTGATATAGTACCATCTCGCACTGGGCCCGCGTGGTGGATTACGGCCCACTCCCTCTCACCGAGAAGACTCCTGTGTCCCAGCAGTGGGAACATTATAGGCTGGTTATGTGCAAGCGCACGCAGTGTAAAGCAATTTTGCTGCAAGATTAATCGCTACAACCTACGCTTGCCGCGGTTGGTCTGTGGATGGGTGACCACCTTTACATACCGAGACCCGTCCGTGCCTCGGAAAGCACGTTAAGCCGTTGGTCCCGGCTGTCATTCGTCGATCTTTGACAGTCGTTACGGGTAGTCAGAAGCCCGAAAGTCTGATAAACAGTTTTACCAAGGGGTATCGTATTACCCAGTAACTGGGCTGTGGAGGTCAGATAGGCAGTCGCTCCATGTAAAATACTGGTATTCAGCTGCATCCGGTTAGACTGGAAGCCGACCCCAACATAGTTGGGAAAAGGCTAGGCAGATGATGATGATTAATCGTTACAACCTCAAACACAAAAAAAATAAAATCCATAGAACTACAATTTCACAGTGATAACTCCGTTTAGTATAGAGGCTATAGAGGTAGGGCTGTTCATTCGTTGCACGGGTTGCACCGCTATAGGCACGATCAATACTTCCAATTATGGGCTTGATAGAGAAGGGCGCGTCTCCTCACCTGGATGTAGAAGGTCGTTCAAAATGGAGTAATTGAAATTGCGTTTCGTTTGCATAAAGGTGGAAATTGGAAACTGACTGCAGGCTGATTGATAACTGCTAAGTGCTAGCTAACCCACTCATAATCATTCTGGGAAAATAAATGATTCATGCATACCTAATCGCGTGAATAGCATTGTATTGAGCATTGCATCAAAAGGTGAGGAGCTTACAACAATACGACATAATAGGTACCTATAACCTAGTAGAATGCTCTCAGTCGCATGCCCACGACCGACTGTAATGCCCACGGCTACATTGTCGCGACGCGAACACTACGCGCGCTTTCTTCGTTCGCGCGTTGTACAGCGAGACGTCGAGCGATGTGCTATAGACAACGTAGAATGTAGCATAAGTGTAGCGTAATAAAAATAATACTCAAAACTGAATTGTTGTCGAACGAATGGTCTGATTAACCATAGGATAAGCTGCAAAATACCTAAGGTCCGGTGTTTCTAAATTTGCCAAAGATGTAAACAACAATGGCCGCTTGAAATTGAATAAAATCGATTTACAAGAACATATATTTTAAGTAATGTTTGTTTTCGTCTAGTTAGCTATTCAATTTCGAGCGGCCATTGTTGTTTACATCTTTGGCAAATTTAGAAACGCCGTACCTACTATAGCTTGAAAGCTTCGAGAAGCATTTGAACCTAATCCTAATCCCATATTTAATGCTTATTCTTTGGAAGAGATCATTCGCTTGTGTTTTTCGCTCTACTGCGTCTCCTATCAAAATGTCTACTTGCGTAACTACAGACCGTATGCTCATTCAAGCGTGCTCCTCGCGCGTGTACACTATTAAATTAGTTAGATAACATCTGTATTATCAATCTGCCTAACAAATGCGATTACCTATACATAGTGTAGTATCTAACCATTACTGTTATCCATATAAAACAGTTTATGGAGGTCTAATGATAAGCGGTTAACATTTAATGGGCTAACCAGATTATGTAAGAAATACCACGTTAATAGCATGGGATCTGTTTAAAAACTTTGTTTTAGGGTTCCGTACCCAGCCAATCCAAGGCTGCCGACGGGTCCCTATCACTAAGGCTCTGCTGTCCGTCCGTTCGTCTGTCACAGGGCTACAGCCCTAGCCCAAGAGTATATTACATCACACTCACTAAACTCTAAACTTGACATTTTCACAGAGTGTGTACTACTATGGCCCCTATAACAACAAATAAATAATAAAAATAAAGTAAAAAATTAAAGGGACAAGAAATGTGTTTCTTTCAGCGTCTTTTATTGGTTGTTGTCTAAAGCATTTTTATATTTATTTATTAAAACTTTATGCACAATTAAAAAAATAATACTGTACAAAGGCGGACTTAATGCCCGAGGCATTTTCTACCAGTCAATCTTAAGGTTATGCAGAGACAAAACATGGCAGGTGCAACATACAGGATAACTAGCTAAGAAATGAATATAAAATACAATATATACACAGATACATACCAAATGAACTCTCAGAGGAAAAATGATCGGTAGAGGAGAAAACGAATCAATCAGCAAATCAGCCATTTATGTATGTAGTGTTAAAATATTATACGGAACCCGTCGTGTGAGAGTCTGACTCGCACGTGGCCGCTTTTTTCTTTAATTAACATTGCCTATCTATAATTAGAATTTCATATTGTTCCGCTTGTTAAGTAATTGCTCATTAGCATAGGTATGCTAAACTTGTTGTGAGTTAATATACTGAACTTTCTTAGAATCGTTTTAAATAAGTAGGTATATCTCGTTACAAGGGGTGGTACGATTGTTATAGTATTTCTATCACCTTCATGGTATTGCATACCTTGAACAATAGAATCTGAATAACTGAAGGAAGAATCACACTAATATTATAAAGGCGAAAGTTTGTGAGTGTGTGTGTTTATATGTTTGTTACTTCTTCACGCTCAAACGGCTGGACAAATTTTGATAAAATTTTGTATGTAGGTAGCTGACACCCTGGATTAACATATAGGCTACTTTTTATCCCGATATTCCCATGGGATCGAAACGTATGCGGGTGAAACCGCGGGGCGCAGCTAGTAATGAATAATTATGTTAGACCACTTTCAATTCTGTTGACCCCACTAAGGTTGCAGATCATTTAATGAACAATATTTCAATAATTTTGATTTCTGGAGCTATTGCGTTAAATTTGGGAAGTGTCAAGTGTCTGTCAGTACTGTCCGCTAGGTATAGTTCACATTTCGAAAGATTGAGATCAAGGCCAATGGAATGAAGTTCGTTTTTTAAAAATTGAAGGTCGTGTAGTACAGTTTCTGCATCGCCTCCCAAGGTTCCATCATCGAGATACCAAACGTTAAATTTGGAATTTAGCTGTCGAATAATTGGGTGGATGGCTAAACTAAAAATCACTGGCCCGAGGGGGTCACCTTGTTGACAGCCAACAGCAGATTCCAAAAGGTTGTCCCGATACAGTAATTTAGAAGGGTTTCTGTAACATTGCCAAATGAAACTATAAATTTGTGGTATTTCTTTTCTAGTTTCTGTCAGCAAGGTGTCCCTATTAACAGAATTGAAGGCATTCTTTATGTCAACCTTCAGGATGACCTCTCCTTTTCCTGAATTTAGGTAGGTCGACAGGGCGTGTACGGCAGCCTCACAGCCCCCTTTGGAGCCGTAACCTAGCTGCAGGGGCTGAAATTTTTCCGAAACAACCTCACCATAAAATTTACAGCAAATTTTGGCTGCTATACGGCGGTAAGTAGTGCCCACGGCAATGGGCCGAATGCCGCCATCCCTCTTACGCAGGGCGCATAAATTGGCACCGTACAGAACGTCGATGACGGCCTCGTTCACCTTGCCGGAGAGCATAAGGTAAATCAAAGCCGTAAGCTCCTTCAAGAGCAACTCACCAGCTGCCCCGGCGCCTGAACAAATAAGGTCCTTGAGGTGCTGAGGGCTCAGGCCGTCAAGGCCGCCAGCGGAGCCGTTCCTGAAGGAGCAAACGGCTGTGACCAACTCTCGACCTGTAATGGTGAGGGAGTGGTTATCAGGATCAGGAGGGTCAGGAAACGAAAGGCCATCCGCTGCGGCAGGGTGTTTGCTCTCCAGAGCTGCGAGTGTTTCTGGAGAACACGGTGCCACCACATCACTACTAAATAGAATCCTGGCTGCTCCGCTGATGTCACCTTCCCCTAACTTAGTTTCTACGAGATGGGATATACCTCTTGATGAGGTATATCTCTGTGTCTGTAATTTAGAATCTAAATTATGAGTCGAAATATTACAGTTTTCTTTAATTTGTGCAGTTGTCTTTTTTGTTGCCAAATTCTTTTGAACATGTAGAATTCTGTAAGGGAAGGTGCTTGGGAACAACTACTCAGTTGTTCCCAAGCACTTAACGAGTTCTCGCGGGCGGCAAGACGAACGCAACCTGCTAGGTGTTGCGCCACTAGAGGTCTAGCGCCACGGGGAACTCGCTTTAAAACAGGAACAGAGTTTTTGAATTTGGACAGGGTTTTCCAAAACGGGTCAAAAGTGGATATAGCTGGAGTTGTAGGAGTGGTTGTTGAGGCAGGGTCTGAGATGAGCACATTTGGTGGTCTGTGCACCTTTCCAATGTGCACATTCAAACCCCGCTTACCTTTAAAAAACCGTGCCTGGGTACACAGCGGACATCTCTCCAGGATGCTCAGCGATGTCGAAGGTTGACAAGCACTGTTATCTACCACATCACTGCTGCCACTAAGCATTTAATTTTACTTATTAAAACTAATTAAAATAACAAAAATACAATAAAATAACGAATAAAAACACTAAAAAGTCTATGTGACACTTGAATGACAGAAAAGACGGGAGCTGTGACGGGACCGACGCAGTCACGCAGGCGGCCTAGGGCGCCGCGCCGCCGATGCATTACGGCGCAGCCCTGGCAACCGTTGCCTGGTGACAACGAACTGGCGTCGCGTCCTCAGCGACGCGATGGAATAATACAGCCGTGAAATTCACTTCAATTTATATCTGATTGAAAATATATTAAAGAAATTTGACAGATTGTAGTAGCTTGATGTGCTGATTTTTGAAATATTTGTTACTTTTGATTGTGTACACCATATAAAAACAGACATAAATATATAAACTGTACAATGGGTGATACAATTAATTGATTTTTCGCAGGCTACAATGTTTTGTATTTAATGCATAAAATAATTTTATTTAAATTTCTGAGTATCGATTTCCGACATGTTTGTCATATCATGACATCATATGAATTGAACAATATTATGTTAGAAGCTGTGCCCGCGACTTCGTTCGTGTGCATGACGGAAAACAAATTGAATTTCATGAGTATTCATTTTTTTTCCGTGGAACCTTAATTCTTTTTAAAATAAAACTAGGTATCATCGAGATATATACTAACGTACTTATATCTCGATGCTAGGTATCTACAAACTGACAGACAACCAATTTTTTAGCCGACTTCAAAAAAGGAGGAGGTTCTCAATTCGACGCTATGTTTTTTTTTTGTGTGTTTGTTACGCGATTACTCCGCCAATTGTGGACCGATTTTCAAAATTCTTTTTTTGTTCGATATGAGATACTTCTGAAGTAGTCCTATAGTCAGGATCTGATGATTGGATCCAGGAGAAATCGAAGGAACTCTTCAAATATTACCTATAGGCACACCTATAGCGATTTGGTAGTTTGGATGCAGTTGACGTGACCAGGTTTCAAAGCAGTTAAGTCAACTGCATCCAAACTGCCATGTTGCAACTGAAATGCAGTCCGTCTATTTAGACCCTAAAGCACATCCATACTAATATTATAAGTGTAATCTAAGTTCTAAAAGATAATAAGTAATATTACCATAGAAATCTTTCCTATCTATGAATATTACAGTAGGTAGGTAGATCTGTCTGTCTATCGGTTGTCATTTTACGCCTTAATGTCTGAACGGATTTAGATAAAATTTGGCACACTTGAAATATTTTCCCACCTCCACACCGACAAAGCTTTTTTTATAGTTGAACTATAAAAAATCCAAAAAAAGTACTTTAGGCACAATGTTATCATTCCAACACAAAACAAATGTTATTCTATCAAAACATCACAGTTATAATAAACTGGGAGTGTTTTAATAACAAATAATAAAGTCAATACATCTCATAAGTGGTTGGAAACCTGCCAAAAGTCATATATTGGAAAAGGTACGGGATCAAAGTGGGATTTTTATTATTTTAGGCATTTGCATTGCTGAATTTGTTTGTGCAGTCTGGTGTATGTTAACCTGGGTATAAATACATTTCTATTTTGCACACATTGTATGCAAATTGTTTTAGACTACTTGGATTTCGCATTTCCTGTCTTAGGCTGTGAGCAGACTGAGTGAGCTGTCTAAGAGTAACTGTGGAGTTTCTTGCTGGCTCTTTTCCATAGGAAATGACGAATTAGAACCGTGCACCTAGCTTCTGAATTTTAATAAGTGCCCATGTAGGTTTTTGAAATAAAATATTTTGATTTGACATTACTTTATTTATTTATAGTCTTACTAGCTGCGCCACGAGGTTTCACCCGCGTAAGTTTCGATCCCGTGGGAATATCGCGATAAAAACTATCCTATGTCCTTTCCCAGGACACAAACTATCTCTATACCAAATTTCATCTAAATCGATTCAGTGGTTTAGGCGTGAAAAGGTAACATACAGACAGACAAACAGACAAGAGTTACTTTCGAATTTATAATATTAGTATGGATTTCAGTGATATCAGTTCTGAGTCTCTGTGTGGCCTTTGGCAAAAGCCTCCTCCAAACCCTTCCAATTCTTCATGTTCCTTGCCTGTGTGCTGTTGGATTTTCAGCGCTCGGCTTAGCGCCGAAAGTTGATAATCCAACAGTGCGCTCCTATTTAGGCATTCATTTAAATGCCACCTAGTGTTGGTGAAATCTGGCATTAGTGTCTATTAGACAGACTATCGTTCTATTAAAAAAAAAAACAATTAAGTCGCGCCTTCGCAAAAAATCGGTCAAATATTTAGAGTTTTCAAAAATATGTTTTCACTTGGCAAAACTTTTTGATTTCACTGTGTGCAGTGTGACTATTATATGAAACTAGAAAAAATACAATAATTAATGCACTAAAAAGCCAGATATTGGTCCCCCTAGTTTAATATTACATGTGGGAATGGGCTCACTTAAATAGTTTAGCTGGCAGGAATGCAGGGTATGAACTCATGACCTCTTTAATTAATAGTGACACCCAGAATGGTAACCATGGGTCCATGGTGAGGAATTACACATAGTTTAGCCATGAAATGGTTCAGTATTAATACAAAAATAATAATTGGTTATATTTCCTCTAAAAAATTGAGTTAATGAAATAATTGGTTTGTTCGAAACCAATTTAAATTCTTCCTTCCTTTGAAATATTAATTTGGTAAATTCATTAGTAATTTCATTCATCAATTAATGCTGTGGTAATTCCTACTAAATCTCTTCAAGTATTTAGGACACAGGTCTGGGCACATGCCGCTCAATAAATTTGGATTTTTGATAAAGAATACGAATTCACCCAACTGTGAGGTGTGTGCAACGTCGGAGGATATCTTACATTTATTGACGGAATGTGTCCGATTTCGGTCTGAAAGAGAAGACTTAATTAATCAATTAGAGCTAAATAGATATGATGTCGGTATATTTCACCAAATATTGTCTACACCTAGTTCGGAGGCGGCCTTCAAAGTTTTTAAGTTTGCTAAGTTACGATTTACTTAATTAAGATTTTGTATGAGGTATGATGGGACTGGCATACACAGTTGTGTAAAAGTCCCTAATTAAAAATAAAGAGAAAAAAAAAGTATTTAGGACAGTAAAGCAAAGAAGTGAATCTAGAGCAATATATAATGTGTAAAGTATTGCAGTTATTTAACACAACTGTTACCGTTAACACTAGCCTTGAAACTTTCAAATAATACATTCCAAATAGTTGCAATACTTTCTCAAGAGTTACAACACTATGCCAAAGTTAAATGTTAGTCCATCTTATCAAACTAATGTAGGAACATTAATGGTAATCCATGCAAATAAATAAAATTGAAGTGTCTGTTTTAATGTCAAAATAACAGCTTTTTACTAAATGCAACAAAACAATTTTTAAAGGTTTTATCTGTCTGTTCCGGTTAATCTCCGAAACAGCTGGACCAATTTTGACAGGATTTTCACTGGCGAATACTAATGTTTAAGGAGTAACTTAGGCTACTTTTATTTTTGAGAAACAAGAAACAATTAGTAAAGAGACACATTATTATTTTCCAATATCCACGCGAACAAAATCACTGGCAAAATTGAAATATGGGTATAAAAAAATAAATATAAAAAATGGAAAATACAAATTGCATTTCAATATTAAAATATAAAGTTTTTTAGCAAAAAACAGAATAATTTTGTTTTAAAAACCATTATGGAAGTATGATTCATAAGATTTCAACATTGCACATGGTGCACACCAGAATGGGTCAAATAATGTCAAACAACAAAATAAATGATTACGGATATGACCTATGAACTCTTATTACAAGATGTAGGTATATTTATGATATAAATAAATCATACAGCAGACATTTTGCCACCAGTGAGAGGGAAATGTGCTACAATATGTTTGAGACCCCCCACTGAGACACATGATTCTAAAATTATGGGAAAAATTAATAAACGGAGCTTAGTTTGTTGTTGTTGACATTTTAATTATAACAAGGTCTCTTGAATTAGGTACCAGTTTTCCTCATACCTACTTAATTGTTGAGTAATTTATTGTGCATTCAGTTAAAATAAGAAGTTTCTATGGCACAATGAATCACAGCCCGTCTTATTGTTTTGCCTATAGATTACTAGAGTCATTGACCATAATCACAGTCGGCCGTGTCAGCGACTTCCCGTTATGAATTCGTTATTAAACGATATTGCAGATGACTCACAAACTGTTACTATTACTTGTACAAGTCTGCGACAATATGCTTACAACGTGACAAACTCAAAGCGCATGAGAGAAAGGTGCAACGAAAATATGTTATTTTGTCATTCAATGACCTTATTTGGTAAACACACAAAAGGAAATATAAAAAATATTCGCAATTTTTACTTACTTTGTCCGGAATCCGGCTGTGCCGTATTCAATGAAAACATCACTCGTTTTCGGATGCATTTCTCTGGCGAACGCGTACACTACCCGTAAGCTACTTGGCGGCATTCTGTTGATACGCGTTTAATATAATACAATCACCAATCTTCGTCAAAGGTATGTCTTCATACCATTCCCGCTCTGCTAACCAGTTTCAATTCAACAGTGAATTTGACGTGCGTGATGACGTCGCGGCGAAGGCGTCAATCTTGACAATCATGAGTAGGCTCAGTTATTAACCAACTATTTATAAAAGTATAGACTTAATACTGTAATGTCGCTATGTGCGCGAGTAAACTACATGATTTATTATGTTGCTCTAAAATATAACTTTTACTTTTTAATTTAGTAGCATAACAGTTCTGAGAATAGTAACCTAGCTCTGCAATTCTGCTGTCAAACTATGATGTAAGCAAGCAGACTAAAAAATTCAGCTATGTCACGCTAGATGGCGGAATGATACTTCTCTCATTAGTTTGACTACTCAGTAAAAGATGGCGCGCTATCAATGAATGCGAACTAATAAATAATTTTATTATCATACTCGAATCATTTTTGAGACCGTTGAGACCAAAACTTTCAAGACCCATTCGTGTCTCGGAAAGCACGTTAAGCCATTGGTCCCAGCTGTCATTCGTGGATCTTTGACAGTCGTTAGGTACGGGTCGTCAGTAGGTAGGTACCCGAAAGCCTCCACAACCAGTTTTAGTACGTAACCGGGTTGTGGAGGTCAGATAGGCAGTCGCTCCATGTAAAATACTGGTATTCAGCAACATCCGGTTAGACTGGAAACCGACCCCAAAAGAGTTTAGTTGAGAAAAGGCTAGGCAGATGATGAGGTTAAATGGAATAATATGTAAGTAGTCGTGTTATAATTACCTATGTCATGTAAACTTATCCATGGTATTCGAAGGAAAATCGACCAGCTAATTTGCCAACGCAATACTACGAAGGTAATTAGAGGAACATTGTTAGTTTCGCTTGACATGTTGAATGAAGGAGCAGAAGGCAACTTGAACTAATTGACGTTTGGCAACAAGCCAGTGGCGCTTCTTGTCAACATTGATCGCTGTCCAACTGGATAGCTAGTTAATCATCATGCGTGTCTGTGTGTGTTCTCCATTGAATGGTAGATAATTTAGTCATCAGTACTCAGTAGGTAGATACTTTGTTAGTGTACTTTGTTGCGCTAACTTTGTAAAGCAACTTGCTTGATGGGTTAACAACGAGTCAAGCAGCATGACACGCCCTTCCAGTTAATAGCATTACCTATACCTACCTCTGCGATAGCGATAGTAGGAACTAGGAATCTGACCTAACTACCTGAGACGTACCTATGGTAGATACCTACACACTATCGCACTGTAGTTGAGTTTCTACAGTAGTTACTTACCTATCTAATTCTTGCTTTAGCGGAGTGTGATGATTATGTCTTTTTACCTAAGTAGGTACCTGATTCTAAGAATAAATACCTAGGTATTTACACCAGGGGTCAACTCCCTAAGCCAGGGATGGGCAACCTTTGGAATGTTGCGGGCCAAACCATAGATCACTAATGAAGTCACGGGCCATAGGTACCTACATAAAAGGTTAGATAACAGACGAGTGAGTTAGGACAAAATTGTGACTTACAACATTGTGTTATATACTGCTTGTAGATACCGCAATCTTATATATGAAAAAGGTGCGCAAAACAAGCAGTGGACAACATCTACTAAGTATGAAAGTATCAGTTTTTCGCCGGATCTACCTACTACTTTCGGACGGGCTCGTAAGTATCTTTGTTGAATACCTTAGAGAGACGACCTCCTGGTTTCATAACGACTGACTGAAATAATAACAGTCAAAACCAATAAAATCACTTGAAATGAGTTTTTGGTAAGTTGTTTATTACCTACTCTCACAATTACCTATCTATATCTACTTAATTTCTAGAGACAGAGTTGTTGAAGAACCTTACCTTAGTAAATTGTAGAGTATCTAACTAACTATGACCCCTTCTTGACCATCATTGCATAATCAGCCTATAATGTTCTCACTGCTGGGACACAGGCCTCCTCTCTTCGAGAGGAAGTGGGCTGTAATCTACCACGCGGGCCCAGTGCGGGTCGGTAGATCTCACATGTCTTCGAATTTTTGGTTCTAACTGTTCTAAGTAGGACATGATGGTTTCCTCATGATGTTTTCCTTCACCGTTTTGAGAGCAGTGGTGATTAAATTGTTTACACAAAGTAAAGCTTGCTTGTGTTCGAAACCACGATCTACAACTCATTATTTGGGGCCGTTACCACTGGGCCACCACTGCTCTCCACCATTCACTACAGCACACAATAATACCTACTCTACGACTACACTAAATTTTAAAACTGTTGCCATAAAAACTTTTATAAAAAAATATTCAGTTGCCCAATTTCGATAAAAGTTTTTTAATATAAGTAACCCCATATGCTTCTAAATTCAAAATGATCAAAATGGCTGACAAAGTCACCATCCAAACACAAAACAGCCAGAACGTATCTCGAAACTAAAGCAGAACTACTAATACCTAGTAAGTTAATTAAGCAAAATACTAACGAAAAGAAGCGGTCCCCACCTAATTAATATCTATTTATGAATGACAGTAACACATGCGTGTATTTAGAGCTAAATTAAAACAACAAACGAGCGACCATTATTGCTGGGGGTGCCATGTTGGATCGAGTGATGGGATAACATCTCTCAGCGCGATTATCTAAGTTTATCATTCATTTTGGTGAATTTGCACCAGCACCCTAATTGCGTAACACGCTATCAATCGCAATCTAAATCATTTTGAAGGATATTGCTAATTCATTGCTTCATAATGTTCGAAAAATTTGTCTACTAAACAACGTAAATAACGCAATGAATGTTTTTGAACTGTTAAGACTAAACTGTTGTAGCGGTATCTACAACGGCACATGCGAACTATGCGTCATACTGACGTCACACAAAATCCTGCATCTCGCAAGCAGAGTTTACCGCGCAACTAGCATATCAACGGCCCGACATTAATCATCGGGCAGTTGCCCGCCAGATACAACACCCATCTGGCCGGAGGATCCTCCCTTTTCTATGGAGGATAAGTGAACTTTACGCCCTGTTCCTCACGCCCAGGCCGTGCCTCAACCAGCCAAACATTTTGAAGAAAACTTCCGGCGCGAAACACATCATGGGCTCCTTATGGTCCCATTAGGTCAAGTATTGGCATTAATTGTATCTCGTTTTGTAGGTATTCAACGTTTAATGCGTGAACGTAACAGAAATCAGCTGTTACCAACATTTTATCGAGTTCGTGAACATAAATGTATGGAACAGCTTATTTATATTCGCTACTAGCTTCGGTCTGCGTCTTCGTCCTTGTGAAATTTTTTGTTCCCTTCCCGATCCACCCCGTCGCATCGCATTGTTTGCTCGTGCTATTACTTTGTTTTCCTTTAGCGTTTTTTCTGACTTTGTTTTGTTTTTGCTCGGCTCCCAAGGGTTTTAGCGTGATGTTAAGTAGCATATAGTCTTCCTCAAGAATTGGGCTATCAAATGCAAATAAGAATTTTTTAAATCTGACGAAAAGTTGCAGAGATTAGACAGTGCGTTCAAACAAACACAAAAAACTTTTTAGCTTTAGATATTATTAGTATAGGTATCGATTTCTGGGTAAGCCCCACAGTAAAAGTTCTTCATAACGATGAGTACAGTTACCCTTTTTAGATTTTCAGTTACTTAAATTACATGCATACTATGTAAGCACTCACAAGCTAAATAGTGATGTCCCGTCACTCTACACTAGTGTGGTCACCCCAGTAATTACGGCGCGGTCACGGTGCGCCCGCGCCGCCTCGTCGCTACACCCGCTGTAATTAATCGTGCCATTTTCAGCTAATGAGGTTCATATAAAGACGAGCTACAGTAGTCGGGGATTTTGACTTGCTATTAGTTTGATGTTTAGAAAAAAAGATGTTCGTCAAGTCCAGTCGGACCGTTAAAAGTCACTGTTCTTATATGGAAACAATGTAAATGACATTGGATTCAAGAGGTGGACCTAAAATCAAACCGTTTAATAACTAGGTACTTGATAAGAAAGAAGGAAAAAATTAAATGCTTTTATTGGCATAAAAACTATTTTGCACCTTCGGTGCAACAAAGTCACAAATAGCCAAAACTGCAAAAATGAGGTTTTTGTTGCCCCAAGTGTAGGCATGGTTCAGAGACAATTTGGCAAACTTACCTCTATTTTGCAGTTTTGGCTATTTGTGACTTTGTTGCACCGAAGGTGCGACATGGTGTGGAAACAAAAATAAAACTAAACATATCTCTACATACATACTTTATATCTACATATGTACTTATCTATTATATACCCCATTTATATTACTCCATTTTTTTATATCCACGCAATCACTGTCCATTCCAAGGTTGCCTGGAAGAGATTGCAGAAAGCGATAAGGCCGCCCATTGTGTTTAGTATTAATAATCGTATTTTTATGTTACGTTTTTTCTGGTGTACAATAAAGTATACTAATAAAACAGAAAGAAAGAATAATGTACACAACAAATACAAATACAGAAAAGAAACAATGCTTAGATAAAAGAAAAAGTAAGTACTGTTGTAGGGTCATCTGCTAAAATGCGAAGAAAAATGACTGTGCGACCATACATTATATACGTAAACGAGAAACACAAAGACCTATCAAGAGTCAAAGTACAATAAAGCCCCATATACATGATGCCAGTTTCTTACCTGTGGCATGCAATAAAATTGAAGCATAATCAATCAGCCTATAATGTTCCCACTGTTGAGACACAGCCCTTCTCTCTTCGTGATGGAGTGGGCCGTAATCCATCCATCCACGCGGGCCCACTGCGGGTTGGTGGATGTCACATATCTTTGATTTTTTGGGTCTAGGAGATGCCGGTTTCCTTCGCCGTATCTAATGAAATGAAACATACAAAGTGAAGTGCCTGTCCGGGTACGGGAGACGGTCCAGGCGTCGCGCGTCGAGAGCTGCATGACAACTCCCGGCCACCGTAGGCGCGGGCCTGCGGACGGAGAGTAATGGGTAGCTCACCGTCCGATCAGGACCAGGCCCGTGCCGGACGGCGCGTATGTGTTCCACGCGCGCCTCAAACAGATGTTAGCACCAGGGAAGGGGCCCAGTAAGGCCGAAGCCTGCCGGGTCAGCGGTATCGTCCGAAAGGGTTACCGATACACCGGAACATGAAGGGTTAAGGAAAGAACACGGGTGGGTTTTAGTCAGTAAGAGTCTGACACTCCCTTCCGCTCCACCCAGAGCGGGAGGAGTCACCGGAAGATTTCCCACACCCAAAAAAAAAAAAGAATTGCCTGTCTGGGTTCGAACTCGCGACCTACAAATCGTAAGTCGGAGTCGATACCACTGGGCATCACTGCTCTGCAACTCTGCGCTGCTACTGCACAATTGAAGCAACATACGTTATCACCAGTAGAAAGAGCTCCATCCATATTATTCAAGGTTACTTTCTGCCACTATTGAATGAAATCCTTACCTTACCGTACTAAATTCTAAAGGTTTTCAAACCTCCAATCTGTCCAAACTCCTGCAATCTATCTCCACTGCTCTCATTCGTGTGTCAATCGTCACCGCTCGCAGGCGATGCGTCTAATTACTCTAATTATTAATTAGGACCGACTCGAACGCGCGTTTCAATTGAACACATCTGATATGTAAAGTGCTCTCGGTATGTTAGTGGGCTAGTAATTGGTTCTGACAGCTTCCTCATACCGTTTAGTGTAGATACCTAGTTTATTATGTCCCTAGTTACCTAGTTTGAAACCTAAGGTATCTATCTAACTAAACGGAAGCCCATCCCTTCTCCTACAACTACTACAAAGTTTTCTTGATACCCAGTTAACCCAGTTTAAAACCTAAGGTAAGGTATCTAACTAAACGGAAGCCCATCCCTTCTCCTACAACTACTACAAAGATTTCTAGATACCTAATTTAAAACCTACGGTAAGGTACGTACATATTATCGAACTAAACGGAAGCCATCCATTTCTAGACTTCTTCTTACTTCTATTTACTTATATGCAGACTTTTATACCTCTGGCTTTCTCTACTAGTCGGTAGTCAGCCATAGGGTGGTGAAAGCTAAAAGATAACCATAGGTACAGTCAAAAAAAGAGATAAGTATGCAGGATCGTCGGATATAGTTGAAGTTTAGTAAGAAACCGATGGATGTTGTCGACTGAAATTTAATTTGATAAATGAGCTAATTGTTTTTTATTAATAAAATTAAATTTTCGACACCAACCTGCATACTTATCTCTTTTCTTGACTGTACATATGGTGATCAATACCTAAGTAACTTGAGGAAATCGACGAATAAGTTATAATGTAGATAGCTGTAAAATTAATCTGCAAATACCAAAACAAGCAACTTGCAGGTTCCTCCAACGATTTCATTTCTAAATTCACTGCCAATCCGACTTGATTTAAATACGCAATTATGAGCTGTCGGCTCCACTTTTAAACAGCCACACATTACCATATTAAGTACAGACGCCAGAACATCAAGCTACCCGAAACTGTAAAATTTTCCCAATCAACTTTGAAACTTATTATTCAGTGATAAAGTTGAAAATCTATTAAAGAAATTTGACAGATTGTAGTAGTTTGATGTGCTGGCGTCTGTACCAACCGAGTTACTAAAACGAGCTCAAAGTAAACTCGGTAGCCAGTAGCCACTATCTAATCAGGCCTCATAATCTGTACCTATCTAGACCAATCTGGACCTAACTGAACGAGATCTAGTCAGACGACTATAAAACAATAATTATGGCGACTGTGCGATTAGTCGTTCGTGTGATTATCGTAAGGATAATCGCAGACTGGCGACGATCTTGAGGGAATAAATCAGACTGCGTAGTGACGTGGTCATGCATGGTTGGTTGTTAGTGATGTGGCCCGGTATAGTTTGCAGGAAAGAGGAAGAATTGAGAGGATTGAACAAAATACCAGAGCCCTGATTCACAACCATACGACAGGCTATCGTATCGAAAACCTGACATTACGATAACCTGATTTGACATCCTCTCAACAGCAAATAGCTGTTGGAAGAATAGCGGGCGTCTATTTGATTTAAACTGACAAAATTTTCGGGCTTTGGACTTGTGAACAGCATTGAGAAGACTCCTACGATAACAATGATTAATGTTCGATACGATACGGAAGCATATCGAGTGTTTGTGAATAAGGGGGCAGATCTTTCAGGAGTCTTTTAGTACAACATTTTTTGGGTTAAAATTCGATTTAGTGAAAAGGGTGAATTGTGTCTTGCGGGAGATAATTTTAAAATCTGATAACACCTGTGATTTCTTGTTAAATGGTTAAATTAAATGAATGTAAAGTTACTGTAATTTCATCACCACTGCTCTCAAAACAAATCGAAGACATGTGCAATCCACCAACCCGCACTGGGCCCGGGGTGGATTATGGCCCACTGCCTCGCAAAGAGAGGAAGCCTGTGTCCCAGCAGTGGGAACATTGTAGGCTGATTATGTGTCTGTGTAAAGTTAGGGTGGTAGGTACGGGAGCCTACTTCCTACAACATATCCGTAGTTTTCGCCAAAGTTACGGCCTTATCCACTTTTTATTATTTATGGACATAAGATTAATTCGGAGCTTGAACTAAGAATAAATGAAAACACGACTTTACTGTCGCCCCTGGGCCATTCCGCTCAATTAGGCCGACTTTTATTTGCAAATGGTAAGGACATTTGGTGCTTGTTGATTGCAATAATAAATTAAATAAAGGTGTTATAATATTTTAGATAGCGGCGCCATACGTAAAAACATGTAAGAAATGTCATATAAAGTAAAAAAAGAATGCAGCTATGATATTTAATTTATTATTAGCATATATTCGCCGTTAGTGGATTTCCGCGAATTGACCCCCCTACTCGCGACTAGTTTTGCCCGTTCGGAAAATTGAATTTGTGTGAACTACTTTCGGAAGGGCCCGTACCTTCGTTGACGGACTTAGAGAGTAGACTTCCAGGTCCTTGCAGTAGCAGTAGTAGTTATTCAAAACCTCTAGAAATTGTTTTATGACTCTTCAAAACGTTGCAAAGTAACTGTTAAAGTATAAACACATTCTTGCAAATTGAAGCTCAAGATTCTATCGTCAAATAACCCGAACGGGTGCACTACCCAACCGAATGGTTCGATACGCTGTCCTACAAACCTTTTAGCAACGCATTCACAAGTTCTTTTCGTCCCCAATAAGGCCGTATAACTCATCAATCACTACTACAAAGCAACATGATGCATTTTTCCCGTCCCCAGTCCTCTTTGGCAAAGGATCACACGAACAGACAGACAAGCAATTCTTCATCGTTATCTACATCGCTTCCAGTTAGTGCTAATACTGAGCGGCAATTAACTACCTCCCCCTTTTCCCCCCACATGTCGTTTAGCCCACTCAGTTAATGACTAGTTCGGTATAAACAAGATCATTGATTATTGAAATTAATCGTAAGTGACGCTTGCCGATAAACATTTTTAAACATTGTGAAAAATTGCACGGTTGGCGTTAAACATGCAAATTGGGTACGGGATACGGTGGATGACGTCAGGGTGGTTATTATTAGTAATTAGTGGTCATTTAGTAGGTTGTTATTGTGTGGTAGGTTCTTTAGGCACTTATTGTATGTTTATGTTAGCGTTGTTTTTTGTTCGTTGTCCAGAAACAACCAGCTGATCAAGCGACTGAAATCATTTCTTTTACGATTTCAGAGAGGATCTATGTTTTTGGGAATACTTGGGATGATGCTATCTTCTTTATATTCCAAGATGACAATATTATTTTGTTATACCTACTCATGAATGTAGAGTGCAAGTAATTAGTGGTCATTTAAGTAGATAATTGTTATGTGGTAAGTTCTTTAGTTATATTGTTTATATTGGCGTTGTTCTTTGTACCATCCATTGACTGAAGTATTTTCAATTTCACAGTCTAGTTAAGTACTGATTATTGTGCAATTTCATCATCTGTCGATTCTCGTCAACTCTCATCCTGCAGCCAGCCACCCTGCGAAGATCGTTGCTCCACCTAGCCTGAGGTCCTAACTTACGTTTGCCCTCAACTGTCTGCATTTTCCCATCTATATTGGGGTCGGCTTTCAGTCTATTCGGATGCAGCTGAATACCAGTAGATTTTACATGAAGCGACTGTATTATGTGACCTCTACAACCCAGTGACTGGGTAATACCTTTATGGATAGAATTTTTGTCAGATTTTCGGGCTTTTGACTACCCGTAACAACTATCAAATAGTTCACAAATTGTGTGATTTAATCATTGCCAACTATTTTGTCTTCAGGATCTGGTAAGATTCTTTAGTAAATTAAGAATAATAATAATTTTATCAATTCTGTTATATCTAGGAATACACAGCAAACCTACTTACAGAAATAAAATATTTTATCATCAAAAATATACTAGTAAAAATTGCTGTTCTTTCATAGTAGCAGCGCCCCGCGGTTTCACCCGCATAAGTGTCGATCCCTTGGGAATATCGGGATAAAAACTTTCTTATGTCCTTTCCCGGGATTCAAACTATCTCTATACCAAATTTCATCTAAATCGGTTCAGCAGTTTAAGCGTGAAGAGGTAACAGACAGACAGACACACTTTCACATTTATAATATTAGTAGGTATGGATTTAAAAACGAATTTTGACACCATATTTTTTCCACACATGGAACACTTTGATCTTTGGTGTCAGTAGGAACTCAGGTTTTAAATATCTCCAAAACTTCCTATCTATGAAGCAACAAGCAAAGGCTCTAAATAAACGATATATCTGTCTGTTTCTTATTTCCTGGTACCATGGTATGCACTGCGTGCCACCCAGCTCGTACGTTAATACATATCTAATTAAATTAGGCATCTTTGACCACTTAAGTGCACATGGCAATAAAGCATTATATTCGGAACTCGCTGGTTTAAGGGTTCCGTATGGGTGGGTAAAACGGTCTGAGGGGCAATTCCCGAATTTTTTAGAGCGTTCACATTAGACTAAACTCTGTCGCAATTATGGGCAGTGGTGGCCCAGTGGTAATGGCCGCGACTTACGTGTTGTAAGTCGTAGGTTCGAACCCAGACAGGCGCTTTACTTTGTGTAAATTATTTCATCACCACTGCTCTCATAACGGTGAAGGAAAACATCGTGAGGAAACCGGCATGTCCTAGAACCAAAACTTCGAAGACATGTGACATCTACCAACCCGCACTGGGCCCGCGTGGTGGATTACGGCCCACTCCCTCTCACAGAGAGGAGGCCTGTGTCCCAGCAGTGGGAACATTATAGGCTGATTATGCGTTATGCTGTCGCAATCTGTCAAAAATACAATCAATTTAAATGCATTTTTGACATTTTTTTGACATTGATGGTCGCTAAGATGAGATTGCGACTTGAAACTGTACTTTTTGGCCTTCTGTTGTATTTGAGGTCTTTGTTTTTTAACGTGTAACAATAAGTTTAGCAGGCCGTGATCATAAAACTAATAATGCATTGAATTAACATAATTTAAATTCCATAACGCCATGCAAATATGGGAAAATCCTTCTGAAAGAAGGTACCTAAGTGCCTAGGTGGCGTTTTTTTCTAGTCGTTTACGAAGCACATTTCTATTTAAATTTTAGTGCTGCCAAAATTATCTGTAGCTAGTCAATTTTAATGGGTCAAATTAAATTAGCTAACGAAACTTCACATACGAGATGGGTATCGATACCTAAATAATATGATAATACAAAAAATAAATTAATTTGATGACTTTTTTGTGGTGTCATCGCAGCTAGTGTAGTCACTTGAAACATCAATTTAAAAATCAGTTTTCTTGTGTACCAGACAAAACAAAAGAAAACATATTTTCCCAACTCATACTTCATGTAATATTAACATATTAACACTCCAAGCGGTCGTTGACCCCCAAAAACAACCTCAATTGTTTTTAATTCTTGACAAAATCGCACTAAAACCCTGAAATTAAAATGACTGTCTGAGGAAAGATGGTAGGTTGGTATCTATAGAATGAACTTTTTGTCATCGGGCCAATCATTTACCAAGTTCAGAAAAGTAGGTAAGATTTTATACAAATTAAATGTTTTTCCGTCATTTTCATACGAAAATTCAGTGAAAATACGGAACCCTGAAAACTACCAAAAAGCACACGTACACACAAACATAGACACCTCGTACCTACGTATGTATACACAGTAAATGCTCATCATATAATAGCAGAGTAACGCATAAATGTATTATTACTGATATGATACGAAATTGTGGATAATATCATTGCCGTAATAGACAACCTTAATGGGAACGCTTTGGTATTATCCGCCATTTTACTAAGAGCTACCATACCCCTCTATATGTGCTCTTACAACTTTAACTCACGCACTTTACGTCAACCTTACTACTTGAGTAACAAGGGTGATTTTTGCGTGTCTGAGTGTAAAAATAACGTGGTTTATGAAATACAGGGGGAGTTTTAATACACATTCAAGATGGTGGAGATTTTGGTCCCTAAGCACATTAAGTTATTTAGCCATACGCGAGCAATTTCGCTATTAACTATTAGATCGTTTTGAAATCAATTCTTTGGTATCATGTTACGCTTATATTTACTCTTTTTTCAACGCTATTTAATTTGGTGGAACGTCAGCTGGGTTGGTGGTACTATTTTTCAATTTGTAAGTTCAACTTATTACCTAATATTAGGTCCTTACATATGAAATTGGCGTTTTGTATGGAAGGAACAAAAAGTCGAATATTTTTTAATATAATATATTTAATTAATCAAAGTATGAACCATTGTTTTCAATGCACTTTTGCCATCTTATAGGTAGTTCATTGATCCCTTTACTAAAAAAACCAGTCGGACGGGAATCAATAAAATCTTTGAAGGCGATTTGGACTGCCCCATCGGAGTTGAATTTTTTCCCTTGCAAAAAGTTATCCAAATTGCGAAAAAAATGGTAATCTGTTGGAGCAAGGTCCGGGGAGTACGGAGGATGTCTAAGACATTCCAATTCAAGCTCTTCTAATTTGGTAGCCGTCTGTTGCGCAGTGTGTGGTCTGGCGTTGTCGTGAAGCAGCAGTGGCGTGGAGCGATTGACCAGCCTTGGTTGTTTAGCCGCTAGCTTTTCCATCATGGTTTGTAATTGCTGACAATAGACATCAGCTGTAATAGTCTGGCCAGATTTGAGAAAACTGTAATGAACAATACCGGCACTAGTCCACCAAACGCTTACAAGTAACTTTTTTGGGGTTAATTTTCGCTTGGGGCAGGATTTGGCTGGCTGGCCAGGATCCAACCATTGCGCTGAGCGCTTCCGATTATCGTAAAGAATCCATTTTTCATCACAGGTAATGATTCGGTTTAAAATACCTTCATTGTTGTGCCGGTTCAGTAATGTAACGCAGCAGTCGACGCGCGTTTGCCGGTTTGCTTCAGTCAATTCGTGAGGTACCCACCTTTCAAGCTTTTTAATCTTCCCAATTTGCTTCAAGTGAATTAAAACAGTTTTATCACTAACATCGAAGCCTGCAGCTAACTCGGACGTGGTTTGCGATGGGTCCGCTTCCACAATAGCCTTCAATTCTGTATTTAGAAATATATAAGTATGTTTATCAGTTGTCTAGTACCCATAACACAAGCTCTGCTTAGCTTGGGACTAGATGGCGTTGTGTGTTAGTTGTGGAATATTATTATATTATTATTATTCTCCATTATCAACTTGGGTCTCAGGCCGTCCACGGGGCTTGTTCTGCAGGTCGAAATTTCCAGAACGAAAACGTTGGAACCAAAAACGAACTGTGTTTTCTTTTGCAACATGACCGCCATACACATCATTCACCCTTCGAGTCGTTTCCGCAGCACTAGTGCCACTGCGGAACTCGTACTCGTAAATAATGCGATATTTTAAATTTTCCATTTTGTAAAATGAGTGACGCAAACAGAAAAAACAGAAGAAAAAAAACAAATGAATGACGGTCATCGAAGCACAAATACATGAGTAAATAGCTGTACAAATTTGAATTTGGAATTCCTTACCAAAGAGGAGAAATTCGTGATTAAAGTGGCCAGTACGAAAAACGCCAATTTCATATGTAAGGACCTAATATTTTATAGTTACTTGGCTGTAACTGTTTTGTAAGATTCGGCGACCACCAAGAGATTGATCGGAGATTTTTAATTTAAAAAAGATGTGTTACGGTTTGGCGGTCTAGTAATTAAATATCTACAACTACCGAAATACAAGCTATTAAATAAAACACCTAGATACATAATTAGATATTAGAAACACCTGTGACAGAATATGATCTAAGCTAACACTTTTTAGAGTCTATTCTATAGGGTACGGTGTTGATTCGAAATTCTTTAAAATTGGTTCAACAAAAACCGGCCAAATGCCAGTTAGACTCAAACACGAAGGGTTCCGTGCCACAAGGAAAAAAACTTATTATTTGTTGTAATAGTGGCAATGGAAATACACACTCTCTGAACATTTCCACTGTCACACCTACCAAATACTTTGTCGTCCATTAACCATATAATGTTTAGTGTACATCTTTTGTTGGAGATCCTAAAATAAATAAATAAACTAAACCTATTACGGTTCCTGAGACACAGCCCTAATCGTTGATCTAGTGTGGTTGGGTTTTTCTATCTGGAATATCTCAATAGCCCGGTTTTGTGCACAGTTGATGGCAATAGGCTCGCCCCATATTACATGTGACTTAAATATACAGAGGTATGAGGAACAGGGTGTAAAGTTCACTCATACTCTATAGAAAAGGGAGGATTCTCTGACGAGAGGGATGTTGTTTCTGGCGGGCAACTGCCCGATGATTTATGTCGGGCCGTTTTGTATATACTATATGCTAGTTGCGCGGTAAACTCTGCTTGCGAGATGCAGGATTCAGAACTATCAGTCAGATTTAAAAAGTTCTTATTGCATTTGATAGTCCAATTATTGAGAAAGGTACGGTAAGGTTCTTAGGGTGGGCTATCTAAAATCACGCTACGACCCTTAGGAGCCAAGCAAATGAAAAAAAGTCAGAAAGAATACTAAGCAAAAACGAATTAGTAGCACGGGCGAGCGATGGGATACGACGCGACGGGCCGAAGTTTCACGCGGGCAGAAGCTAGTTTATTTATACATTAATATGCTAGTTGCGCGGTAAACTCTGCTTGCGAGATGCAGGACGCCAGTGTGACTCGTAGTTCGTGGCGCTGTAGATACCGCTACTATATAACTGGCGAAATGTGGGTGTAATAAAGGTACACCTCTGCCCAACCCTTAGGGGAAACAAGGCGTGTCTGTCATTTAAAATAATACTGTCAACTTTCAATACTTTATCTCCGGCACACTCCTACCATTTAATAAATTCGTTTCTTCAAATTCTTTCCAGTAAATAACTCACAAAGTGATAGCAAAGTTAATAAATAATGAAATACGTACTCATTAATAAGAATCCCATCGAAGGTACGAGTTAATACAGCATCCATCATCCAGCCGTGTGTGGTCTGCTGTATGGCACAATTAGAGGGGCGCTATTGTGCCCGTAGTCGATGGCCTCTATGGGAAACCTCTGTGTTTGTAATGCCACCTCTAATTCTCGGCTTTCGTTGTGATTTATTGTGATTATGATATAACTTTGATGCTGTTTTGTTTTTTTATTTAGGTATTTATGGTCAAGCATTGAGATGAGATGTTTTAATTAGAGTTAAATTAAGAGAGATCCAGGTTAAGAGCAGTAGTAGCTTAGTGGTATTGGACCTGATTGACGAGTTGTAAGTCGTGGGTTCGAACTTAAGCAGGCACTTTACTTTGTGTAGGTAATTTATTTTCATCACGGTAAAGGAAAATATGTGAGGAAATCAGCATGTCCTAGAACCAATAATTTGAATACATGTGACATCCACCAACCCTCACTGAGTCAGCATAGTTGATTACGGCCCACTCCCTCTCACATACAGGATTATGTTCCAGCAGTGGGAACAGTAGGGTTTAGGCCCTTTAAACTTATACAATTTTCCATTACCTACAGTTCACAACATTGTTCATAAAGCAAGTGATGGAAAGGACATGAAAATGTCAAGCCTGGTGGATGTTCAGCATTGAAAAATGTAGGGTTCTATATCATCGGAAAATTACCAATATCAAACTAAGTATTACAAAGATTCACGTTGGACGCCAGATCTCCAGTGTGCACCCTAGTTCTACGCGTTACCACCCGGTAGGCGGAAACTATAAAGCAAGTTCTAATGAAGTACATACAGTTTCACTGTTAAGCTTTCATTGTACTTCATACTAGCCCTGGCTCCTGTTTTACATTTCATAAAACTGGTTACTAACTTGATTGAGCTTTTAATAGAAACTTATTATGCACTAATTATGTGTGGTGTGTCGTATCACTTGTATCTTTTCTTTCATCCTACATAGTAGGTATGTTCAGGTATTATCGTTTGGAATGATGATTAGGTAAATAGCGTTTAGCGTTAACACGACCTGTGTACTTCGGTATTTGTTTTTTTTTTTTGTCAGGTTGGTTTGTAATAAAGATACTCATCAATATCTATAACGATCTGCACCCTAATTGCGTAATATACTATAAATTACAATCTGAATCATTTTGAAGGATAAGGCTAATCCATTGCTTCTTATACTGCTGTCTGCTCAACAACGTAAGTAACGCAATGAATGTTGTGAACTGTCGAAATGAAAGTTATTGCTACCGGTAGTGTGTTACCCAATTAACCCGCTGTTATAATTGGTCGACGCAGAAAATTATTACCTATATTATCCACATATATTTTTCAGGCTACATCCGCTCATTTTCAGGGTTTCCTCATTCTCACTAAGATTTTCACACACAATCAAACATTACGCAAGCCTAAATCAAACATATCCTCAATCAAAAACCTTCAAAATTTTAAACCCAAACATCTAATTTCCATTCAATAATACGTTAAATTGATGCAAACAAACAGACATACATACAGACAGCAGCTTTCTCTCGGTACGCCTACGTTCATAGAAGGTAAGTGCTCGGTCCATGTACCCATTTGCCGTAATGTTGGTATCATAATATCACGATTTCCTAATATAAAAGCGTCGAGGTGGTCTCCATGGAGATTGGATTGAAAAAATATTGAATGTTCGTTCGTTATTAAAGATGAGAAGTCTAGAATATCAATTAATTTTAGTCTATATTAAAATGATGTGATGCGAACATGTAGGTAAATATCTACGTTGATTTTTTGCAGTTATATCATGGATTTGGTATGAATGTTTATATATAAATAATAAGACTACTGGTCCTGTAGGACCAAATAAGATACCTACACATAATAGGTATTCTTTATTATGCGCACTATCTCACCGCGTCGTGCATTACGGCCCACTCCCTCTCACAGAGAGGAGGCCTCTGTCCCAGCAGTGGGAACATTATAGGCTGATTATGTTATACGCACCATAAAAATTACAGAAATAAATGTAGAAATTTACAAGGGTAAGAGGTGACACAGTCTATCCATCTTTTCTTTAGTCTTCCCCTACCTACCTACTCTTATAACCTTATACATTCATACTTAAAACTTTCGTAACGTCATTTTTTCCATTCCTTTGCATCACATGCCCATACCATGACATCCGATACTCACACAACTTTTTAGTCGCCGGTGCCACTTTCAGAATTCCTCTTATGTAGGTACTAATTACTTATTCTATCCTTTCGCGTAACACCACACGTCCCTCTTAGCATGAGGGTGCACTGTGTAAGTTCATGTTCTTTTAATCCAGTTTACTAAAAAAAACGTAAAGTTCGTTTTTTAATTTCAGAGGCTAATCTGACAGGTGTAATGTCAAACTTCTATACTAAAAAAACGCAAACACAAAAGACTTAAATGTCAGATTAGTCTCTGGGATTAATAAACGAACTTTAAGTCCTTTGTCAACCTTAAAAAGGTGGCTGGGACAGACTGGATTCGGAAGGTGGAAGACATGGTGTTGTGGCGCAGCTTGGGAGAGGCCTATGTCTAGCAGTGGACTGTGATAGGCTGAATTGATTTATTGAACTTAGAATTATTATACCACATATAATGGAAACTTATGCCAGCTGCATTCCTAATTACCTAAATAATTATATTTCCCAATTAAGATGTTGTTTACCAATAAAATTAATAAAATCTAACAAACGACGTAAATACTCGTCTGATACAAACGAAACTGGCAGCTACTGCTTTTACCAGCGAAGTAATATTTTATTCAAAACGGTCTCGCGCTAATCAATCAATCAACCTATCAATTTACTGTCATTTTTTATCACCGCCATCTTGATTGATAACTCAGTAGACATTTTATAGCTAGTTTATACACAGGGCTTTTTAAAATTTAATTAATATCACGATGCATCCGATTTTATTAAAAACATTGTCGATGCCAATAAAGTTAAGAATATAATAAAATTAGTACAAATCCACTATAAGGCGATGATAACTCCTTGGCTGCTAATAGACAGGCTATAAAGCCCACCTTACAGATAATCTATGGGGCAATAAATGAATAAAAACAATTACAGTAATACCAAGTTAACAAAACTTTTACGCTTGGATCAATGCAATTCACACAGCTCTTATGTCGAGGTATCAAAGTTCAGATTGTGAAGTTTCATCAAGTGTATCCTTTTACCAGCTGCAGGATAATTTTGGGTGGAGAGCGTTGTGTGAAAAGAGTGGCGATGCGTCATAAGCGGAAGCGATGGCGTATCATTATGAATATTGCAACACTTTTTCCATTATGAATATTGATGTACAAAATTAATAATATCAAACGATGATATAGTTTTTGCAATGTTCATTAGTGTCAGCTAGATGGTTTTAATAATTGCCTTAATAATATCAATTAGGTACATAGTAAAACATTTATTGGGTTTTGATTTTAATTAGAAAACATCAAGAGTTGATAATAAATCTGGTTTTTGCGGATCGATCGGTATAATTCTTTATTGATATATTTTGACCAATTATTAATTTTAATCAATTCATGAAAGAAGGTTCCGGCTTGAAAATGTTTACTTATTGGGGTTAATCTGTTCAGTAGTCTTTTACTTTTTGTTGTGTATAAAAAGTTAAAACCACAGAAAACATTTTGTTTTACGACTTTATATTGCACAGACTAGCATTTTAAGTTACATCAGTAGATACCTATTACGAACTTAATTGGTAACATTTCAACACAAAACTATCGATCGTTCGGGTTAAGCTACGCTTGCCACGGTTGGTCTGTGGATGGGTGACCATCTCTACATACCAAGACCCCTTCGTGGCTTGGAAAGCATGTTAAGCCGTTGCTCCCGGCTGTTATTCGTGGATCTTCGGCCATCGTTACGGGTCGTCAGAAGCCCGAAAGTCTGACAACCAATTTTACCAAGGGGTATCGTATTACCCAGTAACTGGGTTGTGGAGATCAGGTAATCAATCGCTCCATGTAAAATAACCTACTCCGCTACATTCCGATAAAAAAAATTGCTGTTCCATACATTTTGACCGCGTAGGTTCTTTTCACACACACTTTTCACACACACACTTCACACTCACACTTTTGTATGAAAAAATTGTTTTTTTTTTTTAATATCTGATGAAAAATATCTAGGGTTAGAATCATGTACCTACTGAATTCATGGTTACATTTAGCGAGTCGATGTCAGGACTCGCGGAACATCACATCCCAAAATTTTAAACACGTCTTCATACATTGGAACTCTACCTGCTACCGCTTATCAGCCCGCACCCGCTCTCTCCCACACTTTGCGCCACACGCCGTCGGCGAGATGAAAGCGGTCGGCACGTTTGAGGCTCCGCGGCGGTGCAATTAGGGCTCTCAGTAATGAGGGGAGCGACAGAGGCCACTAATCGGCGGCCTTAAGACACCACCTTCGGCCGTACGAATCAGAAGCGGATCACTTTATAGCTCTTGATTAGGATGCTGGGAGTATTTGGCAGTTTTGAATAGATTCTTGGGCTATCAAATATCAATTTGGAAAATACTTAGCTACATATTTAGGTAGAGGTCTTCCTTGATATAATAACAACCTAGCTAGACCAGTTTGTTCTGAGAAATGCTGACATGGTTTCCTCGCGATGTTTTTCTTCACCGTTTTGAGAGCAGTGGTGATGAATGTTCCCACTGCTGGGACACAGGCCTCTTCTTTGTGAGAGGGGATGCGTCGTATTCCACCACGTGGGCCCAGTGCGGGTTGGTAGATATGTCACATGTCTTCGAATTTTTGGTTTTAAGAGCCCTCTTACATTTTGGTACTGAGCGCGCATGTTTTTTTTTTTTTTTTGTTATAAATGGCATCTCGCAGTTCAACCTAAGAGGTTGTCGTCTTCTTAACCGGGATTGCCTGTGGATACCTCAATAAATTAAGGCCTCTAGCCAGGGCGAGCGCGCAATGCCGGCGCAGTGAAATTTAGAGTACTTTTATTTTATTTATAAAAAAATCAATGTATCAATATTTGTTTTTTTTTTTAAATTGATATTGTTTAAGCTATTATTGAACACTATTTTAGTATAAATACTATGTGAAAATGATGTAGAAGTTCGAAGATATTCAGACTTGTTTTCAGCAGAAAATTGAATTAGGTCCAGTAATTTTTTCTTTGTTTATAAGGCATGTAACAAAAATGTATTCTATTATTATCAAAGTAGTATATGATATATGTGATAAGAAAAAAATTGTTTTGATGGATCATATTCAACAGAATCTGCAAATTAGATCTCTTAAATCAGGTCTCCATGAGTTTTTGCCTAAACATGCATCAGGAGAACGATTATTGCTAAATAAATAGACAAATAATTAAAAAATCGCTTTATTATTATTGTAGAAGAGAAAACGAACTATCTTCACCAATTAATTGCTATTTATACCAACCGAAGAATAGTATTCAATTTCAACGAGGAAATCATGCATCTACGCGCATTTTTGTAAGAGGCCTCTTAAGACATGCCGGTTTAATCGCGAAGTTTTCCTTCACCGTTTTGAGAGAAGTAGTGATGAAATTATTTGTACAAAGTAAAGCGCCTGCCTGGGTCCGAATCCACGACCTACAATGGGCCGTTACCACTGGGCCACCACTCCTCCAATGGTAATCCCTCAATATTGTAGGTACAAACATTTGCAGTTGGAATATCATACATTCCAGAACATGTTTTTCAACTACAATGTTAAGTTTGTTCTTGGGATATATTCATCCTAACTATGGAACCTTACATTGGCCGGTTTTTTCTGCTTTGATTCTGTATGTAGACCTACCTTCCAGTAAGGGTTGCGCGCAAATATAAGAATACCAGCAGCGCCCCGCGGTTTCACCCGCATAAGTGTCGATCCCGTGAGAATATCGGAATAAAAACTATCCTATGTCCTTTGCCGGGACCGGGACTCAAACTATCTCTATACCAAATTTCATCTAAATCGGTTCAGCGTTTAAGCGTGAAGAGGTAACAGACAGACAGACACTTTCGCATTTATAATATTAGTATGGATTTCCCGGGTCACCGTCTCATGGTAGTGGCAGCTTAGGATCAGGAGGATTTTAGTCGGTAGGCCTCCAACATAACCCTCCGTTCTCCCCTAAAGGAGGAACAGCCGTGAGGACTTCCCCAAAAAAGATTATGCCTTGTGTTTTTATAGCTATTTTGTGAACTACCGTAAGCAGACTGTTTTTCATAAGAAGTAAGTATTTAGGAACTTTTTTATATGTAGCATTTTCTTAGATTGTGGTAACCTTTTTACTTTTAAAACCTTACTTTTTCGATAACAAAGAGCTGTAAGGGTTATGTGAGTCAGTGTATACCAGCTAGGTAATTGCGTAAAACACTCTCAGTAGCAATGGCTTTAATTTTGACAGTTCAACAACATCCATTTCATTATTGACGTTCATGAGCAGGCAAATTTTTCGAACATATGAAGCAATGGATTAGCAATATCCTTCAAAATTATTCAAATTGAGATTGATAGTGTGTTACGCAATTAGGGTGCTGGGAACAATGGTCCATTTGAAGGACTAAATGTGGAAACCAAACCCATAACATAGAACATAAGGTGCCGAGCCGTATACCATAAAACTTTACAATTCTTTCTAAAATTCTGCAAAATTGTTAAAATGTAGAAAATGTTGCGTAACATAGGAATTACAAATATGTATTTAAATTGTAGACAGTCGATACAATTTATTTATTTGTAAGGTTTTTCCGTTATACTTATATGGCTTACAGTTTTGTGGTACAGGGCCCAGGTAGTTACTTACCTACATATTAAAATACCTTGGCCATTCTAAACAAAAACGTTAAGTTTATTGCATTTAATTAGAATAGCAGTGTGATATGAGAACCCTTACTAATAGGGGGTTCACAGGAATAATTTACAAAACATTTGTTTTTTTCAAATATATGTACTGTTCCTATTCTGTAGCTCCTTAAAAAGGAATACATGCGGTCTCTTTTCGTGGGTTCCTATATTAATTTAGATATAGATTTAAGCTTATTTCAGAATGTTTTTAAGGTCATAATCATAACATCTTTTAAAGTCAGGGAATATCGGTGTCAATGACTCTCGTGTGCACCATCTTAGCCGCCTGTAGGTATAATTCTGTAGAGATTATAGCCTATTTTGTGTTTAAATTCAACGTTTATGAATACTTTGTTGAAAAGTAGATGGCAGAAATACGAGACAAACATCTTCTGTATAAATAAAACAAAGTCGGGTTAGTTACGCCATTTATAACTCAAGAACGGCTGGCCCGATTCTTATGATCTTTGATTTTTTGAATTTGTCTCCACCCGAACAGCAAAATAACTATTAATACATGGGAAAAATTCACGAAAAAAATAATAATAAAAATAATTTATTTTCTTATACATTTTGTATACTTAATTATTGATTTTGAGGCGGCACGAAGTTTGCCGGGTCAGCTAAGTAGTTGATTTATAGGAGAAAACCAACGCTAGAAATGAGATTTGGCTGAAAAGTCAAGAACAGGGAAGAAAATTAAAAATCTAGGAATAAATTATGTAATAAATTATGGAAGTAATATGACAAACTGTGGTTTTATTTACTCGTCCCGGTACTGAGAGTACGGAAAACTCTCACAGCACTTACTATAATTTCCAGTTCAAAGTACCTACATGTAGCTAAGGCGAAGCTGTAATGGTCTATTGTTTAGACTCAGATAGACCTAAGATACTAAATAGCTCCTTAATATAAATTACTAACGTAAGTAGGTTATGAGATCTCACGTGTCTTAACAGACTGCGAGATGTTCATGTACCTAAATTCAGTTTACAATGGTGATACATCTTTTAACGTTGTACCACGAAAGTCAAAATTCCCTTTTCAGAGCATACTGCCAGTCTTTTTACTCATGCAATCTGTGGGTCAGGTATACGCTGAGGGCATACAACGCCCTGCGTGTCCAGTATAACAATGTATTCAGGATGCTGTTGGGTCTACCACGCTTTTGAAGCGCTTCCGGAATGTTCGCCGAGGCCAGGGTTGATGGTTTTCATGCCATTATACGGAAACGATGCGCTTCCATTCTCGGTAGAATGCGTGCTAGCTCCCACAGCATCCTGAGTGTATTGTGTGATACGTGGGACAGCCCCATGCTGGGTCACTGGATACGGATGCACACTTGGTGTCAGTCGTTTCAATTTGCAATTTTTTTTTTCAATTTTGTGGTTGTGTTTTTTACCAACATTAGGTTAAGACTTTTATCTACTAACAACATATGGATTTTTAATCTGCAATAAATGTGTTATTATTATTATTATTTAAGCAGAACTGCCAATGCAACCGACAAGAGCATGCGTTCTTGAAATCTGTCAGTTTCACACAAATGAAAACGTGTTTTGCGATTTTGATCTCTATTAGCTACTATAATTGTCGCGATGATAGGTGTCATGAACACATTCTCTCGACGACTGGACTTTAATTAATGGGTAGTTCTTAAGGGACAAAATTTTCGATGTCTATGCGTATATTTCTGTAACCAACTAACAAAAGGGCATGTAAATTTTTTTTTGTACAGTTTAGCTTTATGCCTTACTAGGACAAATGATATTTTTTAAATAATTGCTGTTTAGGTACAAAATAAAAATATTTGAAGTTTGTTCTTCTGATTCATATAACGCGTCCGTTTGCCATTTTCCAGAACAAAATGGTCGATGTCGCATTTTCCCTTTGATACATCAATATAAATTATAATTATATCGAAAGCAAATGAGTTGTCCTCTTACAAAAAAAATGTGTATCGGTTATAACTACGTTAGTTTGTTTATAAATAAGTAAATAAGGAGTGTCCGGCGTATAAAACTGATTAATGTGACGTAAGCTTCACTTGACCGTAATTGGTCGGGTAATAAGAATGAGAGCCTGGCTTCCCGCGCGGGGGGAAGCCAGTCAGTCGTGCAACGGACGAGCTAGAAGGTGGACCTGCGGCTGGTTGGCTTAGATCCCGGTGTTACGAAGGAAAATATCTGATTTACCTGTGTTTGGTTCAGGTGGCATTATGATTACAATGCCTACTTTATAAAATTTATTTTATTGTTTTAAAACTTCAATCTGTGTTTCGTGTGATGCTTTTGGGTTATGGAATCGTGTAGAAGAATGACAATAATGAAGTCTGTATGTATGATGAGTTATGCACGAATGTAGGCAAAATTCTGATTCGACTGTGCCTGATTCGTATGGTCAAAACCCCCATATGACTAATGAAATAAATTAGATTTCCCCTCTCCAGCACGAAAGGAGTGCTTTTGTTGCATTATAATGTCCAATGTTTGACCGTGTACAAGTCAGTAGTTCTAGTCTTATTTATTATTATTTACTTAGCTATAACCTTTTGAATAATTAAAAAGTGACAGGAGTATAAAACTGTTCTAAATGTGACACTTTTGATATGTCTTAGTCTTAGTTAAGAATGAATAATTATTGTTTAGAATTATCAATTATAACTAACGTTGTATTTATTACTTTTCATTTCTGTTTCTGATTCATCTGGGCACAAAATATTCGAACGTCGATATCTTGAAAACTACTTTATAAAAACGAGTCCCTCATACAAACATATGTTATTTGGTATGTCTATTTTCATATGAACATGTGTTACAGAGCTGAAAGTGAAATTAAAATTTGGCCATATGGATCAGTCGAAGAATCAAATTTCGAAGAAGTACCCTTATAATGAAGCGAAGAATCAGAAAGCAACTGATGTTCTATACAAATAAGAAGGGCACTAGTAGCCATTTGTTAAATATGATCAATGATCCGTTTGTGTGGAACCTGCCAAACGTGGGGGGGTTACCATTATGAGTCATGACTAAGGTTCCGAGGTTCAACTGAAGTGGTCATTATGAGAGCCATGCTCAGCAGTGGACATCTTCTATACAATACATACATGTAGTGAAGTAGAGAAAGCTCTACAAACAAGTAAGTAAGGAACTACTTGATTTACTTTATAAAATAACGTAGACATATTCAATGTTCTGATAAAACACAAATGGACTAGAAAAGCGAATAATATTAGAAACTAAATTCCGCCCGCGGCTTCGCCCGCGTGGTATGTTCGATGAAAAGTAACCTATGTTCTTTCCCAGGATTCAAAGTAAACTCATACCGAATTTCATCAAAATCGGTCAAGCCATTTCGGGGATTAGCCGGAACAAACAAGACAGAAAAACATTTTAAAAATTGTTTTTTTTTATTGTTATAAGTACCGTATATACTTTCATATGCTAAAAAGCTGTTATTTTAATATTACAAACAGACACTTCATTTTTTATTTATTTATGTGTATATGTAAGTACATAAATGTATGTATAGATTCTCGACTTACCAAAAGGTTCCTATGGACAATGTGCTACCAAAACGAACCAAAATCACACAAAAAACTCTTTCTCATAGACCGAACATCGATTAAACTGCATTTTAATGTCAATTTACACCTTCAACCGGAATAAAGCGTTATTGATCGTCTTTTTTGAAGTGCACTAACAAATATCTATGACAACTCTGTCACAAAACTATCCATTGCTTGCTTTCTCCATAAGACTCGAACAAATGTCAAGCAAAACCAGTAATGGTCCGTAAACTGATAAAAAAAGCTTTGGAAAGAGTTGTGTAATATAATACAACTGATTAGAAAGGAACCCGAATCTTTTGTAGTCCAAAAACGAGACTATAATGTGACATCCGTCGATGACAGATGACCGTGCCCGGCAGTCTTTACTTTGCCGTCGATCATGCAAAAATGAACTCTAAAAGCTTCTTTTGAAACATCAAAATTGGATATACTTCAGCATCCACTGCTGTGTTTGTTAACAAAGGTGACACCAAATTCTGTAATAAAACACCAATGGATGTCGAAACATTGCCAAGATGGGCAAGAATGTACACAAACTTTGCCGTCTTCAAAATTTATGTTTGTAATCCAGCAAAAAGGGTTCTGTGACTAAATACGGAGGCGCTAAAAGGTGGTCCACTTTGATATCGGTATACAAAATGGAGTTGTTGACTTTAGGATAAAGATGTTTGCGCCTCTTTGCCTCGTTTTCATGTTCCCTTGTGAAAATTAGCGACCACCTTTGAAAAATGCGTGTAGGCTGTAGTGGATGGATCGTAAAAATACGTTGGATTTTTTGCAATGGGCTGTTGGACACGTCATGCAAATAATATTTTGATATGGAAGCCATGTTTCAAGTCTACATACAATGATAATAAATAAAATGGGGTTGTAGTAAAATATTTATATAGGTACAAGTAGTAGCAATAATTAACACAGGATATAATGATAATAATGAAGCAGACAGGATACAAAATCTGAATGAAGCATGTAGGCAACTGTAAGGCGGATAATATATATGACAAAGAAAGTTTTATTAATTTTGGATATTCGGTGGAGAGCTACTTAGGGGCCATCTCCACGAGCGAGAGAATCGCGGCGATAGTCTCGCCGTGCCATCAAATTTTCGCCGCGATGATATCGCCGTGTGGAGACACGTTCTAAGAGAGTGTATAGATACGTGGCACGACGATAATATCGCCACGATTCTCTCGCTCGTGGAGACGGGTCCTTAATCTCTTGTCTAATAGCCTCTTAAGGATGATTGGCGAGAGAACCGATACTGTTCTGCTCAGTAGGTTCAATGAATTCCATGTGTTGCTAGACCGATGAGCATACTGTGCAGGGGTAGACGGTGTGTCTAGTTTCTTTTTTTTAGGTTTAATTACTAACATTAGTTAGTAATTAAAAAACGGCGCAGCCGTGAGGCACACTTTCCTGCTAATTTCTTACATCGGACTTTTCACTTTTTTTTTTTTAAATTGATCTTTATTTTTTGTTTTTATCTGACGTATATATCTGGTGTATTGTGTGTCTTTTAGTCGGTGCAAAATAAATGTATTTTCTTTCTTTCTTCTAGTTATAAGCAAAATTCTTGTTGCTAACAACCTTGCCTTGTCTATAGACTTTTGGTCTGAAATAAATGTTTTTTTTTTTTATTTATTTAAGTATTTGTTTATTTATAGATACATCTAATTAATACAGATTTCAAAAATGACTTAGACAACGTTACTTCTAGTGTTATTACGATATTGCAGATTTGTAGAGCTTAAGAAACGCTTTCCAACACCAAAGAAATGCCATTACATTACCAGTAGATACCCACCATGTTTTAATTTCATCGTCAGCTCATAACTACTGAGGACTGCCTATGAATATAATGAGACATTAACATCCTTACATCTGCTATAAAATTAGCTATTCATAGTCCTTGGGACTGCCGTGTGGTCTCCAGTGGCGGATTATCAAGGTGTAGGAATTTTGGGAGGTCCGCTACACTATAACTTAAATTATCAACCGTATGGGATAGCATACAGGATTGGCACAAGAAAAGGGAGGTTTATGTTCAGCAGTGGGTAAAGTCGGGCTGTGGATGATGCTGTTGATGATATAGTAGCTGGTAACAAAGGTCCCTATTGTCGTGGACGCTAATATGGTCGAACGCATTTCACCTAGCACGCGTACGATGACCGCGAAACGGAAAAACAAAATGACAGATTGAAGAAAGATTTCTACGTATATGTAGGTAGACATACCTACATATACAATTTGGTCCAAATAGTGACGTAAATATTTTTTTTTTTTGACAAAATGAGATTTGTTTGTGTCATATGACAATATGACACAAAAAAAAACTCATTTTGTCTTCGTAGATGAAAGATTACATAAAACTGGATATGCTATTCGTTCACGCGTAAAATGAATGCCTTATGCGAATATGCAGAGACTAACATTACCTTGACAGAGCTTTATCTTTCAGTAACTCCTGTGTTATGCGGTTTAATGACATTTGAGACTTATGTTTCACAGATGGTCGTAACTCCTCGAAAGTCAAGGAGTCGAAGAAATAAATCATTATGGCGGCGACCAGTCTTCAGAAGACTGAAGACTGATCATTGAACAAGACAGCTTTTACTGTTACTTCAGTCCTGTCGATGACAAATTTCCTATTCCCTTTCAAGACAGTCATAGATGCGTAGTCCCGCGACCTTCACATATAAGTATTTTAATTACAATCCCACTGTCTCATAATTTTATCACCTTTATTAACGCCCGTTTTGTAGCGAGTGATAATGTCACAGTTACGCATAATCAGCTGCGTCGGAGGTCGGCCATCTTTATTATTATTGTCTTTAATGTTTTGTGTTCAGATTTAATGGCAGTAACGCTGATGTCACATTTTCATTTGGTCTTACTACCGCTTCTGGGCCTGTGTGTGGTCTTATGGTAATATTGGACGATTTTTGCAATGACAACACGCGTAGATATCGTCGCTAATCTAACAAGTGACGTAACTGATTCGAAGCATATTTTACAGGGCAAGCTATTTGCAGTTGAGGGTTGCCTATGATTGAGGGTAGCTTGCTCTATATAAATTTTACTGCTACAAAATTGAACACGTGTGTAGTTCTGATTAACATCTTTATATTGGTATTACTACTATTGTTACCGTGTTAATATTGTTTTAATAATAAATAAAGGGTCTTTCAACAAGGACGGGTCGATGTTGAAATTAAATAAAACAAGCTGTATATGAGATAGTAAAAAAATAATTTTTTTATTGGAAAGGCCCATTTATGCCATTATTTATGAAATATGACATCGTTTAAATTTCCACCGCGGCTTCGAACGGTGGCACGGATCCAAGAGGTCCAATTTTCAATTACTCTACTGCATAGATCCGGCTGAATCTGAGCGATGGCCTGCGTTATGTTGACTTTCAGAGCATCGGTTGATTGCGGATTATTGGCATAGACCTGCGACTTGAGAAAACCCCACAAGAAAAAGTCTAGCGGGGTCAAATCGCACGATCTTGATGGCCAATTCACGTCACCTCTGCGAAAGATAACCCTACCCTCGAACCGTTCATGCAGAATGTCCATTGTGTCGCTCGCTGTGTGGCACGTAGCGCCGTCTTGTTGGAACCACATGTTGTCCACGTCCATATCGTCGGTCATTCACTTTGAGCTCCTGGGTAATTTGGATCTTGTACGGGTGTAGGCCCAAGTCCCGACGCAAAATTCACCAAGTTGAAGTCTGCGAAAGGCCGAGTTCTTGTGCATAGCGAGAAATCGACTGCCTCGGAGTCTCCTGCACACTCTCACGGACAGCAGCGATGCTCTCGGCCGATCTGACGTTCCTTTGACGTAAGGGTGTTGGTTGGTTGTTTACCGAACCAGTCGTCTCGAATTTGGTCACCAAACGTTGGAGAGTCGACTTTGAAGGGCCACCGTGTCTGCCGTAAAATGGACGTAATGCGCGCAACGTTTGCACTAACGAACAGTAATTTTGATAATAAAGTTTTATCATTTGGACGTGCTGCTCAATCGTGTAACTTGCCATGGTGATTTGGCATCAGTAACTGAAGAAATAACAACGCATTTGATAGATGCCGCCAAAACAACACGGCCGCCACAAACTGTCAACATCGACCCGCCCTATTTGAAAGACCCTTTATTTTCACAGATACGTCAATTCGTGAGATCTTTTGTTTTTATTTTGTTCGGAATTCATGGTCAGATAATTCCACTTGGAAAATGTATCAAATTATTATCTATAGTTTGGTCGGCTTAGTCCAAAATGTTAGATACGTCAGTTAGTTAGATTAGCGACGATATAACCACTGTAGGAACAGAAGAAAGAAAAGACAAAATGTTGGATTAATATTTCTACTTTTCTATGGACATCGCCGTCGAGGTAGACCACGGCGAAGGTGGTGTGACGATCTGATAACAAAAAGTTCTGCCTAGGTACTAATTAGTTTTAATTTCCGCGCATTATTTGAGAAAAGTACTATACAAGCCTTGGCCACAACTAGGCATTGATGGACGAACGTACGTAAGTCCATCTTTTGCTGGCCACTGCAGTAATGTACTATTCCTGGCCTGTCGTGTGGCCTCCCACACATCTGCCTAAGTAGAAGTGTCTGGGCAGCTGTAATTTTGTGAACTAAGCTTTTTAAATTTTTTGAAAGAAAACAACGTTATACTGGTTTATTTGAAACTTTTCTTAGTGGACTGTATGTTTAGATAGTTACTACTTAAATGTATAAACGCACGTTTGTGTGCTCACAACACACAACCGCTAATCTATTGGAGAGTAGTTGACATCATTAATATTGTTATTGCTAGTCATTTTGTGTAGTCGCTTTGGGTGATTATCAGGTCGAAATCTATAATGTGGACTTAATGTGACTGTGACGGTTACCTGAGGGGCAATTCTCGTAATTGTAAGCACGTTCACAGTCTGATTTCAGTCTCAATCTGTCATGACAGATTGATCTGTCAAAAGCGCAGCGCGCGAACCTATTTTAAATCTATGAAAATACCCTAAATTTTTGACAAGTTTTTGACATTCACATGTTCCTGACAAGTTTTTGTTAGCCGCTGCGACTAGTCGCAGCGTTCAAAATCTAGAATTTGAAGGTTTTAAATTACCTACGAGAATTGACCTTCTGTTGTAGGTAGTTGCCTTGTAAATAAATATGAAGTCACCCCCTTACCACAGATCCTTCATCGCTCAATCAGCACTATTCTCCAAATCCTGATCACACATTAATATCTCCGTCATAAATGTAATTGTGTCTCAATTAGGCATTCATCCTGTCTGGACGAGTCTATCTATCACGGCCGGATAATGGGGACGCTCAATAACTGAAGTACATCGGTCACGCGTAATTAAACGGACACATATTGTTATTGTGGGGTGGCAAGGAGTTTGGGTGGCTTTTGCGGGATTTATTGGACGGATTTTGTGTCCTTGCTTCAAAAGTTTTTTTGCCTTTTATTAGTAAGTGAATCTAGATCACCTTAGCTACAGACAATAGTAGCCTCATGCCCATTGCAGTTGCTAATGGCCTGATCAAGTCTCTGATTCGTTGATCAGATGTCTAAACAAACATAAACTTCCATGCCTCGGAAAGCCCGTATCATTCTTAGATCGACAGTCGTTACCAGTGGTCAGAATCCCGAAAGAGACTTTCGTGTTACCCAGTAACTTGACTGTGGAGGTCAGATAGACCTCCACAGTCAAGTTACTGGGCATTCGCTTCATGTAAAATACTGATATTAAACAACATGCGGTTATACCTACTGGAAGCCGACCAAAAAATTGTTGGGAAATATATACACCGTGCTCCGGACGATATACATAAACTTCGACCAGATATTCAGACCATGGAAATAAGCATTTCTCATTATGGACACATTAATAAATACTTATTATTTATTTTTTGTTAATTTTCATACAAACTAAATACCTTGACGTAAATCGCCCGATATGCATGCTTCTTTATCCGAATTGGCAATGATGACGTATTTTCTTTCATAAGATTTGGCGGACTGAAACTTGTCAAAACTGAGTTAAGACCCTTTCTTACTGCATAGCTCAATTAAATTCCACTAAATGAAATTACAAATATCTTTGTAACGAAGCCTTTTTAAGTACTACTTCCTTTGTTAGATTTAATTTGTAAAAGCTATAGAAGTATTTGACAATGTTTATGGATATTGTGAAGAACACGGTGTATAGATTGATGTCCAACCAATATTTGAGCTGATAATTGGTTGACCGATTGATGGTCCAAAAGCCACTAAAAGCATGTGATATTTGGCAACAGATAAAGGTAAAAGATATTCTCAATGTTTGTCAATATTCGGGTTTTTAACTAAAGTTACCGAGAGAGGTTAGGTGGTGGTAAGCGTGTTTGCTTTGTAAGTATTCTGTGTAATTAATATAGGCCTTATGAATCCGAATTGCTTTCACCCAAATCATAAAATCCCAGTTCCCTATCCGATTGCAGTAGGTAATAGAAATAGAAAATAGTTTATTGTCCAGCTAGTACAATACGCAGGTTCACATGTCAATATAATATACGAGTAGCTTAAAGTGTTACCTATACCTTTACAAAGTATGCTAAAGCAGTTACAAAGTATTATTTCCCCCGTGAGACTACAACTAGACAGTATTGTTGTAGTAGCCTAATTAAATCGAAAAACCTCCGACAAACATAGTCACCCTACATGCCCCGAACATCTGCAGAACAACAATACAAATGATTAGCCACGTCGCCGCGGCTCCGTCGCTTTGTCGCGCGGCTTGACGCGTCAACGCCGATGTCACCCGATGTCACACGACCTCGCCCGATCATTGACGGACTTTGACGAGGATTGACGATCGATCTGATTATTGTGTTACTGAGTATTGATGACAGTTTACAAAAAAAAAAAGAAAGTGTTTGGGCGATACGTACCCACCTATAAAGTCATGATATATCCCCAAATCTATTTTATATTTAGGGTAAGGGCGTAGATGTGCAGTTGCACATCAGAATTACCACTTGGACTGCGAAAACGGCACAGCCCTTAATGTTCCCACTGCTGGGACACAGGCCTCCTTTCTGTGAGAGAGAGTGGACCGTAATCCACCACGAGGGCCCAGTGCGGGTTGCTAGATGGCACATGTCTTCGAATTTTTGGTTCTAAGACATGCCGGTTTCATCACGACGGTTTCCTTCACCGTTCTGAGAGTAGCGGTGATGAAATAATTTACACAAAGTAAAGCGCCTGTTAGGGTTCGAACCTAGGTACGACCTACAACTCGTAAGTCGCGGCCGATTCCACTGTGCCACCACGTCTGCTCCAATACGAAATAAAGTGCTGTAAAAATTAAATTGTTATCATGGACGTACTGCTTACTGTACATGATCAATCTTGAATTGAATTCATCTCCAATTGAATTCATCTCCAATTGAATTCATCTCCAATTGAGCCAGATAAAAAGTACTTAAATCGTTTAGGAATTGAGTGCTAATAAATTCCGTCCATAAATAAGGAAAAAGTGCTAAAAACCATACAAAAAGTCGTTGTTCCACTTGATTTGACGGTAATTGCATGAAATATTTCTTATTGACTGGTCAAGAAAGTTCAGAATTGTCACGCTTTTTCTATGCTATCGCTTATCCCCGTCGTAATGTCTTTATCTATTCAAATAGATCAATAAAGTGATCGGTCAATTACCTAATCAGTGCGTGAGTCAAATGCACGTAATTGTAGGCTTTATATACTGTAGATCTGTAGACAATTTTCTATTTTATTAAGTACCTGGTACTGACTGGTATTCAGCTTCATCCTGGAAGCCGACCCCAATCATTATCTGCCTAGCCTTTTCCCAACTATGTTGGGGTTGGCAGCCGACCCCAATACAGTTAGGAAATTTATTATATACTAGCTGCGCCCCGCGGTTTCACCCGCGTAAATGTCGATCCCGTGGGAATATCGGGATAAAAACTATCCTATGTCCTTTTCCGGGACTCAAACTATCTCTATACCAAATTTCATCTAAATCGGTTCAGCGGTTTGAGCGTGAAGAAGTAACAAACATATAAACACACACACTCACAAACTTTCGCCTTTATAATATTAGTGTGATAAGTGTGATAGTGTGATTATATGTAACTAACTATATACACTAGATACTACAATAAATGACTAACTAACTTACTATACAAATAAATAAAAAAAACAAAGGACACTTAGGCGTCGAAGTACTCGTCCGCATCGCTGTCATCCGGAAACGTGCCAAAAAAGTTGGGTAAAGACTTGGGGCAGATTGATTTAGTCTTCTTAGATATGTAAGAACTCTACTGCATCCAATTAGACTGGAAGCTGACCCCAACATAGTTGGGAAAAGGCTAGGCAGATTAACTAGTATTGAATTACACCCTTCGCCAGTTTTACGATTAATTGTCTATAGTTAGGTAGGTCCTCGCCATAATTTTAATGTTGATTTAACATGTATAGTTACCATCGTTCATCAACCTTATTGCAGGCAGACAGAAATAGGCAAAATAATCTAACTTTAATCTTCATTGCTTACAACTCAATACATAAATGGTTTATGAGTTTGCCTAACAACGAAGTGAGGTAGGTGTACCAGTTGATGTTTGGGCGCAGGCACTGGAATAAATTAGTTTAAATAATTATTAACCCTTCGTATCGAACGTGAATCCACGCGAGACACAATGGCTTTTTAATTGTTTCTGTAATTACGGCATACAACCGGTATAACCTAGCAGACTTTGATAGGTAGCTAGAGGAGCTCGTGGCTAAATAATAACAGCCACATGGAGCGATCGCAAGTTAAGCTACGCTTGCCGCTGTCGGTTTGTGGATGGGTGGCCATCTATTACATACTATACCTCTTTGTGCCTCAGAAAACACGTTGATAAGCCGTCCCGGCTGCCATTCGTAGATCTTTGATAGTCTTTACGGGTCCGTAGTCAGAAGGCCAAAACTTTAATAACCTGTATTACCAAGGGGTGGCATGGGGCTGTTACTGGGTAACAGTAACAGGGTTGTGGAGATCAGATTAGCAGTCACTCCATGTAAAATACTGGTATTCAGCTGCATCTGGTTAGACTGGAAGCCGACCCTGTGGATTGATTGGTGTAGGTACATAATAAAGAGGATTCTATCTATCTATTGATTGAGTCTGCTTGGGAAATGGACAAGTACATCAAAATCAGCACATTTTTTAAACCGTTTAGTGCCTGTATTTCAATTTAAATCCTAGACTGCCAGTTCCAGACAAAACAAAAAGGTTTTTATCACGAATTAAGGATGGAAACTTGCAGTCTACCTCGCAACAGTAAAAGCAATCAGTTCAGTACAAACACTCGATTGAATGCAATTCCCTGTAATTCGCCTGAATCTACTCGAGCTACCGTCTGCTTCGATATCAATGTATTTCATGCTGTGTTTACTTCGATTTACTAGGCATGGTAATGGATGGAATAATGGGATTTGGTTACCGTTTTAGAAACTTAAATGTGGGTAGGCATGTGAGGTATTAATGAGTCCCTTTTATTCATAAACATTGCATAAAGTCGAGTAGTGATTAGCGACTTTTAATCATACATTTTGACGTTTAAACGTCACTTACTTTTAATCATCGTTTAAAAAAAATAAACCCCAATGTGGGCAGGGAAGTCGTAATGGTAATTAGTATTGGCTAATTATCTTATGAGTAGGGACATGTACTTTTATAGTACCTACATAAATAAAAAAACTAAATTAAATACTAAATACATACTTACTCAATACTCAATATATTTATTGCTTCCACATGTACACTTAGGTGGTAGGTTTTACAAAAATGATCATTGCGGACCCCGTTGGGCACAGCAAACGTAGGAGAGAGGAAGAGGGCTTTTATTTGACTACTTTGTAGTTATAGTGACTAATTTCTCATGAAGAGTTACTTTAGTTACTTTCTTATGAAGAGTTTCTACGAGTACTTATTGGCAAGATTAATTAAGAAAATGATTGTATTCATGACTTAACATTACGTTTTGTGTGCCTGAAGGGTTAGGCAGATGTATACCCATAGTACACCCAGACTTGGCCTGTTATGTTTAGGTCCCATGTAATAGGGGGCGAGCCTATTGCCATGATTGATAATGATTGCATAATCATGTAAAAATATAGATAACGTTTACATGACACATCATATATATAAAATATAAATATTTAAAATGTAATAAAGTCCTATATTAAGAGGAAATGCGGTCGGAGAGACTTTTGAAAAATCCTTATTAAAAAGTCATAATTCGAGGTTTGGCTCTCGCCTATTTCCTTCTTCAATATTGGACCAATAAAAGATATTTCATAAACTGTATAAGAAGGATATATACTGTGTCCCTATGTTTTTATTTTTCAATAATAGTTGTCAAATTTGTACAATAGGCCTCTGTTGACAGTGATTTAAATCGGCATTTTTTGAAGGTTCTAGTGCTTATAAAATTAATGTATCATCAAAAAGGAAAACATAGGGACATACAAGTAGTTAATATTTATTATTCTGTAAAAAATCATTGCTTTGTGGTCATTAACCAGAAAGAAAACAGGCGAGAGCGTTTCTATGGAGAAAAGACCACCCACATTTCCTCTAAACACTTTAATTAATAAGCGTTAACAATTTCAGATTAAAAAAAAAAACTGATCTTATAAGTCTCCGCTGAATTTATTCATCTTCCTGTCAAATATCACACTTCCCGAATAAAAAAAAAACAACAGCCTTCCAATTTCAAACGCACAAAAAAACACATTTATTTCCTGTTCCACCAGCCAGCACTTATGATAATCGATTACTGGCCACACATCGCGTTATGAGTCGAACAAATATAGACGTGTAATGACGAAATTGGACCGATTTGGAAATAGGGACGATCATCGTAATACACCCCTAGGGCTGTTTGTTTCCGTTGCTTTCATACTTAGAAAAAACAAGTGTCGCTATAGACACCATTTTTGAAAGATGACAGTTCAATCAAATGGTCAACGTAGAAATAATAATTGAGCTGTAAAGTTTTCCATTCATCACACAAGTAGGTATCTTTATTATTAAGAGAGAGCTCAATATCTAGCAAGTTATCACTTATTTTCTAATCCCCACCCACACAGTTTCATAGTTGATTTATAATTTTCTTTGCAAATCGAATCTGTCATAATCGAATCCACTTTATCGCGATTCGAAACGCAATTTGACCTGACAATGCAAGACTATAATTAATTAGGAAATGTCAGAGATCATAGACTAATATAGACATAAAAATTCGGCGACAAAACTTTACAAAATTTACTTTTAATTTGGCGACAAAACTTTATTAGTTACATTTATTTTTCAAAGATAATTTATTGATATTAGTCCTAATAAGTCCGAAATCTTCCAATTTCGTTCGTTTTCAATCAAGTCGATCATCATTTTCTATTGTACGCTAATGTCCGTTCGTCTTAAAGGCCACCCGCATTGGACCCGTGTCTACTTATTACAATTTATGTGTTGAAACTAAATTAAGATGTGTCATAATGACCGCAACCGAAATTACCGACTGTTTTGGTGTGTTCCCGTTTAGGACGGACGGTTTAAATACAGAATACAAACAAAAGAGTTTTTTTCGGGTAGAATCGGAACTTTATCGGAAGAACAACACGGTAATTTTTGCTTTTTTAAAATTCTTATTAATACCCTAACTAATATTAAAATAGCGAAAGTAAATTTTTATTGGTTGTTACGCTTTCACGCTAAAATAGCTGAACGGATTTGGATAACATATGGAACATAGTTAGACCATGACCTGGAGAAGGATATACCTAGGCTTTTTTTTATCCTGGCTCGCAGACGAAATCGCGGGGAACAGCTAGTCAGTTAATAAATTAATGACAGACAAACAACTACAACCTTTCCACGCTTACCGTATGCTGCTAAGAAGATCCAAACTAAACTACCACTTTGACTTCTTTTGAAATTCGTTAAAACACAATTGGCAGTTGATTTCAGGAGGGTCAGCATTTTAAGAGAGAATGCTCAAGATGCCAACAGGTAAATGAGCCTCCTAATCTGATCTTTCTAATCAGCTACATTGAAAAAATACTGCAATATTTAATAGTTTTCATATGTAGACAAGCTTTTATGAAATACTAGCTGCGCCCCGCGGTTTCACCCGCATAAGTGTCGATCCCGTGGAAATATCGGGATAAAAGTAGCCTATAATATGTTAATCCATGGTGTCAGCTACCTCCATACAAAATTTTGACAAAATTGGTCCAGCCGTTTGAGCGCGAAGAAGTAACATAATACATATAAACACACACACACTCACAAACTTTCGCCCTTATAATATTAGTGTGTCTAACCCTAAAGTCCCCAAAGGATCTAACGCATCCACGTCACCGTGAACCCAAATGCCATGTCTACGGGTACTAGAGACCACTAATGACATACAACCTATAATGCGGCCAGGGTTAGCTTCCGTTGTCAATTTGAACCAAATAGTTCGCCACCTATTATAAACCGACCAACTTATAAATGCGTGCGGCGAAAACGAGAACTATCGTAAAATGTGCTGCATTTGACAGCTTTTTGACGTCTTCCCTTGCCAAGCAGCGCCACCATTATATGCAAATAAAAGTTTGTCGGTCATAACTGCGGGGTAGCGATGGAGATGTCATTTATTAAAATTGGGGGTTCTTTATAATTATTAGGTTATGTTATTTGAAATATAAATGGCGACCGCAGATGCTCTTTTGGCGCTTTCGTGTTAAGTTTTTTGTTTTGTGGTTTTTGCTTCCGTGACGCAGTTTTACATAAGAACCGTACAACAATAAGGTTCTATAATTATAAAATATCTTCATACTTATTTTGGCTGAAAATAAACCACCTTTGTCCCAAACTCTGAAATTGCCCAACATTTCATCATAGAATAGAATAGATTTTATTTTCTTACCACAAATTACAGCTTAAAGTTAAATTAGTCAACCGATAAAATTTTATACTTTATTTGCGGAAGACTGGTGCCTAAACTAAGTTTTTTTTTACAAACCCTCAACAATTTATATATTTCAAGTATTGTACTGAAGACATTTTGTTTGAAATCACAGTAGTATTCATTCATTATTATGTAATTTATAAAAAACGATTTAATTTACTAAAATGATTTAATTTATTGATAGAAATATTGCAAATAAGATTTTATTTATTTTTTGTGTAGGAAACATGCAAAGGATATAATGAGAGTGTATGTTGGTATGTGTAAGAAAGAGGTTAATGGATTTCAGTGGGTTTCTAGTAATCCAAATAAATAATGTGTAATATTATGTATATTTATTGGTTGTATTTTTTTTTACTATTTTAAATAGAGTGACAGCAAAAAATAAAACTAAATTAAAATTAAAACTAAATAAAAAAGTCCTATCTAAAATATGAAGAAGGTTGATTACCTACCAAATAGTTCCAACAGTGTATGTGGGAGTAGGATGTGTGTATGAGGTTGCGTGCGTTATTTTGGGAACACTAAATTAGGATATGGTAGTGAAAAAATCATCAGTTTGGGCAAAATCTAAAGAAAGAAGCCATGTAGTCAATGTTTTTTTAAACGTTGTTTTGCTTAGGATATGACGTGTTGAAAGTACTGCAGAGCTTCTGTCCTCTTTTGAGATGCTGGCCGATAATATTTGAAGGCATGTTCCATTCGAACATTTAAGCATGTGTCATTTAGCCTTGTGTTCACCAACATTTAAATCAACTGATTAAATATTTAATCAGTTCTATGTTTAAAATTTCCTTAGGAAATTTGACATAAACCAACTGTTTAAATACCTAACCCGTGGTTAGAATGTTGGTGAACTCAGGCCTGAGAGTCGTAGGTTTGACGTGTGATAAATATGTTGAGCTAATTTTATATATTTGATGAAATACTCCAAAAATAATATCCTATGAAAGCCAATAGGAATTTCATTGAGTAAAATAGTTCCCCCCGTAGCGTAACTGCTACAGTACCTAAGTTATTTAGTTTGTTATATAGAAACGGCTGTCATTAGATAACTCTGGCATCTAACATTCAAATATCTTGCTTAAAAATGCTATAAATACGTAAACGTTGACGAATCGTACATAATCTGACTGAACAGTATTAAAAAGAACTTTTTTGAAATCTAATATTTTTCTTCAGCAAGATTTCAATCCGGTACATTGCATCTGCACGTGACCAGAAAATCTTTAAAGATTGCTTTAGGATTATAATTTATTTATAGTATTGCTTTCTTTCGCATTTAGTCTAGAAGGTATTATTTTTACCTACCAGCAGATATTTTATGAAACCTCTGACGTGTTCCCAAAGCGTCGAGATACTGTGTTCGGGAAACGTGCTTTAAAAATCACAACAAAAGCATAGTGTATGATCATAATCAGCCTATAATGTTCCCACTGCTGCGACTCAGGCCTCCTTTCTGTGAGAGGCAGTAGGCCGTATATCCACCACGCAGGCCCAGTGCAGGTTGGTACCTACCTACTTAGTATGTCACATGTCTTCGAATTTTTTTGGTTCTAGGACATGCCAGTTTCCTCACGGTGTTTTTCTTCACCGTTTTGAGAGCAGTGGTGATGAAATCATTTACACTAAGTAAAGCGCCTGTCTGGGTTCGAACATACCGGAATCTCTCTTACACGTCACATTATTAAAAAAAAAAGCTAGATGAGGTCGGCGTTTCCTATCTGACTACTCTGAGAAGAAAGGCCGAAAAAACTCAGAGGTCACAGTCTCTTGTAAAGTAGTCGAGACAAAATCTTGGTCAGATCATGTGAAGACCATGTAGGTAAATTGATGTCTGAAATGGACCTTTTTTGAATGGAGTAGTCCAGTCAGTGCAAGCATTTGTCAGTAATCGTGCAGTTCAACTCAGAACTTGTAGGAATATGGTACCTATCAATGGTGTAGATTCCAAATCTCTATTCTTATTGCATGTGTTTGTTTTTCTTCTTCAACCAAACGCAACAATAAACCAAGTCCTCTCCATCTGCCTAACCTTTTCCCACCTTTGTTGGAGTCCGCTTCAAGTCTAACCGGATGGAGCTGAATACCAGTATTTTACACGGAGCGAATGCCTATCTAACCTTCACCACCCAGTTACTGGGTAATAACGATACCCCTTGGTAAGACTGGTTGTCAGATTTTTGGGCTTCTGGCTACGTATATGACATCCGGGACCAACGGCTTAACGTGTTTTCCGAAGCATGGATGGTTCCGGTAAGTACAGATGGTCACCCATCCACGGACCAACCGTGGCAAGTGTAGCTTAACCTGATCGATCGACCCGTGCGGCTATAATTACTTAGACACGAGTCCCTCAGCAAAATCCTCTAAGCGCTATTTAATAACTTCCAAAGAGTTTCTAATGATTACCATTCAGGAGGTGGAAGTAAAAAGCGGCCAGTACCTCAGCGGATGCAATTTGTGGACGTTACGATGAGTAACAGTTGCAGTTCGCGCCATTGCAAGGAAGTGGGCGGGAGGCTGCGGAGAAATTGTTTTGTATAAGATCAGCTTAGCTGGCAGGATGTCCTGTTATTTAGATGCTGAGTACTTGGATGGAGGCTTTGTTTACATTAGATGTGAATTATATTCGCATCGCATCGCCTACCCGCGGTATCACTTTATTTTCGCTTAGCGTTCTTTGTGACTTTTTTGTTTTTGCTCGTCTCCTAAGGATCCTAGCGTGATGTTACGTAGCCTTTCTCAAGAATTGGGGTATCAAATGCAAAAAAATCTTTTGGTACTTCCAGAAATTAGATCACTAGCATAAATATCTTACAAGTACGCATTTAAAAGCGTTTTTCTAGTCATTGAAACGAAAATTGCAACTTTGCGGAAAGACCTTCCTATTTCTTAATAGTAAGGTTTCGATAATTATAGTAATAATTATGTTCGAAACACTACTAATAAAATATCGATCAATATCTACATTAGGAGAAAGTCGCTTTGAATATTGCCTAAGTGAAACGTATTTTTATTTATGCTCATTAGTGTAATTAATCAAATAAAAATACATAAAGTTCCAATAATTAGGTATAATTAGGCCATAAATACTATCAGCACTGTAGTTCCTTCAAAAGAACTGCTAAAGGAACTAGTGAGCACAAAGGCACAGTTGTTATAGGTACCATCATTTGTTAGTTTCAGCGAAATTACCCACATGGCCAAAGATAACTTCATAACAGCGGCTTTGATAGGATCTATTATTCATAGTTCAGACCCAATGGGGTCTTGGCCCAATGGTACCTAATATCAAAGAGGAAAGAAGTTCCATTACTAATTATTATCAAAATTATTTATCTATTAAATTAAATTCAACATGGCTAAGGCTGTAGTTCAATAGCAGATTGCCATAAAAACACAAAAATATATTACAGTACACTACGCAGCACACTGCGCAATACGCACTACGGAACTTGTTTCTTAGTTTGCTACGCAGCATGCTACGCAACTTGCTACGCAGAATGCTACGCAACTTGCTATAGTTGGCTACGCGGCATGCGACGTACAACGCTACGCAACTCGCTACGCAGGATTCTACGCATCACGCTACGCAACATGGTACTAAGTTCGCTACGCGATATTCGACGTCCCTACCGTTTACCACGCTACGCAGCTCGCTTTGCAGCACACTACGGCGGCGGTGTCGTGAATAAAATTATTTTATTGTTCTGATGGAAAATTGATATGTTTTGACTTCTATTTGCTGTACTGATATTTTAGATATTTACATAGCGCAATAGAAATGATTGTGGTTACCTACACTAGTTCATTCAGACAGTGAACGTGTCAATAGAAGTAGGTACCTAGGTACCTATAGGCAGGTACTTATTTTGATCGGCTCGCACAACATAAAGGGCACACCATGTAATAACTCTATACTCAACCTATCTATTACGAAAATCTAATTCAATCTAAAACGAAACTAATACTATAAAATAATGGATAAAATAATAATGTCACGGTATCATATAAATGGAATAATAGAAAAATGTTATCAATAATTGCTCGGTTAATAATATCGTTTATAATAATATTGTCTATGGTGGCGGAAATCGACGCTGATTGGTCGATCGCCGCGCGGGAAAGCGCACAATATGGCGTCGGTTCCGGTCGCGCGTTTATGGGAAATAACATCGGAACTAATGACATGGATTAAACTATTGAAATGTTTGTTTTATTGACTGTTTTTTGTTCTTTTTTATGTATATTGAGATATTAAAATAATGGTTGAATTTATGGCGTGTGGCGCATGTGGTGGGGTGAAATTAAAAAGGTTTTTGATATAACATAATTAATGTACTTGAATAAAATAATGGAAGGTGCTACAGTTGAAAAATATATGAGACCAGAGATATAGAATGAAAACTCATAATTAAATGAGTTAATTGATGTGTGAACTGACATTTATTTAAGTACTTAATTTAATATTGAATTAATTTCTTGCATATATGTATTTTACTGCTCTACCGACATAGGCTTACAATTATTATGTACCTACTGATAAAAGTTTTAACCGATTCTTAAAGCTGACCTACCTACTTAGGGATTTTTTTTAAATAAGTTTAATTTAAGCTGTATATCATGCAGCTTTTTGGCGTATTATTGGTTTATAACATGCCTTACAGTTCATCATCTGCCTAGCCTATTCCAAACTATGTTGGGGTCGACTTCCAGTCTAACCGCATGCCAGTATTTTACCTACATGGGGCGACTGCCTATCTGACTACTGGGTAATACGACACCCCTTGGTTAGACTGGTTGTCAGACTTTCGGGCTTCTGACTACTTAAGCCATAACAGTTGATAACTATATAAAAATATACTTCGGTTGAGTTTTGGGAAACAAACTGAACACTACGTTTAAAATGAAAATGGGAATCCATTGTTTGTTCCCTTTTTAAATATCTACCTACAACAAAAGAAAACATTGAATTCTAAACTCTAAAGGCAACATCACACTTACCCCACCCTATCAAAACAAGGCTGAATGAGTGCCAGTCAGTGCCCCCATTAAAACTAAACTCAATGTCAAATTAGATTAATTTTTCCACATCACTCGCCCCAAAAGCCACAGAGCGTGACGTAGCGACTAGCGAGGAAAGTAAACATACAAAATGGCGGCCTTAATAACGGTGCGACGGTGAATTTGAATTTTAAGTGCAAGTATTTTTTGGGAAGGTAGAAATAATTATGTTTGAGCTTTATTATTGGAGATTGATGAAGGAGCTAAATATCTCGGTTTTTATTTTATGACTAAGCAGATACCTACTTACCTAGGTACCTACCTACCTAAATACAAACAGGTCGCACAGGCCTTCCTGTTTTTTCGTTGTTTCCTCTGTTTTGTTAGTTTTAATCTTAGATTGACTGAATTTTATTTTTATTGTTTTCATGATTTTGTTAGTTTTAATAATTGATATATATGGTTTTAATGTTCTTTTTTATTATTTATATTTCCTGTGCGAGTCCCAAATAATTTTTTTTAGGTACTTTATTTTTTATTTTATTTATTTTACCATTTATGTACACATATACCTATTGGTTTTTCATAGGTTCAGCAGAATTCAAAAGCCAAAATAACGAAGAACTAGGTATGAACACATCTGACTGCATCTAATTTAAGCTTGGAACATTTTTACCATAAAAAAAAAGAATCGGAACTGTTTTTCAGAGAAATACACTAACACTCACTCTGAAATGACTACATTTAAGTATCTACTTATGAAAAACATTTAAACGGAAAAGAACAATGAAAAGCTGCAGAAAGTTTTAAATTTTAATGAATAAAGACTGTAATTTCGAACTCTAGATAGTCTCTACCTAATGGTAGAGCTACAGAACACAGTAGAAAATAAAAAAGCAATATCTCATAATCACACTTCAATAACTTTAGTTGTCAAGTCAATTATAGTGTCAAGTCGAAGTTAATACCAGACCGGTAGAAACATCACAAGGAAAATCAAACAGCAATTTAATGGAACACCTGTAAAATTCCCTCCAATGAGCAGTTTGCAGGTCCAACGACTGTTGGCGGCATGGCCGATGCCACGTTTAGACAATTAACCGATGAACTATAAATGAAGGAAAGTGGCAATTTCTCCAGTGACAAACGTTGGCCTTATCGATGCTAAATAATGGAGCGAGTAGTTAGACTCGCGTCTTCATCCCGGTAATTAACCAACCGACGTCCCCCCCTCACACCCCTCCCCCCGCCGGGCGCCGCGTCCACCCGCGCACACCTAAATTAATCACACCACGAATCTCGCCCCCCAATCCAGGTCCGGATTAAAAAGTTTTATTGGAGAGGCAAGTGTGACACTCCGGCGCGCCTCACCAGCCCGGCCCAACCAATCGCAGCACACCCGCAATAAAATGCCCCGCTCTTATTGGCCGAAGCTTAATGGGCCACGCCCCTGTTCACCGCCCGAGCCAGGGCTGTCACCCGCCACGTCAGTTGACCGAGGCGCGTCGAGCCGTCAGCCGTATCTCGTGTTAGCTTGATGTTTTGTGAGATAAACACTATCAACTGAACGTTCCGAAATATTTTGTGACTGTTGTGTGATGGATCTGTGAACTGAAAATGGAGGAGGAGTCGATGTCGGGACACAGCTGTTCTGAGGACGATATCAGTGTTGGTCGGCCGTCACCGGCGCCGTCGCGATCTCCTTCACCCCACGATTACTTTAGGCCGCTGAAGCGCTTGAAGATGGCTTCGGAGCCGGCGGAGGAGAGGCGAGGGGATGGTGTGAAGAGTTTTTCGATTTTGGACATTTTATCGCATAGTCCGCGCACTCCGCCGCGTATAGTGCGTCCGTGGGATGCTTCGGGGTTCGAGCGGTTGCAGCGACTGCAGCGGTTGGCTGGTGCTGCGTTGCTGGACGGTGAGAGGTGGAGGCTGGCGGCTTTGGGGCTGCTGCGGCCGAGGGACATGGCACCAGCGGAATGCTGTGACTCTGCCTCTGAGAGATCCTCATCAGCTTCGGATTGCTGCTCGGAGCCCCGACGAGCGCCTCAGCAGGGCTCTGCCGCACCACACACTCCTCTCGATGCGCTGTTCCACATGACGAGCAAGACATTCGAGGCCAATAATCCTGACAGTGGAGGTAAGTAATAAGTACCTATATACCTACCTACTTTATCTTTAAATATCTAAATTATAATTTCGTTGGCCAACTTAATCTTTGACATTAATTTGTAGGTAGGTACCTACTTATTATCTAAACGGGAAAAAGTTATGTTAAACTTAACAAGCTCTGCAATTTTGTATGAGCTCGCTTTGGCGCCATGACAGTAATGGGTTGCTTTTAATTTGAGTGCCAATAAAATAAACCCTTCAATAGGTACTCATCTTTGAAATCCAATAAGACAGTTCTCTTTGGCGCACGAGGAGGACAAGATGAACATTAGGTACTTTTTGTTTTATAGGTACCTATTGGGCACTCGCATTGGAATGCCATATTTGTCTTAAAAAATATTTGTTTACCAACGTGATAAAAGCAGATGTAATACTCATTGTGTTACCCAATAACTTGGTTGTGGAGGTCAGACAGGCAGTCGCTCCATGTAAAGTTCCTACTGGTATTCAAAAAAGCAAAAAAAAAAAAAAAAAAGTTGGTGGGAAAAGGCTAGGTAAGTAGGACGATGATGATAATGAAGGGTAAAATCGGAATTATCATAAGAGTCCCGATGATTATAATTATGCCCAGGATTCATTTGCATGTCGATGAAGCTGGTTCAAATTCTTATAGGTAGTTTGATTTCTTGATCACACAATTCTGGCAGCATTTTTTTAATTTTTGCTAAGGTAGGTATGACACTTACTTATCTTTGAAAAGTTTTTTAAAAATAAAACTAAGAAGTTGAAATCATTGCGATTCTTCCAGGGGTTGAAATACGTACCTACTTACCTACTCATGATAAGAAAAACTTACTATGAGGTATATTAAAAAAAAATTGCTGTTTCATACAAAAATGCAACAGCTTTCCGACCATTGTGTATGAAATCAGTTGGCCCCGTACAAAAAATTGGATTAGGTACAATAAAACCTGTACCTAGAGATATGCCTTAATTATATTTTTTTCGTGTCTTTTTCCTGGCTTGAAAATGTTACCTTTGCATAGTTCATACCAGCTATAATATTCCCTGACTAAATGGAATTCAAAACGTTTGTAAGTATGGCAATAATCTACAGTGACGTTATTTATGCGGGACAATAATCCTGTTATGCCAGAAAAACAAAAAAAGAACCGATGCCAAAACTCTTTCATCTTAACGACCATTATTGAGGATTGATAAATCATCATCTCTCCCCCTCATTAATTAAGATAATTAAACACGACATACCAATCTATATTTAACTAAATTAATCATAAATCGTGTCTGCAAATAAACCAAATGTACCTAGATCTATTTTGGCAAGCAACACTGTTACACCACTCGGACTCGGATAGATGGTCTGTGGCAACGGTAATGTATTGTTTATATGTGGATTAATTGCACTAATTAGAAGTCATTGAGGTGCTATTGGGCGTGACTAGTCAGCCACTAGTCATGCTGATTAGTTCTATGCAATATGTCTGTTGCTGCGGCGTTTATGACCAAATGTATAGACGTAAAGGAAGCAAAAGGAATATGTAAGGGTCGCAGCTGTAGTTTTTGTAGTTTCTGTCTACCACGAAAAACTATAGCGTGAGTTTATGTATGCATGTATGTCTTTTGCTTCTACGACAACTATACAACCAATTTTGGCTTACAATACGCAGTTTTCAAACGAAATTATTTGAAACAATGTTCATTAATAATTTTAGCTAGGTACGTATACCTAGGTAGTAGCGATAGTACTAGCTAATAAATACGCAATTTTTTTCAGGACATAGGAAAAGTTTTGTTTACGTACTATTTCTGTGTTATAGACCTGCTGCACTTCTTCTTTTTGTACTAAGTCAAACACGTGCATGCACTACGCAGTTTTGAAATGAAACTGGTGTTTTTCGGAGTCCATTGTGTTTCATACCATTATGCGTAGTGAGATATTGAAGCAGTGATTCTGTTTAATTTTCCATATCCATACTTGGGGATAATACCTACATATTAGATAAATAGCTCTACCTACTCTTCGCTCTTCCCCTATAGGTATGGTACCAAAACCGATTTGGTATTAATAAAAAAAACGAAAGGGATAGATTTGTGGAACCGTGGAAACGTTGCTCCCCCTGTGACCCAACCAAAAAAGACTTCAAAATAATGCCTATTACAATAACATTTTCTTTTTATTGTACAATAACCATAGAGCAAAAGCTCCTTTTTCAACAGATTATACACACAAACAAAAATAATAAAACCTCCTTGGTTAAATAATGTTTTATTTATTCGTTTTTGATTGAAATGTCATTAGCAATGAGCAAAGCCTATTCCAGTTAATACGTATTTGATGATTGTAAAATACTTGTGTGCCATCGTTCTGGGTAAACAACGAAATATACGTTCTTATTTCTGTAGTTAGGTAGGTAGTTATTACATGTCAAATGTCATGTCATTTACCATAGACGACATTGTATGTGCAATTGTGCATATTGACATTTCATGATGCTTGAGATTATTATTTTATGTTGAATTATTGTGTACTTACCTACTAATACAAGTAATACCAATGATTTGATTTGTTTATATTCTTGTGTGGTAGGTACTTACTTACTTATGTTAAATTTTTCTTACTGTAAAATTGATTTAACAAATTACAGTGGCCTCCAAAAGTTAGTTGACATTTCTCCACTTCAGCTGTTACACACCACAATACGAGTATGGTTTAAAATTCTAGTGATCCCAATGCTTGATCTGCTATAACTGCGTTTTATTCACTAATTCAACTACGTTTCATTTATCATAAAAAGAGAATCAAGTAATCCCTTAGGAGTAGGTAGGGATTTTATTTTAATGTTAAATCATAATGTAGCATCACAACATAAGTGGAAAAATGTCACCTAAATTTTGGAGGCCTCTGTAAATCGTCGATTGAGAGGCTTTATTCTCATCATACTCTGCATCCTCTAAAAAGTAGGTAGGCACATATCTAGGCTGTAACAAATGAATATCTGTAGAATCATATCTACTTTTAAAGTAGGTATGTCATTTTTCAGTCCAAACGCGCTGGCAGTTTGGAAGTCCAATTAAAATTTTCCAGTTTAAAATAATAGCAAGATTGGCTAGATATTATTTAAATTAACCTAAATTCTTGTTATTATGACACTATTATTTCAACGCCTTTAAAGTTATTTAGCCATGGAGTTAATTCATTTCAGCCGAAAGACGTCCACTGCTGGACATAGGCCTCCAGTTAGGAGTTAATTACTTAATTGTTCTCTGAAAAATAAAAGTTAATTGCGGTTTATAAGATTTTAATCTTTTATATGCAATATAACACACTTGAGTATACCTAATATTTTATAACTTTCTAACAAGGTAAATGGTAATTAATTTAATGATAATTAATTAATTAGTTAATTTAGGTAATTTTATTTTTTAAATCATCCATTTTAGGTACCTATAGGTAGGTTGGTCACAACACAAAATATTAAAATTGTAATTCGCAAAAGTAACTTCAACACTTTATTTCTTAATAAAATTACTTGTTCATTATATTTTTGTACGCAGCGTTTTAATTAAGAGGCTCAAAAATTACAGTTATGACTGGGCCCACAGAAGATATATAGTAACTACCGTAAATTGAGCATCTCTTTTCTTGAAAGCGGCTCTTTTTTTACTAAATTTAAAAAATACGCTTATATAATACAATACACAATGTGAGGACGACAATACGGCAATAAATGAAAACGCTGGTAATACCTACTAGGTATTGCATAGGAGTATTTTGGAACTATAAATAATTCTTAACCTCGAAATTAAAAACGTGATTTTTTCAAATAAACTAAATAAGTAGTATCTAGTAATGGGTTGACTATGGGTTTCACCAATCTTTAACTAGCTGTAGTGACTAAACTATTGGATATATTTGGTTCAATTTTCGTATGCAGACTGGAAATGTCATTAGATATATGTATAACGCATTTTAATTTTTTGTCGGATTGTTGTCTCCATCTTGTATACCCGTCAAGTCTCCACTCAATACGAGATACTCAACAGCGCTCTTAAATACGGCTGTTAGTTTCGTTGCCTACAGGCTAACGAATAATTACAAAAAGTCTGTAAAAATTCTATATTTTTTTTTTTGCCATAACACGACGAAACTGCATGACGCAAAACCTGTATCGCAGTAGGTACACACGAAATCAACAATGCAATATCAATTTATCGATCGTTATCGATAAAGATGTCGGCTATCGACAAACACCAAGTGTTATGCCGAAATAGATGATTGTGTTATGATTACAGAGCGGCGAGTTGTAATTGAATGATGTCTGAACCGAACGCGCCTGCGCTCTGTCATTAGTGTGCGTGAGGTTTTTGTTTTTTAATTTGTCTCTGGTATTGATGAATCCACGAAGGATGGTTGGTTGTGAAATTTTTGTGTGACGTTACAATACCTTCGGTTTTTATATTGTTTTAGTCATAATGTTTCAATATGACAGAATAAGTACGTTGATGTTAAGAATGATCAATCAATCTATGAAATAGCCAGTCATTTGGCAAGATAGGCAATAAGCATGAAAAGTCTCTATAAAAGGCACGGTGCAAACTTAACGCAACAATAGAAATATTCCAAATAGCAAGAAAGTTCACACTTACAGCCCCTTATAATTTAATTTACCCCAAATGCATTTTAAATTAACGCCCATTCACTAATAACGAACGCTATTTATGAGAATTAACCACTTAATGCAGCAACAGAACAAATCAATGAGCTCTTAAAGACCCCCAAAGTATCAAACATCATTCAACCGAGCGAACCTTTTTGAAAAACTCCATACACACTAATTTACACGGACTTTGCAAAAAATCTATTGTGCTGCCACAAAAGAAGACATCACTACGATTAACAGGCGAGAAAAAAAAAACGAAATTCGAAGTAGAAAAGGCGGGAATAGTCTATGCTCCATATGTTACGAGATTAACATGTAACAAATGGTCATTTGTCATTGGCAGCACTGAGCGCTTGATTGAGGAAGTCATTTCTTGTCTATGAACGGAAATAATATTTTTTTACACATCCCCTGTTCACTACGGGACATTAGAAGACTTGGGTAATGCCTGTATGATTATTAGAGAGTTACGTGAATGCGTATCATAAAGATACAGTATAATTATGGGGATATGGAAGTCACCTCTTTCTAAGGATGGAATTAAGGGTTTTTATTAAGAGGGAATCACGTTGGATCATAATTTATTAAAGGATAAAATCTGTGCTATTATTATTGGATGCGTACACACAACAAGTAACTTGCAGCACGGTATGTATGGCAGAGAAGTGAGCATTAGTGCGAAGTCATTCTTAGAATAATTAATATTGAGAAATAAATCAGAAAATCTCTGCACAAAGTGTCTCATTACCAATCTGACGTTTATATCATAGATTGTAGAACGCATGCCTTCTTAACCAACCAAGTAGGTACAACTGTACCAGTACATTTCCGTAGAAATTCTATTTTTGTTTTGCGTAAAATGATTCGTAGGTAATTATTTACAAACGGCAAATGAGTAATTAACTAGATAAGTACATAGAACGATAGTGATTGTACTCAAAACTAGTATCCTACAAGGTCAAAATAATGATAATGCGCAGATTTACCGTGGTAAATAGTCAGATACAGTACATAATACAAATGTTAGTATATATTGTAACATTAAAGTTATTACAGCGATGCAATCTAAACTACTACTGATTGCTATATTTACGATTGTACCTACTAATGTTATGTACGTACTTGTAATTATGTACGTACTGAATAGATATGGCTTTTAGACCGTGATGAGTTGGAGCTCAAGCGTGATGAGCTTCAAGACACGCTGTATAGTAACCGGATAAACACAGAACATCCTGTAACTTTTGCCTTTATTGGTGAATCAGAATGACCTACTTAGTTATAGATTTCAAGTTTGGATTTGGCAACAGCCTGTACCTACCTAATAAAAAAAATACTATGAACAAAATGTTGTTTTGTTTTTTCATTCAAATCGTCATCATATAGAACAGAATTGCACCTATGTTTTATGAAAAAAAACTCCTTACAACCCTTCATATTCTTAATTCAAATCTCACCGCGTTCTATTTCCGTCACAACACACTTCAAATTAAAACATAAATACAACTCGTTCCACAATCATAGACAACACAAAAAACGTCATCGAATCATCTCAGTCCGTCGACACTAACAGTCGGGCTCGGGCCCAAAGAATTATTATATTTTATTATCCCACAAATTATGCCGCGGCTTGTGGGGTCCGCCAAGGTGTCGGTCCCGACACGTTTATATTACCCCTATTATGAAAAAAATATGTAAAAAATAAGCTCAAAAGGCACCCGGCATCGAAGGGCGCACACAGTAAGCTTTTACACAAATAATGCCAGTTTCAAAACGAAATCGCTGACTAATTGATTATTGTGAATGGCGCTTTATTAAATTGAAAATCAATGGGGTGTCAATAATTCGATTTTCGCTATGCTGGAAAATGCGTTGCCAACAGGAAAAAAACAATTGAACTCGGAGGTGTTAAAAATATGAATACTGAAATTAATCGACGGTTAAAAGTGACATAAGTTTATATTAAGAATTACAGAGCTGTCATTACAAGTATTATCGTTTTAAATCGTTCAATGATGAAAAAAATGTACTGAACTGTTACAGTTTTGTTTATAAATACATCAGAGGGGCAATTCTCGTAATTTTATGAATTTTCACAGTCTGATCTCAGTCGCGACCTATCAAAATACCTCTAATTTCCCTAATTTTTTTTACATTGATTGTCGCTGAGATGAGATTGATGATTGATCTGTCGCAATCTCATTTTAACGTTTTTAATTACGGGAACTGGCTTTCAGAAATCTTATATTAATTTCAATCAAACGTAGTTCCTACCTTAAAAATAAACACCATGAAACAAGTAGTGTTAAATAGAATGTCAGTACACGTCACCATAGTTAATTCTTGGCACTTGGCTGTAGCCATAACGCTTTTGCTTCAGTTATTCCTCAAGGTGACTACTTGGGTTATTTTCAGGGCTTAACTGCACATAGTTAATTTGGCATTCCAATTTCAAATTGGAATTCCTTAGTTTATGGCCACTTAATTATGTTTAGCGGTTATTCGTTCTATTTATAAATAGGTATTAAGAATATTCGTTAACAGACGAGAGGAAGAGTGGCATTACTTAAAACCATAGGAAAGTATAGGTACTGTTTGGTAACAGTTGTTTTGTTTTGTTTGCCTGTAATGTCCCGGGTATCGGGCTGCGCTAAGGAATGAGCTTGATCACCACACTGGCTCAGTGTGGGTAACAGTTACGTGAGCAATTTGTGTTTGTGCTTGCAGAAAGCTGCAAGTTTTTTCCTAAGCACATATTATATTAATGGTAAGTGAAAATCTGTATTTTCATCCCTGTCAGTTTATAGATACTGTAAAATCTCATAGTGAAAACTTTGGTGAAGTGAGATGTAAATAGTGTCAATACCTATTATCATGTGAAATGACAACTCACTTTAAACTCCCTTCGCCACAGAATACTTAATCGCCTAGTTAGAATAACTCGGCAGATGTGATGACTTTCTGGTACTTCATAATAATCGTATTTCCAAAGATTTCTTTATTATTTCTTTGTCGTCATGGAAATGAATGGTTTTAAGGCTCCAGGCACCAGGCTCTGTTATTATATTATATTCTCCATAAAATCCTTTGCAATCTTTGTGAATTAATTCTAACATCTGAATTAGTTTTTCAAATAAAAAAATCTTCGTAAAACATTTAAAGCATCACCTTAGTATTTAATCGCCTCCTTTAAATTAACCCTCCAATTCTCGGCAGAGCAAGGTGCATACGTTCGTCCTTGTCACACATATGACGACAAAAGGGGACAGGTGATCAGTCAGCTAATTTAATTACACTATCTGAGCGCTATCTCTGTCAGTAACGTAGGTTGGACGGTATTTTGTAGGTATGTGTGTGTGTGTGTGTGACATTTTTTATTAGTAGACTAGCTTCTGCCCGCGACTTCGCGTGAAATATCTTCCGACGGGCGACCCACCCCGTCGCATCGCATGCCTGCCCGTTATACCAACAAGGGTTTACTATTATTATTTAATAACTATGCTCTAATTTAACTAGAGAGTTTCAGTAACAGTAATAACTGTGCCTGATAATCTCTAGTTAAATTAGGACCCGCTTAAGATACTGCCAACTTAGGATCAAAGTAGCTCAAATGTTTTTTTTATAAAGTTACTACTTATGTTATTTCAAAGGTCTATCTGTTTTGGTCCAAACGCACATCCTCAAATAGGTACTTCGGACACGTCTCGAGGCGTGAGGGTGACTATAGAGCGCCTTGCCGTGCAGGGTAGAGTGGAGGCCACTAGACCATGCGGACGCTCACCCATGAGATGGACTGACCAAATTAAATACGCAGTGAGCGATCCCTTGTTATGAAATATGAGTGCACTAAAAATACCAGAAACCGGAGTACGTGGCGAGGAATCGTGAGGCGAATCACATCAGCCCCTAGAAAAAAAACTACATGAAGACCACGACCGCTCTGACAAGTGTTACGAAGAAGAAGATGTTATTTTAAGGCTTTTATGACATAATATATAACTTTAAGAGCCCAACACACGATATACAATTATAAAACACGTTCATAAAAGCTCCCATTCATGAAAATAAATTCAATTTAGTCTCCCCTTGCCATACAAAACCGCAACTCTATCACATAAACATTTCTAATGATTACTAAAGGACATTCTGCTCACCCTGTGATCGGCAGCGGGTCATTATTTAATAACCCCACATTTGACGGGCCCCGGACACCCCGAGTGCCGAATTATAGGCCTCTTTTTGTAAATAAACCGCCGGCTGAGGCAGGGTTATTTTTTAATGAAACTGGTTGCAGTGGCCTGCCTATTGCAGTTTAGTGTTAGCAGGGAAAAAATTGGATGAACCATAGTTTTTGGCAAAAAATTATTTTGGGTTCAAACTATGATTACGTAGGTACCTACTTAGTTATTTGCAATGACTTGGTATTTCAGTTATTTTTAATCGAACAAGCCAAATGAAGAAAAAGGCAATAGGCAGGTAATAATATAGCCTATTTGTCCCACTGCAGTACAAAGGCCTTTTCTCATACAAGGAAGAAATGAGTTTTGATCACCATACTTGCTCATGGCGGACTGGCGGTATTTCATAAAAATAATCGACTAGATTTTGGACTCGTAATACAAAATTAAGTGGATAACTCAATACCTAGACTCCTATGCTGAGATAGTAGCCATTTTGGCCTCACACAGATCTTTTTTTCTTTGGTTAATTTTTTTTTTGGTTGTTTGTAATGTAACATTGTTACTTTTAAATGCTACTTTTTTGTGTGTCCCCAAATAAAATATTTTACTTTCTATACTTATGTTATTTTACAACTGAAATATCTTTGAAATTCCTATCTTTTAGCTAAAATAATGCCCCAACACTAACCTCAATAAAATTCTCATCTCTTTTAGCCATAGACAATTTACTTTGTCGGCCTAACAGTCTGTTTTTGGGCCGTTAGCACCTAAGCTGTTACCGAGAGTGACGGTAAAGACAACCTTGCAAGTTCTAAAGTGATGGCGTTTTAAGTTCCCATAAAAACATTCTAGCTCTAGCGGCTACACTTTGAAGTAAATTGCTCAATTGAATGGTGAAATTTAAGTAAAACTTCTAGTAAGGTTTTATATCATTGATTCTTAACTGAAATAAATTTTTCAGCTATCCTTAAAATACATATAAATAACGCATAAGCCATATTAAGTTAATGCTGCTAAAAGAATTTTAATTCTATCACTCCTAACAACTCCCCTATTAAAATAAAAAAGTACCTATGTGTGAAAATAGTGTTTTTCTGGAAAAATGTCATAGCTATAATACTCATATAGACTACTTTTTTATCCATTTCTGGCTAAGCCTACTCGGGTATATAGCAAAAATATAGATTAGACTTATAACCCTCCCTATATATAAATGCTCGAATTAAATCCTAGCATATTTGTTGCAGCCATCTTATTATGGACTTTTCTCAACTAAAACATAACAATATAACGTTTCGCACCATTGCCGAACATTTTCCATAGACAATATACATGGCAACTTAACTTTTTTCAGATATTGATTTAGATAACATAATCGATTCTAAAATCAATTGAATTAGTTTTTTTTGTCCCTTTTAACGGACTAAAATAATTATATTATGTGTGTTTTCTAATAGGGTCGATGAGTATAGGGTCAGGTGGCCATTTTTTAATCGGCCCCTGTTTATATAAAAGGTGTTTGGTTTTTTACTATTATGTAGGGCCAGCAAAGGGTGGTGCCCTTTTTAAATGGGTAAGTGTTCATTCTGGCACATGGGTACCTATATGGCCGTATTATATAATAAAAGCTGAAATTGTACACAAAAGCAAGGTTTACTTGCCCAAAAGTAGATATAACTTAGGTATTAATATGTAAATTGTAAGATCGGTCGCCTTTTCTACAGAGTGAAAAGCTTTTAAATTTTCAGCATGAAAAAAAGCTTCATAGCTGTGTCATTAATATACCAACCAAAATCTTAGAACATGGGTGGTTAGACAATGATAACCCCCAAAATGAAAAATCCACCAACTGTTTGCCTTGTGGGCTCTTTCTTATAACCGCCAATATGGCCGCTATCCCACTGGCGTTTTACGAGCGTTGGCACTTCTCCAACGTCTGCGCAGCGCCAACGTTGCGCAGATGCGACGTTAACGTCGCGAGTTTCTTGCGTTTTTTGGCAACATGTGCAATCACGCCGTCCCGCTCTGTCTGTCTGAGCGCGGGTGGGGGTTACCACTGAAACTCGCGACGTTAACGTCGCGTCTGCGCAACGTTGGCGCTGCACAGACGATGGAGAAGCGCCAACCCTCGTAAAACGCCAGTGGGATAGCGGCCTATGTTTTACCATAAGTTTTAATTACTACATCATGCAATTATCTACTATATTTACTGTCATACAGAGTCATACTAGTACTATTACTAAGTACAGTCAAACTAAAGTCATTTAATTTTGTAGGTCGCCAGGCGTAGCCCTTAATCTTGCTGAAATATTGCGAACCAACAGGCCTAAAGTAGGTAAGTGAGTTAGCAACATTACTGAATCGTTGACCGCTTTCTGACCCTGACGGGCACTCGGACACCGCGTTTACTTAGGTACTACAAAATTGTTCAGAAGGTCCATTTTATACATTCATACATAAACTCACGGCTTTTGCACATTAGTGTAAGCAGAAACTATACAGAACGCACACAGACAAAAATATGCCCACAGCACGATTGGTGGATCTTACTGGGGAGTGTGTTGCTTATTTTGACGTTCTATGAGAAAGACACAACACAGCGTCACTGAAAATAAATTGTACACATCAAGCTACTACAATCTGTCAAATTTATTTAATACATTTTCAACTTTATCGCTAATGCATAAGGTTCAAAGTTGATTGGGAAAATTTTACAGTTTCGGGTAGCTTGATGTGCTGGCGTCTGTACTTACCGTGTCGCCCACATATAGTCAAAGTCAAAGCATTTATTTCAAATAGGCACATAAAAGGCACTTTTGAACGTCAAAAAGGAGAACGCCTTGCATATTTTGGATTTAACCAAGCCTGCGCATGTTACTACTGCGCAAGTCACCACTGTGTGCCTTTTGGAGAACTTCAATCTGAGGCCAAGAAAAATAAATAGAATCCTGCAAAATCTTCTGCTGAAGTTTTAGACTGTTTCGTGTTTTAAGTTTTATACACCACCAATTTTATGCATGAAACGCTCATATCAAAGCTGTAAGGACTTGTTTTCTGCAATAACTATATGTGCTTAAAAGTCTTCAGCCAGCCTTCCTACCAGTGACCGCCATGATATATGCTAGGCTGCTAACAAAGCGCCACAGAGCATTGTCTACCATACGCCAAGTATCCGAAATTAAGTTTTCTATTGTTAGACCCCGATGAAATGGCACCCGTCAGACGTTCGTATGACTAGAATAATAATTGAACGCATGGAAGTAACAGTTGAACGTAAATATTATTGTTTATTCTGCTGCCACCTCCGTGTGACATTAGATTGATATGTTGTCCTGGTACACGTAGCGAGTTATTGTGGTGCTACTTGGGTGTTCATTTATATCTTAACTAGCAGCGCCCCGCGGTTTCACCCGCATACGTTTCGATCCCGTGGGAATATCGGAATAAGTATCTTATGTGTTAATCCTGGTTACAAACTATCTATGTGCCAAATTTCATTTAAATCCGTTCAGTAGTTTTTACGTGAAAGAGCAACAAACATCCATCCACATAAACTTTCGGGTTTATAATAATAGGTACTAGCTGAATATTTTTCCCCCAAAAGTCTGCAACGGTGCCCACTGCCCAATGAACGGCGAACCAGGACAGGCACAAAACGGTGGCGGATAAACATCGTGAGGAAACCGGCATGTCCTAGTACCGATTCGAAGACATGTGACATCTACCAACCCACACTGGGCCCGCGTGGTGGATTATGGCCCACTCCCTCTCACAGAGAGGAGGCCTATGTCCCAGTAGTGGGAACATTATGCTTATGTCTGAAATGGACTAAAAACTAGAAGTAGGTAGATCTTACCTAATTATAGTGTTAAATACTAAATGTCCATTTGCAATTTATTACAAAAAAGGTGGTTGTTAATTTGATGATTAATAAACGTGACACATTCGACTAAACCGCTAATTTTATGTATACAATCTGCATACATAGTTACAAGTGATAAGTACCCAATAAGGTCCACACTTTACGTTCAAAACTCCCAACAAATCTTAAAACAATGGCCGCTTGTCAAAAGGCTAACCATCTATTTCGCTAATATAAAGGGTAATATAATGGCAACATTACTTACATCAAACGAGGGTTATACCTTATATACTAAATTACAATTAATATACATAAAATTAAATATAAGCACGCATTTCTCATGATTTATAATTCGAACATCCGTTTTGAGTCGTTGACTCCAAGATTAACCGCAGATGGATGTGAAGATAGGTACAATATACGTGGGTACATACCCATGTATTGTGCCTTTCTGTCTATTTACACGAAAAAGTGCACGTCTAATTGGATGTGAAGAACACGCGTTTTTATTGTTCGAGAGGATGAATGGCAACTTTATGTTTATCTCGATTTAATGCCTAGACTATTGCGAAGAGGTGCTAAGAAAAAGAAATTACGTTGTTAAGATTTCAAAATGGTGCGAGTCGGTAGGTTCTTTTACTTTTACAGGCTAATTAAGACTGTATTAAAGAGGTCTTTGACTGATAAAACAATGCTTTAAAAAGTAAGCGAGAGTAGGTAAGTAATTATAAATTATGTTAACTAGCAGATTAGTAAAAAACAACTAACATTTGAAATACTTAACCAAACGATGTTTAGTTTCCATTAGTTGGAGTTTATTATTATTTAGGTATACCACAATATCATAGTACAATGCTCGGATATAAGACCAGCCCAACTGATCCAATGTAATTTTCTAGATAATTAATTGCCCCTAATTCCGGCCAACAACAACTCCATGCTATATATACCTACTACATAAACATTAAGTACATTTTGCATAAAATTACGCTCATATGGCCCCCAATTGCGTAAAAATTAAAAAATGCAACACAAAAGCCTCCACCTCTTTTAATTTAAAATTGTATAAAATTGCTTTTCATTAAATAATTGAGGCACAACACTGAGTGTGATCCTGTTATTAGCATCACAAGGACTTTCAGAAGCCCTGGCCTGATCAAAAGACCATTATAATCGCATTCTTCACTTTCCAAAAGTTTTGTATGAACAGCAACACGGTCACGACTTACCATAATCATTATTATAACACGCAAGCCATTTTCATTCAAAAACGAGCAAAATAAAATTCCTTCTTGGCTGGTAATATCGTCCCAATCGGTATTGACAGCATTTAAAAATGGATGATAAAAGGAACAAAACCTTTATCGAACAAAAGATAATTCAATTGTGTGGGTATCGATATTTATTTCATTTTTGGATTCCTTCTCGTGATTTTTGCTCTTTAATTACCTATGCTTAATATCGAAGTCACGATTTTATTTAATTAATTTATTGGTGTATGGATTTTTTGGTTGCGGAAAATCAATTGTACGAGTATGAAAGTAATGTTGTGAAGGAAATAATTATTTCGCAATACCTAGCATAATTTGAATCTGTGCGTGCGAAGTTGTAGGCACAAGCACAATAATTTTATTATAGCCTATTGTGTTGTGATTGTAGACCTAGTTTTTTTTTTTTAATTATCGCTAATAACAGCCCAAAGATGTGTTATTATTTTTCAGACTAGAAAAATGTTACGTTACAGCTGGTTCTGAAAATTTATTTATTTAACTACTTATTTATATAGGTAACAGACAAGGAGAAAGGGACCCACATAACACATATACGTACAACGATGATGCTTATTTTTAAATAAATCTCTTACAGCATACCTGCGATATGAGAGTAGATAAAAAGAGACGTAGACAACGTTTATATGAGAAGAAGGGAAAACAAAATAGATACATAAAATCAAAAACAGTATATAGGTAACAAAGAAATGGCGTCGTCGTACCTTTATATAGCAGAATAAAGTACATAAAACCATAAAATGAATTGAAATCTATACCTAAGTTTACCCTACCAAGCAATGAAAAACTGAAGGCAAAAGGAAAATCTACGCAATAACAATTTAATTTACGTCCAACGCCGTGTATGTTTACACTGTTTCCATCGTCACGGTGCTGATAAAGCAATCTATTAGCGCCAATTTTTCACACACGATAACGTCGATAAGCGACCGTCGCAATCCACTTAATTGAATTATGTTTACATGTTCCATGTGACGTCATGACGTCGTGTCGCTCCGCGGTCTCCCATTGGTCCGTTTGAATTAGAACAATGGCGGACATGCAACGTTATTAGCGTAACGTTTTAATATTACAAAGTTGTTAATGAGAACACGAGTATTGATAAGCTTTTTCTTGTTTGTATTTGTAATTAAAAAGGCTTTATAGTATTTAGTGCGAACGGAAATTGGAGGTGTGAATTATTTTATGTGGTGATTTTTGGGTTAGCCAAAATGGCGCTGAAAATTCGTCCCTGACCTGAACCATGTGCCAATTTCAACTTAAATGTCAAACTTGCTTAACGCTTTTGTGTTCATAGTTATGAGCACCTATCAATAATCAAATTAGGAGATTTTATCACATCAAATTATTATCAAACTACATTAAAGTTTCTCAAATCATTCCTATCTTAATGGTCCATTTGAAACCCTGATGAATGTGCCACTTTCAAATGACAACAAAAATGTTTTGCGAAATCAAAGCTCAGCCGTAACCCGTTTCTAAATCCGACACTTTAACACACCGTGTCGCTTTGTGTTGAGACTACGAGGAATTTGAAGCACAGTGTTAAGAAATCGTTGGTACCTAATGTTCGTAGTTGGAATACAGTGCTGTAGGGCTATTGCGTTTTGTAACACAAACCGCATTCAATCTTAGAGTAGGAAGCCGCTGAGCAATTTAAATATTTGACAGCCTATTAGTTTCTGAATTAGTTGAACATCTTACTTGCCTAAGACCTCATTAGTAATTTCGTTTAGAGTACAATTTAATTTAGCTTTTCTATAAATCATTTTAGAGTAGGTCGACTGTCGTTTAGGTACGTAGGTATTTCTTGATTTATAATTCTGTGGTTCGGAAACTGTACTGTCATTAAAACAGTGATTAATAAAGGTTCCGCTTATTTAATTGATTTTATGGCTTAGTTACTGTTTTGCGGAGGTAAATGTGTGTCAAACACTGATTGCCTATAAAACGAATTTTAAACTAAACCTCAGCATAGTCAGCCTAAAATGTTCCCACTGCTGGGACACAGGCCTCCTCTCGGTGAGAGGGAGTGGGTTGTAATCTACCACGCGGGCCCAGTGCAGGTTGGTAGATGTCACATGTCTTCGAGTTTTTGGTTCTAGGACATACCGGTATCCTCACGATGTTTTTCATCACCGTTTTGAGAGCAGTGGTGATGAAATATTTTACACAAAATATAGCACCTGTCTGGGTTCGAATATACGACCTACAACTCGTAAGTCGCGACCGTTACCACTGGGCCACCACTGCACTCAAACTAAACCTCAGTTAGTTCCAAATATAAAATCACTTCAATAATAAAGTTCGCTCACATTAATTCAAAAGCGATCATAATAATCAAAACAAACAATAATAAAAAAAACAAATGAAAATCGAAACGCACACACTGGTACAGTCAGCGACAAAAGATTATTATCGCTTCAGTTGTTTAATCTGAATTATTTGACTAAAATCGGAACAAAGGTAAAAATAAAAGAATAATTATTAACTCTTAACTATCATAAATATGAAATGCTGAAATACAATGTATGTATCAAATATTTTTGTGTCAATATACATAATGTGTAAAGTATAATAGTGTTCGACTGTACAATTTCCCACACACACATACACAATAAGTATGTAAGTAAGGCTGGTGGCACAAATCACAATAAACAGTCGATTTGCTCGATACAATAACCGCTCGGTACAAACGCTGGCTATAAATAAGCTATTGTTGTTCTAATCCTGCGTTGACTAATCGAATGCCTGCACTTAAAACAGGCTTACGGGTAATCAGCGGTAATAATAGCAGTCGGTTTAATTAAACATGGTGGCAGCAGTCGTTTGGTCCAATGTGTGTTTTGTTTCAGAATGTTTTAGGGTCCGATCAGACGAACCACAACCACACCATATCGACACCATGTCGACGGGCATAATCACCATATAATGTTTCCACTACTTCTTACGGGACACAGGCCTTCTCTCGGTGAGATGGAGTGGGCCGTAATCTACCACGCGAGCCCAGTGCGGGTTGGTAGATGCCACATGTCTTTGAATTTTTGGTTCGTTTCCACATGATGTTTTCCTTCACCGTTTTGAGAGCAGTGGTGATGAAATTATTTTCGAAAAATAAAGCGCCTGCTTGGGTTCGAACCCACAACCTACAACTCGTAAGTCGGAGACGTTACCACTGGGCCACCACTGCTCAACGTAACCACTGCGTCCCCACATTCTGTCGCTGCGATGTGGTGTGGTCGCGAAACGTGTGAAAGAGCCCTTAGATGACTATTAATAGTCAGGCGAATTGAGTAACTAACTAGTGAACGCATTGTTCCTCCAGATTTAGTTCGGCGAGCTGGACTTAATCCTGGTTGTGACGTGTGTTTGCATTCGGAATGACGCTGGTTTCAATGTTTTGACGGATTAGGTACTTATGGATGTTATATCTTGCCAGCCATTGTTTTGTTACTAAGACTCGTGTCATCATCTGGCTAGCCTTTTCAACTATGTTGAGGTCGGCTTCCAGTCTAACCTGATGCAGGTGAATACCATTATTTTACATGGAGGCACTGCCTATCTGACCTCCAAAACCCAGTTACTGGGTAATACGATACTCCTTGGTAAGACTGGTTGTCAGACTTTCGGGCTACTGACGACCCGTAACGAATGTCTAAAATCCACGAATGACAGACGGAACCATACGGCTTAAGGTGCTTTCCGAGACACGGAGGAGTTTTGGTAATGAAAATGGTCACCCATCCACGTACCAACCGTGGCAAGCGTAGCTTACCCTGATTAATCGACCCGTGCGGCTGTTATTACTTTGCCACGAGCCCCTCCTTAGCCACAAGCTCCTCACTGAGACTCGTGTGTCTTATATATTATTTTTCAATGATAGAGATCAGTTTCAGCTAGCTTATCGTGGAAAACTGTCATCAATAAATACAACGAAATGTTACTCGATGAATCGTTAAACGGTAACATTAATGATTCATTGTAAGACTACACTTTTTTGCATAAAATGTTTGTATAATACTTTCTGACTTTGACCTTTTTTTAATAACTCTAGTTCTAATTCTGTGACAGAAATGCTATACGATTTAATTGAGCTAGTATGTAGCGGGTAGCAGCGAATACGATCCTCAATACAAATTGTTCAGTAAAATATGTACTTAAATATAAATAATAAAAATATTAAGCTATTGGCATATTTGAAATATTAAATGTTTATTGCATTTAACATCAATCTGTACCGATAATAAGTTTGGGTTTTTCTGAAGAAACTGTTATAGAGTGTAGCATCTTATCGGTGACGTTCGTAGACCGCTACGACAAACGGACCCCGATAGATAAGTGATCGCAATTTCATAATGTTTTAGTACGCGAACATTGCCGAAGTTTTGCCCACCTACGGAAAGTTTCAGGGTGGCCATTAGAAACGCACCTCAAACACCTTTCGCTGCCCGCCTCAGGACCTCTCATTACTCATACTCCCAATATTAGCTCAATTTAAACACCATTCGTTCGCAAAACAAGTAATGATAGCTAATTTTATTGATGTTCGTTCAGAGTTACAATTTAAATACTTACCGTTTGGAACAGCAGATGTAATGACGGTAATGGCCGCCGATTAGTTACGTTATCGACCACCGGCGGCGCCACGCGCGAGCCGACCGGTTCTTCAGGGTAGGGCTTTATGAAACGCTTGTAGTTCGCTCACATATGGATTAAATTGTGGTTTATATCTGTATCTAGAGCATATAACATTATGTAATGGTTATCAGTAACCTGTCTGCGATTGGTATAAATCTCTTTGAGGCATAAAAGGATTGCTTAGATGTATTTGTAGCGAATTGTATGCATACCAATGAAAAAGAAAATCAGACTTCAGATGAAGGGGCAGTAAAACATTACGTAAAGCTGAGTGTATACCTAAAATATAAATAGGCAAGAGATCAGTGTCTTAAATATATTTAATTGACTTAATTAAATTGAAAGACACAACAGAGAGTAAGACGACCCAGAACCCCATTGTGTGATTTAACTTTTGCCTCTATATGCAAAAGTTAAATCCTGTATTGAGAATATAACTACATATATTATAGACTATATATCACAGTAATATTATAAAGGCAAAAGTTTGTGAGTGTGTGTGTGTGTGTGTGTTTATATGTTTGTTACTTCTTCACGCTCAAACGGCTGGACCAATTTTGATGAAATTTGGTATAGAGATAGCTTGAGTCCCGGAAAAGGACATAGGGTACTTTTTATCCCGATATTCCCACGGGATCCAGACTTATGCGGGTAAAACCGCGGGGCGCAGCTAGTAATATATAAAGAGAAAATATTAGATTTTTTGTATGTTTGTTTGTTACGCTTTCACGCTAAAACACCTTAACGGATTTAGATCAAATTTGGCACTTATCTAGACAATGATCTGGATTAGAACATAGGATACTTTTTATCCTGATATTCTTACAGGATCGAGACTTCATCATCATTCTCCTGCCTTTATCCCAATTTATTTGGGGTCGGCGAAATATGTCTTTTTCTTCCATACTTCTCGTCTTAGTCGTCATCTCGGTAGTCACACCCTTTCTAACCATGTCATCATTCACACAGTCCATCCATCGTTTCTTTGGGATCGAGACTTATCGCAGGTGAAACCGCGGGGCGCAGCTAGCACTATATAAATACAGCACCATTGACGCCAGCACGTAGAAATGTGCACTGAAACGCCATTAAACATTGAAATAGAGACGTTATAGAGTTCCATAATGAATAATTGATTAAGTACGACCATTGCACTGTTGAGAAGTTCCATACACATTGTTTTAAAGTTTTAACACAATGTTATGTTATTCTAAGTCCAAATGTTTATGGTTGTGCTTCGAAGGGAGAATGCTTTGCAGTTTAAGTTTATAAATATTTGCTTCAAAACTTGTAGCTTTAAGTTAATGACGTCTTTAATGGGACGTTTCTTACGTCATGCTCATAACTTTGTTGGTCAACGAATGTCTTGGCATGGTCATATTATAGCCAGATGATTATGGATGGCCAGACCGGACTGCGACTTACCAACTGAACTTCGACAAACTTTACTACGACAAGATTTTAATTCGACACTACGGAACTCCGACACCTCTTCATTTCGACCATACTTTAGTTCGAAATGCCTTAAGTCCGACACTACTGTACTCCGATAAAGTGTTTCTTCGAAATGACTTAACTAGGAAACGATGCAACTTCGACGACGTGCTACTTCGACAACTATGGTAGTCCGACATGAGTCAATTTCGACATACTCTACTCCGGCATGCTGTACTTCGACAATATTAGATATTTCGAGTTCTTTCATTTTCTGAGTTCCTTTGTTCTTTCTTTATTTAACTCTATAATAGTTTTAAAAATATTAATTTTCTTTCTATTTAAGAGCACTATACATTTTTTTTTACTAGTAGTCGGTAGTCACCCCCTTTCTAGCCATATCATCTTTCACAAATTTAGTTGTTCCCTAATGTCGCAGAATAATTTCGAAGTAGCATCGTGTCTCAGATATATAACGTCGAAGTAAGATATTGTCGAAGTACAGCATGCCGGAGTAGAGTATGTCGAAATTGACTCATGTCGGACTACCATAGTTGTCGTAGTAGCACGTCGTCGAAGTTGCATCGTTTCCTAATTAAGTCATGTCGAAGAAACGCTTTATCGGAGTACAGTAGTGTCGGACTTAAGGCATTTCGAACTAAAGTATTGTCGAAATGGAGACGTGTCGGAGTTCCGTAGTGTCGAATTAAAATCTTGTCGTAGTAAAGTTTGTCGAAGTTCAGTTGGTAAGTCCCGGACTGCGTGTATGACCAAATGTATGAACGCAAAAGGAGATGTAGGTATAGATCGTAGCAGGTGGCGTTAAGTAGTTTCTGCATACTCATGGGAAGAAGGCATGAGTTTATGAATATATTTGTATGATTATGGATTATCACATAAGTTCAGGGGTTCCACTATAATTAAATGAAGATAGGCGACATGAATAAAATTCTGTCATAATATATGTATCCTACGTTTGGCTGGACCAAACAAAATGGAACTTTCCTTATTCATCACAGTATATTTTTGAAGGATATCTAGGACAGGAATGGAACTCATCTTTGGTCAATTTTCCGGTTAGGTTTCAACGATTTCATTGCAGTAACCTAATAGTGTTTGGTATAACTTTTTAGAACATAGTCACATCATTGACCGCTATAACAGCCGATACCATGATTTTTTATAAAGAAGTGCCTCTAAATCTGGTGTGCTCGACACTAGCTTTTTTCTCCTTTTTTACTTTGTTTGGTTTGCTCGGTAACAAAATATTTACTTTAACTAGGTTAACCGGTCAAGCTCCGCGCGTCGCCTATCGGTGACGAAACAATAGAAAATCAATTGTGTCTCATTAGCGGAGCTTGACAGCTTTAGTTATGTGTTGTGTATCTGCACTTGTGTGCAGCCAACTAACACGTGCTCAGGATTCAACAACATTAAGACATCTTCAAGAGTGGCCTAGTAGAGCAGTGGTCAGTATTAACGGCCCCGACTTACGAATTGTGGGTTCGAACCCAGACACGCGCGTTATTTTGTGTAATTTATTTCATCACCACTGCTCTCAAACGAACGGCGAAGGATAACATAGTGAGTAAACCGGTATATCCTAGAACTAAAAGTTCGAAGACATGTGACATCTACTAACCCGCATTGGGCCTACGTGGTAGATGACAGCCCACTCCCACTCAAAAAGAGAGGAGGCCTTGTCTCAGCAATGAGAACATTATAGGCTGATTATCAAGACGTCTTCAGACACACTCTCGCTGGAAATTAGTAAAGCCTATTAAAAAAAACAATTCTAGCTAAACAAAAGACCCGGAATCTCCGTAACAACAGTAGCCGATACCATCAGAGTAGAAACGCGTGTTTCAGCCGAATCGATTATAGTTTATAATTACCGTATTGCCACGGGCGAGGATCTCCGAGCCCCAACACATCTCGATGAGATCGCATTCGCTACATTTTATATTTCGGTAACACCGTTCACTGCGTGCCGCCATTGTGAAGGATTTTATTTGTTTCTGCTAATTAATAGTGCTGAGAGTGGCTTAGAAAAAAATGGTGGAAAGAATTCGTTGATAATTCATGTGAACTTTTTTATTTGCTCCATTCTAGCTTATTATTTACAACATCACATATATCTCTACTGCTGATCACGCACCTCATTGAAGGTTCCCAAGATAAAACTCAAAAGATTAATTTCAATTAAACCATTAGCAGACACTTTTGAATTGTCGAGGAGTTGGTCAGTCAGAAAGATGAAGCTAGTTGCCCATTTCGAAGTCTTGTAGGTTTCATAGAATAGGTACCCATTTTTCCTCTCCCAACATTAAATTAAGTCGTCGTAAATTAGGAATATCTTCCTTCTATAAGACTGCCACCAACCCTTCCAACCACTTTTCTTTAAGATCAAAAATCACAATTACTGAAATCCAAACAGTATTCTCCACTTCAATCTATGTATCTGAAATTCTCAACATTGCTCCCTGTTGAATTGAGTCACTAAATCACGGGCACACTCAATCCATCCAATCGAGACGCGGGACTCACGCGCAGCCTGCGTTAGATTGAGCCATTTCATCGCCGCCCGAGGTTCGATCTTATCTGTAGGGTCCTGATGTTCACTTATTTTGATACCATAACCTCTCATTATGGATTGGAAGCGCTCCGGCTGACGCACAGATACATTCCTATGTAACTGTGGGATTTTTGTGCTCATTATGGGTTTTTAATATGTGGTCTAGACCGCGTTTAGTGTTTATGAAATTCAAAATGATGATAGTTTTTATCGGGAATATGATTTCAAATTGATGAGAACCTGTATTAGATTAACTTATTTCGCGAAGTAGTTTTGAAATGAAAGAATACAGAGATGGTCATACTAAAAGATAGTAAAATAGGGAAATAAGGTTGGAAGCCTTAAATATATGATGAATGATAAACTGAATATGAGACATGTGAAAGTAAATAAAAATTTGGAAAAGCAGGAGGCGCATTTGATTGTGAATTCCAATAATAAACCCAGCCCGCTGATAGTAACAGGTTTAAATCTAAAGTATTATCGTTTATTTAACAACAAACATTCACGTCGAACATTAATATCCTTCTTACAATGCAATATAACCTTGAACTCTCATAACATCATGTCTTTCATGATCTTTAAGCCTCTTTAGACCACGCGGCAAAAAAAATTAAACCCAACATTTTTGCAGAACAAAACTAAATGCGAACAATCCCGTCCATCTGATTAACCTACATACACCTATCATCATGATTTATACCTTCAATCGTCTGTCTGTTACCAATCTGAGCCCTTTAAGCTTTATCAAAAAGATCCGAAAGGAAACCCGAACCATATATAAAAATATCTGAACCAAGCGAATTTAAACTTTATTCATGAGGTTTTAAAGCATTGATGGGTGGTAATGATAAGTTGGTCAAGTAGATGAGAGAAGCTGTGTCGAATTGGTAGGAAATCGAGCTTAGTGTCAACAGTTAACGGCGATCCTGGTAAATGGCACTTGGTAGGGTGGTACAATGAAAGCGACTCTTTGTTCTTCAGTCCGGAGTTACACGCGTTTTCTAGTAAACGCTAAAGAATTGAACGCCGGTTCACGGTAACCGTTTTGTAATTCTTTGCATAGTTTCGTTTCGTTGGTGTCTTGGTTAAATTGTTTGTTGTGTTTTGTTGTTTGCTTTTTTGTTTTGGGTTGTTTATTAGATTCTTGTTATGTGCACTTGAATTACCTATTGCGATGTCTAGGTACACTGTCTACATACCTACTTATATTTTTTTCTAAGAGTAGTATAGTTTTTAGCTGTAGTATTTTCTTATCTATTCTTTCTTCTTCTTTATTCTGTGGGCCACGTGGAGCCCTGACACAGGTAGAAGGCGTCGCGGCAAACCCCGTAGAAGATGGTGGGACGAGCTGGACAAAACAAACGACCAGTACTCCACTTTAGCCCTGGTTCCAAAGAACTGGAAGTCATGGAGAGAGGCCTTTGCCCAGCAGTGGGATGATGCAGGCTAACAGTAACAGTAATTCTTTCTTCGTCATTAGAACCCACGGATTTAGAACATTTTGGTCGTCATGTGACACTATTTGACATCACCAACCTGTTTTATCTTATAAAATCCATGCTGTTACATAAGCCTTAGTCTATCTCTTCAACCTCTTTCCTCCTGTGGCCTTATGTGTTTGAACTACTCTGGACCTATCCTCCGCCCACTCCAATAAGATTCCTGCAGCGACATCTGAAGACCGAAACACATCAAGAACCGTATCGAGTGACCCTAACAAAGGCTTACTAATTGCCTCGCCATCTCGCGGTGAAATTAATCAATCGTAGCTCGCTGTGTACCTGCCTAATATAAACTTCGCGGGCGGCTCACTTTGAAGTCGCGCGCTCTCCAATTAGCGCTCGCCGCCGCCTTTGGCGTTCGCCGCCTGCTTTGACTCGGCCGCTGTCGGGCCTCTCGCTCGTATGGCGCATGCCGTCTCGCTCTAACACCCCTCCCGTCAGCCGGTGCCATTTCGTTTTATACTTCTTGGTTTAAAAGCCTGATTCGTTGGAGGTGTAAGGTTTTAAGGTTTTGAGGTGACTAGGGATTACTGCATTTTAGTAGGATGTGTTTTGGATAGAATTTGTTGTTTGCGCTCAGTTAGAATTTGTTTCTGAAATTAAACTTTCATTCGGTTTTCTTAACAACATTGTATGCCTTCTTTAGTAATTAACTAATTAACTTTATGTCATTGCCCGGTTCTTGCAACATTTTAAACTAAGAACTAACTTAAATCCTCTTTTATCACTTTTTAACTGATCCATAAACTTAATGTTTATTAAAATTTAATATTTCCATAAAATTATGGAAAAATCACTTTTATCCCGTAAACGGGCAATTTCTACAATTACCAACGCATAAAAGGTTATTGGTAACTTAAATACCCGACTTTATGAATGGGCCGTCGGCGGCGGGCGACGCGACCCCAGGATCGATTCCCGTGCGATCCAATCTTCTTGTTTCACACAACCACGACGAATCTTAGACGTGTGTGGCGATTAGCTCCGGGACCTTCTAATACCTGAACAGAACAGCCGTTATGAGATTTAGAGAACATTTTAAAAGTCATTTGTTGTTTAGTTTACGATGTAGGTACACCTACACCTTTACGATATTGCCGACTGCGGGATGAGCAGGGTGACCTGTCTTGAACACCCTGTATTGTTTGACCGACGCCGACGGCGAAAACGAAACTAAAGGACTATGCGTAATTTTGTAAGTAACTTAAATTGTAACTGTGATAAACGAAAGCTATTTGATATTTTGAATGAAAGCTTTTTCCAATTAAGTATAACATGAAATCACGCTTGTAATCCCCCGAAGGGTTAGGCAGGGGTGTTACCGTAGTAGGTACACCACCACCAAAGTTATAATGGGTGATAGCTATAAAATCTTTTGCCCATGATTGATGACTCGTACCTACCTATACCTGAGTAAAAGCATTTTCTCCTGAAAATGACGTAGCAATGCTAAGCTTGGCTAGCAACTTCGCCACGAAGCACCAAAAAGAGAACACTATATTCCAAACTTCTACGTTCAAGTCTCCGTCGGCACCACAAAGGATTAGGGGTTAAAGCATCATTTGCACTATGTCGACTTTGCACTTAGAATTTGGATTAGAATTCTCAAGAAAAGCATGTTTCTCGTAATAAATTCAAATTGTTTCCATGCTAAAGCATTGGCTACGGCAATTGCCTCAAACAGTCCACCAGGGAAACGGACTAGTATGGAAATTTTTGAAAGGTCTGGACTAACAACTTGGCTCTAATTATGCACTGTTGTTTTACATGGCTGTTCTAAGTTATTGGTAAGTATGAGTGCAAAATTGCCTAGCTTTACCTAAAGCTAAGCAATTTTGCTACACGCGAAACGTTGTGCAAGCTGTCTGCATTATTTTGGTAACCATAATTCTGAAAAGTAAGTAGTCCTAAACGAACAAACTTATAACTTTGAATGGCAGTGTGGCAGCTATGTACAAATTAATTTAAGAAGGACTTAAGTTTACATTTTTCTAAATATTTATTCCTCGATTTTTATTATTACACCTACCACTGTTTTTCTCTGCATCACCCAAAGGTTAACGGTAGAAAATGCCTATGAAATTTAGTTTGTATATTTGTGTGCTTAAAGTATTAAATAAATAAATAAGTACTTATCTGAAAACGACGAAAGAAAAGCGAAAGATTTTCATTTTAAAGCGTCTTCATTCACGTTTGTTGGTCTGCAAGCGAAATAATTTCGCGCACTGTTGATTTGCCGTCGGCAAATTGAAATGTTTCTAGACAGACACATTTTAGTCACAGAATTACTAGCTCTGTACGTGCAATATTAATTCATAACTGAATAGAATTCGTGATTTTCTATTTCCTTAAAAAATTGCAAAATTTAGAATCGTAAAACTTTTCTTGCATTTTCTAGAAAATCAATCTTTTACGGTATTAAGACCAAAAACAAATTAAAGAGCTCGAAATCTACTCAATCTTGTCAGCTTACAATATAGGCAACACAAAAGAATGAAGGTGAAAAGCTAAAAACAAATGACAAACGAACATAATATTAAAACTCACAGCTAAAGGGCCCACCCGCGCCTCAATAAATCTTTCCAGTATCACTTTTATTTTGCATAAATAAAACTAAATTATAACAGCCCTTTGCATCGACCAGTAGCCGCCAGATAATATTGTAACCAATAACAAAAATAAAAAGTAAAAAAAACGTGTAAATGTTAAGAGAAAAAAGGATGTATATCAAAGAAGAGCCGCGGTCACGTACAGCGTTATGACGAACAGCGGGTGTTAGTGCTGCCTGGCGAGAAATTAAAAAAAATGCTCGATTAAAATCCAAATGAAATCGAATAGATTTACGAGATTTCAATTCTATAAAAAGTAGAACGAATTCGCTAATCTTAGTCCGACTCACATGCCGGTAGTTTTGAACTGTACATTAATCCTTATTGCGTTAAGTAATTTATGAGTTGCGTGCCCCATTAACCTATTAACAATAAAAATTTATAAGCAACGAAATAAATGTCTCACAACTCATAGCTACTGGACTTTGCTGGCTGAGATTGAACATAATTTTTCTAATAAAGATGCAGTCTCGATTTTATTAAAGTAAGTCTAATTTACGGCATTGGAAAACCGGTTGAAATAGTCCTATAGTTCCCTAGTTCTGTGCTAGGATAGTTGTGTAGCGATTAGTGGTCGATATCGTAGTTAACTTTCGATTTTACTAATACGCGTTAAAGCCGACACGTAGGTGGTTGAAGCTCATCGACGACGCGACGGCACGAAGCTTTTATGCGGGACCATTCACGGTATCAATTCATTTATAACAGTTGTCCATTGTCATCGACACAAATTAAAAGTTATTACAGCGCTATAATGCAATTAATGTTTTGTGACGCGAGTAATACGTCTGGCGATGGCATAGACGACTATATTGACGCTATAAATACTTTGTCTAAAGCACAATATTATTAGTAGGAATACATTTATGGACAAGCTGGACTTCAAAGAATTCTGAGCCTTGTTGCTGTGTCATAATTAACTATAGATACTTAAACGCACGCTCTCACATTACCTGAGAATCTTAAGATTAAACTCTTGTAATTAAAAGCATCTTGTCACAAGATATCTTTATGAATCTCCAACAGACCAACATTAAACTATGTCCTTCGACGTCCTTTCTCCGAAACTCATCGTCTTTATAACACCCTTATCATCCCAATAAAGTCAGCATCAATCCATTAAAGAAACATCTCGAGAGTTGAGACATCGCTTGGCGGCTCCACTGCTCAAGCCGGCGGCTGCCATAACACCATTGTGTCGAGCCATTCATGACACCCACTCACTTGCTGTAGCTTTCCATTGATGCCGACACAACGTTCAATAGAGGAATGGAAACAGAACTATTATTGCGAAAATGTCGCTGATTTGAAAGAGATTAATCTACTTGTGTTAATAAATGCGAGAGATTTTGGTTTATTTTTTTTTTAAAGTGTGAATTAATTAAAGATTAAGATTAATACGAACACCCACACTTATGATTATGACTAACACCTAAAACACGAAGCCGCACAAGGGCGGTATTAAGCAATTAGAATATTTCAAAACGCATTCCTGGTCCTTCCGTACGCCAGTGGCGAAGCGCCCGGTTCTTTGTGAAGTGCCGCTGCTATTAAAGAGCGATTAACCCGACCGTCGGGCAGTCGAGTCGGCCGAGACTATCTGGCTCCCACTTTCGATTTTACAACTGTCTAAAATCGAACCTGACACCTGATTGTGCCGTAATCAACGGTGACACGGAAATGAATGCGCGCCTTGCATTAAACTGTCGGAGTATCTTAACTCGATAATGATGACCTGATTTTTTGAGGGCATTAAATTGGTGCCCGACATGTCTGATGCTGCACTGTTAAAAAGTGATGCGGTTGAGACAAATTTGTCCGAAATTGATGCAATTTGTTAAGCGTAATGTTTGAAGATGATCTTTTAATTTTTTATAAATGCGAAAGTTGTCTCAAATATTTTACCAAAATGCGGAAGTCAGACAATCTGTTGATACCGACATACTACTAAAGTGTCGAATCGATTTAGATGATTTTTAGGCGAAAGATAGCTTAATTTCCAACAAACAAAATAAGATGCTTTCTTCCCGTGACCCAAGGGCTGGCTTTTACCTTGGCCAAAGGCTAAGCATTGCCATACAACGTGGCAATGCCGCCAGTCTCTTGGGTACATTACCAGTCGACAGCGATGCGGATGAATTTTTCGACGCTATATTTTAGTTTTTGTATAGTTTTAGTTAAGTTAGGTTTTAATTTTGTTATTTTTGTTAATTATAAAGAAACTTGTCACTTGTATTTTAAGATGCTTTTTAACCTGAAAAATGAAATTGAAAACTCCACTAGCGATCGTTGCAGTAGCACTGGTCCAAATAATTTCAAAACCTCTTGTTTGACAAAGACTCTACTGGTGACTCAAAAATTCGCCTCTCCACAATACGCACCATAGTAATCATGGAACGCGAATAAGCATGCGTAACTCGCAACCAGTTAGTGTAACAAATGTCTTAGATATTTCGATTAAATGACAGCGATTAGTGACACGGAAGCTGGTTGGAACTGTTGGAAGATGATGTCATAGACACAACGCAGACAATGAAATTAACACTGATGACGATTAATTTATAGATAGAACTTCGACGTTTTGAAAAACATTGGAAAGCTTTTTAGGAGTCTTAATTAGCTTTGTTTTAAAGCTTTTAGCACGTGTTTCCCCTTTAGTCTAAACTAATATTATAAAGAGAAAATATTTGATTTTTTGCATGTTTGTTACTTTTTCCCGCTAAAACGGCTGAATGGAATTGGATGAAATTTGGCACATGGGTAGACCTTGTCCTGGATTAGGGCAGAGGATACGATTTATCGCGATATTCCTACGGGATCGAGACTTGTGCGGGTAAAACGGCGGGGAGCTAGTAAGTAATTATAGTGGAAATGTTTATTGTCACTAAATGGTCACCTTCTAATTAAACGTAGCTCTAAACTTTCAGGTTCTAAATCATTTAGTGATGTTATGAAGACGTCGTTTTCTAAAAAAAATTACCAACTAACTAATTACAATCAAAGAACCAATGAACTTCATCACCTCAAAAATTCTTCTAAACGATTTTTTATTTACGAGAACCACATTAATGAAGTATTATCTAAGTATATCTACATATTATGATATAAAACGGGCTGTCAATATCCCCCGCGCGTCAAATCCGATCTCCCGCGTTAAATTAATAAAATTAGCATACTTATAAGAATCTCGACGCTTTTGCAACTTAACTTCAAAGCGCCGCCGTTCTCATTAACTACAGCCTTAATACGACTATTTATGACGTCATTCTGGTCATTTTATGGCATATCATGGCTACTTACTAAAATTATATTAACTAGAACCGACAAAATTGGTTTTTTTGTTGTAAAAAACTTATTAGTGGATGTAGAGATGATAAAAAGTGAGAGATATATTTTTTAATTTTTATTTTGGAGTTAAGCCTTTAGCTTTTATGAGCGGTTTTGATGTGTAATTAGAATTACTCGCAGTTTTCACTTTAGTCGTCTTAAATACGATTATGGTAAAAATTACAATATTCTTTCGGCGATTTAAAAGAGATTATAGACTTGGCAGCGATTACTTTAAATGATCTGAAATCTGCTACTGTTTTATTTATAGCCTTTTTAGATCATCGGTAATAGCCGCTTATGGTTATGAAATGTTTTGAATGATTAGATTTCGATATTGACCATACAGTATGATATACGAGTAGACTATAGAGAAAAATCCTAACTCGCCTTATAAAATTAATTTTAAATCCATTTTCGCGAATAGTCGTTGAAATTTGAGCAGTCGCTCATGTTAAATACTAATATTCAGCTGCATCCACTTAAACTGGTAGCCGACTCCAAGATAGTTTGGGAAAGGCTAGGCAGATGCCTAGGCGCATTTTATTTCAGACAGCTAAAAAGATCCATAAATTGTTAGTACCTAACAGTTTTACACTTGAAACACTATTGTTCGTAACTTAAACTAAAGACGAAGTAAAGAAGACCACCTATCAACAGACTCCACGAGAAATGGAAACTAGGGTATAAGCCTTCTCACAAATTGCCTAATATGGCGAAGGAAGTGTCTGCCGCCACAGCCTTCAGGATACTATTGTAACTGCCTCTTATTCTGTTCAGGAGCGAGGCCGTTTTTTTGCTGATGATGGCATGAAATCAATCAGTATAGCGAACATTTCTGCGGCACTGCAAAAACGAGGCAGTCGCAACAGCATGATGCAGCTATGACGAGTCTCAAAAATTCTGAATAGCTCCTTGAACTTTTAAAAATGTGTATTTTGTGTTTCACGAACTGTGTCTAAATTAACTTTTTTCTTTCTTTCTTTATTAATTATTAACCAGCCAGTCACCTGATTAATAAAGAATTGATTCATCTACGAAGTCTAGTCAGAGTCGATAACATAAACTATGCGATACTATTGGTTTTTATAATTAACTCTAATCATCTATGATTGATGTTCTTGTTTCTTCCTAACGTGTTTTTTAATGGTGAATATGAATAACATTTCTTGATTATGAATAATATTTTATTAACATTTTTGATTGGAAATTGGAAAGGATTTTAAATTAGGTGTTTTGGGTCAATGATGATTTTTGTTAACTAGGAAGTTAGTAGTAAACTGTGGTAGCAAAGTATGCCAAGACAAGGAACCGCATTATAGGTAATCCCAGCCTGTTACTATTCCACTGCTGGGCAAACGCCTCTTCTCATATAGAGATAAGGCACGACAACCGCTTGGTCAAGTCGGGCTGGCGATTTTAGACTTTATTTTATAAGTCTAGCGTAGTAATTGCGTAACACACTAACAGTATCAATGGCTTCCATTTTGACAATTCAACAACATTCATTGCGTTATTTACGTTGTTGAGCGGTTTATTTTCGAACAATTATGAAGCAATGGATTAGAAATATCCTTCAAAATCATTCAGGCTGTGGTTGATCATGTGTTAAGCAATATTAGTTTCCTCGCAATGAAATCTCACATCTTCTCAGAATTTTCCTTCACCGATGTCCGGACCTTATAATTGTGTTTCAGCTAATCAGAAAAATCTTACCATATCCAAAAGACAGGTAGGTGTCTTAAAAGCAATGGTTGCCCAAATATCTGATAAAAAAAAAAAACTAAAACACAACCAAGTATATGTCCCGTTTTAAATCAAAGAGGCCGCAGTGTTATGGTCGTCATATTTAAAACACATTACCTCATGATTGGGGCTAGTTTAAAAACGATAATGTGGCTGTTAGCCCCGGGGCTAAGGAAGTCTCGATGGTCACTCGGTAAGGAGGAAAGTTTGACATTTGTAAAGGTCATTTACTAGGTTTTGGATATGATTTATTGAGAAGTCAAAGATGGCGGAAGGAGCTTGATTCTAACAGAAAAGACTGACCAATATTAGCAGTGAACAGAAGTGTATGAAAAAGGGATAAGGAGGCTTTCTGCTCTGCAGAGGCAATTTGGTACCTATAGGCTACTTACCTAGATTAATCTACAAACGGCCAGCATTATTGCCAAAGTTTATTAGGTATCTGGAGGAAAACAATCCATAGTTAACAAGATTTGAGTTCCCATCAGAAACCAAAATTCTAAAGAGTTCTTAGGATTTTTGTTTCTCATGGGAACTCAAATCTTTTTAATTAGCCAAACAAATTGTTACCAGCTGCCAAAAGTAAGAAATTGGTGGATCAATTAGGCTCCATATATTTTTCCCCAAAAACTAAAAATAGCTAGCTAGACTTTCAACTTAGAAATTTTAAACCCAGTCAGCTTGTTAGTCATGATTTCTTTTAATAGGTTAGTTAGGATTTAAGCACAAGTGGAATTTTACGCTTTAGCAATATTTTTAGAGTTTGAAATAATCTAAATGGCCTTTTAGAGCATATTTTGTTAATCGTCGCTTTCACCCAATTAGGTAAAATATTTACACTGCTGTAAAAAAAAAACTTGTTTATTGTGTGAACCGAAACTTCGAAGACATGTGACATCTACCAACCCGCACTGGGCCCGCGTGGTGGATTACTGGCTGATTATTAGGCTGATTATGTATGTTATGTATTGTGTGAATAGTACGTAAGTGTATTAATAAACATTGAATAATTTTCAGGAATGCCCACTGAAAGCTCCGATTCATTGGTGCATTTATTGTTATTGGAGTGCAAGAATTCGTTATTGTTAAAAGCTAACTTAGCTTAAGTATCTAGGAAATGTTCCCTACTCCTCCAATTTTCTATTTTGATTCGTTTCTTGCTGGTTCTGGGATGGCGTGATGGCCCAGTAGCTAATGCCTCGGCTCTCATGCACGAGGTTGTGGATTCAAATCCTGGCAAGTTCCAGTGTGGCTTTTTCAATGCATATAGGTATACTTTCTGAGTTTATCTCGACTTTACTGGCATAGGTGAAGGAAAACATCGTGAGGAAACCTGGACTTTATAGTTAATACTACAGCAACAGCTACGGTAACAGTAGCGCGAGTTCAATAGTTTTTTCCCATCTCAAATAATGCCCAACGGGCTTAATAAGTTTTTACTTCAAAAACTAAATTTGAAAATCGCCTCTCCACAATTGAACACTAAAAACATCTCCATTCATTAGGATACATCCCACACAACATAAAATCTTCAACTCGTTAGTACAGTTTATCAATAATTGCACAATTACATCATCAGATAGTTAGAAAGCGGACATGCCATGGAGGTTTCACTCGCGACTCTAATATTTTAATTATGGTGATAACATGATAAGCCATGGCTTGTTTGGTGTTAACTTAATTGGTGACTAATCGCTGGTGATTCGCGAACCTATTAGAATAATGTAGTTAATGCTTTCATGTTGTTTTTTTAGCGGCAAGTGTGATCAGTGCTGGTAGATAGTGTTTTGTTTTGTGTTTTTTATTGCTGCAATTTTTTATTGCGGCGATTTTTTACTGAGGCGATTTTTTCGCGCACTTTATTTTCAACGCTTTGCTTAACGCCGTAGCGCTGGTATGTACTCTGGATTCTCAATGCTCGGCTCAACACTGAGAGTTGGATATTCAGTCATCATCATCTGCCTAGCCATTTCCCAACTAGGTTGGGGCCGGCTTCCAGTCTAACCGGATGCAGTAGAACATCAGTACCTACTTTAAATGGAGCGACTGAAAATTTCACTGAGTAGAAAATTCAGTACGCTATAAAAACCGTCAGAAATCAGAAATCATTTATTTTGCGAAGAATGTGGGTATACAAAATAAGATGTCGATATTTTAATATCTAAATAATAGTTCCAACACACTCTACCTTACGGCATGCAAAAGTAAAATAAACTTACATCTATTCCAGCATAATAAAATTTAAAATAAAAAAAGATAAAAATTACATGTCTTTGGATCATAACTCAAACTCAAAGCATTTATTTCAATTAAACCATTACAGGCACTTTTGAATTGTCAAAATTAAGTAGTCGGTCAGTTGGTCAGAAAGTTGAAGCTAGGTGCCCATTCCAAAGCGTAGATCTCTATGGAGAAGAACGGGCAAAGAAACTCCATGGACACTCTTTTTAAATCAAGATATTACAAAATCCTGGGTACATTATTCTTGTTGCTTCTATATGTGAGAACAATGTAAAAAAACATACAAATGAAGAAACAATACAAGAAATAAGATTAAAAATAAGCGTTGGCAGTTAAGAGATGACCAGTCTCAACCGACGGCGTCCGTTCACGAACATGACGCATGGATCAGCACCATCCAGCTCAACCATTTTGTAGGGAACCGAATGATCCAACACACGCGCCACCATCAGTGAGACATTTAAGTGAGCATGACACATTCTCAACTGCCATGCTCTTTCAAGTCAACATAAAAATCATAATAAACGGATCCATGGTTCTTACATTTACAAAATTGAAAAAATGCTTCTAAATGATACAAAACTATAGATTGCAATTTATTTAAGAGATGAATAAAATTTTTAATACCAAACAGGAAAAGGTGTTTAGTATTGCAGCATTAACAATTAAAACATGATTGAATAAAATAAAAATAAATATTAAGATCGTAATGTCAGAAACACTAAAAAAGAAAAAGGGAAGCACCTCTTCCAAATATTGAAATTTTAACTAGTGAGCTCAAGTGCCTGTGGAGCAGGACCAGCATTTAGCCAAGCATTTTTATCTGCAATATAATCATCCAACTTATAATATGCTTGTCTACATAGTGTGCGTTTAATGCATGTTTTAAATTTCTTCTCATTTAGTTGAAGAATATCGAGTGGTATTTTATTATAACATTTTACACAGTAACCCATAAAAGAAGTTTTTACTTTAGACAATCTGAAACGCGGTTGATCTAATTTGTTCCTATTTCTTGTGTTAAAATTATGCCTGTCACTTATCTTACTAAAAAGATGTAGATTTTTTCGAACGTACATAATGTTTTCATATATATGTTACCGGCCAAACCCGATTTCAGGACAAACTAGTTTAGCCTAGGCTAAACTAGTTCTTCCTATACGCGATAGGGGGTGCCCTTCGCTCGCCCTTGGATCTTATGTCGACGGAGCCCCGCTTCGCGGGGCCCCTATTTCTGTGTAAAGGGTTTAAAGTAACCTAACCAAACCGAACCTCGGGGTGCCCTTCGCTCGCCCTTGCATCCTATGTCGACGGAACTAGTTTAGCCTAGGCTAAACTAGTTGGTCCTGAAATCGGGTTTGGCCGGTAACATATATATTGACAAGGAACCGTCATGATGTTAATTTTTTTAAACAGTTCCCTTAGAGAATCACGCCTGCTGAGCTTGTATATGGCTCTGACAGCCCTCTTCTGCAGGATGAAGATAGAATCAATATCTGCAGCCCGTCCCCACAACAAAATACCGTAAGACATGATGCTATGAAAGTAACTAAAATAGACCAGTCTCGCGGTATCCACGTCTGTTAATTGGCGGATTTTCCAAACAGTGTAAGCGGCTGAACTTAGCCGCCCTGCAAGAGATGTTAAGTGCGGACCCCACTGCAGCTTTGAGTCAAGCGTAATCCCCAGGAAAACCGTATTTTCGACGAATTCAAGTATTTCCTTATTCAATACAACGTGACAGTTACTACTTCTAACATTTGGTAAAGCGAATCTAATGCATTTACTTTTTTTTTTCATTTAATACCAATTATTTACAGTAAACCAATTATGGACCAAAAGCATAGCGTTATTTACGTCGTCAAGCTCCTGTGCACGTCTGCTTACTTTAAAAATCAGAGATGTGTCATCAGCAAATAACACCATTTGTGATCGGTTTATCAGTAAATGAGGTAAATCATTTATGTATACTAAAAATAGGAATGGCCCCAATATTGAGCCCTGCGGTACACCCATTTTGACTTTCAAACCCGATGAATTCACACCGTTAATTTGAACTTGCTGAAATCTGTCATTTAAATATGATTTCATTAAGCTAAGAGCAAGTTTACCGAGTCCGTAATGCTCAAGTTTCAAGAGCAGTGTATCGTAATTCACGCAATCAAATGCTTTGGATAAGTCGCAAAAAATGCCTATTGCATCTTGTGCCTCTTCCCATGCGTTAAAGATATGTTTTAATAAGGTGACACCGACGTCGGTCGTACAACGTCCTTTGGTGAAACCATACTGTTGATCGTGTAGGATGTTATTACGAATAACACAAACAATAATTAACACAAATTACTAACACAAAAAAAAAGAAAACAACAATCAATCACATGTATTAAATCTTAGATCATATCGATTAAAATAGAATAAAATATAATTAATTAATATAACATTATAATCCTTTATCATTCAAAAAATCTTGTATATAATAGTAACATTTATCCAAAAGTAATGATGATGATGTTAGCCTCAATTTAAATATACCTAATGGTTCTTCTTTATATGCATGAGGTATTTTATTATAAATGACTGGCCCCCATTAATAAAAAGCTTTTTCTTAATAACGCTGTTTTGTACCTACCTGTGAACATTAGATTTTTATATTGCGATCTAACAGATCCTGGCAAAAAAAACCCCCGTGCATACCTGGCTTTACGTGTGGTCGCTGATTTGATTTTGTTTTTGGTAGAGATTTTGTCTCATTTCCGTTGTAATATTCATTGTAATAATTGTGCAAAAAAGTGCTACGAGTAGTTTCGACATTTCAAAATTAGGTCAGAGAGAAACTAAAATGTCCTGCTTAATAGAATAGCTATAGCTAGCTTGGCTTAAAAGGAGATAGCATAGGAATTAGATAATTATGTAATGCCATTTTAAAAAGTTACTATTTCTTTTGCAGTAGTGATAAATTAAAGGTGCATATACTTTCTTTTCTGTATATCGGCCAGCAACACATTCTTAAAAAAAAACTCAACAATAAATCATAATCGTGACCCAAAACTCACACCAAAATTACTGATAAATTCGACCACGTCGTTCCCAGATCATTCATTGGCTATGTGACATGACGTCTATATAATTTGGTATAACGGACAAGTTTCCAGCCCGGCCGTCAGGGTGCGCCACCGGCACCACGACATTGTTCAGCGACATAACGCGGCCGTTTAGCGTGACTGCGAGTTGTTAGTGCTGCGGGGCAAGTGAGAAATCTGGAGGATGTTGTAGTTACTAGTGAAAGAAAATATCTGGATTTTAATAACCGTCACTGAAGACTGACATTTAGATTCAGCTAAATCAGTGTGACTGAACATGTACTTACCTATTTCAGTAATTATCGAAATGGATTAAATCAAGTTTCCATGGGAAAAATTTAGGAGTCTTAGAGAATTGAATGATAATTTAAAAAAAAAATATAGCCTGGCGGGGTATTTACGTTACACACGAATGGTAGCCATGGCTTTCATTTTGATAGTGCAACAACATTCATTGCATTATTTACATTGTTGAGCAGACATATTTTTCTAATATATGAAGCAATGGATTATCAATATCCTTCAAAATGATTCAGATTGTGATTGATAGTGTGTTACGCAATTAGGGTGCTGGTTTGTTTAAAGCGTATTTTATTATTTACTTGTTTTACTCATTTGGAAGGGAAGGGGAAATGGCGTATTTGACACCGAAAAACCAAGTTTCCATTTTTTTTTATTTGCATGCATATAAGTAAAGGCATAAATGTTTTTGAAAACCCAGACCCGCCACTGGCGACATCGACACGTTATTAAGTGAGACTGTAATTAAACTGCTTAGCGTGAGTGAGTGTGTAGACGGCATGAGCCTAATAACAGCTGTTGCCGGCCAAGTATTAAATCAGGCAAAGGCTATAACTGCCTTTTAAGATATTTTGCTAATTATGTTTCATCCATAGGTAGGCAATTTATTTTATGAGGAGAGTCATGTCTTTAAGTAAGAAAGTTTGGCTCAATTAATTTGATGACTCTTTTTATTTATGTCATTAAGTACGCATTTTATATTAACTACCGTTCAGTTATAGTTAATAAAAGACAAAGTTTAATACCTTATTAAGCATTAAAGTGGTCAATTGTTTAATAATAACCTATCAATAATTTTGTTGAACAATAAAAAAAGAGAATTGCTTTTACTTAAAACGATTGGACTTTTCCGCAATCATCCAATTTCGTACTTTAGCGGTTACTACAACTGTGTGCCAATTACATCGTTAGTTCACTTTAATGAGGCGGCCTCGGGCGCCCGATCATGATCTCCTGTGTACTAGATCACTTAACAACTTACACACTTAACATATACACACCCTATCAACCTTAACTCTCCAACGCAAAAGCGGTTTTCGCTTGATGCAGCTCGAAGAATAACCTTGTTACCAAGAATATTAGCAGTTGGAGATAATTCTAGTTCTTATTGTAAATTGCTTAAAGAGGATTTTAGTTGGTCATGCAAGTTCAAAAGTTTCCGCTCTCACGGATTAGCGTAAATTCTTCTGTTCATCTGCACAGTCATACTTTTACGCGAAATCGCTTTGAGTTTAGACTGAAGAAATTATTTCTCGATTATATAATTTTCTTAATCTGACTACTACTTTGTCTCATTTGTAATCTAACTAGATGATTGGAATCCATTTCATAATTTTGGTACCTACACGCATATTTTTCATTACAGAATAAGTAGACTTTTTCTAAAATCTACGACTTAGGATTAAACTGCGACATTTCAGAGAAATCGTTGATTTTACAAAAATATGTTTAAGTATTCATTATTAATGAGGTTACATAAAACTATTTTATAATTATTTATAGTAGGTACCTACATTACTGCAGTAGCCAGCAAAAGAGGCGAAGCCGAGGCACACATAAGTCCATCAATGCCTAGTTGTGGCCAAGGCTTGTATAGTACTTTTCTCAAATAATGCGCGGAAGTTAAAACTAGGTAGATAGTACCTAGGCAGAACTTTTTTGTCCAATTACTTTTCAAAATCAATGACGAACAACAATCATTTTTACCCGCGTTAGGCGGGCCGCATACGTCCGGTTTCCTGATTCGGAATTCAGATTCGGAGACCCTGAATGCACGCATTTCATACAAAATCTTCTCTTTAGCGCACACATTCTTATATTTTCCGTTCGGAACCCTTACTTGTAATTTTGTACGTGTCAGGCGTCTGCGCACAATTGTATGCTAGGTTGGAAGGCAATTGGATGTCAAGAGTCAAATATAATATTACTAAGTGAGTAGGTTTATGAAGGGCATAAATGCAGAATATATCGACTGTGTATACTGCGTTCAAGTCTTAGTTACCCTTACCAAGCATGTAAACAAATGTTTTTTTTTTTTTTGGAAAAACAACTTTGCTACCTACATTTAAAGTCCAGTTTGCGCTACAACCTCTAAACATTGTAATGACTTTTTTAGAAAAATCTTTTTTAATAGTTCCTACCAGCCATTTTAAAATCAACTTAATTTACACTATAGTAAAATTGAAATTCGTTTATATGGCAATAATAGTTTTAAACAGACTTTGGTCTTTCCCGGGGCAGTACCTATCTACTACTCAATTTCTAGTACCAAACACCGTAAGTAAAATCTGACTGTCTGATAATTATAAACAGTGCGATTTAATTGCATGTGGCATATTATAAGCTGCACCCTAATTACGTAGCACACCTTCAATCACAATCTAATGATTTTGAAGAATATTTCTTATCCATTGCTTCATATGTTCGAAAAATGCGTCTGCTCAACAAAGTTAATAACGCAATGAATGTTGTTGAACTGTCAAAATGAAAGCCAATGCTACTATTACTGTGGTACGCAATTACCCCGCTAGTACCTACTTCAGCTGGAGAGTTGCACCGTCTTAACTGTGTTCAGATGATGCAAGTCACTGTTGCTTCAATTTTATTGTATGCCTTTAATGTTTTCCAGTTTAAAGGATTATGGGTACCACTGCGAATGAAATTAAAGGCACGTGAGACATTTCAGCTTTGTCTCAACACTGGAAATGTCTATAGACAGGTCTGCCATCAATGAACTACTGATGACTATGAAAATGAGGAGGACAAGAAGGTACTCTTTATAAACCGTTTAAAGATGATTAGTTTTATGAATAAGGAAGCAGTTAGCCTATATAGTTTACAACATCTAGTTAAGTAACTAAAGCCACTTTACCTTCTTCCTGTATATAACGATAATTAGGTACTTTTCTTTTCCAACGGGCCCTCATTTCCTCAGACATATTTAACTCATTAATATACAACCTGCCTCGTTGGCTACTGCTGAAAATGAATTCCTCCTGTGTTTTGCTTCCTAGGCCAGACAAAGTGATATTGAGTTTTTCCAGTAGGAACTTCTCATGAGCAGCCTGGAGTCTGTATCTGTGACTGTTTGATACCACAGCCTAGTCCTCTCCCATATCAACAACATTCTGTTATATGACGAGTCCTCAGATGTCTTCGCGAGTACTGAACTGAGTTTCCTGAACACTGCCACTCGATACCTGGAGTCCATTGCCACTCCCAGTACAATCTCCTTGGAGTAAATAAATAAATAAATTTTACATTAATTTATTTATATTAATTAAATTTATATTAAATAGTTATATGTTATTAATAATTCTATTCCAATTTATCCTAATTTATATCTAATTTTGTCTAATTTTTATCTAGTTTTGACCAATTTTGTTTCACTTTATTTCATTTCATCTTTTTATTATGTGATTTAACCTAATATTATGATTGTATGACATGTCTAATTAGGTACTAACATTGACCAATAACTTGTATGTGTCGTGCAAACTGTCAATATAAGTTGGTTATTAATAAATAAATAAATAAAAATAAAATACAGACGCCAGCACATCAAGCTACTACAATCTGTCAAATTTCTTTAATAGATTTTCAACTTTATCGGTAAATTATAAGGTTGAAAGTTGACTGGGAAAATTTGACAGTTTCGGGTAGCTTGATGTGCTGGTGTCTGTACAAGTGAAAGGGTGTACGCACGACGATATATCGAGCTATAGATTTCCAGTATACGCTGACTTCTGATTGTACGAAAAGCCTATACAATGCGAGGTCAGCTAATACTGGAAATGTATAGCTTGATAGTATGTCGTCGTGTGTACCTACTATACGTACACCTCTGCCTAACCCTTTCGGGAAACAGGCGTAATGTTTTTTTTAAGTTTTAAGATACAACCTCCAACGAGGAAGCAAGAAAGTTCATAATTATACAAAAAACTCGAACATCAATCAATTAATACGGCGCATTAATGTAATAAGTTTAAAAATATAATATTTCCCTCGGTGGTCATATTAATTACCTACTTTTAAGGCCGCTGGTCAATAAAAATATACCTCCTCTTTATCCAATTACGTGTAGTGGAGCGTGTAATTGTGAAGGTAATTTAATTTGGCCTTAAGTCCTTCGCCATATTGGCTAGTGTTGCCAGCTAAAGGTGCACCAGAATTCCACCGCGAATAGGGCTTTTCAACACTCAAAAAAGGTTCGACGCGTCGCGGTCGGTAATAAAAAAAAAACCGCGAAATACGCCTAGTTTTAATAAAAATGGATCGTTATTTTCTAATTTGTAAGCTCGATTATTCAAAACTCTTTTCTTAAGGTTGTCGATAACTAAAGGATGGTTTTTTATTATGACATTGACATCAATATTATGGAATTCATGTTATTTTATTGGTGGACCACACACAATAATTCGCCGTACAGACAATAAAATACTATCAGAAAAAAAGTGCGTGGGGTGCTCAAAAAGACACCGGCTTATAGTATCCAAGTAGATATTTTAATCAAATCAGCCTTTGGAAATATAAATATACTATAGTCAGTAAAATTAATGGAAAAATTGAAGAAGAACAAGATACAGAAATATTCCATCGAACCCCAAAGAACACTAGACAACCGTAGTCGGAAAAATATAAATTGCATAGATACCTAAAGGGTCATGGGCGATTGTGTTAAGAGGGACAAAAACAATTTTAGTTTTCTTAGTTTGTTGACAGTCCTTCAGTATAACTAATTTTTTTATCATTTATAAAGCATCCTTATATCCCTAACCGGCTAGTTTTCCCTTCACCATTATTAATGTGGTACTAATAACATTGTGCTTAAAGGTGCTTAGCCGTGGGTAACGACATTTAATTGTAGATGTGTGCGGCTGCTCAATACAATCGTGTATTAAACAGTGCTTAAGATAATGACAATATGGCTGCTTATTATGGAATGCGTCTAGACTTGAACTAAGTAGTTTATTGTCGTCTGATTATAGATAATTATGCCGTGATATACTTAGCCTTTACTAAGTATTTTGTAGCGGAGTTTTGATCTCACAATTTTTTAACATAAAATCACGTTACGTTTTCCCAAAGGGTCAGGCAGAGATGTACAGACGCCAGCACATCAAGCTACTACAATCTGTCAAATTTCTTAAATAGATTTTCAACTTTATCGCTAAAACATAAGGTTTAAAGTTGATTGGGAGAATTTGACAGTTTCGGATAGCTTGATGTGCTGGCGTCTGCTGTACCTACCACCCACATTTTGCCAGATATACATATTTAAGTCCTGTGTAATAGGGAGCGAGCCTATTACCATCAACCGGACAGAAGTCCAGTCTCCGAGCTTTACAGAGAAACACTTAGGTAGCCCGACTGCCCAACCCAGGAATCGTTTTTTTTATATATTATGTTAAACACCTGTTTGAATGTTGCCAACGACACTACAGCTATGATGTAAGTTAATGTCAATAAAAATATAATTTTAGCACATCCATGTTTTTACTGTAAATAAATATAATTTATACAGTCTCGATAATTTGTCGAATACCTAGAGATTCTGCTAAGATCAATAGTTTGAGTCATAAATAAACATGTTTTTAATAAATTGTAAGTATTATAAAATCACGCTGTCTGGCTTACCCATATTCTGGGAATTCATAAAATATAAATCTTTATTTCCAGTTTTACAATTTAACATTTACCACTTGGTATAAATTGTCTTATTAGTAGGTATGTGTCTATTTAATAAACCTACAAAATAACAGCCCATTATTGTAAGTATATTAAGGTAATAGGTAGGTATACCTAAACGGATCACCCGTTACCCATATAGGTATATCTATTGCTATTATTTATTTTTATGCATACGTGAATACGTGCATAGGTACGTGCCTTTCAATTTGGATGAACTAAACATTTGAATCAACGAAATTGAATCGTGCAAACATAAAAACGAATCATTCAATGTCGAGTTTTCTTAAATTTCTTCGACTTTCAACCATAGATTAGTGAATCAATCTGCCAACAGTCATACTTTAAATTACTGTCAACGTACCCTCAACAAAAGCAGAAGTATTTATGTTTATTTATTTTTACCTACTTTATTTTATGGAAATGCACATTTCAAAATTAAAGTTATATCGATAATTGCTTCATTTAATTACTGCTATAATCAACGCGTAAGGCGTTGATATATATCTTTGCATAATTAAGTCATATTACAATATCGAAAAGATATTGTACACCAAGTCCCTTTACGGAAATTAAATGACTAAAAGCAGAATTTAAAAATTATAATTTTAATTACTAAGTGGCAAGCGAGTAAGAAATACAGATCAATTAATTAGGTCCAAGATAATAGCCAAAATTGGTCCTTCTCCAACATACATTGTTGGCTTATTAAGGACGTTGAAAAGCGACTTTTATTTTAAAAGAGCAATGTATGCATTACGTGAACCAACATCCAAGCTAAGTATAGTTCCCGAGTTCGCGTGCTTACGTCACATAAGTTGATCGTAAAGATGGCTGACTTCTGACACGCACGCTTGATAATAAGGGCTGTCGTGAACTAGTTTTTTTTTATTTGCCGTTTTTAACAAAAACGATGTTCAACGTTTAAAGGTTTATTTTTTACGGTTTTTATTACGTATTGTTGTTTTTATTGCAACTTGTTAAGTATGACGGTAATGACAGATATTTGTTTTAATTAATTCTCATTAGGTTTTTTCATTTCTTTTAGTTATTAGCAAAAAATTACACGTGTATTTTTCTCTGTCGTTTTTTTACTTAACAGAAAAAGGACTATAAATCAGTAAATAAATAACTACATTTTACGAGATGATCTATCAAACAAAATGTTTTCATTTTTCACCTTTAGCTCGAATATTTTTTTCACTGGTAACCCTGACGGACCCGTATGGGAACGCAGTAACAAACCCAATTACCGCCAATAGCTAGTATAATAATCGTTAGCAAAGATGCGAGTTAACGATGTTCCCCGTTTGTAAAGGTTACCTAGTTTTGCATAAATTACATGTGCTTGAGATACAAATAATACACGTGTTTAAATAACACACGTGCTTCGTTTATAGGGGAATAGCGGATGGAGGATTAGTTTATTTTGTTTTAGTAGGTATGGACATGGAGGAGTTAGGAAGAACTGTTTTTTGTGTTGAGTTTGATTAAATAAAACCTTTGAATTTATTGAAAATGAGTACCTACCTAAGTACTTAACGTGGCAATTGTAAGATCAATTACTGTCTCCTTGATTGTTAACTTAATAGCTTAGGTACTCAAAGCACTTTATTATGACATTTAATATCTACCATTAGTGTCCGGTCCTTCGGCGAAGGCGGCCAATGTCCTTTTTTTTTATTCATTGTTCCGTGGACAATGGAAACCAGGATAACTCATTTTTGAAGTAGTCCTATTAACTTATTTGCATGACTATTCAAGATAGTAGATAACATTGACAGTTGATAAATACTTATTTGTGAAATTGTCACAGAAATTGTATTGACAAAACAAGATGGCGGCGTTAGTTCCAATTTTTCGCGCCAAAAGAACCTTGTCGCGTTTTATCACCAGCCAGTATCATGCTTTTTTTTTCTCTTGATATTAAAACTCGTTACAACACACAAGCTAACGCTAACTTCTTTAAATTGCGGCAAGCACAAGGGTTGGTATTCCTGGCGTATCAAGTTATATCTCATTACTCGAAGTTGTTCCTTCATTACAACATATCTACTAATTGATATGCCGACTTTTCTTACCTGATGTATGCAACACACACCCGCTGCTAATGTAGGTACCTACTAGTGTTTTGTTTTATGAAACTGCGGAGAATAATACGTGGTTGCTATGCTATCCATTTTTGTTTTATGAAATGGATATTTTTATCTCCTAATTTCATAGAAATTCTGTCAGTATTTTTTCATTGCTGAATCAAAATCTTTGGAGAGGAGTCTAAGATATTTTCATTTTTTCGCTAACAGTAAAGTTTCAAAATAACAGTTCCATAAAAAAATCCTCTGCTATAGAAAATTGTACCTACATAACTAGTAAACTACATACCTATCAGCTCAAAATAGCAACTAAACACCAATGTCTCTAATAAGTATCTACCATCTTCACAAAATACGAAACAAAAATCTAAAGCTTCCCATTCACTATCCACATTATAAGGCCGCGTGCACATTAAGATCTCGGGCCCCTCTCGGCCACACACGGGTCACGGGGTCGGGTTACCAATTTGCCGGTAGAACAAGATGTTCCGTCATTAAACGCAGCGAATAGCTCTTTATTATCGATGTACTCTTTGCTTTATGCCGCGGATTCTCTTGTGTGGCATTAGAGTTCTGTTCGAGAGGATTGAATTGTCGGATTGGAAATAAAAGATGTCTTTTTTTTCTTTTGTTTTTAGTGTTTCTTTCTCTAGACATGGCTTGTTTTTATTTTATTTAATCATAATAAAATGTTTGTGCTTTGTCTGCTTAGTTTAAAGTGTTATCGCAATTTAAGTAAGAATTAAGGAATTTATGTTTTATTTTTACAGCAGTGTTAAATTATTCCATTTCACTGCTATATAACGTCAAAAAAGGTCAAATCAATTCCAAAATAAAAGTATACCCAAAAAAAAACTTTGTCCAATTCTGTTAACCAAGAAAAACGGGTAGTTGTCAAAACTTCTGAGTAACGCGTACGTGTGGTCGCATGGTCGTGACCCTTGGCTTTTGTTTTTCAACTAAAGTCAACACACTTGTGCAATAAAATGTATTGTCTTGACATTCTGACATATTGTTTCCGCACTTTTTGCGCAAATGCAGTGGGTGGCATGTTTGAACGGGCCACATTAATTTATGCGTTGTTTTAGGAAACTAGTCTTATATTTGACAACGGTTTTTATAGCGTTTGAAACTATAAATTTTGATTTTAACAATACCAGCTTTCGGCTTATTAATTACCCAGTATTATTACAAAACAAACAAAACACAACACACAACAAGGTTTTAGTTACAAAACATTTTGAAACGTTACTTATTCATGAGCGTTTATAACTATGTTTAATTTTATTTGATAGGTGCTCGTTAAGTATATGATGTAATAGATGTAATAGTGCAGATTTATTACAGATGAATCAGCTATGAGCAGCCATTCTTTGTTCCAAGATGTAATTACATTTTAAGTATCCCTGTACATAATATATTTTTTGTATAGTACCTTACTTAGATACACTTCTCACTTACTGCACATAAATCAACTTACGTTACACAATAATAGTCCAATAAATCAAATAATGGCCATTACATTAAGATCAAGGGAGTACAAACAGGCGGGCCGGCAAAAAGGCCGCTTATCAAAACTACCACTTAGTAATATTTCATAACATGATGGCAACATCGGCGTCTGTTTAGTGTTGGTTCATTGCGCGTCTGTCAAAATATTGGCGCCAACTCACAGCAAAAAAGAGCGGGAAAAAGTTACTTATCTCCATTTTTTTCTGACATTTCAAGTGCGATGGAAAAAAGGTTATAAAGTTCTACCACGCGAACTTTTTTGTGATGAAGACGTCCGTATTTTTATACGTGCTGTACGTGTTTTTCTGTTCAACACCAGTACCTTTGAAGAATTTCCGTATGATAATAATAAGTAACTACCTAGCTTTACTACCTACTAAAAACTTGAAACGGTATTCTTAATAAAATGTATTCAATACCAGTGCCTCATTGTAAAAAGGGAAGACCACTAATTTGAAAAGTATGATCAAAACTTTTGTAACCTAAATCATACTAGTTAATTCGAAATAAAGGGTCTGAGTTTTTATTAAAGGATTATTTAAAATAGGTGCTTCAGGGTTTATTCATAAACATTACTTAAAGTTAAGTAATGATTAGCGATTGTTTAACTATACATTTTTGATGTTTGACCGTGTCGTAACTTTAAGATATGTTTATAAATAAAGAGGTTAGGTCTAGGTTCGTTTAGTCTGCAGCAAATTTATCGTAAAAATAAAAGTTTATCGATTTACCTCTACGATACAGGCTTATTTAATCCTTCACTAGATTTCCACAGATTTATTACGCCATTAATTACGTCAGAAACGAAGCTACTGAGAGATAATTTCATTTTAACGGCCTCAATTTGCTAATAACCACAGCTCATTCATTACGAACGCGATTCAGCACCGTCATACTGTTTTGTTTCCCTTTTATTAAAAATCATCACCGGAGAATGAGTAAGAAATGAGAATTTTATAAAACCCGTATTAATGTCGAATCACCGTCGCGATTGCTTTCGATATTTTTAAATTAGGAACGTTCGCCGGCGCGCTTGTTCTAGCTCACTCGCTAATGAAGATTTCGTATGCGGCCGTCCTTTTTTGTCAGCCATATCTGTTTGTTTTGAACTCACCATCAATTTATTTTCGAGTTTTAAATTAGGTGTGTGTAGCACCGGGCTGTTGCTGTCTCGTTTGGCGCGTGGACGTGGTGACGCTCTGTCCCGGTCGCACGCGTCGCCTCAGTTTGTTTTATGCGTGACGCGCCCCGCCCATACTTGGTCGGCGGCACGGGCGGCTGCTTTGACCGGTAGCAGTGCAACTCGTTATCTGTTTTTTCTTTCGGGCGGTGTGTGTCCGGCCTAATATTTGAGTAGGACGTTGAAAAAGTCGTTTTGTGTACAGTGGGAGGTGCACAATGTGTTGTTGTTCCGTTTATTGCCGCTATGCTGCACGCCGCTGCCGCATTAATCAGCCAATATACGCATCGGTTGGTCGGCTACTTCTGAAGCCCTTTAAACTTCCTATAAATTGATATTTCTTAAAAAAAACCTTTTTTGAAAATTTTGTGGTTCCTGCTTGTGCTTCCAAAAAGGAGAAGCTTAAGACACGGTATAGGTACTGAAAAATGCGCTTTATTGAAATAGGTAGATCTGAAACTAAATTCAAAACAAATCTCAAACAATCGTTTCACACACATAATTGAACAATTTTCAAAAAAGTTCAAAGAAAAGTTTGAAAACACCAACATTTTTCAAATTAGCCAACCCATTTCTCATGCGTAGTCACATTATTTATGACCAACCCACCAATATATTTTGATGTAAGGAACACACGACACAAACTATGTCCTCGTTTCGTTGTTTCTTTCTAAAATATAGCTGCTAATGAGGGCTAGTTCGTAATTCCAGTGATTTGTCGCGATGTCGTGCAGCCGCGCGGTTTACGCGCGATCGGACGCGCGATAGCTCAGCACGCGACCGTCTCGACGACGAAGCGGCACGTAACTACCCTAATTGTAGCCCAGACTGTGATTGTGCACGGAACTAATTCTTATTTGGTTTTCGTTGAGAATAAGTTTACGATGTCGGAAAACGGCAAGGAACTATAGAAAAAGAAAACGATTTACTCAAATATAGGTATACCTAGGTACTAAAATATTTTTAATTTTAGTACCTAGGTATACCTATATCTGTTATTTTCCTAAAATAATGTTATTTTACTTAAATCTATTTAAATACCGTATCGTATTACAGATACCTAAGTAGGTAACCTAAGTAATTGAGCACCTAACACATAACTAATAATCACAAGAAATCAGAAACAGACCAACTCAGTTTCTATTGTTAATCATAAACACACAAGAAAAAAACACTTAATCTAAACATAAACAGTGCGAAAATTTAATTAACAGCAACCTTAACACTTGCGTCAATACTTTTATTGAACAGAATTCAATTTTATGCACTCCTGAACAAAGCCCCGAATTATTTCGCAATATCATTCACACTTAGCGAGCTTTACAATTGTGAAGCTTTTCAATGCTGTTAATGCTTGAACAAACATGCAAAGATGTAAAGGGCACTACGCAATGTGTAGGGTGTTAAGCAAGAACTCATTTAGCTAAAGACAACATTGGTGGAAGCCCCTAATCTGTGCTAATGTTGTAGCGACGGAAGGGTGATTCGGTACGCTTCGACACGATTGCGCATTTTGTTAAATTTGGGCATGGATGGGGACCAGTTGTAATGTGATTTTTTGCTGCTTTTTGGTTCGTTTAATTGACATATTTTTATCTGTAATTAATGTTTATAAACTCTGACTTGATGGTGAAGTTTAAATGGGGTTTACTTCATGTAAAAATAAGTGTTTGGAGTTCAATAAATTGCTATTGCAATGTCACCACCCAGGAAAAATGGATGCACTTTTATAATTGAAGCAAGTAAAATAAATATACTACAGCAGAACTCGAAAGCTTAATTTAATAGCATGTTGCACTTGAACAATAGGTATATCGTCCTGTCCTACCATTTGCCAGCAATAAAACAGGTAGGCGTTATCATGCAGAAGTCATGATAGCATTTCAAAGTGCAGCACATAAATGTATTGTTCAATCGTTTCATGTTATATAAGTAACAATTATTTCTAAACAGATAAAACGAAATGAATCTAAAACATGCTCATTCAATTATCAAGCGGTATATGCTCAGCAATAGTATTATCAGTTATTACATCTGTTGCGTGTGGACACAAACACAATATTGTGAGGACAGATCTTAATCTGTCATGCATGTGGACTTGTACGCATTGCCAAGGTTGGGCCAATGTTTGTGACCAACGATGAATTGTTAGGGACTTTGATGGACATGTTAATTGCAGGAAGGATGTGAAAGTAGCTTTACAGTAGAACTACTTAGAGACTATAGAGGTGTCTACACGAGAATCGTGTAAAATTGCAACCCCAATTAAAAGATATTGCATTAAAATCAGTAACACTGATTTAATTTTATTAATCCTATATTACAACCCCTAACAAAACATTTAATTTACCAAAGAAAAACTAACGAAAAAAAACACACTATAGAAACTACTAAAAACAAACATAAAACTATTACACATAACAAATAACCAATCACAATCCAGTCTTACGTACAAAAGTGCGTATAAAACCCTATAGCGTAGTGGTTTGGAAAATGACAGAATAACCCTGTATTGTGTGCCGCGGTCGCGATTGTCCTCGCGCGTTGGAGCGGCAGGACTGCGCCTGTGTACCCGCGGCTTTATGATCCAGGGAATCTATTGCGAAAACTCCGTGAATAGGAAATTTATTGAGCCCATAAACAAAATGTGTGCGGTATTTTTGCTGGTCGGTAATAGTTTTATGATATGAGGTGGATTGAATGGTTTTCTCATTGATATAATTTTTATTTTATGACATAGATTTATTTAAAAAATCACAATCATCAATTAATACGCATTAGTAATTAAAGTCACCTGCTTCGTTGTTCTAGTGGTCGCAAGCGCTACTGCTGAGCATGGAGTCCAGGGTTCGATACCCAAGTCACCCAGGTCGCGCAGTGTTATTGGGTTCTTCCATTGGAAATTTCTCAGTAACAGCCTGGAATCTTGATTCGTGGCCCGTTAATGTCAATAGACTCGCCCCCGCAGATATAGATACACCTAGATAACGCAAGACTTCGCGTGCTAAAAATCGCACCAGTTTACGATCGAAAATCATAAGCCGCCACTTTCGCGCTCAGTCCTGCGTACTGCTGGCTGGGTGAGCGTGAGCGAGAGAGCGCGAGCTTGTGACGTCATAGTAGGTAGTCAAAAAGTGTCATGCTTAGTTTTCATACAGTTCGTGATACTTGCGTTATCTAGGTATATCTATATCTGTGCTCGCCTCTTATTACATGAGACTTACTTAAATATAACTCGTCAAATGTAGGTGTATTACCTACCTATACCTAGGTACTTACTACCTACACCTCTGCCTTACCCTTTGGGGATTATTGGCGTAACATTATGTTATGTTATTTTTATAAACACACTGACATTAAATAGATACTCTTTTAGAAATTATTTATATCAAACTCTATGAATGAGCCGCCATATTCCAAGAAAACAATTTGCAGCTACTCTTTTGTGCATTGTCCCCTTCACTTGTCAAAATCAATTAGTATTCCTAAACAGTATATTGTCATCAAACTCCATCAAATGTCGATGACCGACAATAAAAATCAGTTTTCATCTGATTTGCTTTCCAAGTGTGAATAAACACACACTTGTGCGAGTCAATGTACTGTAAAAGATAATATTTGTCACACCCACATGGCAAAGGGGACTATTTATACAGCCAACAATCATACTCGCCGAGTTTATTGTGCTTGCCATAAAAATAATGTTTTTTTTTTTGTTTATGGCAATCATGAGTAATTTCGTTGAAATTAAGGGATTATCCATTTTTATGAGATTAAATGAAATGAAATTATTAAATAAATAGAATGAACAGTTATTTTTCAGCTTTGTTGGAGCTTATAAAGGACCACCCTAATATAGCCTCATGAAAGGCATTTTATCCCCTACATTCGTTTGCCATTAAAATATTAAAAGTATTGACCACATGCAGAAAAACGTGGGAAAAAAAAAAGAAAATAGCGCGATCGTGGAGAAGTTAATCTATGGTTTGGTTTCGTCTAATTGTAACGGCCGTAATGAAAATCTGTCTTTACACTAACAGTAGCAATGACTTTCATTTTGACAGTTCAACAACATTCATTGCGTTATTTACGTTGTCAAGCAGATTTTTTTTTTTCGAATATTTGAAGCAATGGATTAGCAATATCCTTCAAAATTAGGGTGCTGTATTCGAAACTACGGTGTCAAAAAACGCTCTCTAATTGAACAGTCGTTATTGTGTGGCCGTTCACTGCTTTTATAAGAAACCAAAGCTTTACCGACTGAAAAATAAACGTTGACAACATCCTCCATTGACCATTAATAAAAAAATGAGTAGACATAAAGAGATGACAATCATAATGTCGTATTTTGTCAGTTCAATGTCCAATTACTTCCCTACCCACGCAGCCATTAATCGTTTTGGTCAAGTAATTTATTCCTGTATTCAAAATGGTGGAACTGAAAATACACCACGTTAACAGATTGTTCAGAAGTGTATCTTACATTTAAATCTTGTGATCTGTGCTATCTTAGTGAAATGATCGCGGCAAATGCTCTGCGGATGTTAGGGTTGACTCTATCATCTATCTATTCTATACTATTACATATATTTAACAGGCCTGACTTATTTGACAGGCCTGATGGTCTAGTGGTTAGTGACCCTGACTGCTATGCCGGAGGTCGTGGGTTCGATTCCCAACCAGGACAAATGTTTGTGTGATGAGCACGATCATTTGTTCTGTGTCTGGGTGTAATTTATCTATAATATGTATGTATTTAGAAATATATAAGTATGTTTATCAGTTGTCTAGTACCCATAACACAAGCTCTGCTTAGCTTGGGACTAGATGGCGTTGTGTGATAGTTGTGGAATATTATTATTATTTTTATTTATTATACATATATAAATTTAATAAAGCTGAAGTTTAATTGTTTGAACACGCTAATCTCTGGAACTATCAGTCGGATTTGAAAAATTCTCTTTGCGTTTGATAGCCCAATCCAGTCTGACGCAACTGTCTAATAAAAAAATAAACTATGAAACGTGTACTAAACATAATGGCGGCTATCACTGTCTCGCTTTAACATATGCAGTCTGTGCATAGTCTGTGTCATATTTGCTATGTTGGTATTCAGTTTTAGTACAAGTTTCATACAAGCGACGTTTATCATCTTTTTCTATGGGACTCCCGTCTCTTCTTATATATAATGAACATTACTTACTCTACGGCCCAATCCTTGAGGAAGATTATAGGCTATCTAATATGACGCTATGACCCTTAGGAGCTGAGCAAAAAGAAAAAAAGTAAGAAAGCACGATAAACAAAAATGAAGTAGGTAATAGCGCATGCAGACGATGCAATGCGACGGGGTGGGTCGGGGGAATAAGAAATTGTACGCGGACGAAGTCGCGGGCAGAAGCTAGTCAATCAAAGCAGCAGAGTTTGTTTGTTTGAACGCGCTAATCTCTAGAACTACCAGTCGGATTTGGAAAATTCTTTTTGCGTGGTTCAAGTGGTCATCGTATTAGCGGTTCAGTGGCTTCAATGTCATCAGGATTGTGTCGGAAAATAACAGTTCGTTGTGGACGTGGTACGACGGCGGCTCTCGTGACATCATCTCTGTCATCAGAGGACAGCTGCCACGGAACCATCGATAATACGCTCTGCTAGAGTGACAGTAACATAGACTGCTAATATAAACTAGAGACAGTAATCAGCCAGTGTCTTCAATGAGTGTTCCAGTGTTTTTGATGACCTATAAGTTCGTAACCATACTAAACGGTGCCACTTGCTGCACCGTCATACACATAAAATGAACATAGGTACAGGATGAAATTGAAAACATGCGACAAATCGAAATGGGAGATTGTACTCGTCATTATGCCGTCGTCTTTTGCTATGGGACCAAACCTGAAATCGCGAAAAAAAACAGCTGTTCCCTACATTTATGTTCGCATAACTCGTCAAAATATAGGGAACAGCTGATTTTTTTTCACGATTTCAGGTTTGGTCCCATAGTGAAAGTTGTTCATAATGACGAGTACAATCTTCCATTTCGATTTGTCGCATGTTTTCAATTTCAACCTGTATACTACCGTTTGATAAGTTATTTTAAACCTCATTCATTAGTTACGTAGATTTCTTCCTGACATCAAATCTATCAACCCTAAGAATCTCCGATCTCTGGCACATTACCCGGGCATAAAACGGGCTCGTTTAATTAGCGTCAATCTGTATTTAAATACAGTCATGTAGTACAGACGCCAGCACATCAAGCTACCCGAAACTGTCAAAATTACCCAATCAAATTTGAACCTTATGTTTTAGTGATAAAGTTGAAAATCTATTGAATAAATTTGACAGATTGTAGTAGCTTGATGTGCTGGCGTTACGTCTAACTTCGAAAAAGAGTTCAAACGTCTAGGAAAAAGGAACACACAAATCAAACCGCGATCCCCTAGACACAAAACACAAACCCTCCTCCAACCCACATACTTACATAAAGAAAAAGAAAGAAAGAAAGAAAAATGTTTATTGGCATTACAGTAAAAAAATACACCACAAAACTATAAAAAATAGAGAACAAAGATTATAATGCCAAAAGGGCCTCGGCTCCCTCCCTCCCACCGGAGTCCGGCGGCGTCAAACAGCCTGCTGTGTTTCGTCGATGCGTGGGAGTTCCAGTGCCTTTGGCATCTTCTGGGCACGCTCGCTCCATCATAGACCTCGTCCATCGCTTTCCATCAGGCGTGATCGAGGTTAAGAGCGGACCATTCAGCAATTAAAAAAAAAAACTGAGCATAATGTCAGATGACAACACAAGGTATACCACCTGACGTTGATTTTCAGCTGCAACACACGAGTGCCATATGCTAAAAAACATACAAAGAAAACATTTTTCTTCATCAACTCCACACATCAAACACACGAAGCGTTATTATCGCCACTTACGACGACCCGTCGCTCGTTTATGCTTCGGTAATAACAAATGTCACTGCGAGGACATTTTTCAGCTCAAGACCTGAAACTGAAATGTAATTACAGTTTACATGCGTTGTTTTATGTTGTTATAAATAGAGTATTCTTTGTTTTATTGGGTGTTTAAGAAAGTTAACCCTTTTACCTACCAGCAGAAGGAAAGCCGCCCATTGTATATTTTGTAATGTTTGGTGTGTTTATTTCATGTTATGCATTTTTGTGGTGTACAATAAAGTATATATAAATAAATAAATAATAAGGATCCAAGTGTAACAGCAAAATAAAATTTGGGGTATGGTTTACCAAAATTAAGCTTTAATTAATATGCCTATTAGATGGTGGCACGTATATTGCCGTCATCGTTAAAAGGGTTAAAGGGTGTTAGAGGTTTGCATTTTATTTATTTTATTATTTATGTACACACAGTAAAATACATAAGGAAATGTTATACTAATGATTTGAGTACAAAAGTACTGCTTATTTCTTAAGAAATTTCTTCCAGCAGACCTGCGAAAGGAGAAGTAAAAAAGAAATGTAGACAATAGTGTGTGAGAACAAGAAGAGAGAAATATGAATGTGTGAAGTCTTAAACTAAAATATTAAATAAACCTACACATATAATGCAAAATAAAATAAAAATAACATAAGTATAAGTGTATTTTATTTACAAACTAGCTTTAGCTCGCGACTTCTTCCGCACGAAATTTCAAGTTCCCCGAACAATCCTGTCGCATCGCATCGCCTGCCTGCGCTCAAACTTCTTTTTTTTTTTCTTTTTGCTCATCTGATCTCCGAAGTGTCCTAGCGTGATTTTAAGTAGCCTATGGCTTTCCTCAAGAATTGGGCTATCAAATGCAAGAGGAATTTAAATCCGACCAGTAGTTTTAAGAGAGCTCGTTCAAACAAACAAACTCTTCAGCTTTAGTTTTAGTAAAGATAAATAATATAAAAGGATATTTTTGTGCACTTTAGATGATACAATAAGTCAATCTTATAAAAGCCGAGGACTCTACAAGAAAACCAATCTATACTTACTTACTTATTTTCTTGCCCTACAAATGTCCTACTCCTGGGCTGGCCAGAGAATAAAAAAGAAAGTCCTCTTTAAACGATTGTCACAGCGCGTAAACAATCCAACTAAGCCCCTCAAACCAAAAGAAACAACATTATTGTAAACCTAGTTCCCCGAACTAATTTATATGCTCCTCAGTACATAAATAAACCTCGGAATCCAGAGCACAGACTATAAAACACGAGCGTCACTAATCACATCAAATGACAGATGATATAGCCGCGTTCCACGACATCACCGTCGTTCTATGCACCTGTACCGTCACAGGAAAGTACAGAGCACGGAATGGGTAGAGTCTAGAGAGACGGCAGTATCTACTACAGTCCGGCCGTCGAGAAAATGCGTTCCTGATACCTGTCTGTGCGACAGTTCTATAACTAACAAAGGTCAAATTCGCAAAGCACAACAACTGACGGGATGGACGGACTACCTGTAATAAAATTCGTAATAATTGCCAAAAGGAAAAAAAAACTGTCATTCGTAGACGTCATTTGTGTCGTAGTGCGAGTAAACGGTAACACCTACTGACATGCTTGGTTTTTAAGTAAAGTTTGATAGTGTCACCTCTGGCAGCTGCAGCCGCCGAGGCGCCTGCGTGCTCTGTGCAGGAAAGGTACACCCCGCAGAGTACCAGATCGAACACCGCTTGTCAATGACGCACATAATAAAATACAAAACGACCAGCAAAGGAATGCGGTTTTACATAATACGGTGAAGTAAGCGGAACGGTAGCAATTGTCACCTGTTCTACGAACGTTATAAAAACTTATTCGTTGATTGACGATGTCTATGTATTAGTTACAGCTAGCTACTGGCTGGCTAGTTACACAGGCAATTTGAACGAAGCATTGTGCTCCGAAAACTGTCAATGACATTTCGAAATTTGAATTCAAACGTGGTTTTGGAGCTAATTTGTTGTGTGAACGCGTTAACATGTTTTGATACACCGGAAAATCTGCTGAAAAACGCCACTTTTTATTTTGCTATGTCTAATTTGTTTATACTGTATAAGTAATCATGGCTTTAAAATCACAAAGAACGCTAAGCGAAAATGAAGTAACAGCGTGGGTAAGCGATGCGATGCGACGGGGTGGTTCGGGGAACAAGAAATTTCACACGGACGAAGTCGCGGGCAGGAGCTAGTCAATTTATATGGGAAAACTCAAGTAAAGGGCGAAGCTCCCGACAACCTTAAGACTTTAGCCAAATAGTCTTCAACATTATTATGATTTATAGTTACGACCAGCAACTATTTGTATAGTTAATGCAAATATAGTTGCAGGCAATCGCTTACGACCAACTTAACGTCTCGCTCACAAACTAACACAACTCTAGCTGAAACATTCACAATTTTACGATTTTCTCTCATTTTCCAACGGAAATGTAAACAAAATTGAAGTTTACTTAAAACAATATTTACTGCAACTTAAAATTTAAAATAACTTTTAAATTATAAAAAAATTCTAAAGTAGATAGGTACCTAAGTACCTACTTTAGCAATTTTTTATAATTTTACGGGTCACGACCACGACTTAATCAAAAAAATGGCAACGGATTGACATTCTATTGTGATTTTATCGTCAAAAATAAATCCATTTAGCTTAGGTGTTCATAATGTCTACCTCAACCTGACAACCTCAACACAGAATTTATGACTTTTGAAACATGATTATTATATTAAAAATCTTTTTGACATTCTCGGGACTTTCGGTTCCCGGACCCTTGGAAGGCGTGTAGCGGTATCTACAACGCCACATGCGAACAACGCGTCATACTGACGTTACGCAAATCCTGCATCTCGCAAGCAGAGTTTACCGCGCAACTAGCATAGATAAAACAGTTCGACTTGAATCATTGGGCAGCTGCCCGCCAGACACAACACCCGTCTGGTCGGAGGATCCTTCCTTTTCTATAGAGTATGAATGAACTTTACACCCTGTTCCTCATACCTCTATAGGCGTATGAGGGGCCGCAGTCAACTCGCAGAGGCCCCTTAGACAATTTTAAATGATGAGGAGGCACCATAATAATATTATTTTTACTAGCCTGTGATGTCCCACTGCAGGGCAAAGGCCTCCCTACTCTCTTTCCACTTTTCTCTTTTAAAAGCTGCTAAGGACCAGCACCCTAATTGCGTACCATATTATCAATCTCAATCTAAATCATTTTGAAGGATATTGCCAATGCATTGCTTCATATGTTCGAAAAATGTTTCTGCTCAACAACGTAAATAACGCAATGAATGTTGTTAAAGGAGTTCAGCTCATCCCGCCATCTCCGTCTGGGCCTGAAACTTGTTTTTTTATTAATATTACACGTTTTATTTTTATGAAACTTACAGAATACTCATCACATAAAAAGTCAGTTATATTATAGATAGTTGGCTCAAAAAACATTAAGCATTCATCACAATATCTGTTAAAATTTCACGTCCTCAGAAGTAATCTATCGTCAAACTAACTCAAAACTTAAACAATGTCCATTTCAAGTTAACTAAGTATAGGAAGCAAAAACATACTTAAGTGTCTTGTAGGTAATTTATTCCCACAATACACCAAGTATACAATGTATGCTTCATAACATTAGTATCTTCGTGTTCTCAAACAGAAGCACGCGCACAGTGTTACACATCGCGCTCAGGTGGACAAAAAGAAACGTTTTTATCACAACCGGTTGCAAGGTGGAGACAGTTGTCACGAGCGACGCTTAACAATCGTGGAACACAAGAAAACACCGACGATACTCAGTTACGGAACAATTGTCACAAATACCGATCGCTAATGGATGTTTTATTAGACATTCTTGTTATAACGACGCAGCAGCTACTTCATTTTAATGGAATTTTTATAACTCTCTTTATAAAAACTAACTGAAAACCAATTACGTTCGGACCTAATCAATTCTTTCACCTATTTCACGTGTAACTATTAACGGTTGTCAATTAAACAAATTAATATGAATATGACACTTAAAACGAAAATAACAGCCACATTCATACCTCAAACGGCACGACTTGTAAATAAAATTATTTCCTTTCTTCTAAATAATTACCCGCGATTAGATAGCCCGTTTTTTACGTTACGAAAACAGCTTATGGCCAACAATTAACAGCGAAAAGAATAATTAGCTTGGAGAAACAATTCTACGTCTTTCAACTTACAACAATGATAGTGCCCCTTAACTTAACTTTCCATTGTTCATCACCACGTTTGGTTACGAATGCAAACATCCGTATACAGTAATTTGTACAGTTCCTACAAGTCAACACACACACTTAACTGTATCGGCGTTAATTAAAGGGGTGCTCGACGTCTATAAGACAAGGGCAACGGGTCTAAATCTAATCAATTTGTCAGTACAAAGGCTTTCAGTGGAAACGGGAGCAAAGTCGCCCTTTAGCCCAAGTGACAGTTATGACGTGGCAGGGCGTGTCCGCGGCTGCGCCCTCTCTTCATTTGTCGAGCCATTTGCTCGCCGGAATGCGGTGTCATCAGCGGCGAACGGAGCGTGAAATGGAAAACGCCCCTCTAGTGACAACCCACCCCCCTTGCTACCCCCTCTATTGCCCTTAACGTGCGCTAACGAAATTTCACTTTGTCGAGTGAATTTGGTCCGCTTTAACCCGTCGGGCGATCCACTATGCGCTTGATATGTTCAAATAGGCGAGCCCGAAGTTTACTGTTGATTACTTTAGTTTTAGTTACACTCACAGCAAACAGACGGAGTAATGAAGAACGGAGCTGACTTGATCGTTACCTTGGGAGGTAATTTTGCGAGACGAGCTGGGAAAGGTTATTTTCTTATTTAATTAAAATTACAGGAGCTACATTTTGTTTAGTGTAGCTGTAAAAGGTTTCGCCGTTTATTTTGATGGAGCCTTTTTAGTTAGATTCATAGTTTTACAATTTGCAAAAATTTATATAATTTTTTTTCACAATAGAAATGGGTTTCATTTTTCGCAGACACATTTTTCGAACATAATTATGAAGCAATGGATTAGCAAATGCTTACTCTAGGATGCATATTCGGTAGGCTCATAAATCCTTCCCTATCCTACGGGCACGTCCTCCCTACCATTACCGCGCCTCCCGGTCTATTCCTTGATATGCAAAGGTCGCTGTAGCACCATGAATATGAGGCTACAGGAGCTAGTGCGAATCTTGGGGTTCATTCGATTAATCGAATCTGGTTTAATCACGCTGGGATCGGTGCAATTCATTCCTTCATATGAAGCAACAATGGATTAGCAATATCCTTCAAAATTATCCTGATTAGATTGATAGTGTGTTACGCAATTAGAGTGCTGTCTAGGTTCGAGAATCTAAGACTAGTCGTAACTCGGGACCGTTATAACTGGGCCACCTCTCTAATTCAAAGTCAATAATAACAAATCGAATGCAAAGAAAACGGTGGCTAATCTTTTGAAAAAACAATGTTTAAAACAAATGCAATTTACAACAATTCTCTTCGCGGGACTAGCAAGTAATTGTAACAAATTACCGACGTGGGTCGCGGCTCTCGAGTCGATCCCGTGTTATCCGCTCAAATTGTCACCCTAATCCCGGGATTCGCACTATTTGTTTGCTAAAGGGATCCCGGCGCTGGCGGCACGTGACTTACATGTAACCATGTGGCCGCGGAGGATCAAATCAATGGAGCTATTATTAAAACACTTTGATTTTAATGTAGAACCTTTTTATTTAAATCTCGACACATCAGCGGATTTTTTTTTCAAAATAAACGTTGTTCTTTCTTTTAAAATAAGCACCAGCAGTTTTGAATGTCAAAATTGTATTTACCTAATAAGACTGTCCCCCAAAACGCCCGCCCTTCACCGCTTCCAATTGCTTCAGCTGGGGAGAAGAAGTGGTGCCAAAAAGTTATTCTAATCATCGCTTATTATTTTTCATTGAATTTCATTATAGAATAACCGTAGCCCAACATGACAACTGGGTCTAAGCTACCCACGGTCTGGTGACGACTCTGAAAGGAACCTCTTTACAGTACACGCCGTGTCTAGGAGTACCGTTTTCTGTAGCAAGCCCTTGATCCAACTGCCTAACTAACAATCGATTCTTAGAACACCGAGACACCAGCACTTCAATTGCGTAACTCTTCCAATCACAATCAAAGGGTTCTGCAGGAAATTCCTAATCCATTACTTCATAACTTTGAAAAATTCGCCTGCTCAACTACATAAATAACGCAATGGAAGAGGCAGAACTGTCTAAATGAAAGGCATTGTCATCAATTGCGTATATGTGTTACGCAATTACCCCACTGGTTTAGTTGCGATCACAAAACAAAACACGCTCACCTATTCCACATTGATCCTGTTTCGTTGCTAAGGGACAATCGATTATCAATTTGTCAACAGTCACTGACACAAATCGATTGGGAGCCGATTGGAACAGCCCTGTTACTGGACTCGGAATTGCTTGCTTGACAAATGATTCCGCGCAAGGGTTCGCGTGTGTTGTCCTATCGATTTAAATGCTCGTTTTGGTGCTGGGATAATGTATTGAGTTTACTGACAAGTAGACAATGTTTGTTGAAGGATGGTTTGAACAGGTTTTGACGTTTTGGTTTTGGAAGTTATACGAGTTGAAGATCTGGATCTTGAAGTTCTTCATTGATTCTCTTCAATATATACTACTAGCTGCGCCCCGCGGTTTCACCCGCGTAAGTTTCCATCCCGTGGGAATATCGGGATAAAAACTATCCTATGTCCTTTCCTGGGACTCAAACTATCTCTATACCAAATTTCATCGAAATCGGTTCAGCGGTTTAGGCGTGAAAGACGGACAAACAAACAGACAGACACATACACTTTCACATTTATAATATTAGTATGGATAATAATGAGAGCAGTGGTGGCCCCGTGGTAAAGGCCGCGACTTACGAGTTGTAGGTCGTAGGTTCGAACCCAGACAGGTGCTTTACTTTGTGTAAATCACCACTGCTCTCAAAAACGGTGAAGGAAAACATCGTGAGGAAACCGGCATGTCCTAGAACCAAAAATTCGAAGACATGTGACATCTACCAACCCGCACTGGGCCCACGTGGTGGATTATGGCCCACTCCCTCTCACAGAGAGGAGGCCTGTATCCCAGCAGTGGGAACATTATAGGCTGATTATGTATATACTATAATAATAATAAATCTGAAGAGTTCGCTTGTTTTTTTTGAACGGAATAACCATTGGATCTACCAGTCGGATTAAAAAAAATCTTTTTGTATTTGATATTCCAATCCTTCTGAGGACCCGAGCAAAAGGAAAAAAGTCAGAAGGAACATTAAGCGAAAACGAAGTAGTAACACGGGCGAGCGATGGTAGGTATGCGACGCGATGGATCGGGGCCGAAATTACCTACACACTGACGAAGTCGCGGGTGGAAAGAAGTTAAGTAGGTAATACAATAATGTCAACTTGTAAAAAGGAAAAAAGCAAAAAAAACCGAAGCAAAAAGAACAAAAAAAAACAAGCAAAATGAACCAAGTGTAGCGCTAAAAAGGCAACTAATAATGACGGAATATGCTGGCATAATCAAAAGCATGGCTGTTTTTCTGCAAGTATACTGTACACAGACCCCCAAATACGACAAAACGACCGAACAAAAACTTTTTTACAAAAAAAAACAACCGACTTCAAAAAAAAAACACTACAAAGTGATAAATAACTTTAATTTCGGAAGTCGGTGTCGTTGGTTCCGGATTTTCGTTTTTTGACACCGACTTCCGAAATTAAAGTTATTTATCACTTTGTAGTGTTTTTTTTTGAAGTCGGTTGTTTTTTTTTGTAAAAAAGTTTTTATTTTTCACTTTTTAGTTGTACCTACCCCACAAAAAAGTAAACAAAAAGATCGTTAATGTAGACAATGTAGATATTTTTTTTTGATTTTTGTTGATTTTTCAAAAACCGCTTTTCCGATTTCGATAAAATTTTCATGGGACCATTCGGAAAGTATACCCTTTCTAACAAAAAAAGAATTTTTCAAATCGGTTGGCAAGCAACGGAGTTATGAGCGAACAAACATAAAAAAAAAAAAAAAACAAAAAAAAAAAATACAAACATTCGAATTGAGAACCTCCTCCTTTTTTAGAAGTCGGTTAAAAATAGACCATCGACAAACGTGACTTCCAGTTCCAGTCACAATAAGTATTACAGTTTCCGTGGAAAACTGACTTATATCCGCATTCGTAGTGTTGTGCCATCCCACCGGGACTGGCAATAAATCCCGGGACGAAATAAATCTAATTCGGCGTCGACGTTTAAATTGTTGGGCTACAATCGTCCCTGTTTCCGTAGTACAACTGTTGTGGCGAATAGGCGCCATTTGTTTTATCCACCGACGCGTTATTTGCGGGATTATTTGTGGCGGAATTTGGGTAAATTGAAATTTAGGAATCAGGTGGGTACGATTTATGGGGATCTCGTAGAGGACTGCTTTTTACGCAGGTTACTCATTACTTTTCGCTGTGTTCCTATAAAATCGTCTCGAAGTTTTCTTGACAACGTTATCCAGCGGGGTAATTGCGTAACACACTATACTATCAGTAGCAATGACATTCATCTCGACAGTCAACAACATTCATTGCGTTATTTACGTTGTTGAGCAGACAACATTTTCGAACATATGAAGCTATGGATTAGCAACATCCTTCAACATTATTCAGATGGAGATTGTTAGTGTGTTACGCAATCAAGGTGCAATCTTTATAGCATAGTGCCACTGGGTACCTATTGCACGAAAAAGAGGGTGAAAATCTGCTTAGTTTTAGGCCCTTTCTCTCATACATAATCTAGTATTTAACTAATTTTGTTTAATTTAATTTTGTCTAGTTTTATGTTATTTAACCAAATTTTATGATTGCATGTGTAATTTGTTATGTACTAATAAGTATTGACCGATTATTTGTACGTGTGGTGAAAAATGTAAATATAAGTCGGTTATTAATAAATAGATAAAAAAATATTTGCTGGCAACATTGACTTATGAGCCGACATGATAGCAAAAATACTGTCAGAATTCATTTTTGAATACAAAATATCTGAGGGGCAATTCTACTAATTTTAAGAACGTTCACAGTCTGATCTCAGTCTCAATCTGTCAAAAATACCTCTAATTTCCATACATTTTGACAAGTTTTTGACATTTGTTTGTCGCTGAGATGAGACTGCGACTAGATTTTGAACGTTTTAAATTACGAGAATTGGCCTGCTGAGCTTCTAATTAATAGTTAATCCGTGTCTTGACAATAATTACTTAAAACAAAAGGTATCCATATCCCCATTATGTCCACAGAAGTGACTTCAGCTATGTTTAATGTGGCGATACGGAGACACACGTCGCAATGTGTCTCAATTAGTGACGCACACTGCGACAAATGTGATTACTGGGGGACAAAATTGTAGTGACAAAAAAATCTTTCTTGCACTTCAATTTGTATTTTTTAAAGGTTGATGAACTACGGTTTATTGGGTTATCTTATTAGTACCAAAAACTTATTTATAGATTTTCTTAACATACTTTTTGCAAGCAGACAACACATTTGCTAAAATGTCAAACAAATGTCAATAGCAAGGCGTCCTCATATTAACCACTTGAACATGTATCATTCATCACATAAAAGTGATGCCACACAAGATATTTTCTAAACCCACAGTTTTTTTTATATTTTTAAACTAATTTGTTTACAAAAATGGCCTGATTTTTAAGGAAAGAAATGGAATTTTCATAAATACGTCAAACAGTCGTATTAAAGTGGATATTTCGAGTTTTAACCGATGAAATATCCAGATTCTGCCTACCCTCTGTTGGATTTACAGTTGTGAATTAAGATGTAGGTATGAGTTTTGCGGCTGTCAAAAACCATTTGTGTCTGTAACACAAGGGTATAAAGTTCAAATTGGTGTCGCAGAGAGTTTAGTATATGCGTCTCTTCCGTTTTTTTTGTGTGAATGCAACGCCGCTAATATATCTGTCAGTGGGGTGTTTTGTTGTAGGTTTTAGTGTCGAACACATGGCAGTGATTTGTTTGGACCGCACACAAATATTCTGTTTTATTATTGTTATTGGCCGCCGAAATGTTTGTAATACATTTTTAAAGTGTCACTTCATTTGAAGCTCGTAAAACTATTAGGAGGAGATTTCATTGTCAACGTTTGGGTCGTTATGAATTAGATTGCGGTGCGCTTGCCAGGAAATGTACTGAATGTTGTTTTAAACGATTAATGTTTAGGCTTATAAAGAAGATAAATGTTATTGATATAGTGGTGGAAGCGTGATTTATTTTATTACTCATACACACATAAAACTATGTCATCCTATAAAATATTAAAACACCGAATATAAAGCTAGCTAAACTAGCTAAATAAACTAGCTAATTGCAACATTTTCAGTGTCCTCTTTATCATTGTCTTCAATATCGTCACGGAACACTAGATCCACAAAAAGACCAAAGAATCTGACAAATAACAGTCTTAATAGCTCCAAATCACATCATTTATCAAACTAGATCTCCCTTGCAACGCCCCAAAAATTATTACCAACACAAAATGATTCATCCGTATCACACAGTCACACTATTAAAAGATCATCTCTTACAGTCTATAAATATATCTCGTGTTCCCGAGTCCCACAGCAATATGTCTTTATTCCGTCTAATAACAATTTAGGCAATTATGTGACAAAAGGAAGTGTTTTCGTCGAACGCATTTCTCTCCGGGGGCGAAGTTCCCGCGAAGTTCCCGGGGGGCACCGCATTATTGCCTCGCAGTGATTTATATGCAATACGCTACCGGTTTTTGGTAACCTCTTTCTTTTATTCTTTGTGCAAATTGGATTTTAGTGTCTGTTTGGCGGCTTGTAATTGAATTTCGATGATTAAAATGTGATTTTTAATGTTCAATATCATGGCTTTACTTTAATTAAAAACTGTATCGATGGTTGATGAAAGTCTTGCAAATGATTTGAGCCAATAAAGAATGGTTTTGTGGCTAGGCCATTGCGTAGGGCTCTTTAGTTCAAGCAAAATCGTAACGCAAAAAAATCGAATCAACTTTAACGCAATCAGATAAGGTTCCCATTGCTATAGAAACCCAATAGTACAAATTCTTACGAAACAGATTACTTTAGGGTGATTGCGATCATTTTTCCGGAACATAAGTCACAGACACAGTGTGCCGCGACAAGAAAGCTGGGGAACAAAGCGGTGTCGCGTAACTCTTACAAATTGTTGTTAAACTCGATTTATGTCCGACTGCGACCGCGTCGCGCCCACTGTGCGCTGTGGGAAGACAAATGTCTCTTCAGATTGTATCCAGTGAACCTAATGCAAACGTTTGAGGCGTTACGAAATTGTCATAGTACTTTGGAATATTATAATGGCGTTAAAATGTATTCTGATGACGTCGAGAAAGCGCATCTTCTTTGTATGAAAGAAAGAAAATGTTACTGTACATCTTCAGTACCTACTATCTATTACTAGCTTCAGCCCGCGACGTCGCTCGCGTAAATTTTCTCGTTTTAACATAAAATTCTCCATGTGAACCAAAACTCCATGTGAGTTATAAAGGGCTGAAAACATCAGCAAAGAAAAAGTTTTTACGCAGTTTTGATGCCGAGATACTGACTATCAATTTGATGTCATCCTTGTTCCGAATTTTAATTCACGACATTTTAAAAAGTTATAAGACTTCTTTACAAAAAAATTGCAGGGTGGCTTGATTTAAGAGCCCGTGTATCCTATGACACTCGACAATACTGGAGTTTCGCATTAGTGAAAGAACTTTCGGAATCGGCTCAGAAGTTTCGAAGATTACCGCCAACAAACTCACAAAGAACAATGGCGAGGAAATTGTTGATGGAATTATTGAGCGTCTTTACGTCTACATCTTTAATATATATTAAGTAGACTATGATAATTACAGCGACTACAGTACCTATCGATGCTTGAGGGAGGCCTATGTCCAGCAGTGGACGTCTTTCGGCTGATGACAGACTATGATAATGTTTCTTCCTCCGCTGAGCTGTACTTAAAGGAAACTTCGAGGAAAATATGCAGAGAACGTGACATCCCAATACATCGAAATATGAACTACGGACAATAAATTCCACAAAACAATGTTGGTTTTGACTACTTCATATTATGGTAAGAGTTACGATGAGCCAATCAGCATCAATCCTGCTAATGTTGATTAGCAAATAAACAATAACCAATTAGCAATTTGCAGAATCTAATAAAGTATCAGAGTAAACATACGTATTGTTTGTTATTTATATCAAAAATGAATATGATTGACTATTCATTATTTTAATTTATATTGTTTGAACGGTGTCAAGGTGTCCGTGATGAGTTACATTCGAAAACAAGTGAGTTTCGCATTCAAACGAAGAGGTTCGATTGTCTTTCTAGTTTTTCGAAGCATCACCAGCGGTAGGTCGACTTTTCACGTAACCAGCGGGGTAATTCATCATAATCATCATAATCAGCCTATAATGTTCCCACTGCTGGGACACAGGCCTCCTCTCGATGAGAGGGAGTGGGCCGTAATCCACCACGCGGGCCCGGTGCGGGTTGGCAGATGTCACATGTCTTCGAACTTTTTGGTTCTAGGACATGCCGGTTTCCTCACGATGTTTTCCTTCACCGTTTTGAGAGCAGTGGTGATGAAATAATTTACACAAAGTAAAGCGCCTGTCTGGGTTCGAACCTACGACCTACAACTCGTAAGTCGCGGCCGTTACCACTTGGCCACCAGTGCTCAATACTACTGCGGGGTAATTGCGTAACACTAACAGTAGCAATGGCTTTCATTTTGACAGTTCAACAACATTCATTGCGTTATTTACGTTGTTGAGCAGACAAATTTTCGAACATATGAAGCAATGGATTAGCAACATCCTTCAAAATGATTCAGATTGTAATTGATAGAGTGTTACGTAATTAGGGTGCAGAGGGCTGGCCTATTTTTTGGCCAAAGAATCGTGGTAAAAAAAGTGCCAAAAAGGCTGGCAGCATTGCCATACAAATGGTATGTTACCAGCCTTTTTGGCACTTTCTCTGTTGACAGCGATGCGGGCGAATTTTTTTATATGATTCCTTCCTGCCTGATTTATAATGTACGGTAATATTTATTGCATAAAATAATTGAATAATCGTTTTTCAACAAAGTAGGTAGTTCGTCGGTATACTTATTCATTTATTTGAGACTGATTATACCAAAGTCAGCCCTCTTGTATCCGTGGAATAAAATTAACGCAGTTTTTGTATGGAAAAACTGTCAAATATTCAACATTTGTCACAGAATATGACTTAAGGCTCCTCGACAGGCGCGGAGCGACTGTGCGACATGATTCTTCTAGAAAAAATTCCATGACGTTCTCATAGAAATTGTTCTAGTAGAGTCGCGTCGCGCTGTGGTATCGCGCCTGTCTGCAGGAGCCTTTACACTCTGATCAACTTCGCCTGTGATTACTGTGTATATACTTCGCCCTCAGATTTATTATAATCCGTTAACCATGTTTCTGAGTCATGTCTAGACTGAAGTCGTGAAAACTAATGACTAAGTATTAATAATGTCAAGCTAAACTAGGAATAAACAAGTCTTAAACTAACACCTTCATGCTTGGGTTGGACGGAAAGATAAACAGCGCAAGCGAAAATATATTTGTGCTTTAAACTTTCCTACACACTTTACAGTAGGTAGGTACCTCTACTACATTTATTAAGTACCGTTTTTAGAAATATAGAAAAAATAATCTACACGAAATATAATAAAGGTAAAGAATTTGTTTGTTTGTGTGCGCTAAATATAATCTGTGGCACAAAAGGCCATATTTATAAAAATCTTTTAAAAAATTGCATTTGATAACCCAATTTTTGAGAAAGGCTATAGGCTGTTTAACATCACGCTAGGACCCTTATTAGCCGGACAAAATGAAAAAACACTAAGCGAAAACGAAGTAATAGGCAGGCGATGCGATGCGACGCGGTAGGTCGGGGCCGAAATTTCACGCAGACGAAGTTCCGGGCAGAAGTTAGTTCGTATAATAAATACAAACGGAAAGAAACGATTTTTCTAAGAACTAAAATATTAAACATCTCAAAAAACACAGATACAAAAACTATCAATTATTAACTGTCACGTGCACCAAAAACACTTCAAATCGTCTAGGTACTTGATGCACAGTGGTTACGTGGTTAGACCCAAACATCTTCGAGGACAAAAAAAAAACGCAGTAAATATAAAAATAAAGGGAGGCAATAAACTCAAGTGGCTTCTCGATGGGCCTCAAACGGTTTGTTTTGACTATCCTCCTGAAGAGGCATTATAAAACGTTATCAGCCTACTGAAACTTCAAAGAGTCTTTCAACCGAATCACTTAACTAAATATCTGAAATTATATTTTAGATTATATGTATAAATTTCCGAACGAGCTAAATGGTTTTTTTATGATTAGGTATATTTTTTATACCTAATAAAATGTATTTTCTATAAAGATCTAGTGTATTAAAATTTTATTTTATTAACGTTCTTGTGTAACAAATAAAATTCAAAACTTCATTTCTGCTTCAAAGAAAGATGGCCTCAAGCGAATCGAATTTACATTACGTACGCCAATTTGACATAAAAGCTGTGATTTAATGTCAAAGAGGGTACCTACTGTGTATCATTACCGTCTTCAAAATAATCTATCTTTGTCCAGGCGTAAGTGAATTGTATTTAAGTTGGCTCCGCATAATACACGGTTAACCCCAAGGGTAATATAAAATACATAAACATTTATAGATTCTATGATTCACAGCAAATTATGCCTTCCAAGGACTTAGGTATTAGTCGATTCGCACGTTTCGGGCGAGTAAATTCGTGCGAATCGACCAATCATTCTATATTATATTATTTTTTCTATAGGCGATTCGCACGAAGTTACACAGTAATTTTATGCAATAAAGTATAAAAAAGCACACTAGCGCAGAGGTGATAAGAGTTAAATATTATAAAACGTGTAGGTACCTACTTTTTTGGTAACTTCATTGCATAAAATTCAAAATGTGCTAATTGCCTATAATTCGTTTTTTAATCCCAGATACTAATCGGACATTTAAGTCTTTTGTGTTTGCGTTTTTTTTTGTCAGAAGTTTGACATTACACCTGTCAAATTAGTATCTGGGTTTAAAAACGAATAGGTACATATTTCTAGAGTGGTCAAATCTCCCACAAATAAATTAACTTCGTGCGAGTCGCCAATACAAAAAATAATATAATTTAAAAATGACGATTCGCACGTTTCAGGCGAGTATATTCGTGCAAATCGACTAATAAGCTCTTACAAGCGATTCCTCGTAAGTCCCAAGGTTTTATCGTAATTTCCATGCAAAATATAGTCAACAGCTTCAATTTAAATAATCATTTAAGTACACATATTATCGTCTATTGTACAAAGATTTAAAGTATGGTAAATGCAGCAGCGGCAGCGTGAAGGAAGATAGGAATCTTAATGGTACATAAGCTGTAATGTACATATTAAGTACGCATGTATTTATTTATGACGTTTGATGAGGTAGGCACGTAGAGTCCCCACTCATGTCAAATGGTTAAACGACTGTGCGGTTCTGTCAATCAGATTAACAGGCAAATTAATGTGACAAGGGCGAACACGGGCTGCACTTAAAGTGTGAATATGCATACATTTTCCTTGATTATGTACGTAGTTTTTTTGCGGTTACCTAATAATGTTTTCAAAAAATGTAGCCGACAAATTGTCTGCCGAAAAATACAAATTAAAAAATCTGACAAGTTAATTACATACAACTAGGTACAGCTATACACGGAAGTATGATTAACAAGAGAGTATTTAAATAAAGTACATAGATACATTTTACAAATGTCTGCCGGCAAGCGTCTGTACTAAAGACGCCGATCTTACGATAAACATCGGTCGTTACGCAGTCACGGGCGCTGCACTAACTGCCGGAATACACCACGCGTGCAACGTTTTTGTCCACAGCACCGCCTTTTTGTAGCACTGGGCTTTCTTTCAAATTCAAAATTAGAATGCATACTGGTATGCGTAATACGGACAATTAGTAAGCGCCTATGATTTATGTGGCTGAAACTTTTAAAAATTGATTTTGTGTCTATGGGTATTTTGGCGCCAACTTTGATAGACCGCTAACGGTTTTAAGTCTGTAGTTTTTTAATTGTGTTGGTTTTTTCTCAAAAAATATCTGAAACTAATCTGATGATTGCTTTAATTTGTTAGACTTTATCAAAATATCCAGTTTTTATGACCATTCGATGATTTAGAAATTTCTTTAAATAGAACGGATTTTGTTGAAACGTTTCATAAAATTGCACTTGTTAAATAAAAAGCCAAAAACCATAAACCGCCTATGATCCATAGATTAATCTCTATAAATTCCTAAGTATCATAGACAATAATAGCAGTGAACACCGCCAACGCGCCAAAGACAATGTCGAGTAATTTATGCCATACTAATTGTTACTAATGAGACATTGTGGCACTGTGGCGTGGGCAACCTTTATGCGCAATAGGTAGATACGTAAGTTGTCACACACACTGATATTAACCATTAATTAATTAAAGTAATTTAATGGTCGGTAATAATCGAGTAGATGTATCGGCTCAATTATACTCCATGCAAATGTGAACGTCTTTATGACTCGTTTTGTATGACATAGTGCAGAACGAAGTATATGGCAATTTTGTTTTTACTCGAATTCGAGGTTCTTCCGACTTTCTCCGGGTTTTGTTTTGGACGTTGCATAGTTTTCCTGTTTACATTGCTTAATTACTTCCTTTAATTTACTTACTTTTAAGCTTAGTTTCTTGCAGTGTTCCAGACTACTGAAAAGGTTTACACCTAGGTACTTATGAATGAATTGGCAAAGCAATTTCTAATTTTAGAAATCCCGTTACGACAAAAAGTCATGCTGACTTATTTGGAATTGAGTGACTTCTATTGAGCATTTCCCAGCGGTTTACCGACGCTTACCGATATCTTACAAAATAAACTAAGACTGCAAACAGATTTGTAATTTGAACACGATTTTTGTTGTAAAAACGATTTGATTTTTTCCTCGTAATCTGGTAGCCAACGGGCCGTGAAACCAGAAGGTCCGACGTGTTGTGGACAGCACCCGAATGTTCAGGCCGTGTGAACAGGCGCCCGTGAGAATGTGGTCGAACCTCAATTGTTTTATTAGATTAATCCCCTCTTTTTCTGTGCTCCTAGTAGTCAACAATTTCCTTCGATTAACTCATCGAAAGATATCGTAGAAAATAGAAGATATTTAACCATGCCACTTATTTTCAATCTTATTGCGTTAAATGTTATTTATTAGATACACGAAATGGCAGAAAACATGATTTAATGAATCGTTTAAATTCGTAACGGCAATACAGAAACTCATTGAAATGATAACTATGATGCAATCCGGTTTTCATTAAAGATGCTATTTATTACATCAATTCGCGTATCGATATCATAATGCATGCACATTGAAATCGTGCCAGATTTACATTAAAGCAGCAACCCACGGCTCACGAAGCGTAGGTACCTACTGTTCAATTAAAATGAATGAAATCATCCGAAAAATAGTACTTTTTTATTTCTCATTCATTTCTGGTCGCCAAGTACGCAAAAAAACTCAATCTTGGAAAGAATTCGAATATTATTTTGACATGGATTCCGAGAAGCAACCGCAACAAACCGAATCGTCTGTGATCGTTTCGATTCGATTCGACCGCAACTCACTCGTTTGTCAAATTGGCAGTTGGCGCTTTTTTTATTTCCACCGGACAATTTTCGTCGCTTATCAGATGAAAACATGTGTCTTTTGCAATTCTTCTAATTTTATACGTTTAAAATAGACACAATAAAAAATTCTAAAGAATTTTCACGACTTAGTAATGATCATTCATCATTTTCCTGCCCTTATCCGGGGTCTTATGAGGTCGGTTATGGGTCTTATGGGCCCTTATGGGGTCGGCGAAACATCTCTTTCTTCCATACCTCTCTATTAGTCGTTATCTCGACTTAGTACTGATATAGGGATAGAATTTCCTCTCCAACTTTCCACAAACCAGTCTCCTAACCTAAAACCACAAACAACTAATTTTAAACGCCAAAAAAATCGTCTTAACCGGATACTTATCCCTAATTAAGAAACAAAAACATCGTTATATGTCACGCACCATTTTGCGGCGGCAACTCAAACGACACACTAACTCGAAACATTCGAAGTCGGCTGAAATAGGCCGTGGTGAGAACTCACCCGTTAAGATGGAAACGCTTTGTGGTGTGTTTTGATAATGGCCGTGTTGTGACGTTTTTTGATACCGAATCTAAGAAATGACACATGTCTGGGGATATTATTAGAATTGAGAGACTGATTTGTTGGAGTCAATGGCGGTTAATTATGTGCTGACAGTCCTAGACATTAATTTGTAATTATTCTTTAGTATTATTTTTATAATGCTGTTGCCCGCGGTTTTAGATTCGCCTCCTAGCCTGGAGGAACAACTTCATGTGGCCGAATAAACAGCGATACACAATTACACATAGGTACAGCGTTCTCAACAGTTATGTTTTCCTCCCGGCCGTGTTTATTAAGCTCTGTGTTTTTCGTAGAAATCGGCAACCTAATTGCGTAACACACTATTAATCTGAATAATTCTGAAGGATAATGCTAATTCATTGCTTCATATGTTCGAAAAATTTGTCTGCTCTACAACGTAAATAACGCAATGTATGTTGTTGAACTGTCAAAATGAAAACCATTGCTACTGTTAGTCTGTTACGCAACTACCTACCCCGCTTTTCTGTACATTATGCGTTAAGAAGTAACCAACAGAAATACACACTTTAAGATTAAGATGTAATCTAATATGGATATTATTAAGTAGATCGCAGTTTATAGCCAATAATATTCAATATTCAACATAATTATGTATGTATCATTAATTCATTAATTATCATCGATTAACGAGAAAACTAGAAAAAGTTTTGTTGCAAAGTTGTATGGGCAAACACATAATCCACGCTTGATAGAGCTGGCATTTTATCTACGTGCGTGTTAGAAAAAAATAAGAACAGCAATAGTTTTATTAAAAGCTGTAAAATATAAAACATAATAAAAAAACGTAAGTATACAACTACATAGTCACTTACTATGTAAATGATATTGACAGGAAGTTTTACAACATTATCAACATACACCAAGTGCATTAATTAAATACTTACTTATTATAGAAGCTAGCTCAAAAACCACTCATCAGCACTTGACCAAATTTACATGGGACCGGGTAGATTTTCATAATTTATCATCATTTAGAGGTGTTATTAATATTATATTATTTATAATACGGCACCGCACCACAACCGCGGCATGTGTCACATCCCAACATATATTGTGTCAAACGAAATAACAAACGAATACCAATATACTATATTTTCAATGTAAGTGAATACATTGTAACAATCTACGCACTCAGGACCGAAGGACCAAAAAAAAATTGTGTGATGAATGATGAAATGATGATAAATAACGAAAATATACCCGACCACCTCAGGAGTATTTTCAAACATACTTAATTTTGAAATATGTCCACAAATGATGAAAATATCGATGAACATACATAAAAAAATTACAAAACTACATACCTACAGACGAACATAGAACGTCCTCCTTTTTTGAAGTCGGTAAAAACGCACTGTGGTCATCGTCTGCCTTGCCTTTTCTCAACTATGTTGGAATCGACTTCCAGTCTAACCAGATACAGGTGAGTACCTATCGATATTTTACATCGAGCGACTGCCTATCTGACCTCCACAACCCAGTTACTGTATAATACGATACCCCTTGGTATGGCGCTCCACACACTGCACCGCGCTCCGTCGCGGTGAGCAGATTTTTACGTATGTGAAAAATCACGCGCGGGGGCGCGTAATCTGCTCACCGCGACGGAGCGCGGTGCAGTGTGTGGAGCGCCTTAGACTGGTTGTGACTTTTTCGGGCTTGTGACCACCCGTAACGACTGTTAAAGATGACAGCCGGGATCAACGGTTTAACGTGCTTTCCGAAGCACGGAGGGGTCTTGATATGTAAAGATGGACACCCATCCGCGGAGCAATCGCGGCAAGCGTACCTTAACCTGACCGATCGACCCGTACAGCTGGTATTACTTAACCACATTAAAAAAAATTGTTACACATAACATTATTATCACACAACAATTTGTTAGCAAACACTAATCTCGTACAAGTCACAGCATTTTCAAATTAACATGATTGTACAGAACAAAAACGCAGTACAAGAACGGTTTTTATAAAACAATATAAAATAACAGTCATTAAAGCGAGCACATTCATTCGTATTCATGTAATCAAACAGCTTCGTATTATATTTTTTTCTATTTTTTGGTAGCTACCTGGTTATTATGCATAGTTCCCGTAATTACGTTTACGAATGCATTTTGCATATTAATCGGGGAAAAGGATATTATCAAGTAATGTATCTTTAATATTTATATTATTTTACGGTTACATGTGTATGTAATAAGCGAAAATACTTTTATTTGTGAAAGTTTATGCCATTTATAAAAAACAAATTGGTGTTTTTTTTTTTATTCTGTGTTTATGGTCGTCTTCCGTCAGGTTCCTTGTCATTATTTTTATGTTTACATCTCTGTGTTTGTTCATTGAACACAGTATAGTATCATGGGTTGTATAGATTACTGTATTACCAATACTTTGCATAATAGAATCAAGTTCTTGTGACTGAACAGACAGCTGAGCTGCTGGGGGGTTTGTTGCGCCACTTCTTCCCAGCAAAAGCACTAGGAAGTGGTGAAGGGCGGGCGTTTTGGGGGACTGTCTCATGTAATTTTGACGTTCGAAAAGTGCTGATTCTCAGCCCAGCTTGAAAGAATGACTTTTAATTAGGTATTTAAAAACTAGCTGCGCCCCGCGGTTTCACCCGCATAAGTTTCCCTTCCCTTTATAATATTAGTGTGAAGTGTGATGCGACACCGCAGTAATGATAGCTGGCAATTAACAATTAATGATATTAATGTAATAATATAGCAGTGTTAATAATCTCAGACATTCGGTACCAACTCCTTCAACACATTAGCCTGTATAAGGAATAAGGATACTTACCCTAACAATGTAGCCATGACTTGTGGTCACTGAACCGGTTTCACTTGCAAAATCGCACCACTTGATATAGCCAGTTAGCCAGCTAATAAACAAAAAAAAAATGTTTGTTAGTGGCTAATATTTTACAGAAGCAAACTCGATTATTTACTTTTAGATAAAAGTTCGTTATATGATCAAATTTTTCACTCTCTAAAGTATTTGAAAAGGTGGATAAGCAATGTATGCAGCCTTGTACTTCTTTTATCTATGCTTGCAGAAAAACTCCAAGCTCTTTTTTATCTAGCTTCTAATTTCAAATGGAAGTAAGCCTTCTTTTGTTTTTCTTATGTTTATTTTTATGATTTAATTGTAGTCGGAAACATTACACAACACATTACAGAAAGTAGCTAAACTATGGCCATCAAGCTACTACAATCTGTCAAATTTCTTTAATAAATTTTCAACTTTATCTCTAAAGTATTAGGTTCAAGGTTGATTGGGAGAATTTGACAATTTCAGCACGGGTTTCGGGTAGCTTGATGTGCTGCTTTTATGTCTGTACATAAAAAAACTTCATGCCTATATTCCCCGAAGGGTTGGGCAGAGGTGTACCTATAGTTCACCCACATTTCGCCAATTCAATAGGAACAGCGTCAATGGGGACAACGGGAACAGACGGATGTAATGGGGGGCGAGCCCATTGCCTTCTAGGTAGACTCAAAGGAAAACTAGATATATTTCATATTAGCCGAATAATTACCTCGAGTTTGCACAAAAAATAAAGATGCATTTTAAAGTTGCAAAAACATCGAAAATCCGATTAGCCTTATGACCTATTCCTAAAGACTACTGTAAAAAAGCAATAATCAATTTAATCCTTTTAACGCGAAAATTACCTAACTATTCAATTAATATAACACGTGATATTTCAATCTTTACAAGAGATTAAATATTGAACAAAAATAAACTAATTCAATTAGGAAATATCACGGATTTAGTTAATTGATAACTTTTAATCGAATAATCGGTAATTGTTTTCAATCGAGTCGAAAATAAATCGATATAAAAAGAACCATCTGTGCTCTAATCAATCAGTGTTCGAAAAAAATCAATGCAGCATACATAAGACCCTATTTCGCTACGCTTTTTTCGCGTAAAAGTCCAAATGAGCGTGCGATCTAAGAAAAAGAGCCTTTCCTTTGTGTTTTGGGGTCCGAATAACAAGGTGTACGATCGAAAAAACTGGACAGGACATTCAATTTGTGATCGTTAAGGAGCTGTCCAACACTATTGTTCAAATATCACGATGGTACAGAATAAGGACGCGGGTTGGTTAAGGCGAGGCGAACAAGTGCAACGAACATGACATGACACGTTTGGAGTTAGTCAGTAAAAATGATACAGATGCAGACAATTTTCAAACGGTATTTTGACAAAACCTAAAAAATCTATAAGTACAAATAATAAACCGAGCGTGAAGAGTTGGTTTCTTAGTTTGTTTGTTTGTTTGAACAAGCAAATCTATGGAACTTCCAGTTGGATTTCAAAAATCTTTTTACATTTGATAGCCCAATTCTTGAGGAAGGGTATAAGCTATTTAACATCACGCAGGGACTTTTAGGAGCCGAGCAAAAAGGAAAAAGTTAGAGAGAGTGGTAACTAAAAACAAAGTAATAACGCTGGCGGTCGATGCGATGCGACAGGGTGGGTCGGGGGTATAAGAAATTACACGCGGACGAAGTCGCGGGCAGGATCTAGTACCCAATAGGAACATGGTCTCATTGTGATCAAAAGCTCAAAGACTCCAAATAGAAGAATATTTTTGTAACAAGTGTGACGAAGCATTGGCCCAAGTTCACCTTAAATTTTCCGGTAGCCCAAAACAACTGGCATAAAAACCATTGATCTCATTCGCAACGACTCGATAATTCCGCTATTCGCCGGCTAGTTGCACCCAACCCGTCATCACTTAACCCTCCGTTCTTCACTTAACTGTTCGCTGCAAAACAAAACCGACCTTAAACTACACGTTTACGTGCGTATCGATCCGTTCAGAGCTGGCAACTCCATTGATTACGAGCCAATCTACATGGCAACACCGAACAACGATACGATTGGATAATCGGTATCAATTGCGCGCTCATCCGAAAAGTTTGATTGACTCGCGCGTTACGATGAAGCAATGGATGGTACGCAGATGATTGTACGAGTTTTCTTGGTGTTTCGAGAGGAGAAAAGGGTCAGTCCGATGCCCCTCACACACAAGGCCCTACGTGATGTTATTGAGGAATTAATTAAGTACGTAAAGCAAAATAAAACGATGAAGGAAGTCTCGATTCTCCCCAGCTTTTGATGGAATTAAGATTCAGCTTAATTCTGATAAATGATGCGGTCGGAGTTATTGTCTCTCGACCTTTGCGATTCTGAAGAACTTTGTTTCTTTATATACGTGTGTTTTTTTACTGACATCGTTTTAGATGAAAAAATGTAATTAATTAAGTTTATTGCAGTGTTCGTTTTTGTTGCAATGTTTTTTTTTTTTTAATTAGAAGCGAAATTTAATCGGTTCTTGTTATGATACATTTATCGCGTGATAAGCTTGTCATAACAAATCATGTAAATTACCGTCCTAAATTCATTGCCTTAATAAGGAAATTTGCAACACTGGCATACCACGACAAGTTTGATATGTACACACGGCGACATATCAATGTATACATTTCCAGTTTTAGCCGCTGTTTTGGCTTATCGTACAATGAGAAGTCGACGTATACTGGAAATGTATAAGTTGATAATGTCCTCGTGCGTACGAGTATCTATTTAATAGATATGTAAACACTGTCTCACACACACAAGAAATCAGGTGGCTGTCACGATATCAACTGTTAGTCATCACGAATGGCGGCAGGGCTAAGGACTAAGACTTGAATGTGATGGTAAGCCTGTCACTCCTGTGAGTGAGCCATGATAATAGCCCTTCTACAGTAATTAACAAGCACTACACTATCCAAAAGACAATCTTGTATCAGTATGAGTACAGGCTTAAAAAATACTATAAAGGGATGTACGCACGACGACATACCAAGCTATACATTTCCAGTTCTCATTGTACAGACTTCTCATTGTACAGACGCCAGCACATCAACCTACCCGAAACTGTCAAATTTTCCCAATCAACTGTGAACCTTATGTTTTAGTGATAAAGTTGAAAATCTATTAATGAAATTTGACAGATTGTAGTAGGTTGATGTGCTGGCGTATGTACGTAAAGCCTATACAATGCGAGGTCAGCTAAAACTGGAAATGTATAGCTTGATGTGTCGTCGTGTGTACTCTCGCAATTATTTCGACATTAATTTATGGAGAAACCCTAAGACTCCAAAATCTTCCCAGCCATTAAGCCACCAAGTGACACAGCCGGTCAGGTGTTCCCGCCGTGACTGATTCCATGTTTTTTGCCAAGCCTTTAACGATGTCTTAAGGTCGGCTCTTTTTTCGCACTTTGCCCGTTTGATTCACATGTAATTGAGGTTCGAATTCGCTAAGGATACGATTAGGCGATGATTAATACAGCGGGCAATCTTTAGTGAGGTTGCCTTTACTGTTAGCGGACAATGTGCCCCGGACTTTAGAGAAGATCAGAGGGGCAATTCTCGTAATTTTAAGAACATTCACAATCTCATGTAAGTCTGAATCTGTCAAAAATACCTCTATCCCTACATTTTTGACAAGTTTTTGACATTGATTGCCGCTGAGATGAGATTGCGACTAGATTTTGAACGTTTTTAATTACGGGAATTGGCTTTCTGTTCAGCCATAAAAGTTACAAGTGGTAGAAGGTGATTTATATGATTTTCTATACGAGAAAAAAACGCAGTTATCTATGAAGTTCCTTTACAACATTTTTATCTAAACTACGTAGCTTAGCTCCTTAAATGGTTTTCTAAGAAAATAGTAATGTGCCAATTTAACATGTGATGCATTAGGGGAATCAGCCGCCAATTCGACAAAACTCTTAAAACTTCGTGTAGTACCTACATACCTACCACAGAAATATATTCCTTTATAATTTTCGCTAATGAGACGTGACGGTGACCGAATATGGCTGACATCTGATAAATGGGAAGGGATTCGTTTTATTATTTAATTACCGGTCCATGCATCGCGTGTCCTGTTTGTACTAATTGATTCCTTTGATGTATCGCATTCTATTTTAAAAAAGTTATTCAGCGAACATTTTATTCTTTGAAAAAAAAAATGAAAAAGTTTGCCTATGTTTTGTAGACTGTGTACAAAAAGGTTTTATGAAGCAAATTAATTTTCTTGTTATTTATTAGACAACTTGTTTTGTACTTGTTCTAATCAGTCGGATGAAAAAAACTTTTTTGGTAAGTCACATCCACACGGCACACACATCAAGATATACGTTTCCGTTTTTAACCGACTTCAAAAAAGCAGGAGGTTCTCTGTGTAGCGGTGCGTACCTAGGTATAGGTCCAATATTTTATGTCAGGTTTCTCTTAAAGGGATTTGGGATCCAATCGAATTTAAATGCGTTAAGGTAATTTTTAAAGAGCAGTGGTGGCCAAGTGTCAAACGTCCGCGACTTACGAGTTGTAGGTCGCAGGTTCGAATCCAGACAGGCGCTTTACTTTGTGTAAATTATTTCGTCACCACTGCTCTCAGAACGGTGAAGGAAAACATCGTGAGGAAACCGGCATGTCCTAGAACCAAAAATTCGAAGACATGTGACATCTGCCAACCCGCACTGGGCCCGCGTGGTGGATTACGGCCCACTCCTTCTCACTGAGAGAGGAGGCCTGTGTCCCAGCAGTGGGAACATTATAGGCTGATTATACAAGGTAATTTTTATCTTGATAATTACCCAACGCTGTCTAAGGAAAATTCAAACTAAAATTGGAATTCTTGGAAAGAGGAAGTGGCATCAGTTTATATCAAACTTATAATTTACCAACATAAAACGGACGTAATTTAAATATTTCAACAATGATAAATGACTCACTACAACATACTGAAAGATTAATCATCAAATTGTGCTAAAATGACGAATGCTTTTTACCGCCAAACCAACTTTACTTAGCGTTAAAAAAATCATAAAATTCTCTTTTAGCATGTGGTTAATGTAATTGTGCATTAACTTCAATGTTGTGAATTCCAATAAATCCGACAATGCATAGGCAGTTTTACTTAACGACGCACATTATTTTAAGGGTTATTTTTTATTAATATCTGTGGTGAACCACGCAAATTCCCGCGCATAATATCTCTGAGGAGGTCGCGTTTTAGCATTCATACTTTTTTAATGACCATAAACAATCTAAGGATTCTTTCGCGATCGAAGTTTCACTGATTGATTTCTGTATGGAATTAGTATGTACTATGTGGTAGGTACGTCGATAGTTCGTGTTATCAATAGCAAAATAATGAAACTTATAAAAACTATGCATTACCTACCATACGCAACGGTATATCGTTGCATATGGTAATGCGAATACCCTGAAAATGTCTATAAGAGACACAGGCGCTGACACTATTTCGGTTTAAATTAAATGAATGCATTTATTGACGAAGAGGCACAAAACCGAAACTTTTCGTAACATTGTATTGTCATCTAGAAGCTAAAACAATTCCAACACGTTACACATTATCAACCAAAGCAAACCTAAAAACATTAACAAGTTAATTTCAAAAAAATAATTACGCGCACTGTGCAATTTGAAACACAGATAATACAAAATGTGCCGGATGTAGAGATAGCGCCATTGTTGTGCCTTCATTTCCTTTATGTTTATTGCCAGAGCAATAAATAGAAAATTTAATTTTAACAGGCGTGGAAAATGTTTACTACACTTAAATACCTAAGCACTTAAGAAACGTTTTTTGTTTTTTTTTCTGTAACTGTTATTAATGATTATGATGACTGGCGTTATATCCTTATTTTATTATTTTTATTTAAATATTAAAAACACCAGTGTTTTTGCCACGACTTGTCAATAAATCAATTTATTTTCTTAAAATAATCACAGTTTCAAAATGGGATAAATTATGAAATCAGACGCTCTATTCTTTAGAATTCTCACCGTGAAAACTTTGTTGAAGTAATCTTGACTTGAGGTGTCATTCCACCTGATGCCAAGGATTGACACTATTGACAGCTCACGTTACCTAAGTTTTCAAGGTGAGATTTTTGCAGAATAGTTCCACTGTTCAGGTTACCGACATCGTTTTACACAAGAAAAGGATTGTAATTACCATAAAGGAATGAGCAAACCCCTACCTATCGATGACGGTGTCATATTTCAGACCATAAATACTTAATAACTGGAACCCATAGACAACTTCAATTAACTACACCTACTATAATGAATTTGCATTAGCAATTTATTGAACACCTACTATATCTTGCACCTATTACCGATACATTACAACACTAAACAAAGACGTCTTAAAAACGAACAGAATGCAATTAGACCGCTAATAGATTTGCAACAAAATTGCCTACATTGTCCTATTTGATTGTTTTTTCATTATTATAAAACTGTTTTACCGACGGCCCGTATATGATTCTCTGCTCGTTAAATTGTAACGATACCTGGGTGTGTTTTATAGTGCCTTTTACGAGGGAACAGTAACATTTTAGCGCTGCGGGCCTTTTATTGCGCTGTCATAGAGTCTGTTTTAGTGCCTGATAACGAGTGAGTGGTTATCTGTGCGTCTGCGCCGCTATAACCCTACTTTTTCTTTTAATCTTTTTATATGGAACCTGATTTCTGTGACACCTTTTTAGATGTGATTTCGGGGTTTTTAAGGCTAGGTTTTATTAGAATTAGTTGGCTTACATTCTTAATAGGAGTTGTTGATCAAACAGTTATGCCAAAGATCTGCAATTTGAATTCAATTTATGTAAATTGCAGATCGGGTCGATAGTAATACTCCTTGAAATATTTGTTGTTTTCATAACTCCTAGACGGATTTGCTATAAACGTTAACTTTAGAGAAAGGCACTTCGTTAGTAACAAAAACTATATGGAAATTCGACTAATCAACAAACTCGTTTGATTGTATCGTTTAACGCAACTTTTTTCCTTTTAATACCTTGTCAATTGGCCACTTACTAAATTCTTTTTTACACATAGTTAATAACTTAATAACCGTAGCTAATTCTTTGATTTTTTGTTCCAGATGGTCAGTCAAATCACCTGAATCTCTTCAACTCGAGGCCGCAGCCCAAGAAGAAACGAAAATCTCGAACAGCCTTCACCAACCACCAGATCTTTGAGCTGGAGAAGCGGTTTCTGTATCAGAAGTACCTCTCACCAGCAGACAGAGACGAGATCGCGAGTTCCCTGGGGCTCTCCAACGCTCAAGTCATCACATGGTTCCAAAACAGACGAGCAAAGTTGAAACGAGACATGGAAGAGTTAAAAAAAGATGTGGAAAGTGCTAAAGTATTGTCAGCTCACAAAAGCTTCTTAGAAAACGTGACTGACTTGGGTATTCTGAAGAAGAAAGCTATGAGCATAGGCGCTAGTGAGGAGGCGGCCACGAATCTTGTAGTAAACGCGTCCAAATGAAACGAGGCCTCACGCGCGATCTTAAACGAAGCCAGCTACGATCGGCGCGTGCTCGACTATTAACTCGATTATAGTCGAATCGACAAAAGTGACAATGTGTTACAATTTCAATGCGAACGTTTTAGTGACGTTAGGTGTTTTTATCTCCACTATTAATAGTATTTCGTAAAGTACATCACTATTTAATACGTCTGTAAATAGTATTAGTTGACCGTAGTGTAATGTTGTACAAAACTTATGAAGCTTCGTTGGAAATAAATGTGATAGTTGATTTTATTATTTAAGTACTTAATATTTTATAGAGATATTCCTAAATTATTTATTTTTGTTGGATTATTAACTGGCTTGTGGGACAGCAATGATTTTATTGAAAGTAACGAAACAGTGAATAGTTTTGGACATGTAGATACTGAAATAAGGGTTTTCCATTAAATGTGCAATAATTATGATAAAATTACATCATCTGTGAGCCAGTTACAAGTTCCAGCTTACGTTACTATTGTACATATTAATGTAAAGGTAGTTTGTTTAGTAATTAAAACTTAAAGCGTAGTTTTATAATTTTAATGAGAAGTACGGAGTTGATGAAGTGTATAGTACCTACCTATCTTATCTAATTTTTAATTAGTAAGTGTATTACTAATTTCAAATTGGTTCAAAATGTGGACTTCTATTAATTAACTGTCAGCAATTAGAGAACGAATATGAATGGTAATGACTAAGTAATTTCATGTGATTCTATTTTAACACCGTTATGTGCAAAAATAATGAAGGCAAGTCGTAAAAATTTACAATGAAACATAATTGTTTTCCAGTTTTACAATTTTGTACGCATTGTGTAAATAAATCATTATTAGTCAGTTATATCATTAATTTAATGAATTGGCAACATTTTGTATTACTATTCAATAAATACTTTTGTATTCATTAGCTATTTAAAATGTAACTTGTGTTACGTTTTTAATAGTGACTAGAAATCATTCTGTATGGTATATTAACTAAACTATTCTTGCCTATTTATGAATTTCACGTCGTCCTTGTAAAGTTTCATCAATTTATTGTAATTATAATGCTGGCGACCGATTGTATGTACTTATAAAAATAATAACCAGATCATATTCAGCTATGGAACAATTAATAATGTATATTTTTCCTTTATTATTTGTTTATTACTACTGAGATCAATTCCATAATTTAATTGAAATAAAGACAATCACATTTTGCAATCGACGTAAGAATAATCGACTAAAGAATCGTTATTTTGTAACGCTCTACACCTCTATAATTATTCCATTTTTAAATTTATATTTACCGCTTCCATAGACAATTAATTTTTTTTCTTAAAAGCAATGGTATTGATCTGATAGTGACTTCTCGTTCCTACTATGATAACTTACAGCTACTTAATGTAACGTTTGATGTAACGTTTTACAATAGGCACAATCTGTGCTTCAACTATGTGAATATTACTTAGTGTAAATAAACATTATGTGTTCTAAAGTACTTTGTTTGGAATTTTTTCTACCCTCTATACCCCTCTCTCTACAGGGTGTTACGGAAAGGGTATATCAATACAAACGGATTGAAGAGTGTATCTGGTCTAGAATCTCTGTACAAAATTTCAGCTCAAAAGCATTAACTTTGAAAATGCTTAATATTTTTTTATTTCGACATCACGGCGCTGCACTGGCGCGCGGCGGCGGCGTGATGTGCGTGTACTAGGCGCACAGACACACTACAGATAATGGATAATGACCCTCGTAGTGCAGTGACACGTTTGTTATGATTTCAATTTAATAAACTAACGAAATAAAAAAATATTAAGCATTTTCAAAGTTACTGCTTTGAGCTGAAATTTTGTACAGAGATTCTAGACCAGATACACTCTTCAACCCGTTTGTATTGATATACCCTTTCCGTAACACCCTGTATAAGAATCTATAATATGTCATGGCTAGGCATAGGCCTTCGAAGGTCTTTTGTTTATTTACTGATTGATGATTGCAATATGTTATTGTATCTACACAAAAGGAGAATGATGTGGTATGTATATCTCCTGAAAAATAATCTCTGCATCACTGTCTTTAACAAAATGCCGATATCCAAATACCTAATTCATGACGAAACGATACCTTTGACGTGAGGGTGCCATGTAGGTACTTACACGCCCAAATCTTTACTTACCTAAGTGTCTTTTGTTAGAAAGGACAATCAAGCACTCCATCTTAATTAAGTGCATCCAACGCAATATGGCTACTCAGCCCCGCTATCTTCCAATAATTTTCGCAGAGCATGAACTAGCTCTTCATCATCTGCCTAGCCTTTTCCCAACTATGTTGGGATCGGCTTTCAGTCTAACCAGAAGCACCTGAATACCAGTATTTTACATGGAGCGACTGCCTATCTGACCTCCACAACCAAGTTACTAGTTAATACAATACCCCTTGGTAAGATGGGTTGTCAGACTTTCGGGCTTCTGAAGACCAGTAACGACTGAACATGAACTAACTATTACATAATATCACATGTGTAGTACGGTCAGCAACAAAAGTCGATTATCAATTCAGTTTTTTTAAATCTTAGTTATTGAGAAAAATATTTGTTCAAAATTGCAGCAGAAGAAAAATTTGTAGAATATAAACTCTTTGCTATTATGTGAGAAGCTAAAAAGCAGTTTATTGATAAAATTGTTGTCAGTTTAATAACATGTATAAATGACAGTGTTAATCGACTTCTGTTACTGACTGTACCTGAAGACATTGATATCGCGGCAAGCCTGGACGGAGATGGCGGGATGAGCTGGACTCCTTTAAAGGTTGGTCCTTGGCAGCTCTGGACAGAGAGGTGGACAGAGAGTAGGGAGGCCTTTGCTCAACAGTGTAGGACATTAATGTCTAATAAAAAAAAATCCCCGAAGAATTGGGCAGAGGGGGTAACTATACTATAGTTCTATAGTACACCCACACTTCGCCAGTTATGTTTTAGCCCCATATAATAGGGGATGCGCCTATTGCCATCAAACATGCACAAATGCAGACTCCGGGCTGCTACTGAGAAATACCTGATGGAAAAACCACGTTGCCCGACCTGGAACAACTCATAATTTCAGCCGAAAAACGTTCACTGCTGGAAATAAGCCTCCCCCAGGCACCACCACTTCGACCAGTTCTGTGCTGCTTGCACCCGTCGGATTCCCACGGCCTCCACCAGGTCATCGGTCCATCTTGTCGAAGGCCTTCCAACGCTACGTCTTCTGGTACGCGGTCATCACTACAGAACCTTTCGACCCCGATCAATGTGCCCTGCCCACTGCCACTTAAGTTTGGCAATTCTTCGGGCTATGCCAGTTACTTTGATTCACTTACGGAAGAGGAACTACTTAACTATTATTGTAGGTAAATCTCGTGCTAGGGAAGAACATTGCCTCTTTAGACAAACAGCGTTCTTACTTGCTACTGCAAAAAGAATTATGTGTGAAGAAGGGAGATCGTAAGTATCAGAAATATAGAGGTGAGTACTGCTGCCAGTTGAAAATCAATGTCAGTCAAACGTTAATGATAAGTCTAACCCGTCTGCCTTCAAAGCAAGAGTGAACAGGTAATTTTCTGGGCACGCTCATTCCATCATAGACCTCATCCATCGCTTTCCATCAAGCGTGATCAAAGTCAAGAGCAAGCCCATTTAGCAATAAATAAAATGATGGTCCCCAGATAACATTTGAATTTCAAACCTCATAAAATAATAACTTATTATTATTTTATGAAGTTTTAATAAATTAAGTATCTTAATACTTAATTTATTTGTCCAAAACATGAGTATACACATCTATACGGCATATGCAAGGTGTTACATTTAATTAAATCAGTCATGTATTGCCTCAACAGCGTATTAATATAAATATAAATAGGTAAACATCAAATAATTAGAACAAAGCAATTACCACCAGCACCACCACCATTCAAAGCAAGTAACGTTACAAATTAGAACTTAATTAATAAAAAAAATATACTACAGCATAGTGTCATCAACTTATTATAGAAAGTGTATAATAAAATAGCCACTAATAGCCTACTCTTTGTGCCACAAAACCTGAACCTTGAGCAACCTATTATGGATCGAAAACTATGTGGAAATCGATTATTAGAATCGAATAATTTGAAACGTCGATTAAATTATAATGTGGGCGTCAAAACAATTGACGAACTTAAACATGGAGGTCATGAAATCATCGTGACGATCATAAAATTCTTAACACCTAATTGGCGACTGGAAATCCCAAAGAGTGATTGGGTTCTTATCTAATAATATTAGGCTGTATGCAGACTGTCTTTTGACAATTGTTTTATTAAATTAATGATAGCCTGCACACTTGCAACAAAAAAAAAACAGTTGCATAACCAAACTTGCAAAAAATCTACAGAGATTCAGATAATTTTATTTGCTCAAACATGTGTGTAAATACAATACAATGCATTTAATGTGTTATAAGTGCATGGACTAGTGCTAACATGTTTACCATATTGTCATGGTGTGCAAGTATTAATATAAGTTTAAAAGTAAAACAAAATAATAATTTTAACATTCATTAAACATTGAAAATGCTGACATAAGTAAATAAATTGAATTAAATTTATACAGAAAAGATATTTGCGAGTCATAAAACTGTTTTGCTTCTGATGTGACACACACCCGATTTCGAAAAACTTATCAACATGATCACACCAGCAAGTGATTTATTTCATTCTGTATTTATTTCAGTGAGAATATCATTACAGTTAGGATCTTTCATTGACTGAGGCTGAGGCTACATTAGGCCGCGACGCGACCTGCGACACATGAGAGATTAAAACAAATAAATGAATGCTCACGTATATGGCTACACCGTACATCAAATATTACTAGCGATCTTTGATTTCTTTATGCGATAGGAACAACATTACTATAATCACGGCATCGGCTACATCAACATATCAGCGAAATTGAAGCGAACTTATTAGAAAATTTCTCACTTGCACGACTAATTCAATAGTTGTACTAAATATGCGTGTGGCTACATTATGCGTATAGTAAACCGCGATGGATGATTTGATAGCATGTGTACTGTAGCCACGTCATCGCCGAATATGTTCGCTTATAATGTAGCCACACCATGTTTAATCTCGTTTCGCTCTTCCAGTCGCATCGCAAATCGCTGCCTACTGTAGCCTCAGCCTGACAGACGACGCACAGTCTAAGCCGCTGGCTAGAGGCATGAAATGTTGCGCAAGAGTTTCATGTGAAGTATCGCCTCATCTTATTTGGGATGCCCAGCTTCTTGCCTGCCTGCTTTATCCTTTTGGAAACCAAGTAAGTTTTCTTACGTACCGGGTGTTATTTAGTAATACTGGAACTAACCGTAGATCAAACTATTACCTAATCAGAAATATGCCGTGCAGACATTAGTTCTAACACAAACATGTGTTCTCATGCTCGTCGAAGTAATCAATTCGGCACAGATCGGAACTTAGAGTGAGAGGGTTGACGTCCACTTGGAGATATGATATTTTTATCGTCTAGCTAGTAAATAAAGATATCCGTCTAATGAAAATGACACCGTCAATATCAAGGAGAATTGTTAGCCCTTAAAATTAAAGGTTAAAATATCTCTTGTTCAAACGATCACACATCAAGCTTTCGTTTCCAGTTTGAACTAACCTCGCATTGTATAGGTTTTTCGTACAATCAAAAATCAGCTTACTAGTTATATATAGCTTGATGTAGGTAGACACATTATACACGGGTAGCCGTGTCTACCCGTGTCTACCTACATATAATGTAACCGGCACTCATACCTTCTCATAGGTAGGTAGGTCTTACTTAGGTACTCTGCAAACCGAAATACAACAATGCTACTACATTGTGGCAGAAAAAAGTACTAACCAGATGAACTAAAGTTTGACGTCTACTCAAAATTGAACTTCAAGTGTATGACTTAGTTAAGTAGGTATATTATGAACTGACACGACAAAGAAGACCTCACAAGCTTTTGTAATGTAAACTACGTCATATCCTTATTAATACCTGATTGAATATCAAAATGTTTAACTACTCGTAGCGCTCGTAGCAATTTGCTACACTTTTTGCTACGAACTATTTCTTACCTTGTTTTGTGCAAGCATTTAATAATTTATTGTTTAAATGAATTGTTTAGTTTAGGCTCTTCGCTTGCCGACTATGTACAATTGATTAGGTACGTATGGTGTGCAAGTCTATAGTATCTGTAGGAGGTAGTTTACAGCCTGTCATAAACCCCAATTGTACAGTCACGTCTAAAAGTATGTATACACTTGGCAATTGACAACATTTCAAACCTGACACGACCTTAAAACAAAAATACTATTTCTTTATTTTCGTATCCTGAGTTCAAATATATTTTTATTTTATTTTTTTATTTCTAAATTTCTGAGAAAAAAAATAAAAACGAAAAAACATGTGATGACGTCACATAAACGGCGGAATGAGGTAGTTACCTTTGCGCATTCCAATGTCTTTGATTGAAAACATTACATCAAACAAGACATGTCAATGTCACCTAAGAAGCGTAACTAGAAAACAACTAAAAAACTGGATTTCTCGCCTCGGTGTTCTGAGTTAGCACGTGTGTCTAGAATTTTTTGTTGTTATTGTGGTATTGTTGATACTTTTGTGACTTGTGTTATTGTTTAAGTGTGTCGTTAGTGTTCGTAAATAGGTTAGTATTGTGATTGTTTTGTTTTAAGTCTCGTTTTATCCAAGATGGATAAGAATAAACCCCCTGATCCTGATCCTCCAGATATTCCAGATCCTTCAACTCCTTTTTCTCCTTTCTCTCCGAATCCACTATCTCAATTCGCGGATGTTGTTTGTAGTGTTACAGAAATGGATGTAACACAATCACAATCAAATTCACGCAAACGCCCTGTTAGCGAAGAAGTTTTGACTCCTACCCCTCCAAGCAAGCAACCAAAAAGCCAAATTGGTCGTACTAAATACTCCGTAATGGATAAGGCTCCCTATATTGTCCACGTTTCTCGTATTGAGAATCAACCAAATGCTGGCACGACCCTACATCCTGTTAATTTTGGTAAATTTCTAATGAATAACAACATTGCGAACATTGTTCGTGGTGGTGTTAACAGAGTCGGTAGAAACCGTGTGTCAGTGGAGTTTACTTCCCCTCAGGACGCTAACTCTTTCTTGGTAAATAGCCTGTTATCCAAATATAGTTATACTGCATCAATCCCTACATTTAATGTCACAAGGATGGGTGTTGTTACTGGTGTTCCCTCAGATATTACGGAAGAAGAAGCTTTAACATATTTGATTGTGCCCTCAGGCTGCGGGCAAATACTGAAAGTTCGCCGTATTAATAGGAAAACTCAACGAGACGGGGTTAATGAGTGGAAGCCCACTGAGACATGTGTTCTGACATTCGATGGGCAAGTTTTACCAAATAGGATTTACTGTTGTTACACATCCCTCCCTGTTGAGCAGTACATATACCCGACAATTCAATGCCGTAAGTGTTGCAGATTTGGACATGTGTCGAATCTATGCAGGTCTAAACCACGCTGCAGTAAATGTGGCCACGATCACCCTGGTGATGGTTGCAACATTTCTGAGGGCGAGGCCTTCTGTGTGCTTTGTTCGGGTAATCACTTCGCCAATAGCAGGTCATGCCCCGAATATGGTAGACAAAAGGCTATTAAAACTGTCATGGCTGAGAAATCCATTCCCTATGCTGAGGCTAATAAGATTATCCCAACAGCTTCCCGCAATTATGCCAACATTGCCAAAACTCCGATTTCACAGTCCTACCGCAAAACTGTGACACTTAAACCCAAAACTCATGCCCCTCTTTCCCCATCTTATGACAAAGTTGCTCATCAGCAGATAGTTAGTTCTCCCCCACCTTCACAGCCTAATGGTTGCTCTCTTAATAACAATAATGTGTCTTCCAATAATACCGGTTCTATTATTGAACTTCTTATAAAGCTCTTACCTATCGTTATTTCTTCTTCTTCTTCTAATATTCAATCACCGTCCAACGTTGCCGACCAACTTATAACTCTTCTTCTAGACATTAGAAATGGCGTCTCGCCAAGTATTCCTTCAGTGGAACGTGAGGAGCGTGTGGCATAAAAAGCACGACCTCATATTCCTTTTAAATAAATACAAGCCATTGGCTTGTTCCATAGCTGAGACTTGGCTTACCCCAAGTCTTAGCTTTCGTATGCCACACTTTAACATTCTCAGATGTGACAGATCTGATGGCTACGGAGGATCGGCTCTCCTCGTCAACAATCGGGTCCCTCTTTTGCCCTTCTCTTTGCCTTCGCTCACAGGTGATATGAGTATTGTAGCAGGAAGGGTGGAAGGCATTACAGTGTTTTCAATTTACATTGCTCATCCTCATCAAGATTTTTTGGCTATTTTAAAAAACATTTTTTCCAATATTCATGGACCAATTTTGGTCATGGGTGATTTTAACTGTCACCATTACAGATGGGGATCGGAACGCTGTGATGCCTTTGGTGTAGCTTTGGTTGAGATCTTGGACGATCTGGATCTCTGCATTCTTAATAGTGGTTGCCCAACTCGCAGATCTCCTCCTGGTCAACAAAAAAGTTGTGTGGATTTAACTTTTTGTTCGGTTGAGCTGGCAGCTTCGACCCATTGGGAATGTACGACCTTGTCGCATGGTAGTGACCATTACCCTATTATCATATCTTTGGTTAATAAGACTTATTTAGAGAAAACTTCCCCTCCACTTTTGAAATATAACCTGTCCAATCCAGATTGGGCAAAATTTGTATCATTATTGGACGGCAAAATTGATGTTCTTCCAAATTTAAATTCAAGTTTATTAGATCCTTCTGGTCACTGCCATGCCAAAAGCTGTTATGAGGGATTTGTTACGGCCATTACCTCCAGTGCGGATTCCTGCTTTCCGCTGAAAAACAGTGCCCGTGACAAAATACCTTCTCCTCCGTGGTGGGACCCAGAGTGCACTGCGGCAGTCAGGAATAGAAATGAGGCCGAGCAGTGTTATAATGCAGATATGAGCACCGAAAACCTATTGGCATATTTGCGGATAAATGCCAGATCCAAGCGTCACCTTCGCAAGAAAAAACGTGTAGGTTGGGTTAAATTCTGTACTTCCTTATCTCCCTCTACTCCGGTCTCGTTAGTTTGGAAAAGCATCAACAGGTTTAGACGTGGGTGTTCTCCGTCAGTCTCTTCACCGATCACTAGGGAAACAGCTGACCTTTTTTTTGACAAAATTGCTCCACCATATGTTCCTCACTCTTCTGAATGTTTTAATAGTATGTCCCTGCAAAGTGCTTCAGAGGATCCTTTTGATGTGCCATTTACTTTGAAAGAATTGAATGTGGTACTCAAGCATGTTCGGGACTCAGCTCCCGGTATTGACGGTGTGCCATATTCTTTTATCATTCATTCTGGAGACAAGGCTAAACTATACTTCCTTGACATCATTAATTTTTGTTACTGTAATGGTTGGGTTCCCGATCAGTGGAAGTTACAAATTATTATTCCCCTATTGAAGCCAGGCAAACATGTAGATGATCCGAACGGCTTTAGACCAATTGCTTTATCCTCAGTCTTGGCCAAACTATTGGAACACCTTATCAAGAACCGACTTGAATGGATAGTCGAATCGAGAGACTTGCTGCCGAATTACCAATTTGGTTTCAGGAAAGGGCTCGGCACTATGGACAGTGTTGGCGTTTTAGTTGCGGATATTCGCTTAGCGTTTTCCAAAAATGAATCCGTTGTTGCCGCCTTCCTAGACATCTCCTCTGCATACGACAACGTTCTTCTTCCCGTTCTCAGGCAGAAACTGCACCAGCTGAGTCTCCCGGGTAAGATGATCGAATGTATCTGTGCTCTTCTCTTGTCTCGTTCTCTGGTTTTGAGGGTTCAGGGGGAGGATTTCGATGAAAGGCAGACTTGGAAGGGACTTCCGCAAGGCTCTGTGCTGAGCCCCCTTCTTTATAACTTATATACTGTAGACATTGGCTCCTGCCTAAATAATAACTGTCACATCCTCCAATATGCCGACGACTTAGTCTTGTATGTGACAGATTCCTCCATTGTAGACGCTGCGTCGTCTCTATGCCTCTCTCTGGACTCTCTGAACCAGTGGCTTTTAAGCCATGGTATGTTGTTATCCGCACCAAAAAGTTCGGCAGTAATTTTCTCTCGCAAAAGATTGATCCCACACATCTCAGTAGACATTTCGGGTTATAATGTTCCGTTAGTTAATAAAGTAAAATTTTTAGGCGTTTTTCTAGATTCAAAATTAAATGGTAAGCATCATATTAATTTATTAATTCAAAAATGTGAAATAATTGTTTCGATTTTAAAAGCTCTCGCGGGTGTCTGGTGGGGTGCCCATCCTTACACTATGAAATTGGTCTATAACGCTTTAATTCGTAGTGTTTTAGACTATGGTATGTTCCATTTAGTTCCATGCAACAAGGGTGCTTTGGCTGGGCTGGATAGGATTCAGTCAAAATGTCTTCGGATTATCTCTGGTTGTATGAAGTCTTCTCCCATTAATGCATTGCAGGTTGAGTGCGCTGAACCTCCCCTGGCCTTAAGACGGCAGTATCTGGCCTCCCGTTTTCTGGCTAGGTTAATATCTAGATCTTCACATCCCCTTTTAGCAAAACTAAATGAGTTAGATGCCTTATGTAGAAGCTCAAATTTCTGGAAAAACAAAGAAACTCCCTTAGTCATAAAAGCATTTCGTCAAATTCATAATTTAGGATGTCCAATAGAACAGAGTCCCCGATTACCCCTTTTTAACTTTCCCTATGAAGTCTTATGTTTCTCCCCAAAAATTCTCTTTGACATCGGTATTTCCAAAAAGTCCCCTTCAGCGAATTCAGCCTTCAATGCGGCGGTGGGAGAACGATGGTCCGGGTTTCAAAGGTTTTTTACAGATGCTTCAAAATTTAATGATCTCAGTAACACTGGCGCTGCGGTTTATTACCAAAGCTCCAGAATTATTTTACAGTTCAAATGCCCTAAAGAGTCTTCCGTGTTCACGGGCGAGTGTGTGGCTTTATTGGAAGCTTGTCTTTTCATAGAGTCACATCACAATATTGACAGAGCCGTTATTTTCACTGACTCTCTTAGCTGTCTGCAGGCCTTAGTACAAAACCCTTTCAAAAGTAAATTGCACAGTTCCCTTGTTTTAAAAATTAAAAATTCTTTATTTTCTTGTGCTAGTAGTCAAAGGGAAGTTCAGTTAGTTTGGATACCTAGTCATTGTGGCATTAAGGGCAATGAATGTGTTGATGCTTTGGCCAAAGATGCTTGCTCTTCAGCAACAGCTGACCTCACCTACAATACTCATCAGGGGTATGACTTACTGAGCCTTCCAAAAGCTAAGCTCCAATCCTCATGGCAGGAACAGTGGAATATCACTGGAAGGAAAAAGGGCAGATTTTACCATGCTGTACAACCAATAATAAAATCAAAACCTTGGTTCTATGGCTTCAAAAAAGCCTCAAAAACAATTATTTCTACCCTTTGTAGAATTCGGTTAGGTTTCTGTTGCACTCCGGTTTTTCTGCAAAAGATTCGTGTTCGAGACTCCTCTCTCTGTGAATGCGGGTTGGAAGAGGGCACTCTGGATCACATCTTCTTTGAATGTTCGAATAATGCTCCACCTTTAGATTTATATAGGCGTCTCCCAAAATTTAAGATCCCTCTTCCGATTAATTTCCCGTCTCTACTAACATACTCCTCTCCAGATCTGCTTGTGGCGCTGATGACCTTCATCCGTCACAATAACATAAAACTATGAATTATTCTGTATGTGTGGGTGTGGTATGCGTGTATTTTATGTTTTAACAATTATAATATTTATTTATTTCTATTTTTTGTTTGTTTCAGTCCCGTACTAATCCAGCGAGATCTACATTGTATCAACTAGATTAATCAAATAATTTTATTCGTTTATAACCAATTTTTTTTTTTTTTTTTTCTCATGCACACTTGTTCTTTCAGCTCACTTTAGACATTGGCAGAATAGTCGACATCGGCTTTGCTTGCCATTTATTAAAAATAGAATAGAATAGAACTAAAAAACTGAATTGAATTCAACAATATTTTTCCTATCAACTCGACACGCTGCTTACTGTTAATATTAACAATTTTTGATTGATATTTCGCCAACGAAATGGATCCCAATGAAAAATATACGCTAATGAAGAAACCAAAACAACGACTGAGACAAGTGACATCTAACAGTTTTTTTGACGGGTCACAATAAAAAGCAAAGGTAATATCGCCATTCTACCTTAGGCTGACGTCATCTGGCACTTACGTCTTTTTAGAATACACCGAATTTCAAAGTTAAAATTATGAATGAAAAGTACATAATTTCGAAAAACGAAAAAATATGGGTGCCCTAGATTTGAATTTACATTTATATAACGTAATAATACATGCAGGTTAAAAATATGAAATATTGTCAATTTTCAATTGCGATTTTTTCGTGAAACCTATGGGTTCGAAAATACTATTTTCGTAATAACATAAAATTTCATTCAAAAATAAAGGAGAAAATCGCCTTTGAATAAAGCCAAGTGTATCCATACTTTTAGACGTGACTGTACTTACTTAATTTAAACTAACTACAATATAATTATACTAAGTAATTGAAAAACAAATATTATAATTACTCGTAGCACTCGTAGCACTTTGCTACGCGTTTTGCTACGAGCTCTATTTGTTATGCAACTCTTGTTCTAAGCAAGCATTTGTTTGAATGAATTGTTTGTTTTAGGCGCTTCGCGTGCAGACTATGGATAAGTAGGAACTTAGCTTAGCTTGTTTTCCTACAAATTGGATAATCAGAAGAAATATAATAAAGAATCGAGTTAGGTAAGCGACAAGAAAACCATTTTTTTTTTCTTAAATTACGATTACTCTTTTGTGAAACTAAGTAGACCAGCACGTGTATAGTAAAAATGCGCAGTACTGCATACCCACACCCTATTTCAAGTTAAACAAATATCAACTTTATTTCAATGAGGATTAAGTTGATTTCAGAGTGACTAGCACTATTGAAAAAGTTATAAAAATGTTTGAAGTTGTAGCTTAAACTGAACTTTATTGTGTATGAATTAAAGTTATTTTTCCATAAATTCAAATCTGTTAACATTTTTGGCAAATAAATCGCAAACGCAGATTAGCATGACTTCTGTCTCAACTCTACGAAGACAAACTGACATTTTTATTTTCTTTATTTTTGATATGGCGCGCTAGATATCTTTCTACAATCGGTCATTTTTGTTTTTTAATTGCTTCCGTTGTTATTGTAATCAAGCTACGTGTACAGTTCAGTATTCACCTCAGTAGTTATTATGAAAAAGTCAAAGTCATTTATTTTCAGTAAATGCGGTACAAACGATGGTAGGTATACAAATTGTTAGTGCGATGACACATTTATAACACAAAATAAAGAATTGGCAAATATTAAAGTAACAAGAAAGAAGAAGAAGGAAGGAAGAAGTTTCAATAAGCAAATCTTTATATTAAATTATTTATTAAGTAAATTTTTAGCTGCATAAGCTCAATATAAAGTATTATTAAATAGACACAAAATAAAATAGATAGGCATTACTATTACAAATACAACATAATATAATTATTCCATGAGTCAGAGGGGTAATTGCGTCACACACTATTAGTAGCAATGGGTTTCACTTTGACAGTTCAACAACATTCATTGCGTTATTTACGTTGTTGAGCTTACAAATTTCTCGAACATATGAAGCAATGGATTAGCAATACCCTTCCTTCAAAATGATTCAGATTTTGATTGATAATAATGTGTTACGCAATTAGGGTGCAGGTCTTTTCCCAGGTTGATGGCAAACCAACCACATACATCTCTTACATTCAAAGTAAAATTATTCATTAATACGAGATGCGAAAAGGGCGAGATTAAGTAGGTCCCAGGAATCAGAAGAAGAACATGAAGTGAGTTGCGGGGGTAGACATAAGTATTGGATGCTTTTCCCATGGTCAACTATACGTAGCTCTTTCACGCGTAAACAACTCCAATAACCTTTTTTTGTACGCTCCAGATGGTTCCACAGCTAATGTTGTTTATAGAGAAGCACTAGCATAAATAAAAAATAAAGATTTGAATCGGTATCCTCGCAGGATACCGACGCATATAAATATTGTTAAGTTCCGACATCCACGCGATCGAAGTCGCGGGCACAGCTAGTTCATTAATATGGGGCTAAGTTTGATTGATGGCCGCCTCACGAAACAGGTATTCCGTCTAACTAAACGAAAGCTGCGTACAGTTAATGCAGCTTTAACTGGTCATTTAATAAACACCTCTTTGTCATAGGAGTAACAGACAGTCCGCTATGCAGGGCCTGCATGGAGGATGACGAGACCACACGAGACAGCGGCAAATGAAACTAGACTGCCCGGTGGTGGCTACGTACAGGACAAAGTACTTCGGCCACCCAGGTACACTACGTGAGACAGGTTGTACCATCAAGGCGTTGCTGGCCTTCCTTGAGGATCTGGGGTAGATCGAATAATCGATTTTCCCATCCGTACGCAAATTACAATACATAATATGGGGCTAAGTTAAGCATATCTTGCCAATATTTTAGCTTACTGTTCGCACATCTCCCACTGGAGGTTGCGCTTGCGTTGTTTCAGCGATTGTCTTAGCTCAGTGTTTGTTGTAGGCGTCGCGTGCCGGATGAAGATCAGCTGGAGCTACAATAGCGGATGGAAAACTATCCGTTGTTTTTTTATGATGTAACGATCAATAGGAGAGATGGCTTTCATAACAAATTGACACCTACTCAATTATAAGAAACTTCTCGTGTAGCTGGTCCAAGTATTTACATTGGTGCAAAACTGCAGACACATTGCCGTTGTTAGGCCTACTAAGAATTGAAATAATATTAAAAGAGTCTCGTTTTGTATAAATGAAGACTTTTCACAACCATCTACTAGTAATCGAGAAGTATCCTTAAGAAAATCCTTTCAGATCGCAAGTCTCGCGGATCTTTAGTCAAATTCGAAAGCGAACACTGATAAATGTAAACTATGCCTAACAGCCGTTGTCAAATTACACCAAACGTTCCAAACTCAAATTGTTAAAACTGTACGAGAATTTGTTACGGACAAAAGTTTGTTAAACGTTAATTGGTCGCCCACTACAGTCGCAATCACCAGAATAAATTGACCCACGAAGACTTTGCACTTTCTAGAACTCAGAGGCCATCTTCAACTGGATCCCATGTTAGCACGCACGCTGGTTTCGGTCACATTTTAAATATTAATTCTTGGTTGTTAATACGTTAACTATGGTCGCTATTCTTGCACAAGCGTGATGTGATGAACCGTAAACAATAAATAATTGCTTAAATACCGTCCAAGACCCACACCAAACGTTTTATAACTATAGTCGATTTCCTTCGCTATTTTTTAAGTCACTGTTTACTTAAGACAGATTTTTTTTTTTGTATTTTTTCGATCTTCTTTGAATTGCGGTTGGAACATCAACACGAAATTACAGGAAACATTACAAACATTAAAAATTACAAAGATATGTACAGTAATTAAGTCAAAAACACACTGTACAGAAAGAAATCCAGTAATAACACAGCCATGAGCTGTTAATTTATGTTGCCTATTGTCCCGTAATTAATACTGGGCCGCCTTTTATTGATTTCGCGGACTCCATTCAAAAACTCAAAACTGCGGCTTTCGGGCTCTTTGTTCCAAGTTTAATACTATAATTTTTGAGGTCAACGCGCGTGATGGCAGGGTGTAATGTTGCTTTGTAAAATGTGACCAATTTAAATACACCCTCGGGCGTCGTTGCTCCTCTTGAGTCATCTTTTCAAAGTCTAAACGCAAAAGGCGGGAGGGGCCAACTTAAACTGGCAACCTTTGTTGATTTCGAATGCAACAATTCGAAATTCAAAGTAATTACCGCACACATCATAGGATGTTATTACGCTGCATTTGTTTTTGGAACCGTAATGAAAGGTAGGAGCTTTGTTTGGTTAATGTGTTGCCAGCATAATTATTAGATATTTTAAGTGGCAAGTAAAAATATAATTCCTTGATATAACATTTCCCTATTTCTTTTATTGGTGCTATAATTATGTTAGCATACTAAAGACGACAATTTTAAACGACTGTAATTTTTCTTTTCGCCACACCGTGTATTCGATATTTGGTACACGAGTACGTAATTTAGAAATAATAGTTTCTATAATGAAAACGTCATTTTAATTATAATTAAAGCGTCATTATAATTAATTTGAACAGCACGCGCCGCCTTAGGCGTTGACAGTTGTGAGTTTTTTAATAGACCCCACCCACAACTAGGTGGATATTCTGGGTTTAGTAAGTACAAAAGTTTATATAAAAATACTGGTTGATGACACGTTCCAATAGACTGAAAGGTCCTTTTGTGTTCATAAATGGAACACTGGTGTTCCTGTTCTTAATGACAAATGTCAATAGGTACGACTTAAAAAAGGAGGTTCTACAAACTTTTTGTTTGCAGCTGCGCGTTGTGCTTAGTGGTTTTTCACTTCATCGCACATGTTTTTGGATCAAAGAAGCTTGATGTGTGGATAATATCTGATACCTATACATTCATATTTTATCCAAATGTCACTCACACTGTTGTCTCAATAAGGGAGGTATTTTATTGTTTTTTTTTTTTAATAGGAAGGTAAGTACCTTGATGCCAGAAAAGAGAATTCACGCTTTAAATAAAAAAAACCGCAGTGTTAAATAATAAAAAATCACAGTTTTAAATACACTACCTACATAGGTTTATTAGTTTCAAATATTAAGTATATTCTTTGCAAAACTGTATAAATACACGAAATTAACAAACTATTGATAAAGCATCCTTTCTAACACCAAAACCGGGTCATAATCTGTTATGGCAATAAACAATTTTATATTTTTTTAACACCATATTGCAACACTAATAAATAATATTCACAAATTCATCACTAAAGCCCCACACGACCATCATAAAGTTTTTTTTTCTTTCCACATTAAACTCCCCAAGGCAAAAGAATTGACCCAAAAATCCAGCCTTCACTGTATCGAATTAACAAGAGAATTCGCTTGAATGATAAATTGTTTCGCACATTCGTTACCCTATTATCTTTCAAAACTGCCTACTGACTGCCAGAAACGTCGACAACACGACATCAAGAACTGACAACATCCCACAGAGAATTATAATGTCTAGGGGAATCATATACAGATTAAAATGGTATCAAACTATTTCGTGAATCCTCTTTCGATTGCCCTCAGTACGTGTAAGTTCAAAAATGGAACATGCGATTCGAAACTTTATAGTCGTTGAGAAAAAAAAAACATTCGCGCCAAAAGTTGTGCGAGATGCACAATGGGCATTGGAAGTGGAGTGAAATGGCGACAATGGACGATAATGAAGTGGTTTTGTCATGTTTTTAGGCGTTTCGCCGCGTGTGGGTATATTAAAGCACAATTATGTTATAAATGGGCGTTTATTGGACGATTAGTGCGACGGATCGAGGAGGCGTTCGCTCTTGTGAAACTTGCGTTTTGAAATCGTGTACAGTTGCTGTCAGAATAGTTTGGTTCGTTTTGAAGTGTCAATTGTCATAGAACATTAATAGAGTAAGAATTTGGAGCAGTTTTTTTTTCTTTTTTTGCACCTGGTTTTCGCACGTGTGGTTGAAATTAAACAATAGATTCAGGAGGCTTACCAAACCTATTCAACTATTTTAAGGAAGGTATTCTGATAAGAGTTAATAAAATAAAATAAGAGTTTTGTCACTTATTGCATGCAGCTAAAAAAGCAGGGAGTGCGGGGCAGTGGTCCAACTGCTCTGTCCAACTAGTTGGACCACGGGTCTTTACTAGGGGCAGTTGTCCAACTTTAAAAATAGTTGGACCACACCACCTTTTGTGAGTTCCGTGGTCCAATTCATTAAAAATATAACTTGCCAACTCTAAAAACCTCAACTGTATCTTTATGTGTGTATAGTACCGGAGAAAAGCAAAAAAATTAGGTATCTCAAAAACTAAATCTAAAATCTATTTACTTAAATAATGACATGTACATTTACTGTGTAAAGTATTATATTATTTTAATTATTGTGAAGGTGAGGACTATGTGGGTCATTGTTTCTGTTTTAATTATGGTTTGGCAGTTTGAGTAGTTTATGCGGCCTACCCAAATGTCCTGTCTTTGGTATTGTTCGTCAAATCGCTTTAGTTTTTCCACTATTGCAGAGTGATAAATTTGTATAAGGCTGGGATTACATAAAAGAAGAAAGTGGTGTTAATCTAACAAACTGATTCAATATAGGTATAGAGCGTTATTGGATTAAAGGAAATTTTGATAAATTTTCTCAGCTTATAATCGTAGTTAGCCAGATGCATAGGACTAATAACATTTCAGAAAGCTCACATGCAAAACTAAGTCGGCGCATGAATGCAAAAAATGTTACAATGTTACGTCTATTAAATGTTTTAGAAAATTTAACAACTTTATAAATGAAACCGCACACAAATGACATAAAGTCCAAATTGAGAATGATGGTTATATACGAGAAATTCAGCTACAACTGATTTCAGGTGATATTACTGTAGGTCATGCTTTAGATAAATTTCGTTGAATGTTGTAAAACATAAAAAAAAATGTTTAAAAATAGTCACCCGACTTTAATTTTATTATTTTACTGCAAAGAGGTTCAATATAACCGTAAACCGTTAGGTACTATACACACATAAAGATGCAGTTGAGGTTTTTAGAGTTGGCAAGTTATATTTTTAATGAATTGGACCACGGAACTCACAAAAGGTGGTGTGGTCCAACTATTTTTAAAGTTGGACAACTGCCCCTAGTAAAGACCCGTGGTCCAACTAGTTGGACAGAGCAGTTGGACCACTGCCCCGCACTCAAAGCAGGTAGGTAGGTTGATACAGGCAGATACTTCAGGTCCTATGGGCTTGATTAGACTACACAATGTATTAAAATCACTAGAAATTAGTCTTTGGCCATCCGTCAATTCTTATTTATAAGTACTTAACCAACACAACCATCACTGTCTTTAATATCAACTCATCATCATCTGCCGAGCCTTTTCCCAACTATGTTGGGGTCAGCTTCCAGTCTAACCGGATGCAGCTGAATACCAGTATTTTACATGGAGCGACTGCCTATCTGACCTCCACAATCCAGTTACTGGGTTATACGATACCCCTTGGTAAGACTGGTTGTCAGACTTTCGGGCTTGTGACTACCCGTAACGACTGTCAAAGATCCATGAATGACAGCCGGGACTAACGGCATAACGTGCTTTCCGAGGCACGGAGGGGTCTCGGTATGTAAAGATGGTCACCCATCCACAGATCAACCGCGGCAAGCGTTTTTTTAGCCACGGGCCCCTCGTCTTTAATATCAGCTATGGCGATAATTTTTAAAGATACAAAGCATAATTTATCTTGTAGTTATTTTCTATAAGTGCTTCGACAACTTTCTAAGCACCTTAACTTTCCGTAAGACAAAAGCTATTTTGTCATTCGGACCCAGAAGATTTAAAATAGGGGTAGTTCTTCGAAATTTGATTCTTCGACTGATCCATATGGCCAAAATTTAATTTCACTTTCAGCTCTGTAACACATGCTCATATGAAAATAGACATACCAAAGAACATATGTTTGTATGAGGGGCTCGTTTTTATAAAGTAGTTTTCAAGATATCGACGTTCGAATATTTTGTGCCCAGATGAATCAGAAACAGAAATAAAAAGTAATAAATACACCGTTAATTTTGATTGATAATTCTAAACAATAATTATTTATTCTTAACTAAGACTAAGACATACCAAAAGTGTCATATTTAGAACAGTTTTATACTCCTGTCACTTTTTAATTATTCAAAAGGTTATAGCTAAATAAATGATAATAAATAAGACTAGAACTACTGACTTGTACACGGTCAAACATTGGACATTATATTGCAACAAAAGCACTCCTTTCGTGCTGGAAAGGGGTAATCGAATTTATTTCATTAGTCATATGGGGGTTTTGACCATACGAATCAGGCACAGTTGAATCAGATTTTTGCCTACAATCATGCACAACTCATCATACATACAGACTTCATTATTGTTATTTTTCTACACGATTCCATAACCTAAAAGCATCACACGAAACACAGATTGAAGTTTTAAAACAATAAAATAAATTTTATAAAGTAGGCATTGTAATCATAATGCCACCTGAACCAAACACAGGTGAATCAGATATTTTCCTTCGTAACACCGGGATCTAAGCCAACCAGCCGCAGGTCCACCTTCTAGCTCGTCCGTTGCACGACTGGCTTCCCCCCGCGTGGGAAGCCAGACTCTCATTATTATTACCTGACCAAGTACGGTCAAGTGAAGCTTACGCCACATCAATCAGTATTATACGCCGGACACTCCTTATTTACTTATTTATAAACAAAATAACGTAGTTATAACCAATACACATTTTTTTTGTAAGAGGACAACTCATTTCCTTTCGATATAATTATAATTTATATTGATGGATCAAAGGGAAAATGCGACATCGACCATTTTGTACCGGAAAATGGCAAACGGACGCGTTATATGAATCAGAAGAACACACTTCAAATATTTTTATTTTGTACCTAGACAGCAAGTATTTAAAAAATATAATTTGTCCTAGTAAGGCATAAAGCTAAACTGTACAAAAAAAAATTTACATGCCGTTTTGTTAGTTGGTTACAGAAATATACCCATAGACATCGAAAATTTTGTCCCTGAAGAACTACCCATAGCCTCCTGACCGATATCGGTCACGGTGGCCAATCTTAACGGAGATTAGCCAGGTACGCAGGAGATATTATAGTGCACAAATGTGGGCGTAAACACATGTGCACTCTCTTTTCCTTTTACTCTCATAGTCCGATGGGACGGCATTCCGAAAGATCAGACCAACAACGACTTCGCGTGCTTTCCGAGGCACGGGGGTATTAAACCGCCAACTTCAAATCTCCGGACTGTTACTAAGGAATTCAAAACGCAATACCACTTTGTCCGACCTGGGAATCGAACCCAGGACCCCACGCTCAACAGTCGCGTTTGCGACCACGAGACCAACGGGGCAGTAAATTATAACTGAACTATTAAATAATATTGAAAATTTTATTGAAAGTATAATGAACTTGTGTACCCGAACATACCCTTACCCGCCATATAAAAATAACATAATAGATTTGTGAAACACTCCATTAACAACGTGCTTCATTGTCATCTAACGTCATTAATTCCTCCTCCTCACACTTAAGCACATCAACACGCAACGTATCAAAATTTGTACCAGAATTACGTTACGCAGACGACTGCGTAACGTAATTCTGGTACAAATTAAAAGAAAGCGATTATGATTACGAAATCATAATCGCTTTCTTTGGCAATTAAATTATAATGTGCAATAATTTGGTCTTCTAGCTAGACTAACAGCACCCTAATTGCGTAACACACTATAAATCTCAATATGAATCATTTTAAAGGATATTGCTAATCCATTGCTACATTTGTATGTTCGAAAAAATTGCTCATCAACGTAAACAACGCAATGAACATTGTTGAACTTTCAAAATGAAAGCCATTGCTATTATAGTGTCCTACGCAATAACCCCGCAGGTAGATAGATTTGGGATATTGATGTATTGTCAATAAAAAAATTAAATTATTTTTTCTTCAAACAAATGAAGCTATTGAATTTGTTTTAGTGTTAAAAGCGGTATTAACTCATATAAAGTCAAGTGCGAGTTACAATTTAGGAGTGCAGCCAGTGCAGATCCTATTATGGAAGTTAACGCGCCCGCATCACACTTCACTTTTAATAGCATCTACAAAGTTGCGAGTTTTTACCGACAACTCACAAATGTCGGTAATTAGTCCCCGCGACACCTAGATAGACATATTATTATAAACAATGTATTATATAATTACAAGTGCGCTTGCATGTCTCCGTATATGCCGTATGTCATTATCATTTATGCCCGGGTTAGACGAGGCTAGTATTATAAGCTAAGATAGATAAGAGGCTAGTATTATAGCTTCAACTTTCTGACTAACTGAACGACTACTTAATTTTGACAATTCAAAAGTGCCTGTAATGGTTTAATTGAAATAAATGCTTTGAGTTTGATAGCAAACACAATAACAGTAGCAATGGATTCCATTTTGACAGTTCAACAACATTCATTGCGTTATATACGTTTTGGGCAGACAAATTTTTCGAACATTTGAAAGTTTTGACGGACTTAGAGAGTAGACCCGCTGGCTTGTATACTAACCTCATGTAGGAGGTACCCGATTAGATCATTTTCCTCCACGAAGTCAGTCAACGCATTGCTATTGGCTTATAATTGACTAGCATCGTGCGAGCAGCTCTAGCATGTGCCAAGCCAGGATAGTTAGCCTGCACCCTAATTTTTAACAGACTTTCAATCACAATTTGAATAATTTTGAAGGATATTGCTGTACCAATGCTTCGTATGTTCGAAAAATTTGTCGGCCCAAAACGTATATAACGCAATGAATGTTGTTGAACTGTCAAAATGAAAGCCATTACTACTGTTAGTGTGTTACGCAATTACCCCGCAGTGTAGTTCTGTATACACGAGACTAGAGTGACTAGCTTGCTAACTTACTAGCACTATCTTGCTATCCTAGCTTCAAAAACTAACCTCGTGTAACCTAGGCATTACTAGAGAATACTGCGATTATCTAAAACGATGGTGACTGAGGATAAGTACTATTGTTTAGGTATACTCGTATTTCCATTTGTATTTAATTGTACATCGGCTGTTTACTTGGCATACAATGTTTTCTATGACCATTTAGTGGGGTATGATACCTACTACTTGATTGCTAGTTTCAATGTTGTTTGCCTTTGTCATTATTTTAACGGTATTGTCAAGAACGGTATAGTCGTCCACATAATTGTTTTATCACCCTAACTAATGTTGATAAGTTCACTTGCACGTCATACAACGACAAGGTCCATTTGTAAATATAAAGACATCCGAATTGAGAACCTCCTCCTTTTTTGAAATCGGTTAAAAAATAAATAATACCACCGATTTACCTAATTGCGTAACACAATATCAGTAGCAATGAGATTCATTTTGACAGTTCAACAACATTTATTGCGTTATTTACGTTGTTGAGCAGACACGTTTTTCGAACATATGAAGCAATTGTTTAGCAAAATCCTTAAAAATTATTCAGATAAAGATTGATAGTGTGTAACGCAATTAGGGTGATGCCTATTATTGTCCCACTGCTGGGCAAAAAGCTCTTCTCATACAGAGAAGGCACGAGCATTGATTAACATCCTTGCTCAAGACGGGTTGACGATTTCAAACGTATATTGACTATAAAATCCAGGTTTCCTCACGACGTTATTCCTTCACCGAGGCCAGTAATATCCAAGATAAACTCAAAAACTACTCGTATATATATGAATTGAAAAAATCACATAAGTACTTGCCAGGATTTGAAGCCCCATCCCCTCGTGCATGAAAGGCGAAGCCTTACACATTGGGCCATCACGACCAATTGTCAATATGTGACAGTTAAATAGTTTCAACCTTAATGAGGTTTCAATTTACAGGTGAGTATAGACTAAAGCATTTACTTGTAACACAACATCTCGCCGTTTTATAATTTTTTCGAACCGCACTTCGAACACGACCCTCGATGTTTTATTACAAGCTGATTTTAAAAACCAACGAGCGTATTAGTGTAACATTTTTTCGAGCAAAGGCACGAGCGATCAAGAACGCACAATCATCAAAAATGAATGCAAGGTAGAAAGAAATGTTACATGTAAATGCTCGCTCGCCGTGAGCATTACGTCGAAAGCAGCGTCGAGTATTCATAGGAACGTTACATTACCTACATGGAAATTGTGCAAGTCTTTTTCTCTTCTTTTTGATATTTTACCTTTTTGTACCTTTTGTTTATGCTTTTTCTACCTTTTAGTTTTTACTTTTGATTGACATATACCTACATACTTTGTTTTACTACCAGAACCACCGCATATTAATTTCGGTAGTTAATAGAAATGCTTTTGGAAACTGAGCTTTTGCCATTTGGAAGAACGTTACATTACATGGCAATGCTCGAGAAAATGCTCCTTACTGGGAAAAGTTGTCAAAAGTGGTAAAACAATTAAGAGGTTGACTGTAGATACAAGAAGTGCCTACTATTAACACTTGGTAAGTACTCAGAGTATCACTAAAGTGCAGAGGTATGCAGAGGTAACGATCGTCTGATGACCCTGTTGATGATCCTGTTATGCAGTTACATTCCGCGTTTTACTTGACTTTCGCAAATTCATAAGAATTTACGATGCTTGCAAATCATTGCTGTTAGCATTTTGAAATAGGTAATACAGTAAAATATCCCGTCAAAGTTTTATTCTTAATAAAGTATTCTTATTCTTTACTAGCTTCCGACCGCGGCTTCGCCCGCATGGTATGTCGATAAAAAATAGCACGTCCTTTCCTAGCGTTAAAAACATCTCCATACTAAATTTCATCAAAATTGGTCCAGCCGTTTCGGTTATAAGTCCGAACAAACAGACAGAGATAAAAATTTTTTTTGTCATAAGTACCATAGTCATAAGTAGCTTTTTACTAAATGCGTATGAAAATGTATAAATAAGTATCTAGGTACCATATTATTATACACTTTCATACGCATTTAGTAAATAGCTGTTATTTTGACATTACAAACAGGCACATCGGGCTAGCTTTCTAGCCCGGGACTTCGTCCGCGCAAAATTTCACCCTCCCCCCATTCACCCTCTTAGGGGTGGAATTTCGAAAAACCTTTTCTTTGTGGATACCTACTCTTCACAAAGAACACAACCTCTTTTCATATCTCTAGGACCAGCGGTTTAGGCTGTGCGTTGATATATCAGTCAGTCAGGACTTTCAATTTTATATATTGATCATTCGAGGTAAATTTTAATTCAGAGGCGCAATTCCCGTATTTACAAGAACATTCGCATTCTAATCTCAGTTTCAATCTGTCATAAATACCTCTCTCCTATCACCCTGTAAGCTTTTGACATTGATTGTCATTGAAGTGAGATTTCGAATAGATTTTAAACGTTTTTAATTACGGAACTTGGCCTCTTGCAGTCGTTGTTCAAAAGACAGCCCCATAAATGCCAGCAAAGATCACCAGAAGTCTATTTTCTTCAGAAATCTCATCCTTCTGGTAGACAATTTGTCAATAAGCCTATCAATTGCCCAAAAGTGAACATACCACCGATGTCAAACCACATCATCCCGCTTATTTAAGCCAAGCCTGTCCAAATGTTAATCTGTTTAACATGAACAACGGCCGTCAAGTAGAAACTAACAAGGCTCGCGTCAATCGTATCGTCGTATCAAAGACACCGGCGTATTGTTGGCGCGTCTCGTTGCCGATACGACGCGTGTGTTAATCCCTTCTTTGTGACGCTATAGGAGAGGTTAGACTGAGAGCGATTTGAAGAAGGCTGTAGTCAAAAGATTGTTTAGATACATCAAAACTTTTTAGAGAATACTGTTGGGCATATATATAACAGCAATTTGACAGCTATTTCAGAAAGAGAGAGATACTTAAGAGAGAGGTTGGATTGATTATTATTTTTAAAGGATCTATAGACCACGTAAACCGTATCAAAGATTTTTTGACAAGACAACTAACTTTCATAATGATGGAAACGGAACGGAATGAAGAAGCATCACGAAACATCTCAAGGCATCTCATATCAAAATTAATTCGACTTGCCTTTTATTTTACGACATCTACAGCTATTCAATTCCGGATTTACGAGTAGTTCTAATCTATCTTCTCTGCCCAATCGAAGCATACCTTATCAAAGGCCTCACCCAAATCAAAACAAACGACACATCCAATTCAAAACCTCTAAACTTATCTAAATCACTTTAAGTGGCTGTAAACTAAACCACTCTGATTATCTTAAAGTATACAACTCTCTAGATATCGCACCCGTGCCTTAGAAATGTCATAAATAGTTTCGGTACCAATTGATTCGCTATAAGTACTAATGAGGCATGGTTCCTTTGGACCGACCTTGTCTTTCGAGCGACACATTTGAATTAAAACTATTTACCGTCCCCCCATTGGATTTTAAGCCTTATTAGCTTGCAATCAAGATGGGTGGTTCAGTTTTTCAGGTGAAAAAGTAAGTTGGTAATATCGTAAGCCGATAATAACATTATTCGGGTCTAGTTAATACCGCCTTTGATACTAGGATTAGAAACGATTTAATAGTATCGGCTCGTATATAGTTTGATGAGGCAGCCGATACTGAGATGAAATGAATTTGATTGTGACAGTATGATGAATGAATGCAAAATGTCGAGTCGATTGTAAAGAGGAATATTTGGAGCAGCTATAGAATTAGATTTTATAACTATTAATCAAGTCAGAAGGATATCCAGGATGTAACTGCGATTACTGATATTCTTGCAGCTCATAATGATTATATATCAAAGAGTAACCGTGGAGTTTCTTGCCGGTTCTTCTCCATAGGAAACGACCAATTGAAACCGTGCACATAGCTTCTGCCGTTTCATAAGTGCCCATGTCGGATTATGTGAAATAAAATATTTTGATTTTGATATCAAATACTAGTTTCTGCCCGCCAGTATGTCCGCGTAAAATTTCTTGTTCCCCCGTACCATCCCGTCGCATCTCATCACCTGCCTGCGCTATTACTTTGTCTTCTCTTAGCGTTCTTTATGACTTTACTTCTTCATGCTCGGCTCCAAAAAGCCCTAGCGTGATGTTAAATAGTCTTTGAAGAATCTTTGAAGTTTGTTTGTTTGAACTGCTAATCTCTAGAGATTAGCAGTACAAACAAACTCTTCAGCTTTATTATTAGTATAGACATATTCTCTCGAGAGACGGTCGAAGGAGCGTTCGCAGACTAATAGCCAGGTGGGGACGACCTGCAGAAGATCTACTGATTAAGAAGAATTCATACTGTAGGAACACCGCCAAGCGGCTATCTACAATATGCCAGGAGCACGTGCTCTCAGCATTTTCGGGCATATTATGCGTTTACCCAAGCATGGTCTGGAAAGGCTGATGAAAACACGTTGAAGGCACCGGTAATATGGTCAGGCGCGATCAAGAAGGCTGTTTGAGGTAGCATCTAACGAGCGATCCATACTGCAGAAGACCGCATAACTTGAGACGCGTCGTATGTGGTCACGATCCTCAGCATTGAGGGAACGACGAAGAGATAACGTGCACTTAACAAAAGACAATCTTAAACTCAATCCTTATAATCTGACGTCTAATACACTTGTTAAAGCTAATATCACATCAAATAAAACGAGTCCACAAGACAGGCTAATAACAACTCCAATAGAGACAGTCGCCATGATCAATTACGTATGACAACGACAGCAAAAACCATCATAGAAAGTGCTCAATGAAAAACTATATTAAGTTAGCGATTGGACAATTTATTATTGCTATTACCGGCTAACTTTCGACGTAATTTTAAGTCTAGTTGATGGAAATTGCTAGTAAAAAAGCGGCCAAGTGCGAGTTGGACTCGCACATGAAGGGTTCCGTACTACAATATTTAACACTACATATTTTCATTTTTGCTCCACCTCTGTGTCCCAAAACACAGGCAAAGTGACCTCTGTGCTACCACCGACATCGTGGAAGTGGCGACGTTTTAGGCCAACAAAATCTGAAATACAGTCGTGCCAGCGACTCGAAGAAGAAGAAGAAAGAAAATACGTTTATTTGCGCCAAACATGACGCATCAAAAGAACACAAACACAAAAAAAATAAAAAGTTGGGAGAAATCATGCGTCACATCCACGCAAAACGGCCATCAGTCAGCATAATGCTAAGACCCTATACGAGACAGAGCCCCAGCGCTGGTTTTCAGCGACAGCCGGCGTTGTCGTGATGACGTCAACCAGTGCAGCAAGAAGAGAAGAGTATGAAAAAGCCCCTTTAATTTTTAACTTTATTTTATTATTTGTAGTTATAGCGGCCATATAAGTACACAATCTGTGAAAATTTCAAGTGACTATTACGGTGCAAAAGATACGAGTACAGCCATAGATTTATAATAACGTCCAGATGCCTAGTACGCGCTGTCAAAATGCTTCGAATTCACAGACACCAAAATAGTGTATTCGTTCGTTAGCCCCGCCCACAGGCCGCCATTACGCGACAGACGTTCAACGCGTGTACGTCAGAAAACGCTGTTAAATATAATTGAAAAAATGAAGGTTTGTGCAGTGAAATCGTGTAAAAACTACACTCCAAAAAAAGACAAGGATACGAACATCACATTTCACAGGTAAGTTTGCAATTTTATGATGAATTTCTACGTATTTCATTGAAATTATTACGAAAACAAAATAAAAACAAAACGACGCCATAATATTTGAGTATTGCCAAGGTAAGGCATGAAATTTTTTTACCCTTTTTTTATGCTGCGATATTTTAATATTGTATAATGTTACGAAATCAACATTATTATTATCAACAAAATGATATCAATGGTTGCCAAGGGTATGAAATACTTTTACCATCTTTTTTAATACTACGATATTATTGAGTCAACAAACGGATTTGGAGCGAAACAATATTTTAGGTATGTTTGTTACATTAACGTATCATCATCATCAGCCTATTAGATAATGTTCCCACATTAACGTATGTTTAGCGATAATTCTCAAACCAGTACCACTCACAAAGTTTCTGATTTATAATATTAGTACCTATGATATTAAAAGTTTTTTGTTCATTCACACATGTTTACGAAAACCATGTTAAAAATAAAATTATAACAATCTTCAAAAACTATCATAAGAGTCAATCGGTATGAATGTAAAAGGCGGGTTTCATTTTGTACACATATAATAACTATATAATTACCTAAGTGAATATGAATAAGAAAACTACACGAATTTTCCCACATTTTGGGGTAATCATTTTGCGCTGGTATTAGAAAACGTCACGCACACAACTGCAGAAACGATAATAATACACTTGCGGTGGGCGGTACCAACGCACACGCGTATCACTAAATGCATTCAATAAGAACGGTGCGTTTTGTACGGAACACTCAATCTGGACGTTATTATAAATCTATGAGTACAGCCATGTGACAGGTCTTGTTGGCTCCCTTTGTGTACGGAACCCTAAAAATGTTATTGGTTAGGAGGATGATTTGACATCGTAATGGGTGGCAATTTCATGTCGCTCATTATATTCTTGAGGAATCAGGATGTGTAATTTCTGATGGAAATTGTCTGTCTTATTAGCAGGGGTTCGATGGCATTGTGTGTTCAGTTCATTGCGTTTCTCGTGTATTAGCTATGTTTTTCATTTGTAATTTCGAATTTTAGGAGCATAGCAGGTGCAGGAGAACGAAGGCCCGAAAAATTGAATAATCAGTCTATAATGTTCCCACTGCTGGGACACAGTGACACAGGCCTCCTGTCGCTGCTCTTAAAACGGCGAAGGAAAACATCATGAGGGAACCGACATGACACTTCCTTGAACCAAAAATTCGAAGACATGTTACGTCCACCAACACTCACTAGGCCCGCGTGGTGGATTGCGACCCACTCCCTCTCACCGAGAAGAGGCCTGTGTCCCAGTGTCTAGTGGGAACATTATAGGCTGGTTATGCTTAAGCGCCTAACAGGGTTCGAACCGACGACCTACAACTCATAAGTCGCCGTTACCACTAAGCCACCTCTGCCAAAGAATTGACAAACTTAAATAGAAGTGGACAGGGCACATTCCTCACATAACAGATGGTCGATGGGGCCGAAAGGTCCTGGAGTGGCGACCGCGTACCGGAAGCAGTGGCGTGCATTGGTTTTCAGAATAGGTAGGCACTAGGCCGGGTCTAGTCTAGGTAAACGCGGTCACTAATCAGAAAAAAAAGTGAGGTCAAAAGTGTGGTTATTTGAGTAGGCATGCCTCCTTAAGTGTGATAAATTGCGAAGGTCGAACGTCATGGTATTACGCGTGAGACGTACGTATTTTTAATTTTGTCGTATTAACTTGAATGAGTAAAGACCATGACAATATGCGAATAGTACGGGAGCCGAATACGCCGTCTGGCGACTGCCTACTGCCGCGCGTGTTTGTATGAATTTTGATATTGTTTTTTGTTAGGTATGATAATTTAGTGAGTTTCTTAATTGTGGGGCACTCACTAAAATGTAATTGACAGGCTTATGTTGATATATCGAGGTAGGCACTGCTTATATGCCTGTATGTAATGCACGCCACTGACCGGAAGACGTAGCGTTGGAAGGCCTCCCATAAGGTGGACCGATGTCCCAGGAATGCGCTGGTTGCGAGAGAGGCACAGAGCGGTCGAATTGGTGATGCTTAGGGGAGGCCTATGTCCAGCAGTATCAATAGCCTGTGATGTTCCAACTGCTGAGAGTAGGGATACAGATCTCCTCTCTATGAGATCCGAGCATCTAAATCGTCATCATCATTATCAGTCAGCCTATACCTAGCGGTCCATGGCCGGACATATTGGTACGAGTACCTTGTGGCGGCATCTACATCGCCACATATGAACTACAAATCATACCTATCTGACGTCACGCAAAATCCTGCATTGCACAAGCAGAGTTTACCGCGCGGCTAGCATATATACAACGCCCCGACATCAATCGTCGGGCACTAGTAGCCCGCCAGACACAACACACGTCTGGTCGGAAGATCTTCCCTTTTCTATGGAGGATGAGTGAACTATACACCCTGTTACTTATACCTCTACATATAACCTTATGTCTAGTCGATTGCATGCCACTTCTCTCGATCCTCGGACTCTCATCCGTCCATTACCATCTTAGTCATACTGTATTAATGTGATCAGTATTATTAGCCCTATTCATTGTACTCGAGAATAATGGGATGTCCATTACATCTCAATGTTATTTAGCAATAAATAACTAAGCCAATGCCAAAGTCAGTTCAATAATGTTCAGGATCAAAGCATGGAGTAGGTATTGTTCATTAATTTGCTCTCAAATTCATATGAAAGTGACTGGGATTGAGAGCGCGCTATACAAATAGGCTCCCAAAGAGGCAGATTGGATATAGAGATCGCAACGGCCCTCTTGAATGTAGTGGTTTTACAGAATATTTCTAATATAATAATGATCATATATTCAATATATAATATTATCTAAAACAAAAGTCTGACAACCAGTCTTACAAAGAGGTATCGTGTTATCCAGTAACTGGGTTGTGTAGGTCAGATAGGCAGTCGCTCCATGTAAAATTAGGTGTTCAGCTGCATCGGGTTGGACTCAAGCTGAATCTTGACCAATAGACATCTATATATATAAAATTCAAAGGCCTGACTGACTGACTGACTGATATATCAACGCACAGCCTAAACCGCTAATCCTAGAGACATGAAATTTGGAGGGTATGTTTTTTGTGAAGAGTAGGTATCCACTAAGAAAGGGTTTTTCGAAATTCCACCTCTAAGAGGGTAAATGGAAAGAGAGTGAAATTTCACGCGGACGAAGTCGCGGGCAGAAGCTAGTAAGAAATAAAATGGCATCACTATTACAAGCATAAATAAAATGAGTAATTAAAATATTTCTAAAGCAATCAATCGTTATTTATTAATTCCAATAAACTCCATAAAAACAGAAACAAGATGTCATATTCCATTTAATTGTACAACAAAATTCTTTCCCAGAAAACGCACATTAATTACTTAGCACGAGCGCCGAGATACCAGGATCGCATAAAACTGTATGATTTATATCTTATTTATCGAATCAAAGGCTGGAGCATCGTTCAAAGGAATATCATAATCTCCCGTTTGAAGATAGCACTTGTTTGTTATCATTTGATAAACACATACGAATGATTGTGGCTTGAATAGCTGTGATATAACACAGATATAGTTTTATGAGTAATGTCGGCTTTGAGCGTTATTTAAACATCCTTTTGGGTTTTAACTGCGGTTATGAATTTGAAATGGGTTATAATCGCTGCGTAACGTTGCTGAAAACAAAATTTGTCTTTGAAACTTGAATACGGCTCAATGCTAAGGATCTTGAAATGGAAGTTATAATCAAATTTAATATCTATACGATTTTTATGTATAGTCTCGGAGGTGACGACTTATTATACTCGGTTCCTATAAACAAAAACGAATCGTTTTGTTTACCAATGGTAGCATATTTTATTGCCAAACTGGGCATATAAGTAGATTCATAAGCTAATTTTACCTGTGACAGCTACTTCCATATGGGAGGGTCTACTATGCAAAGCAATGAGGTCTTTACTTCATTATTGGTAAAGATTCAAGAGTCTTCATTTTAACCAATAACGGTTCGTAAATTATAGGAATCAGCCATTATTGATTTAAAAATTAAAGCCTCAAAAACGTTTCTAAAAGGCTTTTTATTGCGTTACTGGTTGAGCAAACATATCGAATCTCTAATAATTTCTAGAAAGTTAACGACTTCCTGTGTGTTGTATGAAAAGTCTTCTTTAGCCATTTAAACCAACCTTGTGCCCATCCTTCTATATTATTAGCAAAGCAAGATAGTAAGTAGAATAATATCTGTTAGAACTGATTAAATAAGTAATTAAATAAAGTCCTCCAGACCGAATTTCGGCCATGGCAACCAATCTCAGCGAAGACCAGCCTTCAGCGCGGGAGATATTTTAGTGCACAAGTGTGCGCGCAGACACAGGTGCACTCTCTCTTCCCTAACTCTCATTGTCCGATGGGACGGCAATCCGACACGATCGGAGAGAGATCAGGCGCAGGACCAACAACTTAAAACGTGCTTTTCGAGGCACGGGGCTATCACACCGCCAACTTCCAAAGTCCGGGCTGGTACTGATAATTTCCCAATGGAAAAACACAATAACACTTTGCCCGACCCGGGAATCGAACCCAAGACCCAGCTCAATAGTCGCGCTTTCGACCACGAGATCAAAGATATCCTGGAAACTGAAAATGGGAAGTTAGATATTATATTAAAAGCCACCTTGATTGTGGAACGTACTATTGTCATGAAAAATGCTATAGAGTTTAAAAAAAAATCTGTTACTGTTTTACAACAGGATAAATGTGTTTTCTGTATAAAATCAATTCTCATTTGCAAAAGAAAGGAAAATTAAAATTGTAATTTACAAATAAAAGCAATTGTTATTTAGAAATTAAAGCGGTCGACGTTGCATACGGGTTATACGGAATAAGCCTACATAATATTTTCTTTTAGTTTTTTCATTACATAAAAAAGCATATCTAGAGAGAACAGATGTTTATACTGACAGCAAAAAAGAAACAGTTTTAAAATAAATCCATCAAAAACCTATCAGATAAGGCTTACATATTAGCAAAAAAAAAAGCCGCCCGTAGCTTTAACAAATTAAATTAAGCTAATCGATACCATTCAATAGAGGACGCCGGCCACCCTAAATTCCATTAATATTAATACACACATAAAACATAAACAATTATATAACTCTTGGCCATTTTAGGAGTGAATTGATCCTAATTATGTCGAAATAGGCGTTAATAGGACATCTAATGGGCCATTTTATGACCACGCGGGCCTTCAAAGAGCCTCCCGTACTATTTATTGCCCTCTTTTTGTGTCCCGATCTAAGTTTTTGTGTAAACACTTCGGGCCTTAGAAGTTCTCAAATTCAATCGTTCAATTTGAACGTCAAAGTTTTCGGTAAACTTCGCTTGTTCTGTTAAATTGAAAATCTTTGTACATTTTGAGTGACACTTAAAATTGATTTGTTTCGTCAATATCATAAAGATGCTTCGGGGCTTTTTATTTTTAATGTGTAGCTGTAGCCGCAGAAGCTTCTAGTTTTATGAACGAAGATTAAAGCCAGAACATAAAAATATAAGTAGAAAAAGTTAGCGATAAAAATCTAATACTTTGGTCACATTTGTTGGCTTAAAACTCCAGTTAAGTATGATTATGAAGAATTGTATTAGTGTATTTTTTTTTATTAGCTATTAATGTCATTAAGGCCTTTGCCAAGCAGTGGGCCAGTATAGGCAAACAAAAAAAAATGTCCCACCGGTCATGCATGGCCTCCTCCAAAGAGAATAGCTCTTTCCACCTCTCTCTGCCCAGAGCTGCCAAGGAACAATCTTTATTAAAGGAGTCCAGCTCATCCCGCCATCTTCTTCCTCCGTCTGTGCCTGCAGGTATGTCCTTTGCCATTGTGTCTACTTATTGGATTTCTATGCCTTATCTACCGATAGCGAATAAAACTAGCATTACTAAGATAGTTGGATATGAGTGTTCCTAAGACTTGTCATCAGGATGGATCTCGTCAGAACGCCCTTATATCGTTTAGAAGCATTTGTAGATACATGGGTTTATTCATAAACGTTGCTTAAAGTTAACAGATGTTTAAACGTCAAAAATGTATGGTTAAACAGTCGCTAACCATTACTTAAAGTAACGTTTATAAAGGAGACGTTCTTTAAGAATCTTTCAAAGGACAAGACACCAGCTCTACCCAATTACCCTTACCCACTTCCGAGTTGTTGGACATACGTATCATGAATAAATAGGTAAGTACATTTTTGTCAAAAAAAAAAAGTTTTTTTTTTAATCAAAGACTTAATGAAAGTCTTTTTTCTCAACCAAAGCCCCGTATTTTCACACACCTACCTAGCTAGCTCCACATATACTCAAAAACCGAAGAGAATTTCTGTCATATCGTTTTGCTCCTAACCGAAGGTATGACCAAAAGAATAGGCACCATTGCACCATAATTTATAGCGAAGCCCGGACGAGCTATACGCTATAATAGCTTCTCAGACACCTTCGCGTGTTAGATGGGGACGGGGCTATCGGCGAGAGAGGGACACAAGACCAGAAGCGCCGCTCCACGTCAAAATACGTGCTCCGTTCGTTTTATTACCTTGCGGTGATGTGGCTAAAGGGCAGGACGTCGATATCGATAGATTTTTGGTTTTTGTTTTACTTGTCGATGGAATGTGATATGAAGTTGATGATGACAAGAAGCACGGAAAAGAAAACAATTGTTTCCACTCATTTTTTAAATAATGAAGAGATTAAGATGAACGTTAATTAGCCAAAATCGGATAATTTATATATTCTCTTTCATGCTTTTTGCATTGTACTGTAGAAGTCTAATGAAATGATAAAGGATGATGATGATGAATGATGATAGATATTTATGTATCTTCTACTAAAAAAGAGCCTTTTCTCAGAAGAATTCAGAGCTATTGAATAACATCGAAATAAAAGAATGATTCACGCGAAAAATATAATGCATCCTCACAGTAGAGTAAAAACATTAAAACCCAAATCGATTGATAAAAACAGTTTTAGAATAGCAACTGTAAAAAATATTTTATCTAACTATAATGCTACTACAATCAACATCAATATTAAAACACCAAACTTAAAAAATTTAACGTTCAACAAAAAACATCGACAACAACAAAACCACTCACTCACACGCACATCCCTAAAGCCGGTGCGGCGGCAACATCAAAGGAGGCCACCTCTTTGATGTGGCCGATGGCGCGCGCCGCCAAACGCCGTAAGCGCCAAATCCATACGTCATCCTCCTGTCATTATAACGCCTCACAATCGAGGCACGGAATGTGAAATTACTTACGAGACAATATAAATTGACAACTCGGTTAATACCGATTACTTGCCTTTAGTGATGTCACTCCGTCGCTCAGAACATCGATTGGCAAGGTGATGCCTTCAATTAGGTGAATTGATTTCGGTAATTTTATGAGTTGACGAAATTGACAGGTCCTGGGTAAGTGAACTTTTTGCTTTCAACATTTTTGTTGGAGATTTGTGACAGTTCTTTAATAGGTGATTACTAAGATTTTTTTTTTGTTTTTTGTACTGATGGACGGCGCCTCCGAGGCCGGCCCAGGATGGGGTGGCAAGATGTCCTAGACGGGTACCGCAAGGGCTGGATCGAGGTGGCTCTTGAAATTACGTCAGCATAGTTATTCACAAACACTCGATACGCTTCCGTATCGTATCGAACATCAATCAATGTTATCGTAGGAGTCTTCTCAACGCTGTTCACAAGTCCAAAACCCGAAAATTTTGTCAGTTTAAATCAAATAGACGCCCGCTATTCTTCCAACAGCTATTTGCTGTCGGGGGCAGGTCAAATCAGGTTATAGAAATGTGTCGTTTTCGATACGATAGCCTGTCGTAGGGTTGTGAATAGCTATGCTGGAATGATTGTAGGAGGCCGTTGCTCAGCAATGGAACAGTGAAAGCTAACTCAAAAAAAATATAACTATCCTTTTTTTACTCGACTGCAAAGAAGGATTACGTTTTGATACTTTCAGATGTAAGAAAATACATGAAAAGTGCTCTGTTCATTTTTCATGAATGCTTCGAACTGTAGTTTTGTTAAAGTAGGCAATCTTGATCCTCTCCTCCTCTCCAGCTCTTTTTTGGGAAAGTTTCATCCAAAAGCAGACTGATTGATTAAGACACCTTTTAACCTTCTTCTTAATACTAATTAATATCAGATAACATCTAGTGGATCACTGTCCCAGTTTTCATTTACTTTAAAGATACTGAAGCTTTTTTGCAGCCATCTTTTGATAAACTTGATGAATCAATTTAAAAACTTAATTGGTTAATCTTTTGTTTGTTATTGAAGAGTTACTGATGGACATTCGATTAATGTGTGCAATAAATACTTGTATAAAGCTATTAAGTTTTTAAATTACTGGACACTTTTTTTTAATGGAAATCAGCCTCACTTTCTCGTCTGTTAATTTAGTAGAATCTTACGTGCGTACCTACCCCCGGATTTTGAAAGCATATTAAAATTAATTTCTTGTCAATATTCATTGCCAGTGATTTGATTGTTACTTCGAATGACTATTACATACTTTAAAGATTCACACTGACATCTAACTATTATAATTTGACAAATACTTGACATTTTTTTTTATCTATATGCCTCGCCTCCCAGCTAGATGGACCGACGATCTTAAGAAAGTGGTTGGGAAGGACTGGGTGCGGAAGGCGGAGGACAGGGTTTTGTGGCACAGCCTGGGAGACGCCTATGTCCAGCAGTGGACTGCGATAGGCTGAGTTGATTGATTAAACTAGGAACTAAGTACCAATTTTATTAGCTTCATTGATCTAATTAATTTAGAATGCTAGTCTAAATGAATCGTTTTAGAAACTGTCAAAAAACCCGACGACTTGTACGAGTAATGCGCTATAATTCTTGCAAATAAATTTAATTTCATTTTCTTTCATTACTTCGGTCAACCAACCACTGCTACGTTAATTAGCAACTTTAATAAATGATTGTGTTGCAGGAAGCCATTCAGAAACTGAGTGTGAGTTTCTCCTATTGTGCCTAGTTTATTTATGATTCGTCTTTTAAGGGTTGAAAATACAGGGTCACAGGAAAATCAACGCGCAAACTGTGACTATGAATTCAGCACATGATTCTAGACCCTCTAACGTAGAAATTTTACGTCCGTTATCATAAAAAAAATCTGCTGTTACATACGAAAGTGTATAGACCTACGCGGTCAAAATGTATGGAACAGATTAATTCAGGTTCAGAATCATGTACTGAGTCTATGTTAACAGGTTGCGCGTCTATATCCCTTCCATCCTGTATACTTTTATATTAATCGTATTCCAAATTACTGTAAGTTTCGGGCTGTTTCTGAGAATAGGCTTCGTACACCGCGCGCCAACAATACGTATGGCGAACGAACTACTGGTTATATTATACCGAGATTACAAATGTATTACACAGAAAAATATCAAATGTAAACTTAAGCAATATTACTTAAGTATTATGTAGAAATGATTGTAACCATTTAAAGACCTTAAGATGTTAGTAATTGTATAGTTCGATATTGAGATAGACTCGTGATAGCACAAGTTTAAACCTTAGTGGTTTTTGGTTGCTATTTATTGTGAATAATCCTGTATTCTTTTGTATAAATGATAAATAAATAAATAAAAAAAAACAGCCTTTCTCAAAATAGAATACTTAGCCCCAATATAAGATAGGATATCCCAATATCGAGAAGCATATCCTGTCACTTAAGCCATTTCCACACCGCACTAAGAACAATAGTCGCGCATGTGAAAGGGCTCAAAAAGAAAATTACACGTTACATCGAAGAGGCATTGTGAGCAATAATTTGGGCAACCCTTTAACATGTGTTTCACGATGTGAATCTTTTAGATTTTTTGTTAATACGTGTCTACAAAAGATGTCTGCCCATTGATAAGGGAGGGTAATTATATTTAAGTATTTTGTTTCAGTCATGGTGGTCTTTCGGGAGTATATTTTAATTAATGACGGACCAGATGTCCATTGATTTGAATCCAACCTTATTCTTTATTATTATTAAAAGCCTGTGGTGTCCCTCTGTCCTCAAAGGCCTCCCAACTCTCTTTCCACTTCTGTCTGCTTACAGCTGCTAAAGACCAATTCTTGTTGAAGGAGTCCAGCTCATCCCGCCATCTCCATGTGGGCCCACCGCCATGTCGCTTGCCATTAAGAGGCCATTGGGCCGTAAGTTTGGCCCATTGGTCGTTTGACATGCGGCAGATGTGTCCAGCCCAATTCCATTCTAATAACCTAGCCAAAACCATGCATGAGGTCCAGTCATCATCATTCTCCTGCCCTTGTCCCAATTTATTTGTGGTCGGCGCAATATTTTTTTTTCTTCCATACTTCTCTATTAGTCGTCATCTCGGTAGTCACTCCCTTTCTAGCCATATCATCTTTCACACTGTCCATCTATCGTATAGTTACATATACTCTTCCTAAGGTACTATCATCATCATTAAGTATCATTATCAGCAGTATCTTACTGCTAGACATAGGTCTTAGGACCAAGCATCGCCACATTGACCGGTTATAGAAGTAGTATAGATAAAGAAAAACGGCAGGGTAATTGCGTAACACACTAACAATAGCAATTGCTTTCATTTTGACAGTTCAACACCATTCATTGCGTTATTTAGGTTGTTGAACAGAAAAATTTTTCGAAGACATGAAGCAATGGATTAGCAATATACTTCAGAATGATTCAGATTGTAATTGAAAGTGTGTGCTCAAATTAGGATGCGGGTTTTGTTATAACAACATCTTTTATTTTACAAACCAAATTATTTAGCTTCTTGAATCTTGACGATACTCTAATTATCGCAAACTAAATCCCGCCGACCATGACCAACAGTCCCAAATAAAACTCAATTAGCATCTCCACAAAAAAGAAACCGCCAAAAGATCTAGTTGACCGCACACATCATAATATTTCAGCTAACAAGAGACCTTTAATAAAATCAAGCACAAAAGATTCGGACTTCTCATCAATCAAACAAACAAAATATGTCCGGAACAGACTATCAAGTGTATTATTAAATAACATTTTAACAGATAACCGTGAATAATTAGACAATGTAACATTTTCCGTCCATCCGTCAACCTTTATCATGGAGAAAAATCGTCTAATTCACACCTTCAAACGGTCAGAGTTTGACGTAATGAAGAACTTATTTTTATTAGTGTTGCCAGGAGATTTAATTACCTTTTATGGTGGGTGATTTTTGTTGCCTGTGAATGTTTTGACATGGAATGTTTTTGGAAAAAGGCAGAAGTTTACATTGTAAAGCTTATGGCACATTTATAACCTTGTAAGTTACAGGAATTGCTGAACAAATCTGAAGCATCCATAAGATTTAAGACCATAATATGTAATGGAACACACAATAAGTTTTGTAGGTCCAAAATCGGGACCACTTTTTACGAGAAAAGATTTCGATTTAGGAAAGGTCCTTTACCTAGCTTTAATCTAAAAACAAAATCCTCGAAAAATTCTAAACACAATTATTGATAAAGTTCTCCCAGTTTTACGTATGTGTAATTAAATAACTTCCAAGTTAAATCAACGTCTTCAATGGCAACACCGAATCCTGTGGTCAAATTAATCAAGTGGGTCCCTAATTATGGCATATTTTAAAATGTTTTCGTTGAACGACACAGTTTTGACAGAGGCGCAAAGATAAATGATCACTAATTACGGAACCATCCGCTAAGGGGCGTGGCTCGAATCCGCACTGAATCTAATGGTTCGCTCGCAACTGTTACGGACATTAGTTTGGCTTGTGGGTTCGCTTGACTAGTAACGGACTTTTTGGGGATATTAGGTGGCCTGAAATCGCATAAAAAAGGTTTAGCTTACAGATTTCTAGGGAAGATTTTAGCCCTGATCCTCATCCATTGTAATAGCAGATGAAGCAACTTACAGCCGTAGGGAAATAGTGAAAACTCCAAAAAAAAATAACATTGAATAAGAACATTGCAAGTAAAAAAAGAAAGAAAATACATTTAAGTATTGCCCGAATATAAAATTAAGCTATGATGACCTTATAGAACTTTAAATAAAAACTTATTCATAAAGCTATCATAAAAACTTCAGAGAAGTTTACAGATAGGTACAAAATGTGTTCATAATATTCTAATAATAGAGTATCTATCGCTATGGCATTACAGCTTCTGTATAATTGCACATCATGTTGGCATACTTCACCACTATTGTATTGATCAGAGGGGCAATAATTCTCGTAATTTTAAGAACGTTCACAGTCTGATCTCAGTCTCAATCTGTCAAAATTACCTCTAATTTCCCTACATCTTGACAAGTTTTTGACGTTTGTTTGTCGCTGAGATGAGACTGCAACTAGATTTTGAAAGTTTTATTAAGATTTTGAAAATTACGATAATTAGCCATCTGATGTCTGAAAAGAAAAAGATAGTGTCGTGTGCTTATGACCACACGGTAGAAGCACAAACTTACGACTGGAGCCGAGTATACGCGATTCAGCGTCACCGACCATCTGAAGCCGATCAGAATACCTACCCGATTCAGCGACCCGAGTATGACGATTCAGTTTCGATCACTGTTCAAAAAAAGAGCAAAGTGCGCCTAAAAAAGTTTTCACTTGTAAAAAGTTCGTCTATGGTAATTGTACTCCTAGTTTCCAGTTTAGAATAAAGTAGCTGGGATCTTAGACAAAGCGACATTCTATCAGTGCAAACGGTGATGTCAATAATGTATTGTATTGACATACTTAAGCTATATACCGAAAAGCTAATATCAATCCGGTTGAAAATCGTTATAGAAATACGAAACACTTTGAAAACGTTTCGTTTCCCTACACCACCACACCTCTCTTCACCCTCTCTTCCTTCCGTTTTCCCTCTGCTGTCTTCAGTTGTCTGTTACCTAGACCATCATGAGCGTGAACGTTTCTACGATTACGAAACAAATGATCCTCAGCAGCCATCCATAGCTCTTATGTTAGAGTATCTGATACCTGGTGGAATTTAAGTATATAGTGCTCACACTCATGCAAGTTTTGGTTGGTCCTTAGCCTTTATTCTGCTCTAACCTCCTCACTGTTGTTACCAAAAATCTGCTCTTCATTCTACCAATTTCATCATCATCAGTCAGCCTAACCTTTTCCCAACTATGTTAGCATCATCATCTGCCTAGGTTTATCTAAATTATGTTGGGGTCGGCTTCCAGTCAAACCAGATGCAGATGACTACTTACCAGTATCTTACATGGAGTGACTGCCTATCTGACCTCCACAACCCAGTTACTGGGTAATACGATACACTATATATACTAATTAATGTTGTCCTAAATATCCATTGCAATATTCTTGAAAGCCTTGGCGAGAAGCCAAAACCTAATAGAGTTATCAACTACATTGGCTCCATTAACCAACCCTATACTAAAAATGCAAAAATTCTCACATCATTTTAATAAAGATAACTAAATGTACACAATGATTAATTATTTAAAGCAATTATGTAATTAAATGTGCCTTTTAGAAGGCGTGACATTCCATGGGAATCCATGTGTCCTCGCCGCACCTGTACTTTGTCAATATTTGAAGATTTATATTTGAACTAGCGTAGTGTTTCGTATTAGCAAAGCTATGAAGTGAAATATGCCCAAATCTTCTGGTATTTTGGGTGTGAATTTCACAGATGGTTAAAATTGCTCAATCAAATCACTAAAAACCATATTGCTTAAAGAATCCAAAGCTTATATTTTGTCCAATAAAATATACTTACCTATCTTATCTACAAACTGGCGAAATGTGGATACTTATCTATCGTACCTATAGGGTACACTTCTGTATATCCCTTCCGGGATTACAGGTGTGATGCTAAATCGAATGTGTTAAAACATTAGTTACCAATGTAAATTTATGATTTTAAATAGGATTGGTTGAAAACGCTGTCGCTATACGCATTACTTTTTGAATTATGTCAGTTCTCACACCAATCAAATTAATAGTTTTAAACTAAGACGTTACTTCATTTATTAGTGTCTTATCTATCATCAATTTTAGTGAATATCGACGACGCCTTATCACGTTCTAAGCTTGATCATTTTGATCTTGCTTTGGACATATCTACAATCAGTTTCTGAATTGAAGTTGAAAACTTGTCATACTCTCCTGCAGCATTACTTAAGACGATTCCTTCGATGTATCCCGGGAAATATAAAATTTATGTTCAAAAAACGTACTTAAGTTCTAAATTTCAAATTCTCAATTCAGTAACTGGGTGTAAATCTTCCTTGTTTAATATTTTACGTCCTATCAAGGATCTATCATGCACATTACTAAACTCAACTATTACATTGAGTTCTTCATCTACTTCTGGACCTTCCTACTGCTAAACATCTATCCCTGCAAAATTTCGCTCCATCACTCCTATCAACCCAAAAGCTCATACTTACATTACAAACGAAAAATACCATCTTTATCGAATTCGCGATCGTGGGAAACTATTAGGAGCTTCACCACTTTAGAACATCGAGTCGACGGCTCATGAGTCAGCATTCTTTCTATTACCGCGGCACCGTTTAAGATGACCTCCCCTGCTTCTCTGCTACCCAACAATTTCGTACACCTGAGGGGTAATACGGTACATCTTCAGAGGTCTTGCTACCCTGGTCATATTAGACGTAATGAGTAGTTATCTTTTCTCCCGTGATGTGAACATGTCATAGATAATTCGATTTAATAGCTCGGAACTTGTAATTATCGAATTAGGGAACTCTCTTACTTTGTGATTTGGCTGCCATTTTTTTTTTGTTTTATTATTTTTATGTGATAGCTGATTACTGATTAGTGATTATGATATTGATGAAATGGTGCAGGTTGTATTGGAATTGGATGTCTTATTTTATCTTTAATGTCTTTATTTTGACTTACTTATAATTATTATTGATGGTAAAGAAATTCAGCTACTTGGCAATACAAGTTTACTTGTTCTAAAGATATTATTGTGAAGTGAAGTGTAGGTAGGTACCACGTTTCAATTACTTTTATTGCGAAAGCACATAAAGCTTACATTTAAATATAAATAACTAGCTTCAGCCCGCGACTTCGTTCGCATGAAACTTCTTGTTTCCCCCGAGCCACCCCGTCGTATCGCATCACCCGCCCGCGCTGTCACTTAACGTTCTTTTTTACTTTTTTTCTTTTTGCTCGGCTCCTAAGGGTCATAGCGTGATGTTAAATAGCCTATAGCCTTCCTCAAGAATTGGGCTATCAAATGCAAGAAGAATTTTTCAAATCCGACTGGTAGTTCCAGAGATTACCCCCTACATACAAACTTACAAATTTTACCTCTTTATAATATTAGCACACCCCGGACACTCCATACAACGCTCGCAAAATAATTACCTACTACTACTACATTAAAAAATGACGTTTGTATACGTATGAATGTGTGCGTGAGGTACTTGTGTTTGCGAGCGCTCTTTGTTAAAGAACTGCGACGGTAACCTCGAAGTGCGGGGTGAGGTGCGGTAACTGATGTTAGTGCGGGGAAGGGAGTGGCCTTTCTGTACGTAGTACTTTAAGTATTCTGTGATATTAGTATAGAAAACATGCTGACTTAGCAGCTAGAGTCGAGAGAACCACGATTACGAGTACCTACGAGTGAGGAATATCCATATAATAGAGTCCGAACGGACGTAGAGTAGCGACACAATAGTGATGTCCATCTACTATAGATGTAATTAACAGTCATATCTATGAACAGCAGATCATATTTCACTAGGGTAAAAAATTATGTTATTAGGATGACAATCTATATCTAATAGTAGCAGTGGTGGCCCAGTAGTAAAGGCCGCGACTTACGAATTGTAGGTCGTAGGTTCGAACCCAGACAGGTGCTTTACTTTGTGTAAATTATTTCATCACCACTGCTTTCAAAAAACGGTGAAGGAAAACATCGTAAGGAAACCGGCATGTCCTAGAACCAAAAATTCGAAGACATAATGTGACATCTACCAACCCACACTGGGCCCGCGTGGTGGATTATGGCCCACTCCCTCTCACAGAGGCCTGTGTCTCAGCAGTGGGAACATTATAGGCTGATTATGTAGGTATATATCCATAATAGTCAATCAACTCAGCCTATTGCAGTCCGCTGCAATCGATAATACTAGATTTTTAATAGCCATCCATAAAGTTATAGGTATCCTAAATCAAGAGTATCAATTCTAAAATCTTCATGTGCCAATCAATCATCATCATACAACTTCATTACGTCATTCTCTTTATATCTCATCACTTCTCACATCGTCTTTGATACCCAATGACACGATAAAAGCACTAATTCATCCAACACGTACAAATTAGCAACATCACTTAAAAGCTTTATCTTAATTTAAATGAATACCTACTTACTTACTACAACTTAATTCCTTTTGAAATTATAACCCTAATAAGTTGAGGAGGTACTTTGGTATTCGTCAGCATCGTAATTTATAAGTAGTAGGTAGGTAGGTACCTATAAGTTATTTATTTAATATTAAAAAGTGACTTTGACTGTCTTGTAAATCAGCAACTTAGAGTGCGGCCGACGAGAAAATGCGTTTTGGACACCTGTTAGTTTCATACAACGAATGCGTGTTTTGCGAATTTGGTCTTTATTGACTACTAGAGTTGTCGCACTGACAAGGGTCAGGAACGCATTTTCTTGACGACCGGACTGTAATTCAAAAAGATTCTACTTACTTTGTTTTCAGGTTTATGGCTACAGATGAACAACTGCACAGATAGTTCTTTGAAATTTGAAGCTGACAGATTAATAGTACTTAGACAGTCCTTGTAGTTACGCGCCCTTGGATCTAAATTTCCTTTCAAGGCTTATGCAAACTTCTTCAACAAACTGCCTACCTACACTTCAACTTATTAATCCTCGATTTAACTTGCCCAGTCAAACCCTGTAGGCATCCTTGACCCTTTAAAATAAAAGTCATCCCTTCATGCGTTTGGCATCCGATGCTAGCTTACGTTAACCAATTATATCTATCTACCTGTACAAGGTTCTTTTGGCGAGGGGCTCATGGCTAAATGATAACAGCCACACGGGTCGATCAAAGGTTAAGCTTCGCTTGCCGCGGTCGGTTCGTGGATGGGTGACTATCCATTAAGTAGATGCCATTCATACATCTTTGACAGTCTCTACCGGTAGTCAGAAGCCCAAAAACTCTGAAAACCAGTATTCGGTATCAAGAGGTACCTATCGTGTTACCCAGTAACTGGGTTGTGGAGGTCAGATAGGTAGTCGCTCCATTAAAAATACTGGTATTCAGCTGCATCCGGGTAAACTGGAAGCCGACCCCAACATAGTTAGGAAAAGGCTAGGCATATTGAAGGCTCTTGTGGCGTGTGGCCAGAATCGGAACTAACGCCACCCGCCATCTTCTTGTCTCCTTACAATTTCTGTGACCATTTCACCAATGTTTACCAACAACGCCCCCCTGTCAATGTCACTCAGGCGCCAAAAGACCCTTATAGCACTTTAGGACTCAAGTACTTCACTTTGATCATCAAATTGCACACAAGAAATTGTCGCACAAAAAAAATCTGCCTAGCCTTTTGCCAACTATGTTGGGGTCGGCTTCGAGTCTAACTGGATGCTGCTGAATACCAATATTTTACACGAAGTGACTGCCTATCAGACAACCATAACCCAGAACGGCTTAACGTGGTTTTCGAGACACGTAGGATCTCGATATGTAAAGATGGTCACCCATCCACGGACCAACCGCGGCAAGTGTAGCTTAACCCGAGCGGCTGTTAGGCTGTTATTACTTAGCCACGAACCCCTCCAAGAAATTGTCGTACAATACTGTCCAATACAATCCAGTCGGGTAATACTGTCGGGGACTTCATCCGAGGCGGCGTTTGATTTATAAACAAACGTCAATGACGTAAGCTTCTTTAGCGGCACAGATTTATCGCTAGGGTTGGGACACGACGGATGCTGCGGATGTCGATAGATCGATAAATTCAATGGTGATGGAAAATGGGATTGATGCATTTACATAGGATTATATCGTTTTGAAAAGTATTTCTTTTGATTAAATATATGATTTCTTTTTTGTTCGATTTTTTTTGGGTTGGTGTCTTTTTGTTTTGATTGTTTGTTTTTTTTTTGTATTGTTGTTTTTTTGTTTGTTTGTATACATATGGAATGCAATAAAGAATTAAGTATGTTTATTAAATTACGGATTCGTAAAATTTTTGAATACTTTGACGATGATTTGATATTTGGAATGAAGTTCCTTAACACAGCTGGCGGTTGGAGTTGTTTTTTTTATTAATATTTATGAATTAGTTAACTTATATATTTTTTGTCATTGCTGGGTAGTAAACCTTACCTATGACGCGACAGAATACAACATGATTATTTAGAAGCTTACCACTTAGGTATAGGTAGAAAGTTTATTAACCCCTTAACAATATAAACATCCATAAAATTATCAAGTCTATAGCGAAACAAAACACAAATAGGATACTATAAAACTATAAATATCTAAAATATAGCAGATTTCGAAACAAAAATCGCACTAGAATGTCAAAACCACAGATGCATTGTAACTAAAAACATTCGGTTAGCACTTATTAGTGTAATGCTGATAATTTTCTTAAAATGGTTGCTAGTTTAGGTAACCATTTTGCTAAATAGCAAGGTAAAACTTTAATCATAAAATACAATTTTATAATCTAAAGCTATTTCACACATACAAGAACGTAACGATAACAAAAATCTTACATAAATACTACTTCACATTATCGATACCAATAGCAGCGCAGCACTATCCGCCATTCTCACAATCTTGAATCAACCCGTTCATAAGGATTACTACTACAAACACACTCATCATCCATCTCTCACTAACCTATGGAGTTTCACGCCCTCTCTCTCTCGCACATCAATAAGCATTCCCTTTTGCGGCACAGCGGCGGCTCCTTTGATGTTGCGAGGCCACGCCCTCTCGACCCGCCCCCCGTCTCCCCGCCGGTTGACTGTAGTTAATTCGTCACAGTTTAATCACAATGGTTTTAATTACGAGCGGAAACTAAATACAGCGAAATGTTGCAGTTTCTGGTTAGAATTTGTTAAAGGATTTAGGGACGACGCGACGACTTTGTTTGTTGACTTTTCACTGTTTTCGTTTCGTTAAACGGGGTTTAACTGGTGATTTGAACAATATGTTTTTTTATTTTTGTAATTCATACTAAAAATAGTTTCCTGAGACGTTTTGATTTGAGTTGATTTAAATGTATTTTATTGTCTTTTTTAAGAGCCAACGTCTTGACTTTGACTCTGGTCCTTTTATTTGATTTAGGTATATTGAACAAAATTACAGCCAATAGGTACCCAAGCTACCAAGAAAGGTTCAATAAGTCCCTGCACGCCTAAAATTTCTCCTATGGTAGTACGTAAAAATACTGCCAAGCCGTAATTTTTTAAAGACAGCCTTCAGAGTAAAGACCATTATTATGAAAATATTTCGAAAAACCAATCCTATAAGCGATAAAAAAAATCAATTACAGTCCATTGTGAATGTAAATCCTAGGTGTCCTGACTGTAGCACATTCATACAGAGGCATTCATCGTGTCCGCTCTTACGTAATTACGCCGCCGCATCAAAGGCACCGCCGGCCCGGGCGGCGTCTTTGTAGTCTGATAAACGGGATAGGGTACGCAACCGAAATTCAACCTAATTTTTTGGGGATTAAGGTTTGTTTTGGGCTGTAGTTGGGAAGTTTTCTTAACACCTTAACGTTATAAAGGGTCATATCAGTTAGGGGTTTTGCCACGGATATGTCAAAAAGAGGTTTTATAGCCAGTGTAAATGGGGACCGCACGGGTTGAGCCGAATTAGGTCATTCGTAATGTTGGTAACGTGTTAGCTCGCTGTTAATCTCCTCTGATTGGCTGATTGATGTCGGAAATCTTAACGAGCGATTAGCTTTTGATAAGAAGGGAATTAGGTGTGGTGTACTTGTTAAATATTTTGATGGAGAGCTTCAAAAAAAGTTGATTAAAGTATTTGTATGGATTGTGGACAAGGGGTATCGTATTACCCAGTAACTGGGTTGTGGAGGTCAGTTAGGCAGTCGCTCCATGTAAAATACCTACCTACTGGTATTCAGCTGCATCCGATTACACAGGAAGCTGACTTCAACATCGTTGGGAAATGGCTATGCAGATTGAAATTTTGGACTTTTGTTAATCGTAGGTCTTGCTACATTTTCTAGGCTCGTTCGTAGTGCTACTCAGCTATAATCAGCCTATAATGTTCCCACTGCTGGGACACAGGCTTCCTCCCGGTGAGAGGGAGTGGGCCGTAATCTACCACGCGGGCCCAGTGCGGGTTGGCAGATGTCACACACATGTCTTCGAATTCAGACATGCCGGTTTCCTCACGATGTTTTCCTTCACCGTTTTGAGAGCAGTGGTGATGAAATAATTAACACAAAGTAAAGCGCCTGTCTGGATTCAAACCTACAACCTACAACTCGTAAGTCGCGGCCGTTACCACTTGGCCACCACTGCTATTATCTTATTGAAAAAAAAACAGTAACTTAATAAAAACATTGTTAGATTAATAGTCATTTTGAAACATGACATTCCTTCATGTGCTCCGAAACTATATAGAGATCTCTCATTATAATATACTTGATCAAAGTTTTTTTTTATCTAAAGCTTCTGTGTCAAGTGCATAAATAAATTACCCAATAAATGACGTTGGAAGGGTTAAATTCCGTAATTACTGCAGAAACAATTAAAAAGCAATTGTGTCTCGCGTGGGTCCATGTTCCGGCTACAAAGGGTTAAAAGGGATCATAGTAGGTACCTAGGTACTTATGTTAATATAAAATTAATAACATACACACATTGATGTACAAAATTCTATTGCTCAGTAGGTACGTCAGCAGCATCGGTATACTCTTTTTAACCGACTTCAAAAAAGGAGGTTTTCATTTTTTTTATCAAACTATATTAACCGTTTCTTTATCGGTAGTCAGTATTTTTTGTACCCATATCACTGGCTCCCTCATAAAACTCCAAGTAAAGATTGTTTTTATAACAATATTACAATAATATCGCACGCTACGTGTATAAGTTCGAGCATCGATCGCGCCACCACTGCGCGCCTCACACGACGCTCATTACCTATAGAGATGCGCCCGCGCAACGGCGGCGCAACGATACAACAATACAGTCGAATAAGGAGCGAATTAGTCGCTTTGTAATTAATGCGTCGAGTTATTATATTGCCAGACTTGAAGCTTTGAACAGAAAAATATATAACTGTCACACTTATTGGAAATAATGTAAGTACCTTCCTATTTTGCAAATACTCCTATTTTGCAAATACTTAGTTACGCCAGTACATCGAGCTACCCGAAACTGTCAAAATTTCCCAATCAACTTTAAACCTTATGCTTTAGCAATAAAGTTGAAAATCTATTAAATAAATTTCATAGATTGTAGTAGGTTGATGTGCTTGGCGTCTGTACTTACTTATTAAAAGATTTCACTTCATACATTCGATTTTTTTAACACTCAAATCGCGAAAAAAAACAGTTTATCCATGCATTCAATGTCCGCATTTTTTTTCACGATGTCAGCACCCTAATTGCCTATCAATCAGAATCTGAATCATTTTGAAGATTGCTAATCCATTGCTTCATATGTTTGAAAAATTTGTCTACTCAACAACGTAATAACGCAATGAATGTTGTGAAACCGTCAAAATGACACTACTTACTGTTAGTGTGTTACGCAATAACCCCGCTGGTTTTGTCTCATAGAAAATACCTAAACGTTGTTCATAATGACAAGTTCAATGACCTCTTTTCAGGTTTTCAATTATTTCAATGACCACATATTGTATAAAAACTCAATCATACCTAGGTAACTAGGTCCTTACCCTCATAGCTTGAAACTAGTCTGCAGTTCTGCACCATACGTAAGTACAAAAAAACGCAAGTAGCAATGACAACTCAATCTATTTTCCGTTTTTATTGACGAGGCGATACTGAGGGCGGATTTCACCACATCTAAACCGCGTTCGAGAGCTGTCAATGTCAATATTCCACAACAATGATGACACTGACAGCTCTTGAACTCGGTTTACAGGAGCTGATTGCGTTCAATTTCATTGGTGAAATTCGTCGCTGTAGCCAATCTTAACAGTAATTAGAAAGATAAATTAGTTTTTCTTACTGATAACTTTCGTCACACTTCAGTTAACCATTAATTTGAACCACAAATAGCCATAGTTATAGTTATGTATAGATGTAGTAAATTGACTAAAGATCAGTAATTACAAATTTGAGACAATTTTCAAGTTATGGAACAACAAACCCAATGTCAAACTCAACAAAGTTCAAATTCTATTGCAGCCAAAAACTTATTAGGACCTTTTTGTTACAAATGGTCACTCAAAAAACGACTTAGAATACATTTCACTAAAGTAGATATCTTGTCAAGTATCGATGGAATTTAAATTATCAGAAATTAGAAGCACGTAATTCACGTGACTCTTCGCTGAATCGCGTACACTCGGCCACAGATAATATAATACTCTAGATTCGGCTTTAGTCGAGAGTCTTCACTTCTATCGTTTGGTCATAATAAATAAACACACACCTTTTTATTTTAATTAATTAAATAAATGAATTAGAGGTTTAGCCTTTAATAGGAAAGTGCCTAAATTCCAGGAAGAAAAATGCCTCTGTTACCTTTATCATTGAATACAATGGAATTAAAACTTAACTAAGTGACAAGGGGTACAACATTAGTCGCTGATATCAGTCCACAACTCCACACGTTGCGGATATTTATCGATATATGCAACGACAGTTTCCCCTCCCTACGCCAGACGCGCACCACTCAATTACCAAGATGAAATTATTAACATACTTAAACGGGATTTTTTAAAAGAAACGACACGTCTTGACGGCTTAACTTCGTGCTTTTTATCTTTAGTATAGTTTCGAAGGAACAATCATTCGCCATTTTTTAGGGGTCCGTACCCAAAGGGTACCAACGGGACAATATTACTATACAGGGGTGGCAGGGGTCATCGATGCGCAACCATGGAGTCAGTACATGACTCTGAAACTAAAATCATTCATGACTCTCAAACTTTCGGTAGGTTTAAAAAAAAAATTACTTTACCATTTTGACCGCGTAGGTATTGTAGTTTACTATGAAATTACTGTTTGTTTTTTTTTTTTTGACAACCGACGACATATTTCAACGCTAAGATGTGGATTTCCGTCTAGAATCATGTGCTGAATTCATGGTTACAGTTTGCACGTCGATATCCCTGCCACCCCTGTATAGTAATATTGTCCCGTTGGTCCCTGTAGATATAAAGCTCTGCTGTCCACCCGTCTATCACAGGGCTTTATCTCTTGAACCGTAACACTTGAAATTTTCAAGCACCACGATGGTCGCTATAACAGCAAATAATAAAAATCAAATTAAGTTAAACTTTAAACTCTTGTTTTTTTTTATTACAAAAATATGATGTATGTAGTGTTAAATATTGAACGGTGGTACGGACTACGGAACCCTTCGTATGCGAGTCCGACTCGCACTTAGCCGGTTTTCTTTTCTCATGCAAATAAGGCGAGGATTACAACGTACGGATTGGTTTTTAAATGTAAATTGGTATTATCGGTTGGACCACCAGCCATCTTAAAATGTAAAGGGAATAATTTAAAAGTATTTTCGCTAAAGAGAGACGTGTTTACTAGCTAGTTAGTAGGGAAATGTTTGTCTTTATTTTGTTAAGGACTTTCTGTAAAACACGTATTTAGGACAGCTCATAAAAGAGAGCGGTGGTTGCCTAGTAACTTTCCCGACTTACGACTTATAGGTCGTGGGTTCGAACCCAGGCAGGCGCTTTACTTTGTTTACGCTATAATTTTATCACCACTGCTCTTAAAACGGTGAAAGAAAACATCGTGAGGAAACCGGCATGTCCTAGAACCAAAATATCGATGATATGTGACATTTTTCAAAGTTCCAATCCGCACTGGCCCCGCGTGGCTGTAATTCATTACGGCCCACTCCCTCTCGAAGAGAGGAGGCCTGTGTCCCAGCAGAGGGAACATAGGCTGATTAACAGCTGTTTTATAGAACAGTACAATAACCATGCGGTTAAAATGTATGGAACGGCGACAATATTTTTTATATTAACCGACGAAAAATTTCAGAATTATTTATACTGAATCCATGGTAACCGGTTGCACGTCGATACTCCCGCCACCCCTGTATTTCATGCCGATACGAGACGGAGAAGACCGATTGAATTCTAACCCTAACTACGAAAACAAAAGGTTCAAACTTCGACACAAAAACCTACAGAAGTAAACCCAGTAGTAAAACCAAGTTACTTCAATATACCTAAGTTCTCAACTCAATCAACAATCAAGTGAAGATTTTATTACAACTCATAAGTCTGGCTCAAAGACATAATTATTTTGAGTTCTCTAACTAGTTTACATTGTTCGAGAGTCATTCAGAGGCTGTTAAGATTGATTGGATGGCTGGTAGTGACTTTGTGACGTCATATGTGTATGTTTGAACTTCTTACGATTTATTGATCAGTGTTGGCTGTATGGAGCCCTATAAAGTGTCATTAGCGATAACGATGATGAAAAAACAAAAAAAAAATCATTTCACATTTTTTTATTCTTAAAATAATTTACTTACGTTCTGTGTGAACATTACAAATTAAGAGAAAAGAGAAAAGAAGAGAGAGAGACTATTCTATTCTATTTTCTTAATATTATTGTAACTTAATAATTGACATAAGCTACCGAAAAGCTTATGTCAATCCCTGTTGAAAGTCGTTGTAGAAATACGAAACGCTTTGAATGCAATTACGTAGGTACCACTTGTCTAAGCCAGTGGCGTGCATTGCATATAGGCATATAAGCAGTGCCTACCTCGATATATCAACATAAGCCTGTCAATTACATTTTAGTGTGTGTGCCCCACAATTAAGAAACTCACTAAATTATCATACCTAACAAAAAACAAAATCTTCATATAAAGACGCGTAGCAGTAGGCAGTCGCCAAGTCGCCAGACCAGTAACTATTTAGTAATCTGTGGCCAGACGGCCTACTCGGCTCGGGAGCCGAGTAGGCCGTCTGGCGAATAGTACGGGTACTATTCGCACATTGTCATTGGTCTTTACTAGTTCAAGTTAATACGACAAAATTTAAAATACGTACGTCTCACGCGTAATACCATGACGTTCGACCTCCGCAATTTATCACCCTTAAGTAGACATGCCTACTCAAATAACCACACTTTTGACCTCACTTTTTTTTCTGATTAGTGACTGAGTACTATTATATATTCTGTGACCGCGTTTGTCTAGACTAGACCCGGCCTAGTGCCTACCTATCCTGAAAACCAATGCACGCTACTGGTCTAAGCCCTCTGGTGGAAGTTACTGACCTATAGGTACCTAATAACTAGTGGTTTCAAGCGTGAGTGCTAACCCATAAATCTTCGGTGTTATCCTCGGGTTGGACAGACATGACTACATGATTTTTTCATATATCAGCAGCCCGGATCTGCGGGGTAGTTGTAATTGCGTAACACATGTGTATCAGTAGCAATTAGTTTCGATGTGACAGTTCAACAACATTCATTGCATTATTTACGTTGTTGAGCAGACACATTTTTCGAATTTACAAAGCAATGGATTAGTAATATCTTTCAAAATGATTCAGATTGAGACTGATAGTGTGTTACGCAATTAGGGTGCTGAGTATAGTTACGTAGGACAAATTGGCTCGCGAAATGTGAGTGATTACAAATTAAAAAGTAGTTATACCCCATTGCCTACCCCTTGGGCGATCGAGTCCTGATTATATGGTAGGTACATTATTGATTGCGTTTTCTTTAGAGACTTAGGGACACTGGCAAATTAGAGCTCTGTTTAAGGTATATTTTGGAAATAAGATGGCATTATTCGTCTAAAAATTTCCCTAAAAATCTAAAATTTTGAAAAAAACCCACGACGACACATAACATGACACACGACGACATTTAGCCGTCGACGGTTAAATGTAATTGGAAAAGGATATTATTAGGTATATTATTTTATCATTTTCCAATTACATTTAACCGTCGCGATATTTTTCAAAATTTTTAATTTTGCTTTTTATTTCAAACTTTTTAAAGAGTAGGTATAGGTTCATTATACACCTATTTAAGAATCCTTACTAATCAACCACAAACCCATTATTGATGATGAAATCCGCATCCAAATCGGACTAGTAGTTTTGGAGATAAATGGCAACATTGGTTTGCACAAACAAACACATATCCTCTCATCCCAAACGCATATAGGTAGGTACCGTCTCCGTACAGTCGTGGGTAAAAACAGTACAAATTGGTGCATTCAACCAAGGTTACGGGCAATATTTATCTCATACAGTAGTACTACAATGATATTACTGATATTTGCACAAGCCGACATTATGTCGATCACGACTAGACCCACTTAGAAACATTCACAGATGTTGCAAACAGTGACATTTCACGTTCAAATATTATTGCTCTATCACAATACACAAACGACATTGTCTGATTGTTCTATGTACCAACTAAAGGGCCCAATTTGATTAAGATAATAGGTACCTACATTAAAATGTTCCCAACGTAGAGACTATAATATCAATAACAATAGGTATAACAAATTGGAACAATTTGAATTGCCAAACTTAAGTGACAGTGGGCAGGGCATATTGCTCGCAGAACAGATGGCCATTAGTGTCGAAAGGATTTGGAGTGGCGACTGCGTACCGAAGGACGTTGCGTTGGAAGGCCTCCAACAAGGTGGACCGATGACCTTGTGAAAGCCGCAAGAATCTGCTGGATGTGGGAAGCACAGAACCGGTCGTAGTGGAAGTGCTTGGCCTATGTCCAGCAGTGGACGTCTTTCGGCTGAAATGATGATAAAACAAATTGGTTGGTAAACAAGCAGGCGGCGGCCTCACTGTTCATTGTCAGACTTTGGCGTTGCCATCCCAGAGCCAAAACTTTTAGGATGCATTAAGAAGCCTCCTCGTGTAGCGCAGTTTGTTCCGCCAGTTACTCAACTGCACCGAGCGCACGGCGCATCCTGGACAGTCACAACCAACACCTTATTTGAATGGCCAATTCTTCCCTTGCGGTGGTAGGGCTAACGCCCGCCTGGTTTGCGACCACCCTCCCACCGGAGTCCGGCGTCAAGCAGCCGGCTGTGTTTCGTCGATGCGTGGGAGTTCCAGTGCCTTAGGCATCTTCTGTGTACGCTCATTCCATCATAGACCTTATCCATCGCTTTCCATCAGCCATCAAACGTGATCGAGGTCAAGAGCGGGAACACCCAGGAATAAAAAAAAATTGATCTTGGGTGACTGTGTTTTTCAGCCTTAAAACTGAAATTACGTTGATGGTATTTCTTCGGACGAGTTTTTTCGAGCAAAGCACCTCGGCGCTGCCACCGGTAATGCCGCGGAAGTAGCGAAGTTTTGGGTCAACAAAATTTTAATGACTGTCATGCCAGCGACAAGAAGAAGAAGTACTAAAAGCAGAAAAACTACGAATACTTTGGAACAGATGACTATTTTCCACTACATACATTATCATTACGGCATACCTCTTAAGGTAGGTATTACGGCAAACCAAGGTACGCTCACTTCCGTTAAACACAGAATCAAACAGCGCTTTGTATGGCTGTAAGCTAATGATTCCAGTACGTAACCCTCCAAGGATCATTACCGTGGTTTGATATCTTATGAATAAATGTACGAAGGGGGAGAACGGAACCTAAGCGTTCCGGAATTACCATGTTTTTGCATGTGAAATATGTAAGGTACTGCTTAAAACAAAGCCGTGGCGTCTGCTTCTACAAACTCATTAGGGCTTCAGTGGAAGTTCTGAAATCTTAATGAGTATGGATTTGGTTTTGTATTCATTACAATGCTAATGTTTTCGTTGGATTACCTACCTTACCTACCATTTTTTTCCTGGGTAAAGCCAATAGTAACGCCACCACAGCTAGATGTATGGCGATATGTCGATGTGTGGATCTATGGAGGGAGCTATATAAACCCCCTAACAATTTTGTTGAACTATCTGAGAGCCTTCCACCTGGGCACGCGTTATTGTGGCCGATTTGGAAATCTCTAAATAGACTTCGAACCCGTCGGCCGGAGCAACGATAATCCCCACAGGGGGGTTCACGGACGTGGGTCATATCTCAAAGGCGTTTGCGGCACCTCCCCACAGACAACGGCCCACTTTCCATCCTGCGTCGCATGCCCTGTCACCTGTGCCATTGATGATATGACTGCGTCAGTGAGCGGAGTTCGCGCAACTGAATTTTGAGCCACAGATGTGAGAACTTTTTGCCATTTATACGCTAAAAAGAAGCTGGACACAGTCCAGCACTTCAGTTTTGGAAACTAGAGAAACTTAGCTAGCGACTCCGGAGAACACCATACTACCAAGCCTATTTAATTTCTACCTCCAAGCAATGTTACAGTTGCTATGATTCGGTACGAAGGGTGTATGGGTGCCGGTGTAATTACCGACAAGTGGAACGTTTCAGCTCGTGTTTTCGAGATGGCTACGCTCCTGCGAGACTTGGGTACCCATTGGATGTCTATAGATAGCCGTATCCTTGTTTACCAATGTAACATACTACTCTAGGTGCACAGCTCGCGTTGTCAAACATGTAAACCGTGCTACCCATCGCTTCTCTCTACGACGACCAATAGACACATCCACAGGGCCAAAGTAGTTTAAACCAACGTTCGTAAATAGAAGACTGTAACAATCAAGTATTACATCAGGCAAATCGCCTGTAGCTGGCGTTTGAGGTACTTAAGTCATAGAAATAAAACTAAAAGATTCGGCTTTACTCCGTGACTGTAATAATGATGAAATTGAGGTTGAGTGATTCCGTGGGTCCATTTCGAGTGGGTCCAGTTGACCGAAGACTCTAAAGATCAATTGAAAAAGCTTAATAAAGCTCCTATTCCCAGCCCCCACCGATACATCCAGGCGATTCTCTAGGTATAATCATACTGCATAAAGTCCTAAATAGAGACACGGGAATCCCAGTCGATGTCGGCACATGCTCAGTGCAATAGATCATTGTTTGGCGTGATTACTGCGGGTGGCCACCCAGCGCGAGCGCATCCCGCACGCGTGCTTTATAGCTTGTAAGTGGTGCAGGGTTGTGGTGACACCGCTTAGTGGGTTTTGGGGATTTGGAAAAGAATATAAACCTACCTAAACAAACAAACAAAAACTATCTCTAAACTAGACGCCTTCAGTTTGAAATACGAGTAACACAAAAATAATAGATTTTCGTTACTATACTCTATGCCGACCGTAGAGAAGCTTGGACGTCATTTTCTTTTCAAACAAGGAATGGCTACGTTTGAAATGGCGCTGCTACTTGATAGGCAGAGGGATTGTCTGATATTTTATCGATGCACACATTATTTAAATTACTTTGGCTATTTGCTTTGGTCTTTGGCTTTGGAGCCGTTTTGCGTGGATCTGAATTGTGACGCATGTTTCCCTTACCTTCTTTTTAGGGTTCCGTAGTCAACTAGGAACCCTTATAGTTTCGCCATGTCTGTCTGTCCGTCCGTCCGTCCGTCTGTCCGTCCTCGTATTAATTAGTAACCCAATTCCCCGAGAGATGGCGCTGTAGGTACTTATTACATTGGGTCGGGTATTATCGAATTGTACGTGGGAACACTTATTGTGACGGACGGGAAACTACGGAACCCTACACTGAGCGTGGCCCGACACGCTCTTGGCCGGTTTTTTTATTTTTTTGTGTTTATGTTCTTTTTTGCGTCATGTTCACCGCAAATAAACATATTTTCTTTCTTTTTTTTTTCTTTTTAAATACCTAATTAGACCGTGGCAATGCTGCCAGTATTCTGGGCACGTTTCTGGATGACAGCGATGCGGACGAGTAGGTATTTAGTACTTCGATTTTGATCCGTCTTGTGATCGTCCTTAGGTTTTGATTTTGTATTTATTTGTACCTATAGTTAGTCAATTAATTCAGTAGATAATGCTAGTGTAAATATTTATTTGTTTCAAGTATTCTAAAACTTATTTAAAATACTTTGGACTTTCCAAAAAAAAGTATCAAAATAAGCAGCAGTTTTTTTTAAACCGACAACTTTTACTTCTTCTTAGCGTGTCGATAGCAATCTAAACTAAATGTACTCGGCCCAGAATTCGGCCACTTGTTTGGCGCCATCACTAGGGTCCATCAGTTCCTGTAACGTGCAGCTGACAGGACACGCAGGCCACGATATTAAGTGTCCCATCGTTTGTGGAACAGCACCACATTTACACTCCAAGGCGGAGTCGTCTATAAATCTCCACCTGAACAGGTTTTCCTTGCTTCGGCCAACCTGGGTCAGGAGTTTGTTTAAAGACTTCCAGGTTACCCAAGGTAACTCATGTCCAGGTGGGAGGTCCTCAGCGGGTGGAACGAACGGTTACTTTTACTTGGTTACTTTAAAGGCTACTCAATACGTCCATCGACGGACTATAGGTACGTCACAATACAAAACAAGTAGGTAATCAATAGAACAGGGCCACAGTGGGTAGGTATCAATACTCAAATTAATTGGTTAGGACTTTCTTACAATCGAAGGCCTGTTATAAATCAAGCGATCGAAACAGTTACAAAGTGGTGACGTTGTTGTTTTTAAAGTGAAAACTTCTTTAGGCGCGTTGGGCACTGTTTGAGATGGGTAAAAACCATTGAATTCGCGCCACTGTTACCGTAACTGACACCGCTTCGGATGTGTTCGGCTGTCCTCGGGATGTACTCGGTTTTAATGTATATCCGATATGTCAGTGAGTGATGGCAAAATATTCTGTTTGTGTTTTGTTTTAATTCCGTCGGCACTCCCGTAATGCCTTTTATTTTTAGGGTTCCGTAGCCAAATGGCAAAAAACGGAACCCTTATGGATTCGTCATGTCTGTCTGTCTGTCTGTCCGTCCGTCCGTATGTCACAGCCACTTTTTTCCGAAACTATAAGAACTATACTGTTGAAACTTGGTAAGTAGATGTATTCTGTGAACCGCAGTAAGATTTTCACACAAAAATAGAAAAAAAAACAATAAATTTTGGGGTTCCCCATACTTACAACTGAAACTCCAAAAATTTTTTTTCATCAAACCTGTACGTGTGGGGTATTATGGATAGGTCTTCAAAAATGATATTGAGGTTTCTAATATCATTTTTTTCTGAACTGAATAGTTTGCGCGAGAGACACTTCCAAAGTGGTAAAATGTGTGTCCCCCCCCCTCTAACTTCTAAAATAAGAGAATGATAAAATTAAAAAAATATATATAATGTACATTACCATGTAAACTTCCACCGAAAATTGGTTTGAACGAGATCTAGTAAGTAGTTTTTTTTTAATACGTCATAAATCGAAAACCGCAATTTACCTTTCACAAAGTTACAACGAACTACAAGAACTTTTATATTATGTTACTTGCTGCTACGGAACCCTTCATGGGCGAGTCCGACTCGCACTTGGCCGGTTTTTTTTTCATACTATTATGCCTCCGCAGCTCCGTTTGTAATGCCTTTCATTTTGACAATTCGACAACATTCATTGCGTTATTTACGTTGTTAAACAGACAATTTTTTCGAACATAAGAAGCAATGAGTTAGCAATAGGTATCTATCCTTCAAAATGATTCAGATTGTGATTGATAATGTGTTATTCAATCAGCTTTACTTGCATAAGCGTGCATGTGCAACGCTATTTATAAAAATGGCAGTGTGTACGTCGTATGTTTTATTATCATAATGACAGTGTATTTTGACATCAATTTGATGTCACATACTCAAAATGCACTTCGCGGCCTCCTATCTGATAAATAAGTACATAATTAATTAAACTTATATTTTAAAAAGTTGAATGAAAAATAAGCTTTTATTTTTCGTTGCTGTTCTTTTTAAAGACTAAGTAAGTAAGTAACTACCTGTGTGTGTGTGTGTGTGTGTGTAAATGAAGTGTTATTTTTTAACCGACTTAAAAAAAGGAGGTTCTGTGTTCGACCCGTAGGTATGTACATATGTATGTTTGTATATCCGCAATTTTCTCAAAAACAGTGAATCAATTTTGATAATTATTTCATTATTGTGATCTACATACTTTCAGGAAGGTTTTAGTAGGTATATAATGCATTAGGTAATTATTCTTATACATGTACGAAGTTATATGCATAAATGTACTACATCTCCGGCATTTCTATGAAAATTTTGATGATTCTAAAAAAAAAAAGAGAAAAAGAAAGAAATCTATTCTATTCTTCTAGTCGGTGTCTTCAATAATTCTTCAATGCACTAGTGTTAATTGAAAATGTGTGGGATAGGTAGGTACAACTAAAAACTGAAAAATAAAAACTTTTGTACAAAAAAAACAACCGACTTAAAAAAAAAAACACTGCAAAGTGATACTTAAATAACTTTAATTTCGGAAGTCGGTGTCAAAAAACGAAAATGCGGAACCAACGACATAGGAGGACATATTATTATAATGACCTTATTGCTGATGTTCTTCAGAAAGGTAGACGAGGCAAAAGGAGATACGGATCGTAGAAGGTGGCGTTCTGTAGTTACTGCCTTACCCCATGGCAAGAAGGCGTGAGTTTATAAAAATACTAGCAGCGCCCCGCGGTTTCACCCGCAAAAGTTTCCCGTGGAAATATCGGGATAAAACTATCCTATGTCCTTTCCCGGGACTCAAACTCATCTAAATCGGTTCAGCGGTTTAAGATAGACAGATAGAATATTCTTTATTATGTGTTTGTTGTGTGTGTGTATTATGTTTATGTGTGTGTGTTTAAGCGTGAAGAGATAAGTAACAGACACACACACACACACTCACAAACTTTCGCCTTTATAATATTAGTGTGATAGTATGGATTGTATTACAATAAATACAAAACAGACATAATGCAGCTAGTTAAGTATTAGCTGACCTAAGTGACCTTATACCTGTTTTTAGGGTTCCGTAGCCAAATGGCAAAAAACGGAACCCTTATGGATTCGTCATGTCTGTCTGTCTGTCTGTCGGTCTGTCTGTCCGTCCGTCCGTATGTCACAGCCACTTTTTTCCGAAACTATAAGAACTATACTGTTGAAACTTGGTAAGTAGATGTATTCTGTGAACCGCAGTAAGATTTTCACACAAAAATAGAAAAAAAACAATAAATTTTGGGGTTCCCCATACTTACAACTGAAACTCCAAAAATTTTTTTTCATCAAACCTGTACGTGTGGGGTATCTATGGATAGGTCTTCAAAAATGATATTGAGGTTTCTAATATCATTTTTTTCTGAACTGAATAGTTTGCGCGAGAGACACTTCCAAAGTGGTAAAATGTGTGTCCCCCCCCCTCTAACTTCTAAAATAAGAGAATGATAAAATTAAAAAAATATATATAATGTACATTACCATGTAAACTTCCACCGAAAATTGGTTTGAACGAGATCTAGTAAGTAGTTTTTTTTTAATACGTCATAAATCGAAAACCGCAATTTACCTTTCACAAAGTTACAACGAACTACAAGAACTTTTATATTATGTTACTTGCTGCTACGGAACCCTTCATGGGCGAGTCCGACTCGCACTTGGCCGGTTTTTCAGTAAGTTGCTTGGAAAGCCTTAAACCTCTTGTTAACGACAATTGACAACGGCCCGATTTTTATAACGGGCGACGGGCCGACGCGCAGTTTTCAATAGGTTAGTGTGGGTGTTTGTTAACGCGACGGGCACATACCCGTTGCAACGAAACAACGGATACACGCACGTCACGTCGCCCCGCGGCGCGACGGGTCGGTCCGATGCAGTGGACCACGTCATGTCATAGAAGTGTGTTGATGACGATGGATGTCCGTACGTTTTTACCTATAATTATCATGAATCATTCGAAAGAAGTTAAAGAACTTTCTTCCGTCTTTTTTTAAATCCTCCATGAGAGCATGGAATACTCCATAAGATTCTCCTTATATAATAAAGTAAGATGAACCCATAGCTTCTTCCTTTTTTTTTTGTAGCTGCTGATTTTTGTATAAATAGTAGGCTAGAAAAAGCTCTTTCTTTGCACTCGACATAACGTACGTGCGCTTATTCGCCCTTGAAGTACAGAACTGCATAGCTATTCACAAACACTCGATACGCTGCCGTATCGTATCGAACATTAATCATTGTTATCGTAGGAGTCTTCTAAACGCTGTTCACAAGTCCAAAACCCGAAAATTTTGTCAGTTTAAATCAAATAGACGCCCGCTATTCTTCCAACAGCTATTTGCTGTTGAGGGCAAGTCAAATCAGTTATCGAAATGTCAGATTTTCGGTACGATAGCCTGTCGTATTGTTGTGAATCAGGGCTCTGATATCGACAACAACGGACGCGCTCACATTATATTTAGCGGATCGTGTACAAAGGTAACCGTTTCGCGTCGGTCCGTTACCCGTTGACAAAAACGGTCGTTAACAAGAGGCCTTAGATGGCAATACAGTTAGCTCACACTACATAAATCATTCTTTAAATTCAATTTTAAACAATACCTAATAGATTTTTCTGACATTTTATTGTAAACTTTCTTGCTTTATCGGAATAATGTTTTACAACATTCTCTTCCCTGATCGACCATTAATTACCTTCATCGAACTTACTTATTGAAACAAAACACTGCTTATAAACTTTATAAGTCGTATCTCATAGACAATGCATTTTATTAGCACCTTTAACGTAAGTTTAAGGCTAAAAGACTTATAAGCACTACAAAAGAATAAGAACCTACCTACATATATGTACGCAAGGCTACACATCAAGCTATACATAACCAGGATAAGCTGAGTTCTGATTGTACGAAAAACCTATACAATGCGAGGTCAGCTGAAACTGGCTGAATTATAGCTTGATGTGTCGCCGTGTGTACTACCTTCAGTCAGATGCCGACAAACTATCTAAAACTTACTGTTTTTTCAAATATTTTAAAACATTAAGTTCTTGCACGAAACAACTGTAAAAACTTTAGAGTATTTTGTGGAATAAGATCCAACAGCGGAACATACGTTTCTGAGAATTGCCTGAAAACCATGTTCAATCAAGAAAGTCGTTTTGGAGACTGGTGGAAGGTATTCTACCTGTCTCTTACGTGTACAGGTCGCGCAATGGTTCTAGATCGCTCGAAGAAAGTATAGGGGGCAATCGGCGCATGTGTACAATCGCGCACTGAAATTCTTAGCGTGTTATTAAGGGATTTTTTGCGATTGTACACATGCGCCGATTGCCCCCTCTACTTTCTTCGAGCGATCTAGAACCATTGCGCGACCTGTATTGAAGGTGAAGTTGTGATTGTAGAGTGGAAGTGAAACTCCCACTTGCAGTTAATAATATTGTAATTGGCACACGTGGTCAGGTACATTTTTAGCACATATAAAACTAGTAGGGACAAAATAAACTAATGACTTAGGTAAATCTAGTCCGTGTCCCGCGACGGTTGACAAGCAAGAGAGGGGCGCTACTTAAGGAACGCTATGGTTAGCCCCAGATCATAGATTCGTGTTGCCACTTAATAAGGGTGCGTTCCTGACTAACTTATAAACACTTATCTAAAACATCACAGGCGACGCCACGTATTCTAAGGTGCGTTCACAAATGCACAATACGTGACGCCACATCCTCAATGAAAATATGTAGTTTTATACAAAGTTGAAGTTGTTGATGGTAGTAGGTACGCTATTGTATAATCTGTGGTACGGTGTAAAGAATAGAGAGGGATTGGGGACTTTTCTTGGTCATAGTTTCCTAGAATCGCTTCAGTAACTCCATTTAGGATATAAAAGAAGCACAATCAGCCTATTCTGTTCCCACTGCTGGGACACAGGCCTCCTCTCAGTGAGAGAGAGTGCAGGGCTGTAATCCACCACGCAGGCCCAGTGCGGGTTGGTAGATGTCTTCGAATTTTTGGTTCTTGGACATGCCGGTTTGCTCACGATGTTTTCATAAATGGAGTCTTTACTAACTTTAAGCCAGACTGCCCAATTTTTCGCCATCCTTATTACTCAATTCAAGGTCTACGCCGAATTATTAATTAATGTATTGGTTTCTTCGGCATTTAGTGTTTCCCTCTCATCATCTGCTAAGCCTTTTTCCGATTATGTTGGGATCGGCTTCTAGTCTAACCGGATGCAGCTGAGTACCAGTATTTTGCATGGAGCGACTGCCTACCTGACCTCCACAACCAAGTTACTGGGTAATACGAAACCCCTTGGTAAGACTGGTTGTCAGACTTTTGGGCTTCTGACGACCCGTAACGACTGTCAAGGATTCACGAATGACAGCCCAGACCAACGGCTTAACGTGCTTTCTCGAGGCACGGAGGGGTCTTGTATGTAAAGATGGTCACCCATCCACGGGCCAACCGCGGCAAGCGTAGCTTAACCTGATCGATCGACCTGTGCGGCTGTTATTACTTAGCCACAAGGAAACTCTGGATCAGCAGCTCAGCATGGCCTACTCAGTGGCATCTCAATTTCCACCCGGTCCCAATAAATTAGCCTACAAAGCGGAAACGAAACTATGTGAAATGATAATATAAGAAATTATGAATAAAACCTTTTTAATTTTTTAGTCTTGGTATTTTGATAACTGTCCCTTTGGTCTCGTGGTCGCAAGAGCGACTGCTGAGCTTGGGGTTCTGGGATCGATTCCCACGTCCGGCAAAGTGTTAGTGGGTTTTTCCAATAGAAATATCTCAGTAACCGCCCGGAATTTGGAAGTTGATGGTGGGCCCGGAAAGCACGTTAAGCCATTGGTCCTGCGCCTGGTCTCTCTGGTGATGGATTTCCGTACCATCGGACTATAAGAGTGAGAGAAGAGTGAATGTGTGTGTGTGAGTGATATGACTAGTCTCCGCTGAAATTGGCTGCGATGGCCGAAATTCGGTCTGAAGGACTACAACATTTTGATAAAATATGCTGACTAATTGTAGGTTTTCTGTCAGTTATCTAAGTGGCAATAAATTAGAGAATTTAACCGTCATTTTCCTTATTCATTTCAGCGAAGAGGTGTCATTGAGGCATTGTCTAATCAAATCAAAACCCACCTACGCTGAAAACCGACCTAATACAATCGACACGTATCAAGATTGCGTCACTTCGGTAATGATCGGCAATCATCGGGCCACGACGTCAACTTTCGCACGGCCGATCATTGGGGCCAATTCTTTTGTTTGATAAGTGTGTATAATGGCGGAGCGGTCACGTTGGGATGCTATCAATCATTTGGACATGTTGACGATGGCAACGATGGGCTGTGGAGTCGCTAAGCTTCAGGGTATTGCGAGGAAAATTCCTGAAAGTTGATGCTAAGAAAGCAGGGTGTTTTCTTGGTGCATTTACTAGATTCTCGCTTCTTATTATGATGGTTGAAATGTTTTATGCTCGACAATGTAAATATAACGCAATGGATATGTCGTGATGGCCCACTGGTTAAGGTGCCCGCCTCTCATGCATGAGGTTGTGGGTTCAAAACAGGGTAAGTTCCAATGTGACTTTTTAATACATCGGTCTTTCTTAGTTTATGTTAGACATCACCTATTTTGGTGAAGGAAAAACGTCGTGACCTAAACTTAACTTAGATAGAATGAATGAAGTCTGAAATCGCCAAACCGCAAGCGTGATGATTAATGCTCATGCCTTCTCAATATGAGAAAAGATCTTTGCCCTACAGTGGGACAGCAATAGGCTATTTTTACATTTCTATGGGCTAGACGTATTATGTATTATGAATATTGCGATGGTCCCTATTAACAATGTCGGTTCCGAAAAAAAAACCATTGTTCAGTAGAGCAGTTCAGTTTATTTTGGCGATTAAAAAAAATTATAAGACTGTGGATGTTCAAATTTGCACTGATTGTTTTATGTATTGTATACTATGTACTGAACTACTGACATAGAGAATATGTTTATTTGCGGTAAACATGACGCATAGAGAGAACAGAATCACAAAAAAAGTAAAAAGTTGGGGGAAAACATGCACCACATCCACGCAAAACGGCCATCTCTCAGCATAATGCTAAGACCCTAGACTAGACAGAGCCCCAGGCTGCTGAAAGTCCTTCAAGTTTACCTCATTGAACAAGGAATTGACACGAACTGTGCGGATTAAAATAGCTTGTGCCATAACAGTCAACAAAAAAAATGTCTGAAGTGGTCACCCTAATGATTATGTATTAGTGTAGAATGTAGATGATGGACGTCGCACAAGTTTGTTTTATGGGCGTTTACCGTCTGACTCATATACATAATGTGCTAGCACCTACTAGGCAGCGAGGCAACTTTCCAACTGCAACTAACGGTCTAACTCGGTGATGCTTCGGGAAATCTTTAAAGAAATTCATGCCTAATCAATCATCTGCCTGAGAGCAGTGGTGGCCCTGGTAACAGTCCCCACTTACGAGTTGTAGGTCGTGGGTTCGAACCAAGTCAGACGCTTTGCTTTGTGTAAATTATTTCATTACCACTGCTCTTAAAAATGGTGAAGGAAAACATCCCAGAACCAAAAATTCGAAGACATGTGACATCTACCAAACCGCACTGAGCCCGCGTGGTAGATTACAGCCCACTCACTCTCGTAGAGAGGAGGCCTGTGTTCCAGCAGTGGGAACATTATAGGCTGATCATGCTAATGCTTAGGCATCTGCCTAGTCCTTCCCCATATATGTTGGGGTCGGCTTCCAGTCTAACCGTTTGCTGCTGAATACCAGTATAGGGGAGTTTCCTGGGTAAAAAATTAATAATTAGATTTAGTCCGTCAGTTAGATTATCGAAAAATAATGGACCTTTATTTTTTCTTTTGTCAATCAAACAAAAAATGACAAAGATAAAGCGCGTCAAAATTTGGGAGTGGGGGGTCGTGACGTCACGCCGTGCTAAAAAGTGTCGCACGGCGTGACGTTATGCGGAACCTTAACGGGCGATATCTTCATCATTTTTTATATAATTGACAAAAGGAAAAATAAGGGTCCAATATTTTTTGATAATCTAACTGACGGACTAATTAGAATTTTTTAGGAAACTAGCCTATTCTACATACAGTGGCTGCCTATCTGACCTCCACAACCCAGTTACAGGGCAACACGAGCACGACACCCCTCGGTAAGACTGATTGTCATACCTACTACAAGATTCTGACTGTTTCTAACTATGATCGATTGTCCCGTGCAGCTGAGATTAGCCACGATCCCATACTATTAAAACAAAATCGAACTTCCGAATCCCAATCCTGCCTTTAGAGAATTTCAACTCAAAGTTGAATTAATAATGCTATTCCCCTTAGATCTTGTAGGTGTAGAATCTTATACACTGATCGTCATCAGTCTAAGTCTGCATCTGGGTCTAAACCTGAAAATATGAACTTATTATCTAGGTTAAAAACAAAACACTTTACCCAATATGAGAACTAAACCCAAGCTCGCTCGCTATGAAGTTTAAAATATTCAAATTGACTTCACGTATTTGATAAGTTCCGGATAAATTACCTATCTGGAAGATAATTTCATATTTTTGGTTGTCTTTATGTTTAACTAGCAATCTACTGCTCGCGACTTCAACCACATGAAATTTCGGCCCCCGACCTATCGCGTTGCAGCTCCTAAGGGTCGCAGCGTTATGTTAAATAGCCTAAGCATAACCTTCCCCAAGAATTGGGCTATCAAAGACAATTTTTTTTTTTAATCCAGTGGTAATTCCGGAGATTACCTCCTCCATACAAACTTACAAACAAACAAAGGGGTTTGAAGGTTTTGGCCCTAAAATCAGCCGCCATTTTGATTTTTTTCAGAATCGCGGTGCACAACAAAAGTTATATATGTGAGTGGTTGACCAAAAAGGGACCTGCACAGCTATTCACAAACACTCGATACGCTTCCGTATCGTATCGAACATTAATCATTTTTATTGTAAGAGTCTTCTAAACGCTGTTCACAAGTCCAAAACCCGAAAATTTTGTCAGTTTAAATCAAATAGACGCCCGCTATTCTTCCAACAGCTATTTGCTGTTGAGGGTAAGTCAAATCAGGTTATCGAAATGTCAGGTTTTCGATACGATAGCCTGTCGTATGGTTGTGAATCAGGGCTCAGGAGGGATTGGAAACCGTTATTTTTTTTTTTTGAATTTTTTAATGTGTGGTCTTTTAGCTTTGTTTTGGTCTTACCAGAATATTTTTAGGTGCCGTAGTGTTTTTTTTTATGATTTTTTTTCGCCCGCGCACGAGTCGAAACTTGTTTCTACACGAAATTTCAAACGCCATTTACTCGAAATCAATTATTTTCCCTTGAGGTCCCTTTTTGGTCAACCACTCACATATTTAGATAGAGGACACTTATACAAACAAAAAATGTAATTAACATAATATCCTAAAGCGTCAGGCTTCGGAGTTATTCACCGAAATATAAGTCGAAAACTACTAAGATTTTTTTGTTTTTTTTTCCTTCCAGGTAAGCATATTGAACTATTGAGGTAATAGAAACGTTATGAAACCTTTATGGAGAAGAAACAAATGAAGAATAGACATTTTTTAAATAAATAATTAAACACGGCAATTTATAGTTCGTTTTTTTAATCCCAGAGACTAATCTGACAAGTGTTATGTTAAACTTCTATACTAAAAAAAACGAAAACACAAAAGACTTAAATGTCAGATTAGTCTCTGGGATTAAAAAAAGGATCAATAAATTGCCGTGTTTAATTATTTATTAAAAAAATATCTATTCTTCATTTGTTTCTTCTCCATAAAGGTTTTATTACGTTTCTATTACCTCAATAGTTCAATATGCTTACCTGTAGGGGAAAAAAACAAAAAAATCCTTGTTGTTTTCGACTTATATTTCGGTGAATAACTCCGAAACCTGACGCTTTAGGATATTATGTTACATAACATTTTTTGTTTGTATAAGTGTCCTCTATCTAAATATATAACTTTTGTTGTGCACCGCGATTCTGAAAAAAAAACAAAATGGCGGCCGACCTTAGGGCCACCCTCCATACAAAAATATTCAAACCCCTTTACCTCTTTATAAAATTAAGGGCTGATTTTTAAATTGACAGATAATTTTTATTCTTGGAATAAATTTGACGTCTGACAGGTTTTGTATGGAAGAACTGTCAAAAATTCAAAATTATTCCTCGAATAAAATAATCTGGCATTGGAAATATCAGCCCTATGTATAGAAAGTATAGATTTATCTGATACAGTACCGATCTGTACACTGCGAAACAGTTCCTTAATGTTCAACTATGGCAAAAATTATGGCAATAGACTAGCTCTATTACCTAATGGCTTTACAAATAAATGGTTTTACTTAACTGTAACCAGTAACTGACTAGATAGTTCCCACGGCTAAGTTATTACTATAAAACACAGTTCTAATATCTCCTTTAAGAGGCTGTATGTATATTTAATGATCTCATCATCAATTTTGTTGTTTAACTCCATCGCAGCGCCATCTAGCGATAGACACCGTAATCTGAAGTACCGTACTAAGAATTTAAAGAAGTTTTTTTCAATTATGAGTTTTAACAAGGTAAGTACGTAGTAAAAGTTGATAATTACAAGTTGATTGTGGCATAGAGTGGTCACCAATCCATGTGGCAAGCGTGATGATTAGGTGGAACGTCATCTGTCATTACCTACCTAAATTATCTGCCTTTTTGCAAACTAAGAAGTAAGAAAGGATCTGAATAGAGGGCTAGTTCCAGAAATATCAAATAGGTAGTACTGATAGATATTATCAAATAGGTAGGGCTGATTTTTCCAACGCCAGATAACTTTATCCAATAGGAATAATTTTGAATTTTTGACAGTTCGTCCATAAAAATTATCTATCGATTGAAAAATCAGCGTTTGATCAAAATCAAATCAAATCGTTTAAATTATTCCATAAAATGTTGCATACCTACCTATTTCAGTGCAAAGATACATTACGCCATGTAATGATGGCACGCAAATATTTAATAGATAAAGTAAGAGTGCTGTAACATACCTACAGTAATAGACCAATTAATAACAATTTTTAGGTATTAATTATTCTTTAATTTTTGTCTATGAACGAAGAGAACAATACTTACCTACCTACATATATTAAATTCAATACCAATTTCAATAAAAATCGAAAAGTAAAGGGAGTAGGTATTCGAGTAGAATTACCTTCGTTCTTAAGTCGGTCTTCCCCAACCTGTTTTAAAACAACCGTATATTTTCTTTATTTCTATTTTCAGTCATAAAATAATAGATATATTTTACTGAAAGTCTTTTAGTTGTAGGTACAGACTAACGTATGCACATTGCCTAATTAAAACTCTATTTTACTTACGTGGATATGATAACTGCATGTCTTAAAACGTTCTCCAAGCTATTTAGCTTGGAGAACGTTTTGCAATTAGCAATTATAGTTAAATTTTAATTCTCGTCGAAAACAATCACAGACTTCCGTTCCGCTACTTAGACAGGAATAAAATTACGCTGGAGGCCAAGCCATATAACATACAGAAGTACGAAGCGAATACGACGGCGCTTCCAATTAGAAAACTTAATGAAATTGCATCAAAAACGACCTTTAAGTAAACATACATTCCTGGTTTTATATCGCAACGTAAAGTCGCATTGTTGGACTACCACACAGCCTTATGGCAGACAGAGAAGAAAGATGCTCCCTTCTCTTTCTCGGGCGGAGCTTGGCCCGGTGTGGCCCATGTAGTTAGTCCACTCTATGTGAGGTCTCGATCATAATTTATTAACCGGGCCCCACAAAATACCAACTCGAAATATACCGGAGAAATGGCGATGTGAATTATTACTAACCTTTTTTCAACTTAGTACACGCTCAGTAACGGTGTAAATTCATGCTAATTAAGATATCCGAATCTTCTATTATTCATGTTGATGAGTGATCTCATTTTTTTTTATATTTTTAAGTAGGTACACTCGGTTTATTAAAATGGACTTTCTCCTATTAGCTGGGTGTTATTACGGGGCATTTTCAGAATTTGTTTTTGTTTCTGCTACTAATTTTATTGCGTTATCGTGATATTCTAATGTTTTTAACGTAGGTAACGTTGTTTGTATGTGAAAGCGTTTTATGTATATGAGGCGTGTCAAAGTGCACTCGCCGAAGAGATTAAGAGTTCACAGTGTAGGTAGGTATTCGAAACTTGTAGGTACCTACAACTGGTGTGAACTCAGGTCAAAATACCTACCTACCGCTACCGTCTACCTACGTGGGTAATCGACTTGGTTTTATTTTTCTTGTTCAAAATAATATCTAGTAGATTTAATGGGGTTGGTAGGTACTTAGCTTCTTTTTTTTTTTATCGAGAAAAGCTGGTTGGCAGCCGGGAGTCCAGCAATAGTCTCGTCCCGTATTTCATTGGTCTTAAACATAACTGGCGAAATGTGTGTACATACTCTGCACACTCTTAGGTACAGGTGTAGTGTTATGTTATACCTAGCAGGTACTACCTACTAGGTACTAGAAGGTAGGTACTTTGATATGTTTTGCTTTAGATGCTGCGGCGCGTTTTTTGCTCACTTATTCGCAGTTCATTTTCAAAAATGCCAGATCATTTGTCTATCACCAAAAATCTAGGAATATCTTTCGCTTTCCGGCTTCAGCTATGCCATAGTAAAAAAATTGCCCGTCAGGTAAGTTTTATTACTCATTAAAAATGTTTAAAATACCAAACAAAATCAAAAGCCATTTATTAAAATTAGGCTGAGAATCAGCACTTTTCGAACGTCAAAATTACAAAAGACAGACCCCCAAAACTCCCGCCCTTCACCACTTCCTAGGGCTTTCGCTGGGGAGAAGAAGTGGCGCAACAAACTCCCCAGCAGTAGGTGTCTGTTCAGTTAGAAAATACTCGATTCTTATACTTATACTTGATCTTTATTACTAGATACTGTAGGCTGCGTAACTCAGATGTGCGCTTTGGACATATAGGTTAATTAAAAAGCGTTAAGCTTTAAAAACAGCATATATTTTATAATGACTTTACATTATTATTTTTAAACTAGCACACTCTTGACAAGTCAAACCTAATCTAAATCTTTGACACACGCTTGAACGGTCGAACAGCAGATGCCATCAATTATGACCGACCTGCATTATAAAAGGTAAGGCTACATAGATAGCCTCTACAATACCTAGCCACCATGTTTGTATGTAATTAAACAGAAATTACCTACGATTAGTGAACGGGACTAATAAAAGAGGAAAAAAAGAAAGACAATAAGTACGTTTATTTGCGGTAAATATGACGCAAAGAAAGAACACATACCAGATACAAAAAAGAACAAGCCCCTATCAAGACCGTAGGTACTACCTATAAGTTTAAATTACCTAACGAACATGAAGTTTTCCTTTCTTCAGTCACCCTCACCACCAATCATGATACCACCAATAAGTAGGTACCTAGTAAAATAGTACTAAAGTTTTTTTATGTTAACTAAATAATACTGAACCGGTGGCGGTGTCTGGCCGGGGTTGTTACTACTACTACTTCTGCCACCTAGCGTCGAATAGCAACATTAAAAAGAGAGTTGCAATCTAGCATGTGCACTAGAGGGCAGCGCCAAAAAATTTTTATAATGGCATTATATTATGATTTACATGAAAATCATTATTCAAATATAAAAATTAAATTAATACATCAGCAATCAAAAATAAAAAATACCCGGAATAACTGAAATCAAAAGAGTATGTTTCATAAAACATATTATAATAAAAACGTTAATTGACATTATATTGACAATGTCAATATTGACGTCTTTGACAGCTCCCAGGTGCTAAAGTACTCTGTCTGCTACTTCGAGAAAAAAAATGTTTATTTATTTATTGATTTCTATGATTTAATCATGAATAATCAATTAATTGAGAAAATCATAACAGCAAATAACCTACCTTGTCCTCAATTCGCATATGAAAATCCAGTGCTCGACAGAAACGTAGCTAAGGCACTTTCAAAAAGTTTCGTAAAAATTCTCAACTTGTCTCAAACAAATTCAAAAGTTAACAACAATCTACGACTATCTATACTAGAAAATATAAGAAAAATGTGTCAAGTTGAACCTGAAAACCACAATAAAGTCGATGAAAACTTTACCACTTTATTATTGGAGCTCTATGAACAAATAATTAAAGATTCTACAACTATAAATACTGAATCAACGGAGAAGAGTCTGGAAGCATTTTTAATTCGAAATTTAAAAGATATGAATCTCAGTAGCAGACACAATTCACCATTGAATCCAGAAGTCGTGCAGGCTTTATTAAATTTAAATCAAAATGGAGTATACCTTGATGCCTTATTGAAAGACATTATTCATTGGAATTGTAAAAAAACCAAGAACATTCGGATACTAAATGACTTATGGGCAAGTGATAGTATTAGTACAGTGAGTCATACAGCTGAAGATATTTCGATAAAATTGAAACCAGAAATTGAGAAGTGCATTTTAGAAAAATGCTATACTATATTGAACGAAACAGATCCAAATATTGAAGGAATGTTTGTTACTGATGCATCTCTTAAAAAAATAGTGAAAAAGGCGTCTAACTCGGCCAATTGTTTCCAAATATGCTGTGCTGTACTCAACTACTTATTTGTAATGACAAACTTTGACACAAAAGTACAAAGGTTTGTTCAAACATTTGTTGAATGTGTTAAAGAGAGCTGTTCTTGTAATGCGTTTTCTGTGTTATATCCCACACATCTTAGTCACATAACAGTCCTATTAGACATAGATATAATAGAACTGCCCCCATCATTACAAAATAAATATATTGAATCCACAAAACAATATTTGTCCAAGATAAAATCAAATTCAAATAATGATTTTATAATGCTATTGTCTCATTTTCCTCAATGGTTTGATATTAATTACTCACAGTGACTACATTACTACAATGTTTTAAGTTGTTTAGGAGTTTTATTTATTTTATTAGTATTTATAGCCTTGTTTTCAGAGTGATTGTAATGAATATCATGTTCATTCATTATCAGGGTGCTTACTCTTGAATTTAATTCCGATAGATCGACATTAGAATTGTGACGTTTCGTACTTTTGAGTTCGGTTTAATTAAACTAAAAGGTAGAATTGGGTGTCCATTTTGGTGAACTAAGTGGAAATTAGGGCCGGGCTCCAAAATCAATCATCCAATTTTACCTTTTAGTTTAATTAAACCGAACTCAAAAGTACGAAACGTCATAATTCCAATGTCGATCTATCGGAATTAAATTCAAGAGTAAGCACCCAGTTCTGGGTCTGCCCTTTGGCAAATGCTTCCTCCAAACCCTTTCAATTCTCCCTGTCCCAGTCAGTCCATGACTTTCCAACCGTTCCCACCAAGTCATCCAGACATCTTTTCAAGGGTTTTCCCTTCTTTCTCTTCCCTTCCCTAGGGTAGAAGTTTAGGAGTTTGGTGGTCTAATAATATGTGGCAAGTTAAAAAAGCAATATATTTTTTCAAATGTTTTTATTTAATATCGCAAAAATGTATCTTATAAGTAGATATTAGTTTAGTATGAAAGATCAATAAAAAACTAGAAAACGAAAAAATTGTTTTTTAATTATTATGGTGAGTGTTGTCCACCAAAACTTCTTTGTAGCGTGCCTTGGGCTCAACAGGCCCTAACCTAAATAACTATAACAAAATATTAATACTTAATGAAAAAAAAAACAATGTATCTTTAGAGGAGAATCAGCAGCAATCAACTTTCAAAATCATGATTTCAATGACGGTTATTGCATAATTTAAATCAAATAAACACAAAAACTACCGGTATAGTTAGCGCCACGAAAGATGAGACTTGACAAACCACGTGGTTTGACTTGCGCAGTACATTTTAGGTCTAGCGGTATGAGCCGCTAGGAGTATGTGTTCTGTGGGTATGAAGTCTGAGCGCGGGACGGGACCGAACGTCATAGGGGCGGCGGAAAGAGTGCGGGAGGCGGGGTCAAGTCTCATCTTTCGTGGCGCAAGCTATAAGCACCCATACCATGTACACGCTCGATTTTTTATCGCGCACTGGATTTATAATGCACTGCTTGTAGCAGTATTTTTTGACGCTGGGATGCACTCTTTTGGTTTCTCAACACCAAAAGTTGAAAATTCAATGCGCCATGAAAAATCGTAACGTTAAAACTCGCCACTGCGGACGACCTGGGCTAGACAAAGAAAACGCCAAAAACAAAAAGTGAATTATCAAATAGCACATTATTTGTCTCCAAAACCATAATGTACTAGTTTCATATAAATATCATCACTTTTGGTATTCAATTTAATAGATCTAAGACATAAACCTGTCTTGCTGATCTGCATCATCCTGTGTTGAAGGGACACCATGTGCTTAAGCATTTGTTCCAAAAATGGGAATGTTTTGTTACAAAAGCCACAATGGAAGTAATTCGGCCGTATCTGCAACAATTTAAATATGAAATTGGTTTTGGATTTGGTCAACTACACACTTGGGAAATTTACCCCAGAGATACCTACTCGTAATATCATCATCTTCATAGCCTTTTTCCAACTATGCTGGGGTCGGCTTTCAGTTGTATCTGCATGCAGCTCAATACCATTATTTTACCCTTGGTAAGACTGGTTGGTTGTCAGACTTTTAGGCTGCTGATGACCCATAACAACTGTCAAAGAACCACGAATGACAGCCGGGACCAACGCGGCAACAGCTTTTCCAAGGCACAGAGGAATGTAAAGATAGTCACCCATCCACAGACCAACCGCGGCAAGCGTCGCTTAACCTGATAGATCGACCCGTGCGGCTGTTATTACTTATCCACAATCAATATCCTATGTGTAAATAAAACTGGGACATATAATAAAAGACCACTTACTTCTCTGAAAAATTGACCTTCTTCTACATGTGACATGACAAATTTTGCAGCTAGAAACTTATTCATATGCTTTCGAGTGCCACAATGTTCCCGCTCTTGCCCCTGCGGGAGTAACTCGTTGCATGCATAGCATTTTGTCTTCTTAAAATGTGGATCCTCAATTTGACAAAGAAGAAAAAAACTAAATATATCAATGCTTAAGTAGTCAAAAACATAAAACTCTTCATCTTCGAATAAATATTCCAGCCTACATTGTAAAATACTTTTTGTTTTAATGCCTCTCATGTCATGTTTCTTCGGACTTATAAGACCTTGCAGCTCCAAATTACCTTGATGAGTAGCACCATTGACGTGTTGTTTAAAAATATTCATATTGGCTGACAAATATCGGTCACATATCAAACACCACCCTTTGCTGCCGTTAAAGTTTAATTTGATAGAATGATCTTTTCCATATTTCGCCAGTTCCGACCTCCGTTTGCCAGAGTCTATAATATCACAGTACACTACTTCTTTATCTAAAGATGCATTAGAGTGAGGCTCAGAATCTTCTGCCTTATTTAGGTTTGTTTTCATACCTTCAGTAATTAAATGAGTTTTCATATGCTCCACCATAGGCATCCAATTGATGGCCATAACTAACTGACAATGTTTACAAGTGGCTGTGTCTGCTTTTCTGTCTACCAAAAAAAAATCTTGCAGAGGGCCAAGTAGTTGATCACATATTTTGTCCATCTTAGCTGTACCTTCTGTTGTGTTCCCATTATTCTTGCTGGATTCGACTTTTTTTTGTGCCTCGATTTTACTCTCATCAATATTTTCACAGGTCGGCCAATGAATGCTGAATTTCTGAGCTGAGAAAACTTTTTTACAAGAGAAGCAGTGATATGTGTCATCATTGATCTGAAATACATATACGGTATTTTAGGGATGTCTATTGAGAAGATTACTTAGTATCTGATTCCGTGTAGCTATTGGAAGGCACAAGGAATGTGATGAGTATGAAATTATTCAATCTGACCTACCTTCCTGTAATAACGTTCATTCTTGCATTTAGTTTCAGAATTAATCAAATTAATTATATGTTCTTTTAATCCCATGTGAAAATGAATATTTTTCACTTCTACGTTGCAAATAAGACATTTCTTATCTACAATTGAATTCCATTGAGCCATATCTAGTTTGACTTTATTTATGAGTATAGAGCCAGAATCATATTGGCCTATAATCTTCGTTTCTGATTTTGGATTAGTTTTCATAGCTTTATGTTCATCATTCTTGATGTGTTTGGTAACAGCATCAATATCAGAAACTACAAAGTTGCATGTTTCGCAATAAAAGTGATTCTCAACCTGAAACAAACAATGCATTTAAGTAAACCACTGAAAATCAGAGCTGGACTGTGGGTCCCCCAAAGCGCAGCATCATGCGTTACCATCAAGATGAAGGACCAAGTAAGTCTTGGAAATCAGCCTACGTGAAAGTTTGTTTTGCTGAGTGGAGTGGAAGCCTTCTCGTCACAGTCACGTGCAGCTGCTGCCAACTATACAAGTTCTGTGTTCCAAGTTCAAATCTGTTTTGTTTCTATGTTTATTATTTGAGTTATTCTATCTTTTTGTATCCACGTGATTCAGTGACAAATAAATCTATCCTAAAACACCCACTGACCCTATTTTTCTTTCTTCTTTCTAGGCACTTATCAGTAATAGGTAGCGGCAGTCGAACTGTTAGGGAATAGTAAAAACAAATTTTACTATGGTTAGGGGAAGTTTAATAGCTTTAATTAGATTGGATGAATAATTGATTGGCAATTCTCTTACCTACCTTGTATATAAAGTCTTTTCTGAATCTTGGGAAATAGGCTTGATTTTTTAAGGCCTTTCTGTGGTTATCCCAACGAATATGTTTTTCAACACTTGGAATTCCTCTGATTAGTTCGTCACATAACAAGCAATAGTAGACTACACTATCAGATAATATAAAGTTTTTACGGTATTTATCCATTATGATTAATTCTTGAAACTTGAAACAGGTAAATAATTACAGGTAAAGGACTGGTATTATTTGTTAGGTATTTATTTTCAGACTCAACCTCAACCAGATAAACCTACCAGACTCAACTCGAGTGAACGTTAAACTTTTAACTTGAAGCTTGAAGTTTGATTGACTTTTATCTTTTGCAGGTAGCAGGTAAAGTGTTACATGCTCTATGGTTACAGCACAGAATACTATTATAGTTACTTTACTCTTTGATACTATTACACTGGTTATATGCTTGCGGTTGAGACGGTGTGTGCACAGAGTACTCTATTGTGTGGACCAAGCAAGGGTGTGGACGAGGGTAGGACAAACATCTTTTGTTTTTTCCTGCTATAATAAAAGTGGGTAAGGAAGTGGTTGTTAAGTTCGACGGTCTAAAATTACCTTCAAATAAACCATACATCAATGTAGTCACCATCCATGTTGTTCTGTAGGATTAAGAATATCAAGTTTTAATTTTCGTTAATATTTATGTAAAGCGAAACGTAAAGCTTCCGTGGAATTAGTGGAATTAGTATGCATACTATATAGAGCCTTTTCCAAACTATGCTGGGGTCGGTTTCTAGTCCGAATGAAGCTGCATACTAGTATTTTACAAAGGGCGACTACCTATCTGACCTCCACAAGTTCCACAAGACCACAACCCAGATACTGCGTAACACGATACCCCTTGGTAAGACCTTCGATCTACTCATGTGGTTGTTATTATAGGCCTATTACATTACACGATTTTCTCGGGTCCTGTCTGTTGTGTGACCTGCCTACCAGTTAGGGCGCCGCCGCTTATTACACTTACGCTAGAAAATGTTTCTGGCCTTAATTAACTCCCAGTCGTTAGTAAAACGTGGAAGCCTTTGCACGTCTAGCAGGAGCCACGAGCCCCTCTGTAAAATACTTTTTGGTGCTATGATCACTCAATGATAAACTTCTTTATTATCTGTATTATTTGATTTGACAGTTAGTTAGTCTGTCAATGACCTGAAAAAGCATTCCTCAACCACCGTATTGCAATGTACATTTTAAGCATAAGTATGTCAGTATCTCTTTCATAATCGTTTATTATTGAATGCTGTTATCTCTTTCACTCGTGACACTCAACAGCTTTATTGTACAGGCGCCAAGCGGTTTTACTTTTTCTCGCTTGTGTTGTGTTGTGTGCGAAATAATCAATCAATGAATCTAGCATCTTAATAATTTACTCCACGTTTTGTGTGTACTATAAAAAAAAAAACGAAACTTAAACATTTATTTCCCAAGAATGTAGTACAGGCTCACTAACAGTCTAACAATCAATTGGGCACCATTGGGCATCGCTTTGCGAGCCATTGAAAATGAGCAAGCGACGCCGTGCATCATCCGGTGCTTCGCGTGGGGCTGATTTAGATGATAGTGATGATGGCATCGAGCTAAGCAACCCTGGACCTCCGCCATCTACTCGGAAAAGGAAGAAGTTGGACCCAGTAAGTTAATATTTCTTAAGGCATTTACGCCGTCGCCGGCTTATACATATCTAAGTAAATATGTACATACATATACACTGCATTCTACATGCTAATGCGTTATTTACATGCTCGTTTAATATAATTAAAACGTATAAACAGGTAGGCCTGTTTTTAGTTATTAATGACTATTATTTTTATGCAGTCATATCATCAACCATTCAGTTTATTGGTGAAAACTATTGTTTTGTATCAACACAGGCACCAGAATGGCAGGCTAATGTACATTGTACACTAGTTTTGTCAGTGTTGAAAAATAATAATTTTAACATTTGTCAGGAATTCCATTCAGACTAAATGGAACAGATGAATAGAAATTCCTGTACAAAATTATTGGAACACTGAATGATTCAGTGTTCCAATTTTGAACTCCATACATCGTTTTTAATGAGTAAATATGAATATGATCTATTTATCCTGTCAGGGTGAAATCTGCCAGCAACTGTATGACACTATCAGGTCATACAAGAAAGAAGATGGGACGTTACTGTGTGACTCGTTCATCAGGGCTCCGAAAAGACGTCAGGAGCCACAGTACTATGAAGTGGTGTCACAACCTATTGATTTGCTGAGAGTAAGTTAATCCGATTGCCAATTCAATTTTTATGTGTCCTGTAGAATAAGAGTTTCAATTTTATATAAACTGCTCTTGTTTTCACCATCCCTCTCCTGTCTTAATTTTTGTTTTAAAAGACTTGTTTATTATTTGTAATTGTAACCCCACAAATTCTAAGCTTTGACAATATTCTGGGAGAGGTCAGTCAACAATCTCCTAGACTAAATTCAAAACCAGAATTTATAAAAAAAAAAATCACTTAGAATTTTTACATTTGTCTGTATACCCGGGTATGCTTTGGGATCTCCAGTAGTCCACAAACCCCAGATTAAGATAACCTCATCTAACACACATGTTAATTCTCCATAGGTACAACAGAAACTAAAAACGGACACATATGAAGACATTGAAGAGTTGTCCGCAGACATTGAGCTTCTTGTGAACAATGCTAAGGCATTCTACAAGCCTGACACTATCGAGTACAGAGATGCTGTTGATCTTTGGAAGCTCTACATGCAGACGAAACAGGCTCTGGAAAATGGTGAGAGAAATTTATTGGAATTGGTAGGCTTCTTGTACATGACGCCGAAGTCGGTGTGGCGCATACACGATATTAATTTTTATACACAAATATGCAGTGCGGCTCCGGCGTCATGTACAGGTAGCCTATAAGTGTAAAAATATTGAATAAAGGTGCTATAGTCACTTTTTAGGAAAACTTTTTTTCCTTGCCTTGTACACTTTCAATTCAGCCAAACGACCATCTGCCACAGCCTGTAGGCAGCTAATGGTCTTCTTTAGAACAGATTTGATTGACTTATGTCTAGTCTCCGAGTTCATCAGATAATAGGTATTAATTAAAGCAAAGCATAAGCAATAGTAAAAATTAGAAGATGTGACATCTACAAACCCATTCCTCTCATAGAGAGGAGGTCTGTGTCCCAGCAGTGGGAATATTCTATGCTGGTTATGTAGACAGCAAAGTTCTTCCCAAACTGAGGGTTAACACGTTGACTGCCAGACAACAGCCACAATAGAAAATCTATTGTTGGCGGTCGCCGGTGACCGCTGTGGCAGTCAATAACTTAAGCCTTACCAAATAGATACACACCTCCCAAAACCTCTAATACATACCATTACAATATTTATTTAGGTAATAAATCGCAAACTTATCACTTTTTGTATAAAAATTAAACAATTTCTTTCCTGTAAGGTGAAGACATCAAGATGCCGAAACTATCTCGCACTGGCTCATCTAGCCGAAGATCGGATGTAGCAGAGGACCTGTCGGAAACCTCAACCAACAATGAAGAGGATAATGTCTTTGAAGAGTTGTTTAGCGCTGTAAGTTCAATTTTCATCTGATTGTTGCAGTACTTTACACTTATTAAGACGATGCACCTTATACAATCCAGGGTGTCTACTCCGAAGTGACACATACGAATGATCGGAACGATCCGACACACAGCCGAACCGAAATGATTATTGAAGATGTCGGAAACCTGGATTGTTTTGGACCAGAACCTGGACTGGACACATAGGGTCATCCCGGTAGTACCTTCCCGTGGAATATTTTCAGACTTCCACGCGGGCGAAGCCGCGTACACGCGGACAAGCAATTATTTTAAACTCATTCTCATTCATCAAATCATCACACTAATATTATAAATGCGAAAGATTGTGAGTGTGTTTGTTACTTCTTCACGCAAAAACTACTGAACGGATTTCGATGAAATTTGGCACACAGAGAGTTTATAACCAGGATTAACACATGGGATACTTTTTATCCCGATATTCCCACGGGATCGAAACTTATGCGGATGAAATCGCTGGGCGCAGCTAGTAATAAATACTTCTTAAATAAAGTTATCAGACAATTCAAAACTCAGCTACAATGTAAGTTAGTGGCTTCTGCCCGCGACTTCGTGGAAGTCGCACGATACACATACTAAAATAACAGCCACATTTTCATAAAACTCCCTCGCCCACTCGCGCCGTTTTCGTTTAGCGTTCTTTCTGACTTTTTTCTTTTTTTTAGTCTCCCTAAGGGTCGTAGCGGGATGTTAAATAGCCTATAACCTTCCCCAAGAATTGGGTTATCAAATGCAAAAATAATTTTCCAATATTTCCGGCGATTAGCGCGTTCAAACAATTAAACAAACTCTTCAGCTTTATTATTAGTATAGAATATAAATTCCAGCAAAAGTCAATCTTATTTTGTGGTAATTTTAAAGGCAATTGTAATGTTAAATGTCGCTTTTCTGTCCTCAGGTAATGACAGCAAACAGTGATGGTCGGCCTCTTTTCCCGGCCTTCCAATTCTTACCATCCAAAAGGCGCTATCCAGAATATTTCAACGTCATCGACTCCCCAATAGACCTGAAGACTATTGCCCAGAAAATCCAGGGTGAAGAGTATACGACCTTGTCGGAATTGGAGAAGGATTTACTCCTGATGGTCAGAAACGCTTGCCATTTCAATGAGCCTGGAAGCCAGATCTACAAAGATGCTAAGACTTTAAAGAAGGTTGGTGTGCTAATATTTTTTAGAGTAGTGGTCATTCTGGCACAAAAATATTCAGTGGTTTTCTAAGAAAGAGTAGTGTTTTTATTGATTAAAACATAATTTTGATGCAAAAGCTGAGAGCAGGCCCAGACGTAACCTCCCCGACTTACGAGATGTATGTAGGTCGTGGGTTCGCGCTTTACTTTGAGTAAATAATTTCATTACCTCTGCTCTCAGAATAGTGAATCAAAACATCGTTAGGAAACCGGCATGTCCTAGAGCCAAAAATTCGTAGACATATGATATCTACCAACCACACTGGGCCCGCGTGGTAGATTACAGCTCACTCACTCTCGAAGAGAGGAGGCCTGTGTCCCAGCAGTGGGAACATTATAGGCTGATTATGTTATGCAGCTGTATATTTCTCCATCAATTCACTATAATAATTTATCAGACCTAAAAGCACTGTAGTTGCATAATCGATTCCTTTTCGCCTTATTGACACCACAAAATCGCTGTAAAAATATCAGCCATAATTAGCAATTCCTCTGCACACCAATTAGCACATTAAATTAGCCACACACCACACAACACAACACTACTGTCGCATCATACGTAATCAGCATTTGGCGTAGACGACCATTGATGGTGAAGTTTATCCAACAGATCATACAAATGCGAAAACAGGAGATCGACCAGCATGGCCGAAGCGGGCCGGCGAAGACTTCCGAACGCATCCGAAGTAAGAGGACGTCACGCGTGGGGCCGGTACCTAACAGCAAGGCTTTGGCGATCATGGAACCGCCTGGGTCGGATACAGAACCTGACGTTAAGGTAATGTTATAGAAACAAGTTATAATTACCAAGTTTTCAGTCAGAAACCTCTTCTGGATAGTGTTAACTTACTTTTGTCCGTAACTGTATAGTTGACCTCGTAATTACTTTGACACTTTTGACTAAAAACTTCCAGTAAATTTAAAGTTTCCTAAGTTGAAACGATGAAAGCTTAAAAATTTGACCTTGTCGTTTTATCACATGTAATCCAACGTTGGAGTAAAGCAATTACGAGAAGGATACATACCAATGTGTTTTTTTTTGCGTTTTCCTACTACCACGTAAATGTCAGTGGTTGGGAACAGCTATACCATTCCCTACTGCTGCAGCTCCTGTAAACCAGAATCTATTGTGGCGACCGACCAGAAAAGCGCTGAGGCGATGTAGCTCTGCAAGTTCCATTTAAACTTTAAAAAGGAGGTTATGTTTACTTACAATAACATTGTTTTATTTACACAGCATTCAGAAGACAGTGCAGGCGAAAGTGACGAAGAGAAACATGAAAATGAAGGTTCCCCGCAATGGAAACTGTTGGAAACCATCAGGAACCATTTTGGGCCAAACGGTAATACATTATTCCAGAGCTTACTCTCAATTATCAAAGTTGCAAAACTAATATACAAAACATCACGCCTGTATTTGTCGAAGGGGTAGGCAAAGATGTAGCTAGAATATGTATATCCACATTTCGCCATTTATGTTTGTCACATGTAATAGCGCGCTAGCCTATTGAAATTACTTCTGAGAAATTTGTAAGTAATGGAAAAACAATAACAATGCCCGACCTAGGATTCGAACCCAGCACCCTAATTTCGGAACACACTATCAGTCTCAATCTGAATAATTTTGAAGGATATTGCTAATCCATTGTTTCATGTGTTCGAAAAATTGGTCTGCTCAACAACGTAAATAACGCAATGAATGTTGTTGAACTGTCAAAATGAAAGCCATTGATACTGTTAGTGTTTTTCGCAATTACCCCGCAGGATTCCCGCTACTGCGCTTGTGACAACTAACCAACGAGCAGAAACTACATAAATATGAAAGTATTTTTCCTTTTCATTTACAGGACGTGTGGCAGAATCATTCTGGAAGCTGCCATCTCGTCGCGCCTACCCTGATTACTACAAAGAAATAAAAAATCCTGTGTCTCTGACCCAGATAAAGAACAAAATAATACGAGGCAGCTATGGTACATTGTCTGAAGTGGCTGGTGACATGAACATAGTTTTCGAGAATGCTAAACAATATAATTCACCTTCTTCTCGGTTGTATAAGGATGCTGTTAAATTGCAGAGGTGAGTTTTTCTATACATTTTGCTTGGATCTGTGCACCCTTAGGGCCTTATCATACTAGCGGATTACGAGCGTCCTCAAAGCGGAGCGGGCGAGCAACGAACACGCGTCGCATGCGCAGCGAATTCGTTGCGGGCGCGAAACGAGATCGCGGTGAATATTACTGTGCGTGTGTGTGTGTGGACGCCATTGTTACTGAGTGTATTGTACGTCGTTAACTTGCTACAAACACACGACGAAAACGTTGCGAATTTGCCACGCGTCCGCGACGTCTTCGCTGTGCAGCCGCGGCGTGTACGCGACGCATTCGCTGCGCGACCGCCCCGCCCCGCAGCCGCTCGTAAACCGCTAGTGTGATAAGGCCCTAAATGCGTATGCGTAATTTTGAAAGATATTGCTAATCCATTGCTTCATATGTTTGAAAGATTTGTCTGCTCAACAACATAAATAACGCAATGAATTTTGTTGAACTGTCAAAATGAAAGCCATTGTTACTAATAGTGTCTTACGGAATTACCCCACTGAATTGTGTATGAGTGTGTTGGATTGAATAATATGAAACTGCTTTCATGTTTCTTTATGGAAGCCCGTTTAGGTTTAGAGTGGTCAAAAATAGGCCGTCCTGTGTAATGTTAAAGCTGGGGTTTGAGAATAAATAAAATGCACCAATTAATATACAAATTCTTTATTTAATTTAATTACAAATGTGTACAATCAGTAGCTGTTTGCTGCTAGAAGTACAAATAATAGAAAAATACAATACAAACAAATTTTCTCATACATATTGACTGAACAAATCAAAATCAAAAGTCGTTTATTCAAAGTAGGCTGAGAATCAGCACTTTATGAACATACATTATAATTATGATGTCTACTGGACAAAACTATTTAACTACAATAACAAAAATATATATATAAACTGACTGACTTATTCTACTTATAATACTACTTACACTCTAAAGCCGGCTTTTGACTATGGGATGTAATATATATTACATCTTGAGCTATATATTACATCACGTGATTGCTGTTCACACTGTAAGCTATATATTTTGGAACAGTTCAGCTTCGATCATCACTGTGTCATCACGTTCTTTATTTAATTAATTTAATGCGTAGGTAAGGACTGCGTACTTCAAATATACAGGGTGATTGGAAGATGGGTGCAAAGCTTTAAGGTGAAGATAGTATAGACAATTTAGGACCATTTAAGCCATGGTTGTCTTAGACGAAGTCTTACCAAATTTTTTTAACCAAATTTTTAAGTTTTTTTTCGGAAATTCTCAAAATTTTATGAAAACTGCATAATTATGGCCAAATTGAATGATAAATTAATTAATTTTTTATTTATTTAATTAAAGTAATGTGTAAGCAACCAAGCAAAACATGTTTTAGGCTTCTGTGTCATTAGACATTTTTTTTACAGATATTTAAACCTCAGAAAAAGTAAAAAATTTGTACAATACGTCTTTTAAACCTTATTTAAAAAAAAAACGGAGGGTGCTTTTTTTGTTCAAACCTTTTTGAAGACATGCTTGATAATCGCTCTTTCTTTTGAGGTATCATTTATGCGGATATCTTACAAATTATTGAAATTAGGACCTAATAAACCAAATCGAGGGAGAAATTTTAAATTTTAGGCAGTCTAACAAAACACAAAATTTTTGCTTAAAAGAATACTTTATGTGCTCGAAATGATAACATTGTTCAATTCTAAGAATTTTTGGCACATGCAGGAACCAATTGAGGGGAACCCATTGAGGGGATTCTCTAAACAATGGCCACCGAGCGCGGTGCGACGGCATTTCCAGGTAGAACGCCCAATGAATAGCAAAAAGCGATAAAGAGTTGGTTTTTACAGCAAAATGGTCTTAGTTACTGAGGCAACAAAGTCGTTTTTCTTTAGTCAGGGTCAGTCGGTCTGTGATGAAGCCGTTACATCTTTTACTTATTAGTCAAACTACTGCCCTTGTGAGTGGACGTTGTCGTGTTGATTCACAATTTACCGTGTTCAGTTGTAGCCCTTTGCGTTCCTGCACGTGTTGTTTGCGTTAGTTTTGAACTTTTTTGTTTCACCGTGTCCAGTCGTAGCCTCGCGCTCCTGCACGTGTTGATTTTTGACTTAATTGTGTTGAGTTGACGTTTAGTGCGCTCCTACGCCGTTTTTCTTAATTGTTAAGTGACTATGGCTACTTTTTCCAATCAAGAATATGCGGATATCGTATTTATGTACGGTAGAGCAGACGGCAATGGATCTTTGGCGCGACGGATGTATCAAGAGCGCTATCCGAATCGCAGGATACCGAATGTCCGAGTGTTTTACAACACGTTTCGTCGTCTTGCCCAAGATGGGTTTCACCGCGTGGAACCTGGAGTCAACCCGGGCAGACACGAAACTGCCGTCGACGAAGACATTTTAGCAGCATTTCAAGCGGATCCTACTACCAGTACTAGAGCAGTAGCTCGAAATTTAAACATTTCTCAATGGAAGGTGTGGCATACAATGCACCAAAATGATAAGTATCCGTTCCATGGCAGGAGTGTGCAAGGTCTAGTAGAGCAAGATCCTCAAAGAAGAATTCAGTTCTGCCGTTTCCTCCTCAACAGAGACATCGAAGATGCGTGGTTTCTGAAATCAATCTTGTGGACGGATGAAAGTAAATTTTCAAGGGAAGGTATTACAAACTTTCACAACATCCATGAATGGGCCGACGTAGACAACAATCCACATTTTAAGAAGCAGGTGTCATTTCAGATGAAATTCTCTGTGAATGTATGGGCTGGAATAATTGGCAGAACATTGATTGGGCCCCACTTTTTGCCTGATCCATTGAATGGCGAAAATTATTTGCAATTTCTGCAAATTGATTTACCACTGCTGATAGAGGAATCAGGTGTCCCGATCTTCGAAAGAGACCGAACAGTCATCTTTCAGCAAGACGGCTGTCCAGCGCATTGGACTTTAAATGTAAGGGAACACCTCAACAATTGCTTTCCTGATAGCTGGATCGGCAGGGATGGACCCATCCCTTGGCCCGCTCGCTCCCCAGATCTGACCCCGTTGGACTTTTTCGTGTGGGGCCGGGCCAAGGAACTGGTGTATAACAACAAAGAAATTAACACTAGAGAAGAATTGATACAAAGAATAAATTCAGCGTTTGAGACAATGAAGCAGGAGATGATGTTGAAAATAACGACTACAGAAGTTAGAAGACGGGGCCGTGCTTGTATTAGGAATCACGGCCGTCATTTTGAACATGAAAAATAAATAATTTTAATTCAAATGTTGTTTTAATTAGTCTGCCTAAAATAAAAAAAATTCTCCCTCAAATTGGTTTGTAGGCCCTAATTTCAATAATTTGTAAGATATCCGCATAAATGATACCTCAAAAGAAAGAGCGATTATCAAGCATGTCTTCAAAAAGGTTTGAACAAAAAAAGCACCCTCCGTTTTTTTTTTGAATAAGGTTTAAAAGACGTATTGTACAATTTTTTTATTTTTTCTGATCTTTAAATGTCTGTAAAAAAAATGTCTAATGACACAGAAGCCTAAAACATGTTTTGCTTGATTGCTTACACATTACTTTAATTAAATAAATAAAAAATGAATTCATTTATCATTCAATTTGGCCATAATTATGCAGTTTACATTAAATTTTGAGAATTTCCGAAAAAAAACTTAAAAATTTGGTTAAAAATATTTGGTAAGACTTCGTCTAAGACAACCATGGCTTAAATGGTTCTAAATTGTCTGTACTATCTTCGCCTTAAAGCTTTGCACCCATCTTCCAATCACCCTGTATATTATATTATATCCCATAGTCAAAAGCCGGCTTAAAGCTATTTGTCTACTCTTTCTTACAAAATGCGCTAAGACATTATCATAAAAGCCGGGATGATTCTTAATTTTTAACAAGAAATGTTTTTCTATACAATTATTAGACAGTTGTACTCTTGACTTTCTTTCAAAAACAAACGCAACGTTCTTCGGTTTCTAGGTATCTCAGATAACTGCTGAGAGAGTGTCACGGTCACTTTGTATGGCGTCGAACAATATTATTAGACAGTTGTACTCTTGACTTTCTTTCAAAAACAAACGCAATGTTCTTCGGGTTCTAGGTATCTCAGATAACTGCTGTACGAGAGTCACATTGTATAGCGTCGCACAATGTTATTAGATAGTTGTACTCTTGACTTTCTTTCAAAAACAAACGCAACGTTCTTCGGTTTCTAGGTATCTCAGATAACTGCTGAGAGAGTGTCACGGTCACTTTGTATGGCGTCGAACAATATTATTAGACAGTTGTACTCTTGACTTTCTTTCAAAAACAAACGCAATGTTCTTCGGGTTCTAGGTATCTCAGATAACTGCTGTACGAGAGTCACATTGTATAGCGTCGCACAATGTTATTAGATAGTTGTACTCTTGACTTTCTTTCAAAAACAAACGCAACGTTCTTCGGTTTCTAGGTATCTCAGATAACTGCTGTACGAGAGTCACTTTGTATAGCGTCGCACAATATTATTAGATAGTTGTACTCTTGACTTTCTTTCAAAAACAAACGCAATGTTCTTCGGGTTCTAGGTATCTCAGATAACTGCTGTACGAGTGTCACAGACACTTTATGTAGCGTCGCACAATATTATTAGACAGTTGTACTCTTGACTTTCTTTCAAAAACAAACGCAATGTTCTTCGGGTTCTAGGTATCTCAGATAACTGCTGTACGAGAGTCACTTTGTATAGCGTCGCACAATATTATTAGATAGTTGTACTCTTGACTTTCTTTCAAAAACAAACGCAACGTTCTTCGGTTTCTAGGTATCTCAGATAACCGCTGTACGAGTGTCACAGTCAATTATGTAGCGTCGCACAATATTATTAGACAGTTGTACTCTTGACTTTCTTATACGTTTAAATTAAAACTGTATTTGCGGCACGATATTGTTCATACGGGTATATGAATAAATCCGCGGCACTTTCACTAACACGTCCGAGTGATCCACAGCAGGGAACAAAGACGTTGACGGGTCCATAGGTAATGTCGGTATCTGTAACAATAACAAAAATAAAGTTAATATCATAAATTAACCATAGCATACGACTAAAACATACAACTGGTGAAATGAGGGTGTAATATAGGAATACCTCTGTCTAACGCTTCAGAGATAACAGTCATGATACGGAAACTAATTTCGTTTAAAAACTACTACTACTATATTAAAAAAAATTGAAATTAATGGATTACTGATACTAAGACAGAAAATAAGAATAATTTTACGGAAGTGAATCTATTCAAAACAACATTGAAATGGTAATGTGAAATCATTTTTAATTAAGTATATAAAATAATTACCGTAAGAAATCTCGTGACTCGCACACACATTATAAGCTGAACATTTTTAAAAAAAGAACACTTCCTTGACTTAACACACGAAAAACGTGGTGTTACTCTGGCGCACAAAGTCGAACTGATTCAAAAATCAGAATTTTGGCCTTTTTATAGACGGCCGAAGCGTAGGGTTAGGTGGGAGTCTATTGTTCCTACCGTCGCACACTTTTCTGAGAATAAGTCCCCGTAATGAAATGCAGGTACCGAAAAAATACCAACTTAATAGGTAGGTAATTAAGCTTATCAGTAAGGTGATTAGGCAGTTCTCGGTATGTCGCTTTGTGCTTTGTATGAAGGTGATAATCCAGGTAACCCTAATTTTAGAACAATAGGGCAGTCGGCTATTGTTCTTAAAATTTTAGGACACTTTAGGGGCGTGATTATGTAGTTTTTGGAATTTTTACTAGTTAATGTTTACGATTAGGACTAACACTAGGTCTTCGTGGTGTATTAGTACGGCTGGTATTCGTAAAGGGGTTTAAAGGTTTTGGCCCTAAATCAGCCGCCATTTTGATTTTTTTTCAGAATCGCAGTGCACAACAAAAGTTATATATTTAGATAGAGGACACTTATACAAACAAAAAATGTTATGTAACATAATATCCTAAAGCGTCAGGTTTCGGAGTTATTCACCGAAATATAAGTCGAAAACAACAAGATTTTTTTTGGTTTTTTTTCCCTCCAGGTAAGCATATTGAACTATTGAGGTAATAGAAACGTTATGAAACCTTTATGGAGAAGAAACAAATGAAGAATAGACATTTTTTCAATAAATAATTAAACACGGCAATTTATAGTTCGTTTTTTTAATCCCAGAGACTATACTAAAAAAAAACGAAAACACAAAAGACTTAAATGTCAGATTAGTCTCTGGGATTAAAATACGAACTATAAATACATACATAATACATACATACATAATTAGCCTATAATGTTCCCACTGCTGGGACACAGGCCTCCTCGGTGAGAGGGAGTGGGCCGTAATCCACCATGCGGGCCCAGTGCGGGTTGGCAGATGTCACATGTCTTCGAATTTTTGGTTCTAGGACATGCCGGTTTCCTCGCGATGTTTTCCTTCACCGTTTTGAGAGCAGTGGTGATGAAAAAATTTACACAAAGTAAAGCGCCTATCTGGGTTCGAACCTACGATCTACAACTCGTAAGTCGCGGCTGTTACCACTTGGCCACCACTGTTAGCCGTTTATAATTATTTATTTTAAAAATGTCTATTCTTCATTTGTTTCTTCTCCATAAAGGTTTCATAACGTTTCTATTACCTCAATAGTTCAATATGCTTACCTGGAGGGAAAAAAAACAAAAAAATCCTTGTTGTTTTCGAATTATATTTCGGTAAATAACTCCGAAACCTGACGCTTTAGGATATTATGTTATATTATATTTTTTGTTTGTATAAGTGTCCTCTATCTAAATATACAGGGTGTTACAGAAAGGGTATATCAATACAAACGGGTTGAAGAGTGTATCTGGTCTAGAATCTTTGTACAAAATTTCAGCTCAAAAGCATTAACTTTGAAAATGCTTAATATTTTTTTATTTTGACATCACGGCGCTGCACTGGCGCGCGGCGGCGTGATGTGCGTATACTAGGCGCACAGACACACAACAGATAATGGATAATGACCCTCGTAGTGCGGTAACACGTTTTTTATGATTTCAATTTAATAAACTATCGAAATAAAAAAATATTAAGCATTTTCAAAGTTACTGCTTTTGAGCTGAAATTTTGTACAGAGATTCTAGACCAGATACACTCTTCAACCTGTTTATATTGATATACCCTTTCTGTAACACCCTGTATAACTTTTGTTGTGCACCGCGATTCTGAAAAAAAATCAAAATGGCGACCGACCTTAGGGCCACCCTCCATACAAAAATCTTCTAACCCCTTTGTGAAAGGAAACATTTCTTGTCTCGATTATGGTTCTATAGATTAGTTATATGTTTTAAGGTTCTAGAAATTTGCAAAGACAAAAAAAGAAATGAAGTTCGTTGAGAAATATGATACTGTGCTTACTACGGGTAACTTAATAGGTATGTGCGTAAATGATGGTTGAATCTTGAATGTAGAAATACTATGGTACTATGGTACTGTGGGACCTCGACGACGTTTGGAATCAAATCAAAATCTTTTTTATACTTATTAGGATTATATTGAATCTTTCTTTATATTATCATAATTCAATCCTTAAATATTAGACGTCAAACCTACGACTCTCATATGACATCTGTTTGAATGTTCGAAAGGAACTCGTTATAAATATATGCAGCGGCCTGACCCGCAAGGAGGTCAGTAACCCTCAAAGAAGTCTCTACATCAGCTACGCCCACCTTAGAATAAAAGTATGGGCATAGCCGGAGACTTTTATTCACACCATTCGAATATCCAAACCCTATCTTCCTATCCTATTGTATATCTACTTAAATCCGAGGAAGAAATTTACATGATGAGGTCCGTCTCTTGCAAGAGTAAGCTTAAGTCAGGACGTACGAACCGCGAATCCAACACCACGTTAAGTGTCAAGCAAATTAACATCTATATGTGCCAATATGCACCCATACAAACTAACGTCGTCATGCTTAAACCTCGTCGTGTCAAAACCTCGGTAAAAGGCGCGACGCGGCCTCCTAATAATAACACTTGATGTGAAAGTTCACATCGACCTAGAAGAGGCTTAAGAAAATTAACCGATCTTAGCATCAGATTCTTTTAACTCCATCGGACGGGATTGAGCCAGAGGGAGGGAAAAGTTTAAGAGGCCAGGGTTCATTGAAGAAAATTAATATGCTCCCACTCCAGCAAAGAATGTCAAATACCTATTTCGAAAATCAATTATTTAATATCAGTCAATACTGATAAAACTGTTGGTCCTCAAACACAAGTTGAACCGAAAGTGTCAACCAAACACACTTTGCAAGGGTTATACCCCTGTTAGCAAAGTCGGTGACAACTTATGCTGAGTGTCTGTCACTCAGCATAAGTTCGTAGGTCCCACATTGTGATCATCGTGCTCATTCTGTGGCTCTGAAACATTGCTAATTACGTTAATAAATGGACTAGACAGACCCGATTCGATGTTTTCATCATTGTATTCGCTCTCGAACACTTCTATCGGCTCCTTCTCCTCCTCTGCGGCGATGCACGCCTCGCTGCTGCGCTCGTCCTCATCTCCATCACTGCCAACTTCCACGCTGCTTTCTAGGCAGCACTGCTCGTTCTGTAGCGGGTCATCTTGTCTTCCACTAAATAATACAGAAGCATCATTATCTACATTTACAATATTTTCTTGTCTGCTTTCCTCAGACAGATCTTGTGCCATCTCGACTACTTGCACCTTAATCATTTTTCTATCTCTGTGACATTTACATGGAAGCTCCTCCCATAACACTTCACATATCTCATCAAATGACATGTCGTCATAGTATTTCCACTTATGAACTGCCAGGGCAGCACCCTCAAGATATGCGCTTAATATGAGCGCCCAGTCGCTCTCACGCCATTTATTATAGGCGGCAACAACTTCAAATCGCCTCAGAAAGTCTTCTAGGCATACACCGTCCATGCCCGCAAAAACTTGAGCCATCTTACTCTTTTTATATTAAAAAAATACATATAGCCACTTAGCTTTTTCTCCTGGCGACGTTTCTTCGCATCTAATAAATACTCACAGTATACTTTGAGGCCTCGCTTGGCATACGAGAGGTTTTTTCACTTCTATGAGTGCTGAAACAAAATCCTATCTCGCAAGTTTAGCGAATATCCTGCGAAACACGGCGCACTCCGCCAAATGTGGGACCTCGACGACGTTTGGAATCAAATCAAAATCCTTTTTATACTTATTAGGATTATATTGAATCTTTCTTTATATTATCATAATTCAATCCTTAAATATTAGACGTCAAACCTACGACTCTCATATGACATCTGTTTGAATGTTCGAAAGGAACTCGTTATAAATATATGCAGCGGCCTGACCCGCAAGGAGGTCAGTAACCCTCAAAGAAGTCTCTACAGTACCTACTTGGTTTTTTTTTTACTGTTTTTAGTTTAGTTTGTGATCTTCCTGTACGGGTCGCAATAAATACTTTTTCTTTCTTTCATTAAAACATGCTGAAAGCGCAAAGCAGGCAGGTAAAAACATAGTGGTAAAGAAGGTGCATTCTGAAAGTTGACAACTTCGCAAATAACGTCACTGTTGAAAAATCTTAATTTGATTTATAACAATAGAAATGCAATTGAGTCTCATTAGCCATAGTTGAGCTACTACAATAGTACATTATGATACATGTGTGCTCGGTATCATACGACGTTTTTCAACACATTTGCGAGGAATAAAACAGGCTTGTATTGTTAAATATTAACTTGTATGGATAATGGCGGGCTGGGTTTGTTTTTCCGCGCGCCGCGCTAGCGTGGTGCGCGCGCAGGTTTACCCATAGAGTAAGTAATGGCGCGCGTTTATTTATTTAAAGGCACAGACAAAACGTATGTCAAATTGTAGTTTAGTTAGTATGGAATTAGAAAGTACTATTGGCATACAGAAATATACATTAATTCATTGAGAATCCGCAATAATAGAACGCCAGTGGACTTTTCTGTTTGGTTCCGCGAGGGACCACGGACAAAATTATTATAAGGTGCATCCAGACAGAGCGTGGCATGCGCCGCAAGTACTTTTTTTTGTATGTTAGAAAATTGCAAAAAAACGTTAGAAAAATTGAATTTCGCGGGCTACAACTGCGCATTCATCTGGTAAATACATTTTAGTTCATTTTGGGACCAAAGACAATTCAGACTATTAAAAAAAAAAGTGAAATATGGCTCGCGGATTCCTTTTGGCATGAAGTCTCTTTGAAGAGATTAAAAAAAAAACGCACTTCTCCGACCTCCGACTAGTAAATTAAATAGTTATCTGTGGAAATAAAGCACAAGTACCGTAACGTAAAGAAAAAGCACGCGTTTGTAATACACTGCATTATTGTCCTAAAAGCGGTGCATTAAGAGCCATTTTACGAGCAAGTGTGTTGAAAAGCATTTAAAAGTTTCTGAATGCATTTTTTTACACCTAATGTAAACAACGAAATTTTCGACAACTATTTCCGACGCTCACGAAAAATCGAAGGAGTGGAGGGAGGCCTTTGCCCAGGAGTGGGACAGAGCGGGCTAGTTAAAAAAAAAAAAACCGACGTTGCCAACTTTCGGAATGCACCCTCTTAAGAAAGAACAAGCACGTGGAATTTTATTATTTTAGTCTATAGTCCCATGCTGCATTTAATCATTAAATAATCCGTATTTCTGTTAACAGAATAATGCAGCAACGCGTTCAAGAGTTATTGGACATCGTTCAAAGCTCGTCAAGCGATGACGAGAGCCTTTCGTCTGTGAAGAACCAGGCGCAAGTTCAAACGCCTAGGCCTAGAGGTAAAGTTAGGGGTAGGCATTTTTTTTTTTTAACTTTGATGTAGTGAAAAATTATTGAAAAAAACAGCTACTCTGTATTGTCATAGAGATACACAGTTGTAAATACAATTTATTTACAGGTCGTCCACGTCTGAACCCTGTACAAGCCATAGCGCCTGCTCCCGTCAGCACTCCTAACAAAACTAACCTCCCGTTGAAGAAGAAGCTCCATTACATCTCCAAACAAATGGTAGAATTCACCTGTTCCGACGGCAGACAGCCCATGTTGTTGTTCATGGAGAAACCCAGCAAGAAACTGTATCCGGAGTATTATAATGTGATTGATAAGCCTATAGATATGATCACTATTGAGGCTAATATTAAGGTATGTTTGACATCTTTCACTGTCTATACATTTTTGGGCTAAATGTGAAAGTGAAGCCATATTCAGAAAGAATACGTTTTCCTTACAGAACCAAACCTTTAGGGTCATTCTCCGTTGAGTTATACAAGCTCTAAAAAATAATTTTGTAAACAGTATTTTTCAAACTCGTATAGGCGCAAGGAGTGACCACACATATTCTAATGGTATATAACATTTATATTGTTTGGCATTTTAATCATTTAGCCTAAAATGAATGATCTCCTTTAATTACAAAAAAAAAATCGCCTTTATTTAGGATTTTAAGGCGAACTAGACCAAACCGCGAATAAAATTTTGTCGTCTAAAAGATTTTGTATGTAAACTGTCAATTTAATATTTATTCGCGAGATAAAATATAATTAGTTTTTACTAGGTATAAAAGATTGGTCAAATTCGACCTTAGGATTGCTAAAAATATTTAATCTTTTTCCTAGAACCATAATGTAGCTAATGGTCAGTGATTTAATTCTCAGGATTAATTAGCAATTTCTAGAAAGGTTTTAGTTAGAAGGAACTCTTTGTTAAAAATGTAAAGGACGCAGCTGCAAGCAAAAAATCTACTGAAGTTGCCGCTTTTAAAAACAATTAGCGATAGCGACACGCCGGCAGCCTAATTGCGGAACGCCAAATAGTCAAATGATTCTGATCAGTTGGCTTCATTTCTATCACAATTGGCTTCATTTTACGATTTTCGAATTGCGAAACTCTAGTTTCTGCGCAGGGCCTTAACGTTCATAATTGGTTTCATAATAAACTAGAGTTTCGCAATTCGAAAATCGTAAAATGAAGCCAATTGTGATAGAAATGAAGCCAACTGATCAGAATCATTTGACGATTTGGCGTTCCGCAATTAGGCTGCCGGTTGCAATGACGATATGACAAAATACCTATAGAAAGAAGAAAGAAAGAAAGAAAAAGTATTTATTGCGATTCGTATAGGAAGATCACAAACTAAACCAAACACAGTAATCCAAGTTATATAAAAAAAAGTAATAAAAAGAAAAATTAACAGAAAGTCCTATACGAGGCCAAAAGGCTCCTGTCTCAGCATGATACTGCAACAATTAAAAAATAAATGTAACAACCCTGGTATATCCTATCGATATTTCTATACTATATCTAAATTAAATATGAATGTATTATTATTGTATACACATAAACCTTTCGGAATAAATGCTCTAAATTAACGTTGACAACCGCATCAAAATCCACTGTGAAGTTTAGAAGATCTAAACAGCCACACAGACAGACACGAAAAGCGCCTTTGTTTTGTACTTTGTAGTAGTCAATAGATACTGTCTGTAAACTATCACATGGTCAAAATAAAAAAAAGAATAATACTGTGTCGGATGCGAGACAGCGACAGCAGTCTCCTGGGGCCGTATATATTACGAAGTATAAATGCCATCATGATTCCAGTGCGAATAAGAGATGGTGCTATCGGTCATGTATAGCTCCGTCTCTCTCTTACACTGGAATCATGATGGCATTAAACCGTCATAATACGGCAGCTGAGCATTGTTGCTAGCAAGACTGAAGGCCACCTGATGAGTCATCTGTGCGCAGTGCATGTATTGTTGCCAGGTGTCTCCAGAAGATGGCATAATAGGTATAGGAGGTCTTAAGTTAGGCACATTATACAGGGTGAAATTGAAAACATGCGACAAATCGAAATGGGAGATTGTACTCATCATTATGAACAACTTTTACTATGGGACCAAACCTGAAATCGTGAAAAAAAAATCAGCTGTTCCCTACATTTATGTTCGCATAACTTGTCAAACTGTAGGGAACAGCTGATTTATTTTCGCGATTTCAGGTTTGGTCCCATAGTAAAAGTTGTTCATAATGATGAGTACAATCTCCCATTTCAATTTGTCGCATGTTTTCAATTTCATCCTGTATTGTTATTATTGTTCTAAATTTGTTTATTCTTATACTCCATAGGATTAGGTAGTTAAATAAAGGTAAACAAAAAAACCACGTGTCTTAGTTAACCGACTAAACGTAATACCTGTCTAGTCTATTCAGTTGTTATGCTACGTTACAGCTGTACTCTTCAATTTAGCAACGTTATTAATGAATTATAATGTTGCTAAATTGAAGAGTACAGCTGTAACGTAGCATTACAACTGAATATACTGGTATTACGTTTAGTCGGTTAACTAAGACACGTGGTTTTTTTGTGTACCTTTATGTAACTATCTAAGCCTATGGAGTATAGTTAATTATAGTTTAAGTAATACTAACAAAATTATGGGTAATATGCCTGAATTAAAGATTATAAATAAATAAAAAACGTGCGTCATTTTTCACATCGATAACTTTCATTCCAGAACGATCGCTACAACTCAATAGATGAAATGGTTTCCGATTTCCGCTTAATGTTCTCAAACTGCCGTCAATTCAACGAAGAAGGCTCCATGATATATGAAGACGCGAACCTCCTAGAACGAGTGATGAACGAGAAACTCAAAGAGGTTAATAACAGTACTAGTTTTGAGAGGAAAACTCCTTTGAAAACGTTCAAAGCGGCGCCCAAGGCTAGGCAGTTATCGCCTTTTGAACAGAAACTGAGGACCCTGTATGATGCTATCAGGGATTATCGGGATCCTAAAGGTTTGTATTTATTTATTTATACTACTGGAACGCCATACAGTAATTACACCAACGGAGCAAAAATTACTTCATGTGCTGCTTTCCATCCATCCTGTGCACGGTGGACATCGAACGGGCGGCAATGGAACACACGCTCACACAGCGTCAACTCCATAGTTTCATTACTCCATCCAAATTGCGCACATTCTTTGCGATTTTTTTGATGAATAATGTTTCGTTTTTTAAACAAAGTTCGTTGTCGCATGTAACTCTCTTGGAGCGAAGTTGCTTTTGCACTCTTGGCGTTGACTTTCACAACACTTTTGTTAAACTACGGTTTCCTAAAAGAGCGGCTATTTTTTGACGCGTAAGGGTCCGTTCACACAGACCGGCTCGGAGAGCATCGGCGCGCATTTTTCTTTTCACACAGACCGGATCGTATACGCTTGGAGTTGATCGGAGCGGAGCCGCCAACTATTTCACATAGACCGGCTGGAAGCTATCTGAAAGCGGATGCGCTCGGAGCCGGTCGGATGCGCTCGCAGCCTGTCGGATGCACTCGCAGCCGGTCGGATGCGCTCGGAGCCGGTCGGATGCACTCGCAGCCGTTCGGATACGCTCGGTACAAGTGCACACAACTGTTCCGTTTTAAATTGTGCTATCATAATGGCGGTCGGCGTGGGGCGGCGTGCACGCAATCGGAGCCGATTGGCTGCGCGAGCGAGAATGAGCACGCAATCGGAGCCGATCTGCTGCGCGAGCGAGAAAGAGCACGCAATCGGAGCCGATCGGCTGCGCGAGCGAGAAAGGGCATGCAATCGGAGCCGAACAGCTGCGCGAACGAGAAAAAGTACGCGATCGGAGCCGGTCAGCTCCTCTTATTATTTCACACCAAGCGCGTTCAAGCATTCTTAATGACAAAAGCAGTGCACATGCAAAAATAAACCTTACTACAAAGACTAAAAACTCTGTTTTCAACGTGATAAGAATCTGCTCTCCTCTCCGAGCCGGTCTGTGTGAACGGACCCTAAGGGTGCATCTCATGATTTAAATCTTTGCCGCTGCCATCTCTTTCATGATAGCCGTCACTGCTGCAAAAGTATCGTGACGGTCTAAATGTTACACTTTTTTTCTCGGTCTAGCACTCATTCGCCAAGTGTGCAACCTTTATGGTAATGGATGAACAATTTGTGTAGAGTAGACCGTAAGTCGTAAAAGAATAAAAAGTCGGCAAAAATGTTAGGTACCACAGCAAAATTCTTGTGAATAGTATTTATTCCTATTTCCTGCGAAGAATAAGCGCTTGTAGTATTGTATTCTCTCGTGGATCAACAATAGCTTTTTTATGAGCAGTCCTTACAGGAAATACCATGTTATGATCGCCTATTGGTTTGCCAATCGTGATGATCTCGAAATTACTAATGATCATTCATTTTAAGCTTTGCTGAAAGGCGTTTCTCCTCAAAGTCAGGCTAAATAGTAATCGCCTTCATGGAATTTGAATATGGCCTGGCCATACCTAAGTGCAGTGTGCAGTGGTGGTCCAGTGGTAACGGCCCCGACTTACAAGTTGTAAGTTGTGGGTTCGAATCTCGGCATGCGCTTTACTTTGTGTAAATTATTTTATCACCACTTGCTCTCAAAACGGTGAAGGAAACATCGTGAGGAAACCGGCATGTCATAGAACCTAAAATTCGAAGACATGTGACATCTACCAACCCGCGCTGGGCCCACGTGGCGGATTATGGCCCACTCCCTCTCATAGAAAGAGGAGGCCTGTGTCCCAGCAGTGGGAACATTATAGGCTGATTATGTTTACACCTAAGTGCCCTTAATAGGACAATTTTAAGACTTGATATAGAAGACTATACTCCTTAGGCTTAGGTAGTTAAATAAAGTAAAACAAAAAACCACGTGACTTAGTTAACCGACTAAACGTAATACCAGTCTATTCAGTTGTTATGCTACGTTACAGTTGTACTCTTCAATTTAGCAACGTTATAAATCATTAATAACGTTGCTAAATTGAAGAGTACAGCTGTAACTGTGCTGTGCTGTAGCTGTGTGTGTGCTGCTTTTTTTCGCGTTTTCGCTTTTTTTTTTAAAGTATGGATTTAATTTCTTCCACAGCCAACCGCCAACTTGCCCTAATCTTCATGAAGCTACCAAGCAAAATCGAATACCCCGACTACTATGAGCTAATCAAAAACCCCATAGACATGGAGAAAATCGCCCATAAACTAAAGAACAACACCTATACTTCTGTCAACGAACTTGCTTCTGACTTCATACTGATGTTTGATAACGCGTGCAAGTACAACGAGCCTGACTCACAGATTTATAAAGATGCCTTGATCTTGCATCGGGTTTGTTTGCAGACTAAACAACTTTTAAGGTGAGGTTTTTTATATATTTAATGGGTTATTGTGAAGTTTCTAGGCTATTACGATAAAAACCAGTGTACAGTCACGTCTAAAAGTATGTATACACTTGGCAATTTTCAATTGCGATTTTTTCGTGAAATAACGAATGCAACGTTGAAATACGACACTTAACATAAACCTATGGGTTCGATAATACTATTTTCGTAATAACATAAAATTTCATTCAAAAATAAAGGAGAAAGTCGCCTTTGGATAAAGCCAAGTGTATACATACTTTTAGACGTGACTGCACAATACAAAATAATCAGGCCAATACCAAAGCTTTAAATGATAACATTTACCCTCACCATACTTAGAATGCTCGAAAAAGTGTCTATTCTGAGATGAGTGAATTTCACATGTCCCGTATGGTACGATAGATACGATTTTCAGTATGAGCAAGCGAGACATGTTCAGAAACGTGAGCATCTTTTGACGCGGTCGGGCAAATGTAACGATTTAAATATTTGGTAAACATGCAAAACCAAAGGTCTTTCGACTCGATGTTAATATTACTCAACTTGTGTGTTCATCCTCGTGCATATTATTGAGGTAATCGTATTTTAATGAATAGAGCAAACAAAAAAAAAAAAAAATACCATAAACCTGGAAGTTTTTAAACTACATTTTTTTAAATCATTTTCATGACAGTAAAGTAAGAGGGTAATAGATAAACCGTTTCGTTGTAAGCCCTTCATGAGTAAGAGGATTAACGTAAACAAACTACCTATTTTTTTTCGATTGTTCTCATAAAACAACATAGCTTGTATTCCCCGATGTGTTAGGCAGAGGTGTGCAGGACACATTGATCGACGGCGTTCGACAGTTTGTCCATACAAAAAGAGAGAAAAGTATGGAACGACGCGGACGTACGCATCCTTTCGCATCGACGCGACGAACGCGCTGTGGCGTAGTGTGCTCCTTTTCAATCGGCAAAGTGCGAAAGGCCGTCGATCAATGTGTCCTGATCCTTAAGTCCCATGTAATCATAAAAGGGGGCAAGATCAATTCCTTGTAAAGTAATAACGATTATTAAGTGAGAAGTGCTTTGTTTACTTAATCCTCTTGATTCTCCGAACAAAGTATAGTTATAACCTACGTCATTATGTTTAATCCCCAAGACAGAATATTTTATTTGTTGAATAAAACAAGTTAAATATTCTATCCCGTCTAAAATTGGGCGTATAATGTATTGCTTATTGAATATATGTATTATTGTGTATGTATATTTACACGCAACGTTCTTACGGGGTGAGCAGAGGATCGGGCCGTGTCAATCTCAGGTGCGTCTGCTACATTCGGAATGACATCCCACGTTTAACTATAGAGACGCAACTAATAAAATAGCCGTTCATTTATTTATGCATGTAGCAATAATATTTGTTGCAAATCGTCATATTGTAACGAAAGTATATTTTCGATAGCTATCTTGATGTTTTAAATGATTATAATCCTTACATAGTATAAAAGAAAGTCGCCGAAATGTCTGTACGCGCATAACTTCTGGATGACCGCACCAAATTAGATAATTCTTTTTTTTTGTTGTGCTCGGTATTGCCAGGACAAGGTTTTTATGAAAGTAAATTTCGGAAATTAAAAAAAAAATATGGCACCTGTGCGAAGCTGGGGCGGGCCGCTAGTTATCGTATAATGATTTCCGCGTATTGAATTTTGATCAATATACAACTAATAGAGAAGTATAGAAGAAAAAGTCATGTTGCGCCGACCCCAAATAAATTGCTATAGCAATTTATTTGGTGTCATCAACATAAATATGCAAAAAAAATGAAGACATTTTGAATTTCGCGGGCTACAGTGACAGGTTACATTGACATTCATATTTTTTTCTTAGTTGCGACTCTATTAGATTTGTGCGAAATATAGGGTCAAAATTTTAGTGGCTCAAAAGTAAAAGATTGATTGCTTTTCATTTATTTTCTAAATTACAATAAAAATACTAATTGGATGTTATTAATTAGATGTGTAGAAAAAACAAGGTGTATATTCTTATTGGAGCAAATGGGTTGACATAACAATGTTACCTATTATTCTTCTTTCTTCTTCTTTTTATTTTTTGTTCCTATTGTTTCTTGCAGGGTAATTGCGGATAACACTTAATGGCAATCGATCACAACGTCTTTGCCCAAATAGATGGCAAAAAGAAATGCATTGCGATCGATTGCTATTTTATGTGAACCCTTTGTACACGGCACGGTTTCTTGTATAAACCGCGCCGTAGAAAAAACGTGTCCGCCAACAAGCTTCTATAGTGATCCATACACATAGACCGTGCCAGCACACAGCGAATAAACTATAGCTTTTCGCGGCAAGAAAAACGTGTGTATACAAAGGGCCTTACGCAATTCCCCGCTGTTTAAATTAATATACATCCTGTATTTTTTATTGTTTTGCCTGATTTTGAATGTCGCTTACGTCACCTGAAGTTAAATTGTTACTTTCTAAAGATAAAAAAAAAAAACTAGTACCAAATGCATGATACTAAGAAAGATGCTCAGATGAAGTATCGTTTGCGGTTTTTCGGCCGATCTATGTTTTGTCAATTTCTAAGTAGTCCACTTTGGCGTGTCTGAGGCCAGATTGCACCACAAATCGATTAATGCATTTCACGCTAAACTTATTTAAACCATCATTCTGTCTCTGTCATCTTCAAATGATTGACGGAAATAGAACGATGTTTTAGCGAGCATTTAATGCATTCAGTGTTTCGTGGTGCAAGTGGGCCTAACAGTCAATATCTGAGTTTTCTGTGTTAATTTTCATCGTAGTTATAGTTTGGTGTGTCTAAACGTTAATATTATAAACTTACAAGTATTATTGATTCAGGGAAGACGATGACGCGGTACCGGATGTACCGGCAGCGGTCCAAGAGTTGCTGCTGAATCTGTTCACTAGCGTCTATAACCACCAAGATGAAGAGGGCAGGTGAGTCACATGTCTTGAATATTTTTTATAGGTTATTTGTTTGCTATTTGACTGTCTCATTGGTATAGTGGGCGCAAGCGTTTCTGCTGAGCATGAGGTCTTGGGTTCGATTCTTAGGTTGGGCAAAGTTTTATTGGGAATTTCTATCTGAAATTTCTCAGTAGCAGCTTGGTGTCTGGATTTGTGCCCGGTTGATGGCAATAGGCTCGCCCCCTATTACATGGGACTTAAACATAACGGGCGAACTGTGGGCTACCCAACCCTTCGGGGAAACGAGGCGTGATGCTATGTTACTTTCTTGTTAACTCTACAGCACAATTCGGATCGCTTCTTTTTCTGCGCAGACTTTTGTCGTCTTAATAACAGTCTAGTACTGCCTTACTGCAAGACCAAGGCCTTCGTTCCTTCATCCTTATCAAGGCATATCCTTATACATAGTATAAAACAAAGTCGCCGAAATGTCTGTACGGACATAACTTCCGAATGAACGGACCAAATTGGATAATTCTTTTTTTGTTGTGTTCGCGTTGCCAGGACAAGGTTTGTATGAAAGAATTTTTCGTAAATTCGAAAAAAAAAATTGCACTCGTGCGAAGCTGGGGCGGGCAAGTCCAGGATTCCTCACGATTTTTTCTGTCACCAATGTTCAAGATTATTTTAGACATTGGTTCGTCAAAATCTTCAACTATTTTCAGATGCTACTCAGACAGCATGGCGGAGTTAGCCGAACACGATGAGGCAGCTAACGGTGAGAAAGTGCGCGCCATCTCACTTGACTTAGTGAAGAGGAGGCTTGATAAAGGCCTGTACAAGAGGCTCGATCATTTCCAGCAGGATATGTTTGCGGTATTTGAAAGGTAAGTTTTAGATGTTTTATGAAGGATATAATTTACTGTTGCGACTAAATCTTGATTTGAAATGTCTACATATTTGTAAAAATATGCTAATGAGATGCAAGTTTAAAAACTTACAACTACTACTTTCCAAAAAGGTTTAGTAATCAATTGAAACAATTATATTGATCAGTGTACGTTCCGTCTTTATTGCTGATACATGATCTCTGGTTAACCAGCAAAATTGTGATACACATCTCAAATCTGGCTTATCGGAGCTCCAGTTATAGCAATATGTGATTGATAAGACCAATAAGAAATTAACCCGTTATTTAATTATTCTCAGAGCTCGTCGCCTTTCGCGTACCGATAGCCAGATCTTCGAAGACTCAGTAGAACTCCAGACCTACTACATCGACCAACGCGACCAGCTGTGCCGCGGCACTCTGCAGTCCCCTGCCTTGTCCTTCACAAGAGACACTATGGCGACCAGTGTGGAGCTTGTGAAGCAGTGCAAGCTGCTGCAAGAGAATGAAGATGAGGATGAGACCAGGTAAGTTCTTAACTAAATGATAAGTAAGGTAGAACTTCAGCCCTACTACATCGATCAACGATTCTACGCAACCAGCTTTGTAGGGCCGAAGCCCGGGGAAATGAGATTTGTCTCATAGAAAATATATTGCCACATTTGTTTTCCAATTAATTTTGTTGCGGGTTCTAAAACAGCAGAATCATTTTTTTTTTTTTTTCATTAGCCTAGGTCAAAGGTGACAGAGACAAAGTCAACGATGGAGCGAGCTTACCCAGAAAAATTAATCTAGAACTTGTTGAGGTACTTTGTTTCAGAGTCTATGATTTTCTCTGTAGATTCTGGCTTACAGAAGTTGTAATAGAAATAGTCTGACGGCATTGTCATCGCCCATATTGAAATATAGAGCTGTGCTACCACTGATTTGATTGTAAACTCTTTCTTAATATAACTTTCGAGTGTCACTCTTTCATATAATTTCATTGTCCCCAGGTCAAGCACAGACGACTCACTGCCTTCAGGCGGGGCCCCGCTCCAACAGACAGCGTACAGCAAGGGAGACTTTGTTTATATCCAGCCGGACAAAGGCAACAAGGAGCCCGCCATAGTGCAAGTGGAACGCGTGTGGACTAACAACGAGGGCGTGCCGTGCATGTACTGTACGGCTTATTACAGGCAAGTAACTAATGAGTTCACAATATCGCGGTCTTACGATGATACTCCGGGCGGCCAAGTATACTAATTTACAGTTGTCTTTTCATTATGCGTTTTTGACGATTTGCCATACAAAATCGAGTGAAGCCTCACAATGGCGAGAGCATTTCAACGTTTGTAAATTAGGAGACTTAGGCCCCAGCAAGTTGGCCTGCGGACAGAGAGTAATGGGTAGCTCACCGTCCGATCAGGACCAGGCCCGTGCCGGACGGCGCGTACGTGTTCCACGCGCGCCTCAAAGAGATGTCAGCATAAAGGAAGGGGCCTGCCAGGGCCGAAGCATGCCGGGGGTGCGGGATTGTTCGAAAGGGTTACCGCTACCCCGGAACATAAAGTGCTAAGGAGCCTGACACTCCCTTCCGCTCCACCCAGAGCGGGTGGGGTCATTTGATGATTTCCCATCTATAAAAAAAAAGGCCCCAGCGAGTTTTATCGATCAACCTATGTGTGGAGGGTAGATTCTACACACTATACTCAAACTACTTCAAAGTCTCCTTCCTTCCTATTTTTACAAGAATTGGACACGTATTTCATACGAAAAGCTTTTCAGCCCATCTTAAGCCGCGTATTCTTGGGAAAAAAAAGTTGAGAAGCAGTTGGACATCGTTTCGAGCAATATCAAAGGTTACTGATGGTTTATACGAGATTTTTTTTCATCTCGCTAGCACCACCGTAATATTCCATGTTGCCAGCAGCACCCTAGTATTCCAATGTTATCGAATGTCGTGCATCTTTTGTGGGGTTTAAAAAGAAAACTTATTTCATCTACAGGCCTCAAGAAACATATCACGTGCGCACACGCAAGTTCTTACACCAAGAGGTGTTCAAGACGGAGTCGCACCGCGTCGTACCTCTCGACCAGGTCGTGGGACACTGCTACGTTATGAACGTTAAAGAATACTTCAAGTTTAGACCTGAAGGTACGTGCATCATCATTATCTGCCATAGCAGTCAACATGGACATATGATTCCTGACTCCAATCGCAAGTCATTTATAGTCTATTCCAAAAGTATCTGATCAAAATGTAAACAAATGGATCAGAAAACGTACCGCAAAACGGGGCTACTTTGACTTCCAGGGTAACTTTGACAGATTTTGGAGCTACTTTGACAGAGCGCCAAGATCGGTTTTGACGTGTGCTCAGCAAGTGTGCGTGACCTCGAGTAATATTGCGCGAGGCGCGGGGTGTGGGGAACGCGTCATAGCGTTGTGATCGGCCTGGTCAAAGTAGCCCCGCCTGTTCAAAGTAGCCCCGTTTTACTGTACCTATCTGTGGATGCCAATTTGTAGTGCCATATACAAATTGAGTGCTTTGATTATTTGAAAACTTGATAATTTCAAACAACCTAAAAGATGTTTTTCGTTTGACAATCGAGGTTAATTTTTTAACCTCAATTTTCATCGATAATTTTACAATTACAATTTGATAATGTAATTGAGCCACATTAAAAAAAAAAATTGGTTAGATATAATGTTAAATCCTCCTAAATACAGATAAATGTGTTACTAATTCTATTTAGTGAGTGATTGCGTGGATAAAACCGGAACAGAGTTTGTTTACACTCTCATTAAATACTTTTGGTACAGAAATGAACTCGATCTTCGTTTACAATATCATCCAGAAAATTTCTGAAACTATTCGCTTCACATAGCCCGAGGGCGTCTGTCCTGAGGTTTGACGGTCCCCAGTTTCAAATTATCTCTATTTGCATAGCCCGTTCCATAGCTCACAGCTCCTTGAATTTGTAGACAATGGTATGCTATGACAAAATAACTCTTAACAAAACCTCAGAAGTGTGTATTTTGTTTAACAGGCTTCGCTGACAAGGACGTTTACGTGTGCGAGAGCCGATACAATACTAAACAGCGCTGGTTCAAGAAGATCAAGGTGTGGGAGGGCGCTGAGAAGGAAGCCACGCTCATACCTAGAGAGGTAAATTATAAAACATTCATCGCAATTATCCTAAAGTCCGTCTCACGAAAGGAGTCTCACATACGCGGCGCCACTGTCATGCGATGGAATCATAAATCTTTATTTATTTATTTATATCAACATCATCAACAATACTGCGCGCCAAAACTATGATAACGTAGGTTACCCAGAAAGCCGCCAAAATGAAGTGGGACTGGGCCGGACATGTCTGCCGTATGTCAGATGACAATTGGGCTAAGAGAACCGCCGATTGGGTCCCACTCAATAAACGACGCCATCGCGGCAGGCCGAGACGAAAATGGCGGGACGAGCTTGACTCCTACCGTAGGACTGGCCGGCACTTGCAAAAGACTGAATTGTGTGGATAAGGGAGAGGGAGGTCTTTGCCCTGCAGAGGGACAAAACAGGCTAGTTAAGGGCCTATACTACCTCAAATGGCTTAGCGTGATCCTCCGTTATGTCGAAAATACTGCACCATTAATTTTGAAATAAATATATGGTAAAGTTGAGGATTAATGCTAAGTCCTATGTTAGACGAAAACACGATTCCATAAAATTTTCTCGATAGAAAAAAAATCCAAAGTTACCTCTAACCCGAATAATAAACCGCTGGTATTAAAAAAATACGTCAAATTAGATCATGAAACTTTGCATACTAACTGACATTAGTACTTTAAAGCAGGTCTTTTGTTATTTATTTTTTTATAATTACCATTATTTTCACTGTAAAAAGCAAATAAGTACCTAAACTTTTGGCGCTGCCTGCCATCCAGCACCGCACTCTGTCTCGCTCTCACTCAGTCCGCGAGCAGTATCGTATGAGCGAGATAAAGAGTGAATTTTAGCACAGGTAGTATAGGCTCTTAATATGCGTTCGCGATTTATTTGCCAAAAATGTAAACAATTATGAAATAATGGAAAAATAACTTTAATTCCTACACAATAAAGTTCAGTTTAGGCTACAACTTCAAACATTTTTATAACTTTTGCTATAGTGCTAGTCACTCTGAAATCAACTGAATGTCATTGAAATAAAGTTGATATTGTTTAACATTGTTTAACTTGAAATAGGATAGTCAACACTGCGCACTTTTACTGTAGATAGATCATATTACTGGAACTGGTTAATAAAATGCACAATCTTAAATAGAGAATGATGTCTTGGTAAGGTAGAAGCCGTGGAATCGTGGATGTAGGAATTTTGCTGACTACATAATAATAATTAGTTCCACTTATTGCCGCGGGACTTCTTTCATATTCATATTCATTTATTTTGCGTTCCATAAGGTTAAAAGATGTTTACAAAAGGCTTAGAGCTAAGAGCTTTCGTTGGACGGACTCTAAATAGAAGCTCAATCAAAAAAAAAAACTTCGGCATGTTTACAAGTTTTAGAAATACTTCCTTTCTTTATTGTGTGGTTTCAATGAAACGAAAAATTAATCATTTTAGGAGTCATTAACGTCCTAAAATTATTAATTTCTCGTTTGTATAAGGTGATTAAAGATTGAGTGAAGTATTTTGATAAAGAGATAATGAGGTTTAGCTAGAGTTTAGCTAGAACCTCACTTTAGCTAGAAGTTTGTAAAAACAGTGCTTGCTTTAGTGTAAACATTTACCAGGCAGCGAGTATCTAGCGGAGGTAACTGCCCAGGATATAGTCACTGTCAGACATGCACCTTGTCAATGCGACAAAAATTTATTGCAATTATTTATACAGGGTGTCCCAAAACTCAACGTCAAGCCGAAACGGGGTGACAGGATTGATCATAACCATCACGAGAAAAATCTGAAAAAAAATCTATCCCATGCAGTTTAAAAATTATGGGCATTTTAAGAAAAACCTAGAAATTTGATCAAACTGTACCATTTTTCGGTTATTGTGGTTATTCTTTTTTATTTTTGTTCATTTGAACTTTGGAAACGTAATCCTAAATAACATTTCTAGAATCCCAATAAAAAATAATGACACAATTGCCTCAAGTTTCCGAGAATTGAGACTATTTGTTAAACTACGAATTTAAAATTTTCAAGATTCGTCGACTTTGACAGGCCCTCCTATAAAAAAAATGTACTAGAGTGCCTTGGCAAGTGGCATTAAAAGTTGGCGCATTTAATCAGAATTCTAAAATGGTACAATACTTGTTAGTTCCATACAATAGAAAAGAGTAAAAAAATTAAAACCTCAAGTAACCCGATTTTTGCTATCTCATTTTACTCAGTTAAAATGTTTTTAATTCACACAAGCTCTAGGTAGGTTCTTAATTTTAAGACAAAATGATGAGAGAGATGGATAATAGGTATGTTCGCCATGAGTGAGCGAGACAGATAGTGACGCCACTTTTACCAAAGTGAAAAAAAGTTAGTAAAATTAGTAAAATAATTAGGTTTGTTGGAATAAAAGTCTGATGATAGAGAAATAACGTTTTTTATTACAATAAATGTTCAAATTGTTTACCATCAGCCTCAATACAAGCCCTACATCTTCTTAAAAAAGATCTACTTATTAGTCGGGCATATCTTCGAGAGTTGATCGCCTCAGCTGCTTGAGAAATGCGTTCACGCAGGTCGGCTACGTTCTCAATGGGCTTTGAGTAAACTTTTTCTTTGAGAACTCCCCAATAGAAAAAATCCAGGGGATTTAAATCTGGTGAACGGGCGGGCCACGAGATAGTGCCCGAACGTCCAATCCACCTTCCCGGATATTCCTGGTCAAGGAAATCTCTTACTTGCACTGCGAAATGCGCTGGGCAGCCATCTTGTTGAAACCACATGTCGCGAAGATCTGCTAGTGGTACGTCCTCTAACAGGGTTGGTAAATCTTCTCTTAAAAAATGTAGGTAATTAGTTCCATTCAAGTTCTCAGGCAGTTCAATAGGCCCAATAATTTTACCGTTTAAAATTCCGGTCCACAGGTTTACTTTAAAACGATACTGGGATCTATCTTCTCGCATTAAATGTGGATTCTCCACATGCCACTCGTGATAATTGTGCAAGTTCATGTAACCATCTTTTTTCAATGTCGATTCATCTGACCAGAGAATTTTTTGGATGAATTGGGGATTCTCATTATGCCTCTGTAGCATTGTTCTACAAAAAGAAATCCTTTCCTGATAATCTCGACTAGACTTTGAACTCGTTGTACGTGAAACGGATGCATTTCGGCTCTTTGTAAAATACGATGAGCAGTGCTTTTCGGTATTCCCGTTCTTTCTTCAATTCCACGTACGGAAATACTTCGGTCACGTGCGACCTCTTGCAATACTTCTTCCTGGAAAGGAAACACAGGTCTACCTCCAGCCTGTATTTGATTCGGGAAATGGCCGCCCTCTGTGAGTGAACGGTGCACATTAACAAACACGCGGTGATCCGGGTAGCGCTCTAAATTTGGATATCTTTCACGATAAAGTCTAGCGGCAGCACTTGCGTTGCATCTGCATTCCCCATAAATGAGGTGCATGTTCGCATATTCTTGTGAAGTGTAGCGCGTAGGCATGGTAGATAAAAAGGATGCCAACACAAAAGTCCAGAGAGAAGCCAAAGTTGCCGGTATGTTATCAACAAGTCCAATTCACAAAGATTCAAGTCCAAAAAGAGAAGCCAAAGTTGTCAGTACTAAATCAACACAAGCGAATACGAACGTGCGCAGTAGACGAATGAGCGAAACGTACTAACTGGTTGGTGTCGGACTGGTAGCGTAGCCATTTGCTTGGCTGAAACTAGTGCGAATGAAACAGATAGATGCCATAGCATCTATCTATTTCATTCGCACTCGTTTAAACGACGCATCTCCGTCTCAATGCGTGGCGTCACTATCTGTCTCGCTCACTCATGGCAAACATACCCATTATCCATCTCTCTCATCATTTTGCCTTAAAATTAAGAACCTACCTAGAGCTTGTGCGAATTAAAAACATTTTAACTGAGTAAAATCTGATAGCAAAAATCGGGTTACTTGAGGTTTTAATTTTTTTACTCTTTTCTATTGTATGGAACTAACAAGTATTGTACCATTTTAGAATTCTGATTAAATGCGCCAACTTTTAATGCTACTTGCCAAGGCACTCTAGTACATTTATTTTATAGGAGGGCCTGTCAAAGTCGACGAATCTTGAAAATTTTAAATTCGTAGTTTAACAAATAGTCTCAATTCTCGGGAACTTAAGGCAATTGTGTCATTATTTTTTATTGGGATTCTAGAAATGTTATTTAGGATTACGTTTCTAAAGTTCAAATGAACAAAAATAAAAAATAATAACCACAATAACCGAAAAATGGTACAGTTTGATCAAATTTCTAGGTTTTTCTTAAAATGCCCATAATTTTCAAACTGCATGGGATAGATTTTTTTTCAGATTTTTCTCGTGATGGTTATGATCAATCCTGTCACCCCGTTTCGGCTTGACGTTGAGTTTTGGGACACCCTGTATAATATTGCGTTGTTTAATAAAATATACGATTTATTTACTAGGTGCCACTGGAACCCAACAGAACCGTCTCAGTATTCCGCGAACGCGTTGAAAAACACAAGGATGAACTTGCTGAACTAGAAGTGTTGGAAAACGTGCACGAGAAGGAAAGACCTGTAAGTTTGTTAGAACATACTATTATTACTAATACATACATTTTGTTTACTGTGTTATGTCGAGATTAACTTGTCCATTTTGTTTTGACTCGCTCTCTTTTGCGGACTGGGCCAGAATTCGAGTGTGAGTATCATTATAATGTCTAATGAAAAAAGGGTTCAAGCATGTTTATTCGATTTTATACAAATAAATAGTAAGCCTGCGCCTGCGAATGTATACGCTACTAAAAATATGCTTATTAGTGAAAAGTAGTATGTTCAGATTAAATACATTTGAAAGTGAATGCTAGCTAAATGATACCGAAGTTTCCGAAGTCAACTGTTTATAGTTTTCACGCACAGCCAACCAGCATTCGTCAATATTAACAATTTGACACTTAAATCACCTTAGTGTCGTAGCAATAAGCAGATAAAAAAGAAAACAATAAACGTAATATTAATGGGCCCGCATTTGATAATTGTCCAAATCACAGTGATTATCCTCATTGAAATAAGGTTGGTGTTGAGTTGCTACCGTTGACAAAGTCAGCCAAAATCATTGTGATCTTTATTCTCGTCGCAATAAGGTTGCTGTTAGGTTGCTGCTGTCAGAGGTAAAATAACTGTGAACGGACTGAAGCGATGGTGCGGTCGACGATAGTGCACGCTTCCCTAGAAGGAACCTATTCACTCTCGACTTAAAGATATTATTTAAATAATATATATTTTCTATTCCCCAGGACGTTGTAATGTACAATCCTCTGGGCACAGACGACGAGAACACTTACTACGAACAGTACAACACTGTATGTTCCGGAGTTATCAAGACAGGAGACTATGTGTATGTCGTCACAGACGGAGGCAAGCAAATGATCGCGCAGGTTGATACTATATGGGAGACGGGCGAGTGAGTATATTATTATTATTTCGTTTATTTGTCTATTTACATATTTGATTAAATTATTAAGTATTTCTTAAAATTTTAAAAATAAGTATAAAAAACATTTAAAAATAAAAAAAATAGTAGTCCCCCGGTGTCGGGAGCAGGGTCCAAGCTACCGGTGGTTAGGGCTCCAGAGACAGGAACCTCCTCACAATACGAGCCGCATCGAGGAGTTCTGCCTTCTGAATCAGGCCCTTGATCCAACCGCCTAACGACGAGAGCCTCGACAGATGTTGACCGAAGCTTTCGGCCATAAGGCCATATTCAGCATTATTATTATTAAAATGAGAGTTCAAGGCGATACCAAACCATAGTAAATAGACCGAATTGGTCAAAGGAAAGATGAGATCTTGATATTGACGAAGGTTTGTGCAAACACTTAAGCGTGAATTTAAACTAGACGAGGTCGGCGTTTCCTATTTGACTACTCTGAGAAAAAAGGCCGAAACAAACTCACACACAGTCTCTTTTAATGTCCAGGCGTAATCTTGGTCAAATCATGTGAAGACCATGTAGATTGGTGTCTGAAATGGTCTTTTGTTGAAAGAACCACACAGATCCTGTCCATTTACTGCACGCATTTATTAGCAATCGTGCAGTTTACTAAAAACTATATTTTCAGGCCCGCTTACTCTACAAATTACACAATGCGGTTAGCACTAAAGGTTAAATTATTTATTGGTGGATGCGGGTTAGTGAATTAGAATTAGAATTTTATTTATTTGTAAGAATGTAGTTTTACATAGTATGGTGTTAATATTTTTTAGGTTCTATACACTCTACCATAACGTATGGTGTACAAATATTCAAATGTCATTTTATATAATTACCAATTAATTTTAATATGTAATGATTTATAATAAGTCCAATGTGAAATAATTATTAGGTAGTCGTTACTTTAAAATCAATGTCAAAATTAGGAACATGTCCTCTTAGATTTTTACAATATTCCATATATTCAACAATGTCATAAAAACAGTTATCCAGTAACCAACTTGTCAGCTTTTTCTTGAACATGGGGATGGGAAGCTCCTTAAAGTGTTACAATAACAAAAATATACTCACAATAATTTTCTTTGTTGCAGCAATAAATGCTATTTCCGCGGGCCATTCCTAATCTTCCCGTCAGAGGTCGCCAACATAATCAACAAGGTTAGATTCAACAAATGTGTGCCTACCTGCAAAACTCTTTTGTAAATTTTACATTTAATTTATCATTAACTGAAGAGTATGTTTGATTTTCAGCCTTTTTACAAACAAGAGGTGCTTTTGACGACCATGCACGATACGAGTCCACTTGTGGGTATCGTTGGGAAGTGCGGTGTTTTGGATTATGATGATTATCTTAAGTGTGAGTATTGGTTTCGATATTTTATCATGGCTTGGTTCACAATTCTGTAGAAAACAATTAACATGAAATAAAAAATTATTATATCACTCCTAATAGGTGTAAGTACTATATGTACAGACGCCAGCACATCAAGCTACCCGATCAAATTTTCCCGATCAACATTGAACCTTATGCATTAGCGATAAAGTTGAAAATCTATTAAAGAAATTTGACAGATTGTAGTAGCTTGATGTGCTGGCGTCTGTACACTCCCGCGTAACCCTTCAGGGATTATAGGCGTGATGTTATGTCGTAAAAAATAATTATAAATAGATAGATATATTTATTTCTGAGTTAAACAGTTTCACATACACAAACAACCGCATCGAATAGGTTCAAAGTAACGCTATTTGTCGGCAGCTTCGGGGCGTATGATGCGGCCCACAGCAGACACGGCTCATAACTTTTATGGTTTCTCTGGAACTTATTTTTATTTTTCAGTCAACTTACTCATCTTTTGGTCACTATGACTACATTTCTAAAACAAACAAAGTAAACCAATTTATAACACAATGTTTCATTTCTCTCTTTCACAGGTCGCCCGACAGAGATAGCAGAGAACGACATTTACGTGTGCGAGTCGGTATACGATGAATCCAACCGCGTCGCTCGCAAATTGAAGGCGGGGTTACGCAAGTTTGAACACACTAAGGATGTCACTATTGATGAGGTTCATATTTTTAAATGTATTGTTTATTAAACCACTTACTAAAAGGTATATTCAAGAGATATAAGGTCCGGCCGCGGTAAAGCCAACGATGTAAACAACAATGGCCGCTCGAAATTGAATAAAAACGATATACAATCGATTACAAGAACATTTATTTAAGTAATGTTTGTTTTCGTCTAGTTAGCTTAGAAATTTAGACGAAAACAAATATTACTTAAATGTTGTTGTATATCGATTTTATTCAATTTAGAGTGGCCATTGTTGTTTACATCTTTGGCAGCGCGGCCGGACCTTAGCGTCTTTTTTATTAAATAAAAATAAGATACAAACAAGTTAAAGTGTAAATCCTCAGACACTCTTGGGCATAGTCCACGATTCATGCGTCGCCACTTGTGTTAGGAACATGAATGTAAAGCATTATGGTTTCAAGATGTTCAAAGAATGTCATGTCAATACCATGAGATTTTACTCTATACTCTTTATTGGACACCACTAAATCATTACTGGCAATCTTTCTATCTATACTATATTAAAACAAATATTGTATGTCTGCAGATCTACTACTTCCCGAAAACCCTCGGCCCTCCCACATTGGCCACGGCTCAGGAAGTACAGTCAACGTCAAGTGCATTCACTCAGAAGCAGTTCAACCCTCATGGCAACTCCATGGATTCTATGGTAATTATTTATGAGGGAATTATTTATAATTATGTCAGTATATTATTTCCTAAATCACTTAGAATTATGTAAGATTACAAACTATGCATGCCTGTCTCGAATACTGTTCGTTAACACGCAATTCTAGCAATACCATTTTTTTATGACTACTACAACGTATGCGTAGGCGCAGTCTTAATTTCGGTATAATGACATTGTGAATTCGTTGAAGCTGTGTGTCAATGTTACAGTTATTATTGTAATAAAATCATCGCCCGTTTTGACACACATATTCAGCCGAAATCACACCCCGGACACTCCATACAACGCTCGCAAAATAATTACCTACTACTACTACATTAAAAAATGACGTTTGTATACGTATGAATGTGTGCGTGAGGTACTTGTGTTTGCGAGCGCTCTTTTTTAAAGAACTGCGACGGTAACCTCGAAGTGCGGGGTGAGGTGCGGTAACAGATGTTAGTGCGGGGAAGGGAGTGGCCTTTCTGTACGTAGTACTTTAAGTATTCTGTGGCCGAAATGTCCTAACAATACTATTCTACTATACTCAATGTACCTTTATGAGAGAGATAAATAAATAAATATTATTCGAAATTTAGCTAGAGGGCGCTCTTCTAGTAAACACGTCTTGAAGTTGTGTCCGTAATTCGTAATTCATAAAAATAGTTTAGTTGTGTAAAGTACTGTTTATCATGCATATAAGTGTTAACGAACTTCGATTCTTTAAGTGACATTGTGGAAAAGTCTATAAGTGCAGCGTGAACGTAAATAAAGTGTGAAGAACATTATCACCTATGAAAAAACTATTTGAGCAAAACCAGTGAGTACTGTGCTATAACTACTAATTAAAAACTATTACGATAAAGTGTTGGTGAATAAATTCCAAAAAGTACAGGAAAAAACACTGAATTAAGACTCATTTCATAGTATTGAACATTAATAAATTCGTTTTTTATTCAAAATCGAATGCACACATGCGCCATCTAGTAGTGAATAGCGATACTACTAGCAACCAAAATATTGAAAATAACCAAAATATTTCTGCTACTGCCCGATAGGTGTCTCTGTAACCAAAAACCTTATTATTTTTGGAAGAATCCTGATATATTTTAGAGATGTCTAATTTGAAGAAGAAAGTAACTAAAAAAACAGATCAATTTAATTCACAAGATAGTACAACTCCTGTCACAAAATCTTCTCCGAGCACTGAATGGAACAATGTTACAGTTCGTAGATGTTTAACAAACATTCCAACAAATAATTCTTTCGATGGCCTCACTGTTGTGTACTCAGATGACGATGAAAATGATGATTACTCATCCATAAAGTCGACACCATCCCGACAGCTGAATAGAAGTATACCTGCTACTAGCACAAACATCATGGACGATATGAACGAAATGAGAAACAAAATATATACCTACACTTCAGGAGAAGTTATTAAGCGCAGAAAATGAGATAAAAAACCTACTTCTCGAGAATAATAAACAGGCGAAACAAATCAGTGAGTACAAATTGAAAATTAATCAGCTAACACATAATATGCAACCATCGACGAGGAAATCCAGTAAGCAGCGGAGAAGCAGTCTAACAAGATCCAAATTGGATTTCTCTGATACTGAAAAGGAGCTGAGGCAGAATGAAAATTCTAACCAAAAATCGGTGGAAGCCACGCCATCTCTTGGAAAATCTGAGAAACTAAATGACCAATTGTCACACAGTATAGATTGTGCCACAAATAATACCTTTTGTCTAAACTATTCTAAGACAGATGGCGTGACCAGTACAAACTCAAGAATTGAAGGGGAACAAAAGCAAAAGCAAAATTCAGATGGATTTCAAGCATCTCACTATCATAAGGAACGCGGTAGAAAACCAAAATTATGCATTTTAACTAATGGTGTTAGCGGTACATTGCAGTCTGTAGAGATGACTTTCAATCAGTTTGATTATATTCGTTATGTATCACCAAATTGTTACATAAAGCGTTTACTTGAAAATTTAGACTATAAGTTACGTAATTATAGCATGATTGACTACTGTATCATTATGTTGGGAGAAATAGATTTTAAAACTTCTAGTCCTGACTTTGCAGAATTGATAACGTATATTAGGGAAGCTGTACAGTATATTTCTAATACAAACATAATTATATGTGCACCTACCTATGTGCGCGGTGCTCCTATTTATAATTACAAAATAGAACTATTTAATAATCTTTTGTATTTAGAGCTTCAAAATAACACCTATGCATATTTTTATGATTCAAATCTTGTACTATCTCTCGATATGTTCTCTTTAAAAACAGGTAAGCTTACTAATTTAGGATTAAGACATATCTACAATAATATATTATGTAACATTGCAGCTGATTATAGTTATTATGGATATACGGTACTTATTCCTCAAAATGCGGAGCTGCAGGATAGGTGTCCTAAGTTTTTTCTCGCATAGATATAATTGGAGAAATGTGTATAGGTCAAATAAAGCAGCTGTTTACAATACTAAAGAAAACTATAACAAAAATAAACAGACCAAGAAATTATTGTTATATTATCAAAATGTAAGAGGTCTCCGAACAAAAACTACTTTATTTTACAATAATACTAGAACAATATCAAGCGATCTTATCATTCTCACAGAAACTTTTCTCAATAGCTCTGTTAATGACGCAGAACTGTTTCCGCCGGAATATGTTGTTCTACGGAAGGACCGTCCGGGTGATGTCGGATGGGGCGGAGTTCTGTTGGCCTCTAGAAACTGCTATACTATGAAAAGAGTTACAAATGTAGATGACTTAACAGATGATAAAGAATTATTGTTCGCTCTTGTTAGTGGCAAAAATATTAAGCTAATGGTCTGTGTCGTCTACCTGCCGCCCAGTTACAGCAGTAAACAATATCTAGACGTTTTAACATGCGTGGAAAATGCAATTAACATGTATGCTGAATATCCATTTCTGATAGTTGGTGATTTCAATTTAAATTCGTGCAATAAAACTGTTAAATCTCAATTTAATAATTTTCTGGAGTATTCTAAGTTGCAACAATGCAATAACATTAGCAATAAATATGGATGCGTCCTGGATTTAGTATTAACTACTCTTGATTCCAATAGTATCAATGTCTCACCCGATACTGAACATTTAGTCCCTATGGATGCATACCACCCACCATTAGAGATACTACTTACACTTCCTAGAAGAGCAAACAATCCGCCCTCTTTGGTTCCAGGGAAGTATCTAAGCATGGAATGGAACTTCCGTGAAGCAGATTTACATAGCTTGTACACTGATATCGCTAATATTGACTGGACCGAATTACTTGGGCAACAGAACTTAAATATAAACCTAGCTGTTGATATACTATATAATAAACTTAATGACGTCATCGGTACACATGTTCCTTTAAAAAGAATAGCCCAAAACAATAAATATGTATATCCAAAATGGTATACCAAAGAAATTATTTACTACATAAAATTAAAATATTTTAATTTAAAGAAATTTAAATGTCATGGTTTAGAGTTTAACAAGGAACTTTTTAAATACTATAGAGCTAAAGTGAAAGAGCTCATTGATACAGCATTTAAAAAATATATTGTAAAGGTTGAGAACAATATAAGTTTGGATCCCTCAAGTTTTTGGCAATATGTGAAGGAAAAACGTAAAAATAGGCAACATATCAAAACATATACTTATAATGGTAAGTCCGTAGAAGGACAGAATGCCATTGACTCGTTTGCTGAATATTTTAGCTCAGTGTTTCATGATACCCCTCCGTCATTAGATGTGAAGGCTGCGGAGGACGAGGCTAATCGTTTAGGCTGCCTGTCTACAGTGGCTATTGAACAAGTTACAGCTACGGATCTTAGGCGTGCAGTGCGCCGACTAAAAGCGTTAACAGCTTGTGGTCCCGACAACATACCGGGTTTCTTAATAAAGGATTGCTTGTCAGCTTTAGAAGAGCCTTTACTATATATATATAATCTTTCGCTTAGACAATGTTTATACCCTGGTAAGTGGAAAGTGTCCAGAGTGACTCCAATACCTAAATGTGGGTCGTCCACAGATATAACAAACTTCAGACCTATTGCTATATTGTGTGTATTTGGGAAGATATTTGAATCTATTCTTAATAACGCCATTTGTAAACAAATCAAAGGTCAATTAAGTGATTGTCAGCATGGGTTTCGTCCTGGGCGCTCCACAGTGACTAATCATATAGAATTTGTTGATTACATAAATAGTAGAATTAAGTCTGGTTGTCAGGTGGACGCCGCCTACTTCGATTTTAAGAAAGCCTTTGATCTTGTAGATAATGATGTGCTTTTAAATAAATTTGCATTACTAGGATTCTCAACTTCTCTCTTAAAATTTATGGCCCACTACTTAAAAGATCGCAAACAGTTTGTTAAGGTAGAAGGATATAAGTCGGAAGAGTATTTTACTAGATCAGGGGTAAGTCAAGGTAGTACCATTGGTCCTACACAATTCATAATAGTGATCAATGATTTACCTACTGTTATCTCGAACGCAAAATGCCTTATGTTTGCTGATGATTTAAAATTGTACCTCTCTGTAACCGACGCAAAGGATTGTGTGGCGCTACAACATGATATTGATGCTGTGGTTGAATGGAGTATAAAAAATAAACTGTCATTTAATATTTCTAAGTGTAAAACAATAACTTTTTCCCGATCCCGCAATCCGATTAGAAATGATTATAATCTTGCTGGCGCGTCAATGGAACGTGTTTTCTCGATTCGGGATTTGGGAGTAATAATGGATAGCAAATTAAATTTTCACGAGCATATTCTTAAAACTTGCAAGGATGCTAATAAATGTCTTGGTTTCGTCATTAGATTATCGTATCAGTTTAAGAATACTCAAGTTATAAAACAAATATACAATGCCTATGTCCGTAGTAAATTAGAATATAATGCAATAGTTTGGAGTCCTCAAGAGTCATTGTACACTAGTATGATAGAAAAAATTCAGCGTAAATTCTGTAGATACCTATACAAACGTCAATATGGATACTACCCCTTTCTATATCCTTCTTTGTTTGTGTCAGGAATGGTGGGTTTAGACACACTCAAACTCAGGCGAGAATCCACACATATAATTAATTATTATCTAATATTAGTAGATAAGATAGATAGCCCCGTTCTACGAGAGTCAATAAATTTTTATGTTCCTGACCAGTATATGCGTGGCGTTGTAAGACGACAACATAGACTCCTCTGCTACCCGCCTACATGGCGTGCTCCCCGAACCAACAACACTCCCACTGTTAGAGCAATTAAGTTGTTAAATGACTTTATAAAATATATTCCTGAGGCAGATTTATTTTTTGATTCTCAATGGACAATAGCTAAACATGTGTATGTATACTTAAATATGAAATAATAAGTGTTTAGTTTCTAATTAAATTTTATGTATGAGGTTGTTTTGTTTACAAATTTTATGTTACTCCGTTTTTTATTGTATTTATTTTATTTTAATAGTCTAAGAAGTTTTAATTCAGAAATTTTATTGTAATTTTGTAGAATTAGCATAGATATAAGCGATTTGGTGTAAACTGTTAGCTTATATCTGATGAATAAATAAATTGAATTGAATTACTGGAAATTGTAGTATTTAAAATCGTTCCATTTCACCATACAGGACAGCAAGCCTCAGTTCACCAACCTGATCAACACGACTATAGGCAGTCAGGACGTGGAGATGATACTAGAGAACTCGCTTGATGACTCGTCGCTCGCCTCGCCTGCTACGCCGCTGTCTATAGGTATGTTCACATACCTATTTGTCAGACATTTGAACTTATCTTATATAATACTTATCATTTACATTTCATACCTGAAATACAGGATTACCTAGTTCAGGCACAAACCATGGTAAACTTGACATAGATTTAAGAAAAACTGTATTTAACGTTAGTCCTTATATTTTTGAATAAATTTTATTATTATTATTTACCGTTCAAGATGGACGGATTCAGCATAATACGAGGGACACTCCTTTGTAATGTGGGATGGCGTGACTTTTCATAACATATCCGGGATTTTTCTTTGAGCCATGTGCAGGTCAAAAAAGGAACGGCGACAATATAAAAAGACATCTAATTTTTAGGTGATATATCTAAAATATAACTTTAAATTTTAGTAAATTTTCTCCAGTCGTAAGTTGAGTATACTATACGCGGACATTATATGACACATCGAGTTATAGAAACAGTGTCGCTTTGTAGAGTGTAGTATGTGTCATTTATTCTTGTGACAATCTCTTTCTTAACCTTGTATATTAACGCCTGGGTACTGTATAGTCAGTGCCCAAAGCAACCAAAAATATAAACTAAAAAACTTTCACCTAGGCGGCAACAGCAACCCCTACAACCCTTCCCTAACGGCCACGCCAACACAAGAACGGACCAGCACAGCGACCCCAGCCAGTGGCAAGAAGAAGAAAGACAACAAGCAGAAGATTGTCACCGGATACATCTTGTACTCCAGCGAGGTCCGGAGAGCCATCGTCGCTAACAACCCCGAGTCTACCTTCGGTGAGTTTTGTTTTGATTTTTGTGCAGGAGCTTTTGGATTCACTGTTAGGGAGAGAAAAAGAAATGAAATAATGACTGCTTAGGTGGTAGGTTTACAAAGAGTCAAAGACATGATCATTGTAGTTGTGGACTTTGCATATAATGTGTAGTTTCGGCTTTTCCGAAGATTACCGATGGAACCTTCGACCGTGGTAGGACTATAAGCTTCTCATCAATGCTATAAGACTTGAAATGGGTTAAAAAAAAATTGTTAAAACTAGATAAAGAAGTATAATTTCTTGAAAATGTGTATTAAAAAATGAGCCGCTTGTATTGCCGTTTTTATTGAAACTCAATAACATTTAAGAAAATACTCATATTTGCTGCTATACCATTTTGTATCTCATTCTGTGTATAAATAAACTAAATATCTTGCTTGTATTAAGCACCGATTTGCCATTGTTCAATTCTTTTTTCGATTGGGTAATACTATGGGACGATTTACTTGTCTATACACAACATAAAGAAACTATACGCCTGTTTAACTGTTGAAAAAAAAGCCAATAATTTGTGATGAAGTTCTGAAAATCATAGTTATATTTTGGACAAAATTCGTTTCGTTTTCGTAAACCCTCATAACATGATCAACTTCAAAAAACAACTTCCAAAAAAACAACAATTTATAATGCTCACCTTGTCTCACAAGAATTAAACAATGGTAAACCAACAAACTGTATTTCCATTTCGTGTGTGTACACAGCTTAATATCATCCTTATGTAAATGAACCTAACGCCACCTATATGTAAATCTAGCTAACAAGGACAAATCTTTGAAATCGGGTAGGTAATGTTTCCTCTACTCAATTACAACGGTACAAGAATCTTTCGGCTCGTGGCCAAAATTGGAACTAACGTCGCCATCTTGTTTTTTCAATATAACTTCTGTGACAGTTGCATAAATGTTCACCAACAGCGCCCCCCCGTCAATGTCATTCAGGCGCCAAAAGATTCTTGTAGCATTCTAGTTCGCTTTTTCATTAATTGCACGCTGTACGTATTTATGTTGTGTATATCTATTGTTTCATTGGCAGTTATTTTTGTGTATGAAGAATTTTGACGATTTAAAAAAAAAAATTAATGTGTCAGATTAATCTCTACTATCTACTTTGCTGAAGTCTGTTTTCAAGCTTCTACACACCGAATGCACATCAGCCCCCTTATTCACAAACGCTCGATATGCTTCCGTATCGTATCGAACAGTAATCATTGTTATCGTAGGAGTCATCTCAATGCTGTTCATAAGTCCAAAACCCGAAAATTTTGTCACTTTAAATCAAATAGACGCCCGCTATTCTTCCAACAGCTATTTGCTGTTGAGGGGAAGTCAAATCACGTTATCGAAATGTCAGGTTTTCGATACGATAGCCTATCGTATGGTTGTGAATCAGGGCTCTGATCCGATTTCTAGGGCAATGCGATGAACTGAACGATCCAATAGCGAATCGTACATGGCGTTTGAATCGCATTTCGGTGAGCAGAAGCTTTTGGATCTTCCGAAGAGCTTCTCTCTTCTATGTTTGAACCCTCGACGCAGTTGGGTAATAAAGTTGCACCTGAATGTTATGCATGTGAAAGATAGCGCATATCCTTCTTGACTAATAATGTTTTCGCATTAGTGTATCAGTGCGAAAACACTATTGCGTTAGCGTCATACAGACGCGGACGTGGTTTTATCAAAAATACATTGCGTAGACGTCGCGTGTGCGACAAGCCCGACATGAAAAGGGATCGATTGATTGAATTGTATTTGGATTTCAGCAAAGTTTGGCATTGATTAATAATAATTATCACATTTTAAACCTCTTAAATTAAGTACCAAGATTTTTAACAATACAGAAAATCGTACACAACCGTAACCGCCACACTGCTAGCAAAAAAAAACCAGTACCAACATAACCTCTTTGAATTCACGCACACATTGGACCAGAGAGAGACACACCGCGGAAGTTATCCCGGTGTAACTCAAAGGTACGTGTCTAGCGTAGTATGTCTGTGTAGGCGAGATCTCGAGGATCGTCGGCAACGAGTGGCGCTCGCTACCGGCCTCCACCAAGCAGAGTTGGGAGGAAAGGGCTGCGCGGTGCAATGAGGAAACTTCGGCGAAACTTGCCGAAGAGATGCGGGAGATGGCGCAACATGTTAGTAATGTAGTTTTATTTTAAATCTCGTGTTTATAGTAGATAAAAGTTGTGGATCTGCTGGTTACATGTTTCATATTCAAACAAGTTGCTGAAACAAATTTGTTTGAAACTTTTGTTTAACATGAGTTCGGAGCTTTAGGAGGTGCTGCAGTTGTACTTAAACGTTGATAATCTTTGAAGTTATTTGGTCTTAAACTCGGGTAATTGATCGGTTTTTCCATAATATAAATAATAATCGGCGACGGAACGATATGTTTTCGTAACATTTACTTGATAAAGTTGAATAATTTTAGACTTAATTTAAACGTATAACTCCCCTTTTTTTCTGTCGGGGTTAAAAATAGAGTTGAGTACCACTGACGCACTTATTAGTAGGTTCTGCGTAGATATCAAGACAAATACTCATTTATGAAGTCCCATTTCTATTAAATTTGAATATTAAGTCTTAAAATTGCCTTGAAAATTACAAGTAAAATATAATATACTCTAACATTTTTCATATTTTCCTTTTTTAAAAAATAAATCTTCATGAACCACGTACATTTCTCCAGACCCCAATGGAGACTACCTACGAATGTGCCTGGGACACATGCGATTATCAGTTCGAAGACCTCGCAGACTGCATGGAGCACTGCATCGGCGATGGAGGTAACAGTAAGTGTTTCTGCTATATGTACCTTTTAACTAGCTGCCATTTTAGTAGAATTCATGTGCTAGATCATGCTCTTGATGGGATATTTAAAAGTAAAAGAAAGTCTAGAAAAATCGGTTGAGTAACTTCGGAGATTTTGAGTAACAAAACAGTCATTGTTTTGGTAACTTCTAGCTCTTCAAAGTGGCAATATTTTTTTCACTTTTATTTCCCCCCTTTCCATTTTTTGACGTTATCATTAACTCGTAAAAGTTTGCATGTAAAAAAATTAAATAAGGATAAGTTTTTTTTGTCATAAGACCATCTTAAAAAAGTTACTCAACGAAATAAAATCAAATTCATCATTTTGTAATCTCCGAAATTTCATTATTGGTTCACGTATTTTTGTCATATTAGTATTAAAAAAAAATATTTATGATCATATTCATTTTCATACCTAAATGTTTTGTAATGTTTTAATGCTGCTAGTGATCGGTACATATATCGAGACCAAGAAAGCCAAGCTAGAACGTAAGTAACGTAACATAGATTAGATCTATCATAGACAAAATGAAAATAAAAAAAATCCATTTATAAATATAGCCTAGCCCATTCAGTAACCACTACTTATTTCTTTGATTTCCTGCCTTTCAATGATATTTTATGTTTGTATAAATTTCTTCAATCGATTACTATCATCTTGTCTATGATACTATACGAATTATATTCATGGGAACAATACTATCAGAAATTCTGCTTGAGTAATGTTAAGTCGCTTATACGAGTGATGGAGCAGTGTGGTTGCCCAGCGGTAACGGCCTCGACTTACGAGTTGTAGGTCGTAGGTTCGTACCCAGACAGGCGCTTTACTTTGTGTAATTATTTCATCACCACTGCTCTCAAAACGGTGAAGGAAAACATCATGAGGAAACCGGCATGTCCTAGAACAAAAAAAAAAAAATCGAAGACATGTGACATCTACCAACCCGCACTGGGCCCGCGTGGTAGATAACAGTCCATTCCCTCTCACAGAGAGCAGGCCTGTGGTGTCCCAGCAATGGGAACATTATAGGCTGACTATGCTTATACGATGGTTACAAAAATCCTGACATTTCCCTAATAAGCTTGGGTCGGCTTCACAATGTTACTGAGTACCGCATGTTACACAGAAAGACTGTCTGATGAACAGCCTGAGAAAAAGCCTGCTAAGTATTTCGTGTGGCCGTGGCCCATAAGTAAGTCTAGCATAATATAATCTATACTTTTTAACAGTGATAAAAAATATCGATTATATTGTGTGCACTAAACTAACATTTTTGTCGAGTTTTTGTGATGTTCCAACAAAAAGTTGTACGGTACGGAAACCAAGATTTTTATCAACGATTTACAAAACTGTCGATACAACTTTATGTTTGTTATACAATGTGGAGACGACAACGCGACAATAAATTAAAACACTGGCAATAGTCTTGTTCATTGGATATATTCGGTTGACTATTTGTGTGCAGACTGGGAATCGAACGTCATTAGATATACGATGTATATTTTATTGTCGTATTGTCGTCTCGGCCCGACTGGAGAAACAATTTTCACTAGCGAAGTTGAGAATTTGTTTTGAAATCCTTACTTTAAAACGATATGACTAAAGGGACTACTTGTCCTGTACGTGGCCGTTAGTAAAAGACATCAAGTTTTAGAAGTTTTAGTTCAGTTTTGTAGAGTGAGCGTTACCTCAGTCACTCGATACCTGTACGAAAATCTTTCTAAAACTCGATGCCATATTTACGTCCTAGTACTATACGTTACTATCTCTCTAACCTTCACCCCTTTCCCCCTACATGCGTGTCGGCAGCCGGGCACGTACAACAGCACTACCGCGGCACACTCACCGAGTACCCGTGCGTGTGGCGCAACTGTGCGCGCGTGCGCAAGGGACAGGCGCCCTTCCCCAACCTGCCGCGGTTACTGCGACATGTGCGCGACCTGCACGTTAACAAGGGGAACGGACGACTGATGGCCGTGCATGAGAGGTCCAGGTAATGTATCAACAGATCGTTTATTAACCGATTCCGTGCGGATGGCGCCATGGGTATTTTCTGTGAATGGCGTGTGGCGCCCGAGAGGAGCCAAAATCTCAGATAAAACACCATTTTTCAGTGGTTATCCGTCAATGAAAGTGTCCTTATTTGTCACGCAGATTACGATTCCAGTGTTAGCTTCGGGATATTGCATGAAAACGCATACTTCAGGAGTTGTAAAAAATTTGTTCGTCACGAAAACATTTGTTCGCCGCCAGGCGCTATAGTTTGAAAAAACTACCATCGCACTGAATCGGTTAAATTGCTATAAGCAGTACTATTGTCTAGTCCAATAAGGCAAGGGCCTTCTATTTAAGGGAGCTACCTTTCAAATGACATTATAAACTTGCTAAGCCGTCGACAAGCCGCTCGTGTAAGCATGCACCGTACTCAAATACACGAGCGGCACGTTATCGATGGCGGGCGTCGACGGTTGCAGCAGTTGCCTCTGCTGTTGACGCGTGCAGCTCGTGTATATGCACACTAAGTTTACATTTTTCCAAAGTTTTCACAATAAACTGTTTATTCAGGTGTAAAACTTCATGCATGCAAGCATCAAACTCAAATTTGATAAGTAGCTGTATTCTTTCATTTAAACGACTTCATTCCATTTGTTATTTTTCATTTCAGGAACTTTGTGCCCTCGTCGAAGAAGCCCCCGAAACAGTTCACCTCTAACGTACGCAGTGGGGTGATGTCACCAGGAGGTAATACTTATACTAACAATATTTTTGTACTGATTAGTAATCATCAATAATGAAAAAAAAAAATTAAATAACTTCACCATGATCATCTGCATCATTGCACAAAATAAAATTGTGTAGCTCTCATTAAAATTTTTCTAACTGCTCTAATAATATCAAAAAGTAGACAAAAGTCAGAGCATTTATTTCAAATAGGCTCATAAAAGGCACTTTTGAACGTCAAAAATGAAATAGAAATGATTCCAGTTACCTCTTCCAAAGGGTAGTTTTCGTATTGAGAAGAAACTCCTCAGTTACTCATTTAAAATGTTTTACAATATTTTATATACATTAGTTATACATATATTTGAAGACGATGTACCTCAAATAAGATTAATATACAATAATTTAAAATTAAGCCATGACAGATTAATTTATTATGTGATAGATTGTGCTCACGTGTTTACAAACATTGTAAAAGTAGACTACTTTCGTAAAAAAATAATAAGTCAGAGTGTGAGTTAATACAGAATGTAAATCAATCTCAAAAGAAAAAAAAAAAACATTTTGATTTTGTCTAGTTTATTGTCAAATCTATGAAATACATAAACAGGTTACTTTTGACATCGTTCAATTCTGTGTCAAAGTTGAGATTATTATAAACAATATTAATGTAATATTTCCAGCGTCTCTGTCCGGCATGTCGCCCCTAGCCCGCAACACGCCGTCCCCGGGCGCCGCGGGCGAGGGCGCGGCCACCCTCAGCGTGGCGCCACCGGCCGCGCGGCCGCCGCTCGATCCGCTGTTCGTGGCCGCGCCGCCGCGCGCGCAGAGGCTTACACACTCGGAAGCTTATATAAGGTAATATACCATGTTTCCTGAACGCCATTCTCTACAAAAGGCTATAGATGTCACTTAACCTTTTGAACGCCAATCACTTGTATACAAGTTCGAGATTTTCGTGCCCTCAGCGCCACTACTTGATTAGAAGTAATAATAGTAATAATAGTATAAAATAAATTTACGACTTTTACAAGACCTTTTATTTTGTTTTTATGGAAAATTGCCCTGTTATAAGCCCTATTTTTAACTTTTTCACACATAACAAGTTCTTGTTTGTTTTATATTCAATAGAAACAAAAACGCCACAAAATATTTTAGTGCCCCCAACGCCAAGTACTTGATATAAAGTAAGCCAGTGATGGGACACGATGAAGACCTCGCTATATTTCATCTCGTCAAAACGATCATAAATACTATTATTGCAAGAAAATGACGTGAATAAATAATGTTTTATAAATATTGTAAACTATAAACTACGTTTTATTCGCCTTAATCAAGAATAAATAGGTTTTCTAATCATTGTCGATAGTGAAACACCGTTTGAAAAACCCATCCTTACAAAGTGGCTAGTTGTCAGTGCGCACAACGCCACGAACTTGTATAGAAGTAAATCTGTGACGTCATAAGCGGACGGTTTTCAAGGTCATAGTGACTTTGTGCATTTTAGTGTAGTGCAATGTTTACATTTTGTTTCTTTTTGAGTAGATTCATCATAAGAAAGAGTTTGTGAATAATCAGAATTTTGAAATAGTTCGTCGTCCTGACATTACGTTAAGTCGTCAACTTCCGTTTCAGGAATGTACTTCCGTTTTCTATTAGTTTCTAAAAACAAGAAAAATCATTGCTAGTATTTTGCGACACCTATACCTACCATTAAAAAAAAGATCTGTTACATCTGCGTAAAACAGTCACTTACACTCCATTTTAATTTTTTTAACAAACACGTAGATAGAAAACCACGTACCTAGCTTCTATTAATTGTATTTGGTTCTATTTTTTGTAAGTAAACGAAATAAACTATGCATGAATCGGTTGAGGTTATGCACGTGTAACTCGACCACAGTGAATAGAAAAAAGAAAAATACCATAGACATCGACATCTAGACATCCTTATATCAGAAAGGATTTTGACGTGCCTCGAGCGCCAACGACTTGATATGAAGTAGAAGGATTACATTTGGAGAAAAATAGGGATGTGCCTTCTAGAACACACGTCTAATAAATTTACAATTCTTTTCTTTTATCATGGAAAATATATCCAGGTTTTCATATTGATTTTTTTATATACGGTATCAGTTTTTATTTAGCTTCGTAAATTGGTGAATAAACGTTAATTTCAACTTATAATATTATTTATCGATAGGACATTAATCCCATCCCTACGTTTTACTATAGATACGTTATACATTTGTAGCGTGGCGCTGGAGGACACATCGCGTATTATGTAGATGGGCGTCGAAAAGGTTAACCGTTCAGGGCGTCATCGGCTTAGTTCTTAGACACAACAGAAGTTCTTACAGACGAGCGGCAATTTTTATTATGCATTTGTTACGATTCCAGAAATTACAAGAGACGCACTTGCAGTGTCTTCGGCAAACTAACGTTCGTTTGTAAGTACCTTTACATCAGCGCAGGCACCTGCTTGCGAGGGAAACTGACATTTGAAAATACCAACGCGTTTTCAAAAGATTTTTTGAATAAAATTATGAATGCCACCACACATCATCTACAAGTCTACAACTATTATTATTTAGTACTTTGAAAATAAACCTACACGCGGACAGACCACTCGAGAAAATACAATAAAAGTAACATGTAATCAATTCCTCCACAGATACATCGAAGGCCTACACTCGGAACAGAAGTACATTACACCATGGGAGAAGTCTCTCACCCCCATGCCGACAAACCCAGACCCAGGACAGTTCAACATGCACAAGATTCCAGCACACTGGATGACAGAAGAAGCCATTAATGGCTACTTAGCTCAGGACAAGAACCTCTCTGAAACTGACATACAGAAAATGGATCAGAACGCGAAGATTCTCAAAGGACTTTGCTCTTTGAGAGATTTTATGATGAAAGATGCTTTGTATCTGTCTAAAGTCGTGAATGGTAATAATAATACTTGATTTTAAATGGCGGAAAAGTAACAAGATAGTTTATAGAAACGGATGATGAAATTAGGTGAAAGTATCTATAAGATTAATGTTATAATAATATTATCGTAAAAAATTTTTTTATTGCTGAATGGCCCGCTCTTGACCTCGAACACGCCTTATGGAAAGCGATGGATGAGGTCTATAATGGAATGAGAGCCCGAAAGACAAGTTAAAACATCATTTAAAACAGATTTTTTCTATCAAATATAGTTTCAGTTTAGCTGTAACTATGTTTCTTCTTTTGTAGATCTATTGTGTAAGGGAAGTTTATTTTCTAAATCAAGGGTAAAAATAACTTAGTATAGCTCAAGAGATCTGTGACACCTTGCGTCATAATAAAAGTATTAATAAAAATCATGATGTTTTCTTTCCGATCTAAAACTTTCTTTGGGCAGTTGGGAATAGCGCATATACAGGGTCCTTTTAACCGCCGGACTTTATATCAGTTATCGTGCCCCCAGCGCCGAACAAAAAAAAAAAAAAACGAAAAATAAATACCGATGAAACGAGCTGTGAATTGTGATGATGTAATAATAATACAGATTAAACGAGCTGTATTATTTGGTCGTATATATACGACTGGCGGAATGGACACGAAAATGTTTGTCGGATTAATCCGAAATAAGCGGTTAAAAGGTTAAAATAGATGGACAAATTTTAACACAGCGCTCAGGTGCCGTATTACGAAGTATTAATGCCATCATGATTCCAGTGCGAATAAGAGATGGTGCTATCGGTCATGTATAGCTCCGTCTCTTTTACACTGGAATCATGATGGCATTAAACCGTTATAATACGGCAGCTGTACGTCTAATCAAAGAAGGCTCTAAAGATAATTTTATTTTTGGTCCATTTTCGAAATCTGAGAGCGGTCTCATGACCACGAGGCTCCTATCTGAAACTTCAAATATATTTTCGGTGTTCTCGCATCATGGCGCACCTGCTCAGCTATCAACTTTTCACCCTGCATATGGTTTCGACTTGTTATCACATTATAACAGCCCAAAACCATATTAAATTGTTGATTGTGGCATACAGGCAGGCGCGAGGTTACTCATCTGTCTAGCCTTTTCCTAAATATGTTGAGGTCGGCTTCTAGTATAACCAGATGCAGATGATGAATACCAGTATTTTAAATAAAAGACAAATAAGTATAGGTAAAGCTTACGTTTAATATGTATGTAATAATAAAAGATAAATAAGTATACAGCACATTGTATGGCATAGATATATAATAATGGTCACAGATGTGATAAAAGCAAGTTTAGGGGGCCTCCACTTCTTGTTTGATAAGTCTCACTAGGAAATCGAATTTACTGCCATCGAATATCAGGATCTGAAACAAACATAATATTTATTTAGATAGACATAACAGTTTCACGCCTGTCCGAAGCAAGAGGGCACGTTAAGCCGTTGGTCCTGCGCCTGAAGGGCAATTGCGCAACACATTATCAATCGGAATCGGTTTCATTTTGACAGTTCAACAACATTCATTGCGTTATTTACGTGTTGAGCAGACAAATTTTTCGAACTTATGAAGCAATGGATTAGCAATATGCTTCAAAATTATTCAGATTCCGATTGATAGTGTGTTAAGCAATTAGGGTGCTGATCTCTCTCCGGTCTTGTCGGCTTGCGTGCCGTCCCATCGGACTAGGAGAGAGGGAAGAGAGAGTGCACCTGTGTCTGCGCAACACTTGTGCACTATAATATCTCCCGCGCCGAAGGTTGGTGTCTTGAGATTTCACGCCTGTAATCCCCGAAAGGTTAGACAGAGGTGTACCTATAGTACACTCACGTTACGGTAGTTATGTTTGAGAGGCGAGCCTGTTGCCATCAACCGGGCACAAACCTAGACTGGGTTGAGAAATTCCTGACGGAAAAACCCACTAACACGTTGCCCGACCTGGGAATCGAACCCAGGACTTTGCGTTCAGCAGTCGCGCTTGCGACCACTAGACCAACGACGTCGACGATGTTGTTTTTAGACATACAGAAGTACCACATTAATTAGTAGTTTCTCATGGGAAAAGATGGATTGCATACACCGGCTTTTATCATCAACATTTCAACCGAAAGACGTCCCATACCGAACGTAGGCGTCCCCCAATGAAAGCCCCTATTTTTCAGTTATCCTACTTTTGTCCCACTAATGGGCAAAGGTCTACCCCATATATTTCCCTTTTTAATATGCTGTGCCTTCTCCATCATTAGGAACCTCCCATATTATACTTCTATACATATTATAAATTAAAATCACTTTTCGTGTGTTTGTGACCGCGTTGTGCTTCTTAACTACGCAACGGTTTTTGATGCAGTTTTCGCAATCATCTTTAAAGCGAATTTATTCCGGAAGTTTTATATGTGTATGTATAATACATTTATATTAAATAGTAGCGCCCCGCGGTTTCACCCGCATAAGTTTCGATCCCGTGGGAATATCGGGATAAAAACTATCCCATGTCCTTTCCCGTGACTCAAACTATCTCTATACCAAAATTCATATCGATTCAGCGGTTTAAGCGTGAAGAGGTAACTGACTGACAGACAGACAGACATACTCGCATTTATAATATTAGTTTGGATTACATAATTATAATAAAAAAAATCTCGATGTTTTGTTAACTCGTTCATCGTGCGAAGCAGGGACGGCGCGGCGGGGTAATTGCGTAAAACACAGTAGCAATGGCTTTAATTTTGACAGTCCAACAACACCCATTGCGTTTTTTACATTGCTGAGCAGACTAATGTTTCGGAACATATGAAGCAATGGATTAGCAATATCCTTCAAAATGATTCAGATTGCGATTGATAGCGTGTTACGGAATTAGGGTGCGGTTCGCTAGGTCATAATAAGAACAGCCAATTAGTAGTACCTTTCTGCAAGGCGTAAGCGCGCCTCCCTCGTAGTCCCATTGCGACAGTTCAGCCTGTTCGGTGACGTCAACGTCAAAGCTCGCCAGTGCTTGCTCTGCTATCGGCTTCTCTTCTTGATTCGCAAACAGAATTTCTGAAGATCCATCTGTAATGATAAATGATAATAGGAAATTAGCGATTAGGCGATTGGCAGCGGCGGCGACCTCTCGCGTCCGGCCCTGGTTCAAGCCATGGTCTGGGGCGAGAGGGAGTGGGAGGCAGTCACCTCCTTCTGCGAAGCAGTCATACTAGCGAAGGAGGTGCGGAACGGCTGAGGGAGAGAGCCTCACACCCCAGCCGCCGCGGGAGACGCTCCGGGCGTCGGGAGCCGCGTGACGACTCCCGGCCACCGTAGGCGCGGGCCTGCGGACGGAGAGTAATGGGTAGCTCACCGTCCGATCAGGACCAGGCCCGTGCCGGACGGCACGTACGTGTTCTACGCGCGCCTCAAAGAGATGTCAGCAAAAAGGAAGGGGCCTGCCAGGGCCGAAGCCTGCCGGGGTTGCAGGATTGTCCGAAAGGGTTACCGCTACCCCGGAACATAAAGGGCTAAGGAAGGAACACGGATGGGTTTTAGTCAGTAAGAGTCTGACACTCCCTTCCGCTCCACCCAGAGCGGGAGGGGTCATTTGATGATTTCCCATCCATAAAAAAAAGAAAAAGGAAATTAGTTTGAGGGGCCCATTGCTAAATTATAACAGCGGCACAGGTCGATCGATCAGGTTAAGCTACGCTTGCCGCGGTTGGTCTGTGGATGGGTGATCATCTCTACATACCGAGACTCCTCCGTGCCTTGCAAAGCACGTTACGCCGTTGGTCCCGGCTGTCATTCGTGGGATCTTTGAGAGTCGTTACGGGTAGTCAGAAGCCCGAAAGTCTGACAACCAGTATTACCAAGGGGTATCGTATTGCCCAATAACTCGGTTGTGGAGGTCAGATAGGCAGTTGCTCCATGTAAAATACTAGTATTCAGCCGCATTCGGTTAGACTGGATGCCGACCCCAACATAGTTGTGAAAAGGCTAGGCAGATGAATAGGAAATTAGTAATAGGAAATTCAGGGGGAAAGAATTGGTTTGTTGATTTAGGTGTTGAAGAGGCGCAAGGCAAATTGTTTCTTTGTTTGATTCCCGAGTTGGACTAAGCAAAGATTTCCAAATGTAGGAATATGATCGATTAGTCAGCAACAAGGGGGAGCAGTGGCGGCCCAAGAATTTTATAATTCTTGCAAAGTAAATAAAACATAAAAGAATTATAAAATTCTATCGATTCGTATTCTAAAAAATCTCAACCATTTATGCAAAGGTGGGTCAGCTAATTGCTATAACTCTACTGTACATGAATATAAGAAACATATCACTCACACTTTCACTGAGATCAACAATAATTTCACAATGAAACAAACATTATTGTTACCCCTTTAGCATAGGATTCTTTAGAAAACAATGACATGTTCATAAACACATTACATAACAATATCACACCAGTCTGAATTTCCTGAAGGGCCCAGGTCAAGCAGTGTTTTTGGGTTTTACTATCTGGAATTTCTCAGTAGCACCCCGGAATCTGGATTAGTGCCCGGTTGATGGCAATAGGCTCGCCCCCTATTACATGGGACTTAAACATAACTGGCGATATGTGAGCGTACTACAGCAGTGGCGTGCATTGGTTTTCAGAATAGGTAGGCACTAGGCCGGGTCTAGTCTAGGCAAACGCGGTCACTAATCAGAAAAAAAGTGAGGTCAAAAGTGTGGTTATTTGAGTAGGCATGCCTACTTAAGGGTGATAAATTTCGAAGGTCGAACGTCATGGTATTACGCGTGAGACGTACTTATTTTTTATTTTGTCGTATTAACTTGAACGAGCAAAGACCAATGACAATGTGCGAATAGTACGGGAGCCGAGTAGGCCGTCCGGCGACTGCCTACTGTCGCGCGTGTTTGTATGAAGATTTTGTTTTTTGTTAGGTATGATAATTTAGTGAGTTTCTTAATTGTGGGGTACACACACTAAAATGTAATTGACAGGTTCATGTTGATATATCGAGGTAGGCACTGCTTATATGCCTATATGCAATGCACGCCACTGCACTACAGGTACACTTCTGCACAGCCGTTTGGTTAGACAAGGCGTGATGTTATGTTGCGTTACTACACTCACATTGCACTAGTTATTTTAATGTTATTTGTTCACCAACAATTGTTCACACTGGTCTTATGCCAAAGGTAACATGCACAATATGTATGCACAAGTGCAACAATCACTTACAATACAAGTTGTACATTTACATCTCATGTTATCATGTAATAACAGTAAGTTTTAATCATGATCTGGCATTTTGAGTAATTTATGCGGCCTACTTCAATCTATGTGGTTCTTTCCTCAAAAGACCATTTCAGACACCTCCTACATGGTATTCACACGATTTGACCAAGATTATGTCTGGACTTTAAAAGAAACTGTGACCTTTGGGTTTGTTTCTGTTATAGTTGTTGGGGCTGGCAGGGGCTTGTAACTTCAATGAAACACTTGATTCTTAGACGAGCTATATTTAGCGTGCGTGAGCATGGCGACGGGAACCAGGAGGAAGAGACATAGGGCAGAGAGCGACCACAGACAATATATATTTTAAGGTTGCGTTCGTATCTACGTAACAGTTTCGATCTTTCTTCTCAGAGTAGTCAGATAGGATACGGAGACCTCATCTAGTTTTAAAAATACGATTGACGTGTAAAAGTATTTGAACAAACCTACTTTCAGAAATATAGGGGCTGTTCATTTATTACGTAAGACATATTTAACCAACTTCTGACCCCCCCTCCCCCCTTTGAATCTTCCGTAAGATCAGTATCTGCCAAAGTTGCAAAGAAAAAGTAGCAATTTTTTTTTAACTTATAGTTTTTGCTTACTTTTGTGATGTTACGTAAGAATAATCTAGACCCTTCCCACCCCCATGTAAGAAAAAATAAGACTTGTTTGGACCCCCTCTACCCTCAAATCGTCTTACGTAATAAATGGACGGCTCCATAATAGCATTAAATCATAACTGAGCACAAAACACTGAGAAATACCTAGTGGAAAACCAAATAACACCTCACTTGCACGCTCCTAGGTACTAACATGTCTAATGGTCGCAAGCAGCTGAGGATAAGGTTGTGGGGTCAATATTCTGCATTCACATACCTCCGGTCTTATAAGTCTTGCAGATCCATATCAGGTACTCGAATATGTAGGGCATGTTTTTCTGTGTTGCTTTGTCCAGTTCGTTCTGCAGAGATGAGAATAGGGGCACGCTGATGGCTGCGGGAATGTTTAGGATCCTGTAAAAATAAATAATTATTTTTTTGTTTGTATTTCATCAGATTATAATCTTATTTGTTTTAACAAAAAAATCACACGTCATTACAACATTGCCCAAAAATATTTTTTAGGAGTTAAAATGGCGTATTGCAACCTGCTGATGACTTATACAGGGTGAAATTGAAAACATGCAACAAATCGAAATGGGTGATTGTACTCGTCATTATGAACAACTTTTACTATGGGACCAAATCTGAAATCGCGAAAAAAAATCAGCTGTTCCCTACATTTAAGTTCGCATAACTCGTCAAAATGCAGGGAACAGCTGATTTTTTTTTCGCGTGTTCATGTTTGGTCCCATAGTAAAAGTTGTTCATAATGATGAGTATAATCTCCCATTTTGATTTGTCGCATGTATTCAATTTCAACCTGTATAGGGCGTATTTTTAAAACGCCCCGTTTTAAAAATACACCCTATACAGGTTGAAAGTAAGGACAGCTATCCTTACTACCCTGTCTCAAAAATCCACCCTCAATCTCTCAAGAATCATTCATATGTACCCACATCAGTGAGACCAGGAACCATTTTACATCATTTGCCTGTATACAACAAACCTCTTGAAAAATTACTAATTAAATCACAATAACTTTAGGATTATACATGCGAATTTAAAAACACCATCTCTTACCTTTCATTGATGACTAGTCCAACATGCTCGTGCGCACTTGCCAGTATCCTCTTGATAACTCCTTGAGTGTTGGCGTCTGCATTCTCATCAGCTAGTGATACGAGTAGTGCCCGGATCTGTTGTATGGGTGGTTCATCCTGAAAATAATGTAATGGCTTATTAGGTCTTTAACCGGTGGAATGCCGTAATTACAGAAACAATTAAAAAGCCATTGTGTCTCGAGTGGATTCGCATTCCAATACGAAGGGTTGAGGCACAAGATTTTTTATTAGGATTTTCCTGTTATTTTATGAACTAATTAGCTGCGCCCCGCGGTTTTACCCGCATAAGTCTCGATCCCGTGGGAATATCGGGATAAAAAGTACCCTATGTCCTTTTCCGGGACTCAAGCTATCTCTATACCAAATTTCATCAAAATTGGTCCAGCCGTTTGAGCGTGAAGAAGTAACAAACATATAAACACACACACACACACACACACACACATTCACAAACTTTCGCCTTTATAATATTAGTGTGATTACATCCATACTAATATTATTAATGTGAAAGTGTGTCTGTCTGTTACCTTTTCACGCTTAAACCACTGAACCGATTTAAATGAAATTTGGTATAGAGATAGTTTGAGTTGTGGGGAAGGATATAGTTAGATAAAACTTAAAAGTTTTATCCCCGAAATTATCCCTTGTGTTGGTAGAAGTCACATGTCTGCCAATTTTTGGCTCTAGGACATGCCAGTTATCTCTCGATGTTTTCCTTCACTGGTTTTAGGAGCAGTGGTGATGAAATAAATTACACAAAGTGCCTGCCTGAGTTTGGACCCACAAACTACAATTTGTAAGCCGGGGCTGTTACCACTGGGCCACCACCCACTACTGTCTACCACCAACCGCCATTACAACACACCAACCGTTGACCAATATAACACATATTGTAATCATAGCTGTGTCTATTTCACTTACTCTTCTCTTTGTCATGTTAATAACAGTGGTGATGCCAAACACTCCATCGCTGCCATCGTCTTCATCATCCGTATCCTCCGCATCAACATCTAGGCACTGCTTCACAACACTGCCAACATAGTTCTGAGCTGTAATAAATACATATTGAGAAATGTTATTATATATATCTATCTATACTAATAATAAAGCTGAAGAGTTTGTCTGAATGCAGTAATCTCTGTAACTACCAGTCGGATTTGAAATTTTTTTTTTTGCATTTGATAATCCAATTCTCGAGGAAGGCTATAGGCTATTTAACATCACGCTAGGTCCCTTAGGAGCCGAGCAAACACATAAAAAGTCGGAGACAACGCTGAGCGAAAATAAAGTAATAGCGCGGGCAGGCGATGCGGTGATTTAAAATTTCGATATTTTCCTTTACCAGTTTTGGGAGCAGTGGTGATGAAAGTAAAACGCCTGCCTGGGTTCGAACCCACAACCTACATCTCGTAAGTCGGAGCCAATACCACTGGGCCAGAAGTGATAATAATTATTTACTTACAAATAATTATTTGTGCCAGGCCACCCAGATCTACATTGGCCTTGAGGAACAGTTGCCTCAGCAGCTGCTTGATGCCATGGAAGTCACAATCCTCAGGGTTACGGCCTTCGAAGTCGGCTTGTAACTCCTAAAAGAACAATAAAAAAACTTAGCACAAAAAAGCGGAATGTATGTATGACTAATTTCCATTGTCACTTGTTTCATAATGTTATGAAAAAAAAAATAACAAAGGAAAACAATAGTGTCGACCGAAATACGGTTTTCGACCGAAGCCGAAACCTATGAAGTTAAGAAGAAGAAAGAAAAGAAAGTGGTCTTAGCAGATATTTATGATGATATGTTAGCATTTGCGATTTAGTATTTTTTCAGATGCACGATTCAACTCTTCATCGCGTAGTTTTAGTATTAGCAATCACTGATTTAGTCGTTTTTCGGAAAGTTAGAAAACGCAATTTTTAACCCGTACTCAAACGGAACGAGTCCTCGAGCTATGCAGCGTCGGAGTAGGTAATCGCTAAAACGTGCGATCTTGCTATTGTGTTGTGACCAAACGCACAGACGCTAAGGTGCATTTGCTGTTGCCCTTAGAGCTTGTATCAATCTTCCAGAAAGCGAATAAATCCCTACTCGCTGATACTAAAAGCAGCATATCTGCTAAGAACTTTGACTTCTATTTGTAAGGAAACACTTATTCTTTTGGCTCTTTTGGGTTTTGAAGCAAAAGGGCGCAAACGGGACGCCATTACTACTAGTTTGCTTATTTGTGAGTTGTTCGATCGATCTATTCTATCAAAACCGACAGCTCACGAATATAAGGCCGAAGATTCGGCTACTTTTAGGCCGAAACCGAACATTCGGTCGGACACTAAAAAACAAATTCAATCAAAAGAATCGAACAAACCCTTGTTCTTTTCAAAACATACTGAATCAAAAATTTCAAATGTCCGAGAAAAAAAATTGAAAATAATTTCGTAATGGAAAATAAACAAATAAAACGCGGCATGCCATGTGTTTTTTAGGTTATAATTTAAAACCCACCTTGTCGTTGCCAACAAAGTTCCCATCCGAATCAAAGTCGGAGTCTTTTTCACTGCCAGAATCCTGTTCTTCATCACTTTCACTGTCGTGAACTTCTATTTCTTTATTTTTTTTATTCGACATTTTTTCCGCCGACACAACTACACGTCGTAAAACACAAACAAAAACCACAGACACTTACACAACACAAATAACAATTTGACAGTGACTGAAAATACGTCGGCGATTGAATGAATGAAGTAGCCACGGATAAGTGATTTACTTTTTTCAAGTTAATGTTTGGAATAGCACCCTGGGCATTGAGATTAAACTTTTATCTTTTCAGCCAGTGGTTTCTAGAAACCAACAGACGAAAGGCGTGGGAATAGGCAAACCGCTTAGTTGAGTCCTCGCCTGCGGGGTATAGGCGCGCGGAGATAGAGCGAGAACGGGGATCGGGAGAGTGCGTGATACGCAAGAGGCGAAATGTGCATGGACAGTTCTGTGACGTCACGGTGGTCAACGGTGAACAGCAGGTGGTGATTTTATTAGAAAATTAATTGATGACTTTACAAAATTATGGGAAACAACTATGTGTAGTTAACAAAATAAAATTTCAGGTTATAAATGTATGTACTATTTATTATAAGTATGCAAGATTTATCAAATTTATAAATCAACAATCACTGTATGTCCATATCAATATCATTTTAACTCGATTTTTCACATTCGAAGCAGACATCATCAGAACCATCTGAATCGTTCTGCACATCACATCATACTATCATCATCATTTCAGCCGAAAGACGTCCACTGCTGGACATAGGCCTCCCCCAAGTACCTCCACTTCGACCGGTTTTGTGCTTCTCGCATCCAACGAGTTCCTGCGGCCTTCACAAGGTCGTCGGTCCACCTTGTGGGAGGCCTTCCAACGCTACGCCTTCCGGTACGCGGTCGCCACTCCAGAACCTTTCGGCCCCATCGGCCATCTGTTCTGCGAGCAATGTTCCCTGCCCACTGCCACGTAAGTTTGGCAATTTTTCGTCCGTGTGGTGCCGGACTCGTCCGTGTGGTGCCGGTCTTAAAGAATAGCACCACCCCCCTTCTTCCCATGGGTGTCGTAAAAGGCGACTAAGGGACGTATCGGAGAATGGGCAGCAGTTCTCTCATCTACTATTTATATCTATACTGCGATCGCCAACCCGCATGCCAAGCGTGGCGATTATGGCAAATCCCCCCAATGACAATCATACTATCACGCTAATATTATTCTTCTTCTTCTTAGCGTGTCGATAGCATTCTAAATGAACTCGGCCCAGAATTCGGCTACTTGTTTGGCGCCATCACCAGCGGGCAGTGTCAATCAGTTCCTGTAACGTATAGCTGACAGGACACGCAGGACATGATATTAAGTGTCCCATTGTTAGTGGAACACCACATTTACACTCCAAGGCGGAGTCGTCTATGAATCTCCATCTTAATATCACCCCGGTCTGGGTGGTATGGAGGCCCCTATACCCCGTAGGCGAGGTTTTGATCGACGTATTTTTAATTTATTTCAATATGTTAATTGCAATAAATTGGCTTGGGCTGTAAAAAACGGCAAGCCTTTTTGTGGCAGGTTAGAGTTACTCTCGCAAGAGATGTCCCGCGGCAATAAGTGGGATTAATTATTATTATATAGTTAGGAACATTCCTACAACAACCCTTCTACCTCAGACACCCTTTTTTTATTAACCAGTAATATGATATTGAAAAAAAATTAAATAAAGAATTATGATTCCGTTGCATACGTGTAGTGCCGCGTCTGCGATACGGCTGTAAAGTCTCTTCGTGAGACGGACTTTATAGCCATACAAAGTTAAAAAAAAAACACTAAATAATCCTCTACTCATTTAATATCATAAAATGCTACATTCATTGATGATCTAGTTCTTTGTGAGTTTTTTACTTTTGTATTTCAGTTCCAGTGCATTTGAACGATTTATTACTAGCGGGCATTGTGGATGCAGCATGGTACTCGTAACACGACGTGTCTACGAAGCAACAGCAAAGTGTGGCTTCACCTTTCATTTTTATAAATATTGAGAAGCAAGGTGAAGTACGACCAAGAAGTCTTGATTATCTGAAACAGAAATTGAAACGATTGAAGGGCTTGGACATACACCATTTTAAAAATGAACGCCCCTTCACTGCTCATTGCATACACATTTCAAGTGTTTGTATAGAAATTTTAGTGGAGGGGCGTGCATTTTTAGAATGCTTTATCTCTACCTAGGTACTTACAGTAGTGTAACTCGCCAGTGAAATTATTGAAAACCCATACGTGGTCACGTGAACGTCCTTTTGAGCCCTGAAAGGACGCATATTGATAAATGAACTACTTACGTAAAAATCTTTACCTACGCGTACGTAGGTTATCCGTGAAAATAACAGACACATGACGTCATGACGAATCTGCATTTGAAGATAACTAAGATACCTAATTATGTGCCTCTACCGAAGAATGTCTTTGACCAGTTCGTGTTGCCAGTGATGTCATATAGCACTGAAACGTGGTCGCTCACAATGGGCCTTATTAGTAGGCTGAAAGTCACCCAAAGGGCATGATCGAGTCAGAAATTAAGAGATCCGCAGGAGAACCAAGGTAACCGATATAGCCCGAAGAATTGCCAAACTTAAGTGGCAGTGGGCAGGGCGCATTGCTCGCAGAACAGATGGCCGATGGGGCTGAAAGGTTCTGGAGTGGCGACCGCGTACCGGAAGACGTAGCGTTGGAAGGCTTCCCTCAAGGTGGACCGACGACCTTATGAAGGCCGCAGGAACCCGTTGGACGCGAGAAGCAAAAAACCGGTCGAAGTGGAGGTGCTTGGGGGAGGCCTACTATGTCCAGCAGTGTGGACGTCTTTCGGCTGAAATGATGATGATGATGATGATGATGACCGAAGAATGATCGTTTATCCTATTTTGCTATAGGGGCCGGTTTCGATAAGGTCCGTTTCAATTAATTTTTCTAACAGATAAGTAATAATTTCATACAAGATCCACTTTTAATTTTGGTACCTGCCAGATGGAGTGTACTCTACTATGATCATGGATGGTGCAATTAGTACCAGGCGGTGGTTGCTAATGAGCTCCGTTGCTTTTTAGGTGACCCTGACTTGATGATAACGCGAGAAAATGCACTAAAAAATAAAAGCATTATGCATCAGGTAGGTAAGTACAATAATTTACATTTTTGTAAGTGCTAATTACCCACTTAGAAGTTATACCTAAGCATATCTACTAAAGGTGACTTACGGGTAATTATTACTTATGAAGTTATGAGTTATCAACCTTTATGGTAGGTCAACCTACTTAATCAAATGGAGGTTTTCGAGTGGTTTATGAATAAGGGGTTGAATTCCCTGTGTAGTGTTAGTGCCTAGGTACTACAAATGGTAGGTACTATAGCAACTAATCAAACCTTACTTTAGTTAACACGCCCTTCGGAGCTACTATTGGAAGCATCGATATATATGTACGTAATATTTGCTTTAAGCGCCAGGGCTGCCAAATTATAGTAGAACGCCGATATGTCTTCATTGGCTCCCTGTCTCGCATTATAAAATTTGGAATAGAAAAAACTGAATAGAAAAAACACCAGCAGAATATTTGACACTCGCTTGAAAGATCGAATGGAACATACTTTAAAATATAACCAGCCAGTCTTGTAGAGGTGTGGCTTTCCAGCCAGCCTTGCTCTACAGCCGGCCTCTACAGTACCTATAATATAGAGCAACAATTTTAGGTATCTACAATACCAACATTTTTTATTTTGGGTAGGGATTCTAGTTTCTACGAAAGATTTACTGCTATTTCATGGATATTTATTTACTTATTTATATGTGTACCTACTTTAATGTATACTTACCACAAAAATCCCTGACCAAAAATAAACACTACAAAATATATCTACAATGGGCGGCCTTATCGCTTTCCAATGCACAGTGGTTCCGCGCCCTAAGAGAGGCGTTCATAGGGTTTCGCGAAGGTAATGACTGTCGTTATCAATACTAATTATTATTATTATGCTTTTTTGTAATACTTTACGTTATAATATAACGAAAATAAGCGAATCAATGTTAAAAAACTTTTTTATTCGAAAATTAATGCAGTTATTATACTTGACGAAATACATACTAAAATACAAGAAAAGAGTTGCAACTTAATAACTGATAAACTTAAATATTTACATTTTTATAGTAAAAACAAAGTAAATAACTAATTATTACCTAACTACAAACACAGTAATGGACAATAAATATATTATTTACATGTTAATAGTTACATAATAGGAGCTGTATCTAAAATAATGTAAATCTAATATTTATTAACAACTATATACATTTTATTCTATACCGACAACAAATTCTCTTTAGATAGAATAGACTTCTTTTTCCGTGGTGACCTTCTTAAACCAGAAATATAAGGATCCGAATTGAGGAGAAGTCTATGTATCAAGTCGGTGTTTGTGACAACCCGGGACATTTTCCTCGTGTTGTCACGCCTAAACTGTTTAACTAACTTATTGCAAGATTCGGTGGCCTCTTCCGAAAGCTCACCTATTGACAATAATGCGTGGTCAATTACTTCCGAACCATGAATGAGGACCTTATGTACAGACGAGGGACGACGAACACTGTTTATATTCGCTGTGCCCCGTACTCCCATCGAAACCCCATTTTCCAATCAAAACAAATTCTTTGTCAAGGTTAATATTATTCAAAACGTTTTTTTGGGATTCTAGTATCCGGCAGTATGATCTAACAATGATTGTAATTCTACTTCAGTAGATGATTCCGTGATAAACTTTTGCGATGGATAACACCACTTCTTAGCTTCCAACACTTTTGTATAAGATGGTAATTCATTCGGTGATTTTGCATTAATGAAGTCTTTCACCATAAGATACTGATGTTTAGTCAGTTTAGTCTCGTTTATGAGAGACAAGAATTCTTCAGTTTTGAGATTTAAAGAACCGGCGTTAGATCGACTTGAATCATCCAACAAATAATTTATCGCGGAACTGTCTACTTTACTTAACTCTGTAAGTCTGCGGCGTTTTGATCTCTTGCTACACTCCTCGAAGTCCTTCCTGCACTGATGCTGTTGAGTGCTCGTCGAAGCCTCTGCTGCTGGCCGTTGAATGTCGTGGCTCTCTGCTGCTGCACAAGTTGGCAGAACGCAAACTTCAATTTCGTTCAGCCAGTCTCTGTACTTAGAGACCATGCGAGAATGCTTGCAAGAGACTTGCTTCCAGATGGCTACAAATCTTGTACAAAGATTAGTAACTCTTTTTTCTAAGTCATCAGCAATCAAATTCTCAACTTCAGGCAGCAACTGTATCAGGGCTTGAAAAACTCGACGCCACCATTCCAGTTCGGATGTGCTGTCCTTAATAGACAGCCAAGTACAAGCATTCTTTTGAAAGAACACTCAAAACTAGTACCTAAAACTAAACAAAAAATAGTTAAATGCGGATTAAAAACAAAACATATTTCGTAGCAAGTGCTACGCGCCCAGGCGCTCGGCGTAGACCCTGGCTGCACCTTACAGCTGCAGCATACCGCAAATAAATTTTTTAAAGTCTACTAGTAGAGATTTTAAGCGACATTTTTATACCTAACTCAATGGCACAAGTAGGTACAAACATAAGTAAAAGCTTCAACATAATCAAAAATACAGAAATAAATACGTAAGTGACGCTGCGGCGTAGCACTCAATTTAAAAAAAAGTGGTGCATTGAAAATGCAAAATAGTAAAGTAAATTAATAATACATACCTGTAAATTGAATGTCCATTGCAAAATAACAGGTCACACACAAGTTGGAACTTGAAAACACGCGTCGCGTCTTAGGCTAATTAGCGCTTGGTACGAGTAATAACACGGTTGATGACAATTTAGATGTATTCACTTCCGATGCCGAAAAAGGAATGTTGCGAACAATAGATTGCAAAACTTTTTATAGCCTCAGGTAGTATGACAACTAGTGAGTAACTGAACCAGATATCATGGCTTAGCTCGATCATTACCATCGGAGGCCTGTGACCTTCTACGTGACCACCGTGCAATGGGTAGACATTTTTATACGAACAGCAAAGGGGTTTTAAAAGCCTTTTCCACTACTGAAAAACCCACAACAAGACATTTGTGACTCTTGAGTTTGTTTCGGTGCTTCTTCTTAGAGGAAAGGAATCAGCGACTACTACCTACTACTACTACCAGTGCAGACGCAGTGTAGTGTAGTGTAGTGTGTAGACTACTGCTACTAGTTTTTGTGGTTGTTTGTATAAACTTACAGAAAAAAATAAACATTAATCATTTATTATTTTTATATGTTATTATTAGGGGCCCGTGGCTAAATAATAGCAGCCGCACAGGTCGATCGATCAGGTAAGCTACGCTTGCTGCGGTTGGTCTGTGGATGGGTGACCATCTTTCCATGCCGTGACCCCTCCGTGCCTCGGAAAGCACGATAAGTCGTTGGTTCCGGCTGTCATTCGTGGTTCTTTGACAGTCGTTACGGGTAGTCAGAACTCAGAAGCCCGAAAGTCTGACAACCAGTCTTACCAAGGAGAATCGTATTGCCCATGCCCAGTAACTGGGTTGTGGAGGTCAGACAGCCAGTCGCTCCATGCACAATACTGGTATTCAGCTGCACCCGGTAAGACTGGAAGCCGACCCCAATATACAGGGTGAAATTGAAAACATGCGACAAATCGAAATGGGAGATTGTACTCATCATTATGAACAACTTTTACTATGGAACCAAACCTGAAATCGCGAAAAAAAAATCAGCTATTCCCTACATTTTATGTTCGCATAACTCGTCAAAATGTAGGGAACAGCTGATTTTTTTTTCGCGATTTCAGGTTTGGTCTCACAGTAAAAGTTGTTCATAATAATGAGTACAATCTCCCATTTCGATTTGTCGCATGTGTTCAATTTCACCCTGTAGTTGGGAAAAGGCTAGGCAGATGATGATGTGATATTAGGTTTTTCCATTAGGAATTTATCAGTAAGCAGTCGGGAGTTGTGCCTCGCCCGGTGAGTGCTTACTGATAAATTCCTGAGTGTGATACGTGACTTAGAAAAGTGTAACACCTAATAACACGTCCCCGTGTGTTAAATAAATTTAAAAAATCAAAAAACCCGACTGCGGTATAAAACTTAAGTTAAAAAAAACTGAAAAGCTAAAAACAAGCCCATTTTAAATTAAATAAAAGTTGGAAGCAGGCGGGACCCATTTGAGTTTGAAAATATAAAAATGGTATGGGTCCCGCCTGCTGCTTAACTTAAGTTTTATACCGCAGTCGAGTTTTTTGATTTTTTAAATTTATTTTTTTTATTTTATTCTTTTTAGTTATGAGTTGTAAATCCCACTTAAGTGTGATAGTTTTCCTTTGAACTTCGTAAATATAGGTACTACTGCCGTAACATTTAAACTTCTAACTACAACCGTTTAGTTGGTAGAGGGGGGGACGGGTAAGTAATATGTGATATAATTACAAAACCTCTAATATTTACAAGATATAACAACTGAACCAATAATTTTATTTGATATAATGATCAGTTAATATAATAAACGATTGACATAATTTTAATGTAACTAATTTCTATAAGAATAACAGACAATTAATATAAAATCGTTTGATATACTACTCAATAGACATAAAACCTATTTAGTCTAATATGATAAAAACTTTTTTTTCATCCTATGTCATCCTATGTCGACGGAGATTTCTGTGTAAAGGGTTTAAAGTAACCTAACCAAAATGAACCTCAGGGTGCCCTTCGCTCGCTCTTGCATCCTATGTCGACGAAGCCCCGCTTCGCGGGGCCCCTATTTCTGTGTAAAGGGTTTAAAGTAACCTAACCAAACCGAACCTCGGGGTGCCTTTCGCTCGCTCTTGCATCCTACGTCGTCTATTAAGAAATAATTCGGAAGCCACGAAGCCACGAGGCCACGAAGGCTTTCTTTTCTAACCTAAGCTGTCCGAGTCGGATTGCTCTGAATCGGGGTGTTAACCATAACGACGGTATCAATATATTTTAAACGATAGACCTAATGATTTTCGATTAAATAAACGTTATATCCAATAACGTTATACGAAGTAAGTTTTAGAGTATATAAATATTATATGTAAGGAAATTATATCAACAGTTGGTATATCTTGTGAACGTTATTGAAATGAAAATATACCAAATAACTTTATACGATATGAGACGCACCCAGGGGGACACTTGAATCTAACGAAAATTGGTACTTTAAAGCTTGATAAGTCAAGAACGATTTACTTAATAAAAAAACGGTCTTCCCAAACCACTAATATTTTTAAAAGACCTATCCAACGATATCCCACTTGACATAGTTTGTTGACTTTAATTTTTTTTATTTTCACAATATGGCGTCCAGTAGTCGCCATATTGAATTTTCATTAACGTCATGTCTTTAGTGACACTCGCCGGACTAAGAGGAATCGATTGACGTGTGAATCATAAAAATCGGCTCAGGCGTTTGGTCTGTATAGTGCTTCAAAGGAACATACATACATACATACATAGGCTGATAAACACATTACCACTCCTTTGCGTCGCGCAGTCGGGTAATAAATAGGCTCGTTCCCTATTGCATGCGACTTGAACATAGGTAACTGGTGAAATGTGGGTGTAGATCTAGATACTATAGGTGCACCTGACTGATCTTCCGGGGAATAGGTGCAGCCGTACAGTCACGTCTATAAGCATGTATACACTTGGCTTTATTCAAAGGCGAATTTCTCCTTTATTTTTGAATGAAATTTTATGTTCTTATGAACATAGTATTTTCGAACCCATACGTTTATGTTAAGTGTCGTATTTCAACGTTGCATTCGTCGCAATTGAAAATTGCCATGTGTTGACATATTGGTGCTCGTGACTGTACTGGCGTGCATGATGATATACATACGTATAATGTTTACGGCGTTAAGTTTTCGTGGTAGCGTGCATGTTTCGTTAACACGTCCCCGTAAGTTTACGAATAAGTAAACTTACGGCTTACAGGGACGTACGTTATTCGATGTTACACTTTTCTAAGTCACGTAACACACCCGTTTGGTTTCATGTAATTTTTTTTTGGTTCTTTCCTCTCTCGTATTGGCACGAACTAAATACACAGGTAATGCTAATTACCGTGGAAAAAAAAACAGTCGATCTATTTTGTAAAAATCTCACGTTGAAAACTTTGGTGAAGTGAGCTGTCATTCCACCGGCCCTCAATTCACTATGACCACTTAACGATTCCTTGCCGAAGCCACGTCAAATCCATTACTAATCCCGCCAATCTCGCGTTGATTTCGCGCGGTTTCGATCGTTGTGTCATAGAGAATTACGGCCCACTTTGTGGATTGACACTATTGACAGCTCACTGATGGAGCTTCACGCTAAAGAACAATGTCAGATGTCCATAGTAACTTTGGCTCAATATTAATTTGTCATGGACAGTGAAAATTCTTACGTTTTTTTGTGTAGTTTAATGTCAAAAGCTTTTCTGTAATATCCACTTTTACACTGAACTTCTAAAGAAGAAGTTATTCAGACATTTTAAATTGGAGATTATTGTTGCTCTATCACGCGTCTGATAGCATCTTCTCTTTCTGAACTGTTATTTAAGTCGTGAGACTTTACACGATGCAATGAATTACCGCAACCAATACAAAGATTTCGATGCACAATTGATTCAGTTGGCGCACTGTTATTTGTTGGATTACTTGTTTGTTTAATAAATAACCAACAGTAATGACATACAACACTGACATTTGGAATCTAAAACCAACAAAATACGGTTGTGTTGCAAATTAACATTTAGCTTAGTTAAAACAGTTGACATTCTATTAATAAAAATCGTACTTTACCTCAGAAAGTGAAGTCCATTGCCGTAACAATAAATGAACATCGTCAGATTCAACTAAATGCCGTTCCATCCGGAACACATTTATACCACAATTAAACACATTTATACACAAAATGTGTGGTATGAATATAACACAATATAACGCAAACGCAGATGAATTCGAGAAGGAAACAAACGTACACATACAAAAACACCGACAACAACAACATGTTTGAACTGGCGCGCGCGATTTTGACAGAACTGCAAAAGTTTTTTTATTTTTTTTTTATTTTAATGGCAAACTGCTGGTTGCCATTACAAGGCTATTAAGTTATCGAATACAGATCAGCAAAATCGATTTCTTGAATTTCGTTTTTATATTCTTTAAAAAATAATAAATGTATTGTAATAAACACGACGAACGTATTATTTAGATGAGAAAAAAAAATTTAAAAGACAATTGTGAGGTGGTAAATAAAAACTAAAGAGTAAATCGCTTTAATTATTTAGAATAATCGATTACAATGGCAGAACAGGTAACTACCTGACACTTTTTTATTAAAAAAAAGTAAAATCTGGAATTCAAGAACATGATTAGTAAAATGATTACTTATTAAAATGATTTTCTTTTCGAACAGTTCTCGAAATAAATATAAAGAGTAGATAAAAGATAAGAAGTAAATATTTTTTTAGAAGTTGGAATTTTATATTTAAATTGTTGTAGGTAAAAACTTCGTGTCCGTGTGAATTTAGTTTTAAAAGTTGTGTAAGCCGAAATCTGACATTGTTCTTTCGGTGCGATGTTACAGAATATAGACCGGCTGTTTTAGAGGTGTTAGCGGGGCTAACTTCTTTGATATATCTATGGGGGCTAAGCTCAGAGTGAATACTTAGTGCAGTATCGCCACTCGTATACGATATTGGGCTTGGGCTATAGGTAGGTGATTTTAATTGTATTTGTAATTGTATTTTAAATTGTATTATTAATTTTATTTTAAATTGTGTTCTTAATTGTATTTTTAATTGTATTCTAGGTATTTGTATTTTTTTATCGTATTTTAAATTGTATTTATGAGTACCTAAGATGTATCTTTGTAGTAGTAACATTGCATTGGCGTTATAGCTGTTAAGGTGTTATTTACGAATTTTTGAATAAATAAATAAATAATAAATAAGTTTCTAAGTAGATGGGTACATATAATAATTACCTGTGCAGCATTATAAGTACGGAGCTCTTAATCTTTTTGGATGCTCTGTACCAACCGCTTTCGTAGAGCGCATCTGTGACTCCTTCACTCTACAAGGAGAAAAATACATAAAATGTTAGGATCCTATGTAGGTAGGTATATAACTAAGAATAAAGTAGGTATCTAATCTATCTCCTTATATTTTGAGAACACATTAGATACATAAAATAGGTAGACGTAGCTATATGCTCTAGCTACAGAGAGAATTCTAAGATTGCATCTCACACTAAGGCTGAGCTCACCGGTTAGGTAGGTATTTATGTGAAATTTTAAATACAGAATTGATTAGTAAATATTTAATCAGTTGATTTAAATGTTGGTGAAAATAAGGCTAATAAAAAAGGATTGCTTTTCCTAAAATAAAGTAGGTCCGCGTAAATTTCCCTTTCCACATTCTAAAAATAACTATTTTGTCGCAGGTCCTGTACAAGTACCTAAAACCTTAAACAACAGAGAATTTAAGACTTTCCAATGGCCGCTTTCCCGCCAAATTGTTTTTTAGTCGTTTCAACTGGACACAACTTTGCAAGTCAGGGACTAAACTAAGACTTCCACAACTTTTTGCACGGTGATCATGTTTTTCAAGGCTCATTTCGTTTGAAATACCCAAAAGGGGTGAAATAAAACCAAGTTCCTTAAAATTCACATTTGTAACAAAAAATCGGGCGCCCTCGTAAAATGAGATTGCAAATATTTTCCCCTCGGGTTTCCTTATTGGGAAACATTTAAATATATTGGATAATTCATGTGTCCTAAATCCATGGATATTTTTGTTGTTTTTTTTTGTTTATAATTTGTGGAATTGCAGCAAATTTTCCATCGCATTCTTTGGTCTTGGTCATTTTTGTCTGGAAAATGAATCTACAACTTAGTTATAAACACGGATATCGAAAATAAGACATAGGTACCTATCAGGTATGGCAGTATTTTTTTCTGTGTGTAACTTACCGACTCCAGTAGCCGCTGTCCATACCAGCACAGTAGCCAAGTTTGTGACAAGGCTGTTGTTAGAAACGACTTGTAAACCATCTCGTTCCATTTTTCCACAATCTGGAAAAAAATATTAGTAGATAAGGTACGTACCTATCCTAGATTTAAATTGGCAATCACACTTGAGGCTTGTATTTATTCTGTGCTTGAGGTAAGGACAATGACGTCGTTCTCGAGTTCAACTGCGACGAGGGTGGTGTGGTGTGACATTTCGGATTTATGTATGCAGGGCAGACGTGGCCATAAATTGCAAAAACGTTTGGGGAGGTTTTCAAGGAGAAAGGGGAGGCCTTTGCTTAGCAGTTGGAAAAATTACAATAAACAAATATTTATGCCCCTTTACTAAACAGAATTACGATATGTTGAGGTTCTTGCACACATTTCATCTCATTTAAAGTAAGTAACCTACTTATGACCAAAGCGGCACCCTAATTGCGTAACACACTATTAATCAGAAACTGAATCATTTTGAAGGATATTACTAAACCATTGCTTCATATGTTCGAAAAAATAATCTGCTCAAGAACGTAAATAATGCAATGAATGTTGTTGAACTGTCAATATGTTACGCAATTACCCCGCTGATATTCCAAACACAGTAGGTACCTACAAATAAAAATAGGGAAATTAGGTGAAGAAAACAAACAAATAAAATATTATCACCTAAGTATGTATGTATTGGCAGGATTTCCTTGCATTTTCCTAAAGGCCAAATACGCAAATTTTATATCTATATAAAAAAAAAAATTAAGTGTATTATTATGTAGGTAGGTATTCTGTGACTATTAGGTAGGTACTTATTCTGTGCTTATGTGTGCGAATGTAGCAATATTGGAGTGTCTCGGTATGGGTAGAACTCTCTACTGCTTTTTGTTTGGTTTTTGATACTTACAACACAGCAGAAACCACAGAAGCAGATAATAATGGAGCTGTTGAAGAAATTGACTAGCAAAGCAAAACTGAACATGTCCTCCACATCGCCGGAAAGCCTGCAAATAATGTCTGACTTAGGTATTAGATTTCTTGTATACCTAAGTTTAGTAGGTATAATTTTAAGAGTATCGAGGTCTTGGTAGCTTAAAGCTCTGGGATGCGAGACGTAATTCGCTCATGCTGACTGATTATTATAGCTAAATACCTCGCGAAAAAGCTATTCTATCACTTCTGATTCAAGACTTATTCATGTATGAATTATAATTGACACATGATATCGATTCCTCGTTGTCTTCTTTTTGTAATTTGGCAGCCTCATTCATTATTAAAGTTGGTAGATTTTCCTACTTATAAATCTTATCTCGTTTCTACATTAAACTTGCAATCTATAATGAAATAGGTTCAGTTTACCTACCTGATTAGAGCACGATGTCTCAATATGATCTCAGATAGGTCCTTTTGATGCTTGTCTTCCCAATCCTTGTCATCTAAAGTGTCAATTAGGTCTTTGTTCTTCTGTGCATAACTTTTGCAGTATTCCCCTAAAATCGAATAATCAGTTAGTTGTAGTCTACCGGTACCCTCCGTGAGATTGTCAGTAATGTAGAGGCATGAGGAAAGGGTGTAAAGTTCACTCATCCTCCATAGGAAAGGGAGGATCCTCCGACCAGACGGGTGCCGTGTCTGGTGGACAACTGCCCGACGATTGATGTCAACATCCACAGTCACAGTCAGTACAGTTATTGCGTTATTTACATTGTTCAACAGAAACTTTTCGAACTTATGGGTTAGCAATTGGAATGGAAAACACTTAAAAATGATTCAGCTTGTGATTGATAGTGAGTTACGCAAATAAAGTGCGGGCGTATTACACTGAAATACTTCGTACAGACGCCAGCACATCAACCTACTACAATCTGTCAAATTTCTTTAATAGATTTTCAACCTTATCACTGAAACATAAGGTTCAAACTTGATTGGGAAAATGTGACAGTTAGGTGTAGGTTGATGTGCTGGCGTCTGTACAATCGTAGATAGGTCCTACAGGACCTACTGTCCATCTCCTAAAAGCTAACTAACGGTTATTGGTCTATACTCGGAACTACCTACTTCTAATGGAAATGGAAACAGTCGGACGCTTGATTAATTGGAAATTCTGTCCCTACGGAGACTAGCTGTAAATCAGATTGCTAGTTGGTTACCAGCCGTGTAATTGTGATCGCGTGTATTATACGCGTTGTATTAAGTAACTTGATTCTTTTGTTTTTCCTGGATTGTTTTGTTCGGGTTGTGTTTTGTTTTTTATGTTATACCTACTTAGACATTTTCCCCTTTATTCATGAACGTTGCTTAAAGTTAAGTAGTGACACAGAATACTTAATAGTACTACCTACGTAGTAGTGATTAGCGACTGTTAAACCATACATTTTTGACGTTTAAACGTCACTTAACTTTAATCATCGTTTATAAATAAACCCCTTTATTTTTGTAGATGTTAACATCACAAAAATCTTTCCTAAACGTTTCTCATTGTTCGAACTTTCAATCTACTAAGGTGTGAAAGGTGTGAAGTACGCAAACACCATTTGAAACGAGTTCATTAAGGGCCTCGTCTAAGTAGCTAGCTACAACCTCGGTATTTGTAGATACTAGATACCTATACCTACGCCTTTTACATTCACCGTATGAGGCAGTAAGGCAACTTAACTTTTAATCAAGCTAGGGGGTGAACTCGGTTCCAACGTTAACCTCTGCTTAGGCATTTCTAATAAAGATCGTTTTAATTAGAACCTCTTGTTAATTGAAAGACCTTGACTTGATCATTCACTTTGTGTTTCCTTCGCTTTTGTTAACTTTTGAGTAGGTATCGTTAAAAAAATTATGTTGATACCTAAGATAGGTATGTTTATTTGAGAGATTTGTTTTTTTGAATCTTTTTATTGCAGAAAATATAACCAGAAGTTTGAAAATGGTGTAGGTATAGGTACCTCTACCTACTAAACTGGTGAGTGTTCATAGGGTAAGAACGCTGAACAGGTTTTGTACGCCCTCATTTCGCCGTCCCATGTTAAATAACGCCTATACCGATACCCATTAACCAATACAAGGTTATCAATACAAAGGGCACAAATCCAGACACCGGGCAGCTAGCTAATGAGAATTTTCTAATGGAAACCCCAATAAAACTGGTTGACCTGAGAATTGAAACCAAGGCGGTTGCCAGAGTAAGATTTCTTTATTTTTTTTTAAATTAATGCTATGCCTGCTGAAAAGAAATGCAATGTTTATTTGTAAGTAGATGTTGTCGTTTGTCGTTTACACGTTAATATTTTAGAACTAGATGGTGGTGATTTCCTAGATCTTACTGATTCATGAGAGACAATGCTGAAAAAACTCAAGGTTATAGTCGCTTTTAAAGTCCAAACATTATATTATTAGTATTTAATATAAGCCGACCCCAACACAGTTGGGAAAAGGCTAGGCAGATGATGATGATTTAATATGAGCCTAACAATGCAGGGTCATGTCTGGAAGGGCAGGAAGGGCCTTTTAAAGAAAGAGCCATTGCATCTTTGATGCCCGGTTTCTGAGGTTTTTAAACAGAGTTGTTCCATTCGTTATGTATTATTGGTTTGATATCGTGTTTTAGCTTAAAGGGTTTATCTGAGAACCTCAAAAACCGACTACTATTGAAAGGTTTTAAAACTCCTAAGAATTTTCAGAAACCAGGCATCATTTGGCCTACTAACTTACCTAGCGGATAAGTATCAACAAGCTGCTTGTCCACAGGCACATAGACCAGTCTTCGTATCCTGACAGCCAGTAGGTCGAACTGAGTTGTAATATGGCTCAGGAATATGCAGAACAACAGGTCCCCGCATAACATGAACCAGATCGTTATGAGTCCTGAAAATTAAGAGAAAATAATAGAAGAAATGGCTATAGGAGTAGAGGAAGATCAAAGAATCGATGTTTCGTTCCGCTTTATTTTTATATTTTATTATATATTTTATCCGACATCTTAATAATTTGTAAGAATAATTTAATGTAAGTAAATTTAATTTAATTTATTATGTGCCAACTACTGTATGCCCCAAGGGCGGGACATACAGGGTGTCCCAAAACTCAACGTCAAGCCGAAACGGGGTGACAGGATTGATCATAACCATCACGAGAAAAATCTAAAAAAAAATCTATCCCATGCAGTTTAAAAATTATGGGCATTTTAAGAAAAACCTAGAAATTTGATCAAACTGTACCATTTTTCGGTTATTGTGGTTATTCTTTTTTATTTTTGTTCATTTGAACTTTGGAAACGTAATCCTAAATAACATTTCTAGAATCCCAATAAAAAATAATGACACAATTGCCTCAAGTTTCCGAGAATTGAGACTATTTGTTAAACTACGAATTTAAAATTTTCAAGATTCGTCGACTTTGACAGGCCCTCCTATAAAAAAAATGTACTAGAGTGCCTTGGCAAGTGGCATTAAAAGTTGGCGCATTTAATCAGAATTCTAAAATGGTACAATACTTGTTAGTTCCATACAATAGAAAAGAGTAAAAAAATTAAAACCTCAAGTAACCCGATTTTTGCTATCTCATTTTACTCAGTTAAAATGTTTTTAATTCACACAAGCTCTAGGTAGGTTCTTAATTTTAAGACAAAATGATGAGAGAGATGGATAATGGGTATGTTCGCCATGAGTGAGCGAGACAGATAGTGACGCCACTTTTACCAAAGTGAAAAAAAGTTAGTAAAATTAGTAAAATAATTAGGTTTGTTGGAATAAAAGTCTGATGATAGAGAAATAACGTTTTTTATTACAATAAATGTTCAAATTGTTTACCATCAGCCTCAATACAAGCCCTACATCTTCTTAAAAAAGATCTACTTATTAGTCGGGCATATCTTCGAGAGTTGATCGCCTCAGCTGCTTGAGAAATGCGTTCACGCAGGTCGGCTACGTTCTCAATGGGCTTTGAGTAAACTTTTTCTTTGAGAACTCCCCAATAGAAAAAATCCAGGGGATTTAAATCTGGTGAACGGGCGGGCCACGAGATAGTTCCCGAACGTCCAATCCACCACCGAACGTCCATCCAGAGATTTCCTTGACCAGGAATATCCGGGAAGGATATTCCTGGTCAAGGAAATCTCTTACTTGCACTGCGAAATGCGCTGGGCAGCCATCTTGTTGAAACCACATGTCGCGAAGATCTGCTAGTGGTACGTCCTCTAACAGGGTTGGTAAATCTTCTCTTAAAAAATGTAGGTAATTAGTTCCATTCAAGTTCTCAGGCAGTTCAATAGGCCCAATAATTTTACCGTTTAAAATTCCGGTCCACAGGTTTACTTTAAAACGATACTGGGATCTATCTTCTCGCATTAAATGTGGATTCTCCACATGCCACTCGTGATAATTGTGCAAGTTCATGTAACCATCTTTTTTCAATGTCGATTCATCTGACCAGAGAATTTTTTGGATGAATTGGGGATTCTCATTATGCCTCTGTAGCATTGTTCTACAAAAAGAAATCCTTTCCTGATAATCTCGAGGTAGAAGACTTTGAACTCGTTGTACGTGAAACGGATGCATTTCGGCTCTTTGTAAAATACGATGAGCAGTGCTTTTCGGTATTCCCGTTCTTTCTTCAATTCCACGTACGGAAATACTTCGATCACGTGCGACCTCTTGCAATACTTTTTCCTGGAAAGGAAACACAGGTCTACCTCCAGCCTGTATTTGATTTGGGAAATGGCCGCCCTCTGTGAGTGAACGGTGCACATTAACAAACACGCGGTGATCCGGGTAGCGCTCTAAATTTGGATATCTTTCACGATAAAGTCTAGCGGCAGCACTTGCGTTGCATCTGCATTCCCCATAAATGAGGTGCATGTTCGCATATTCTTGTGAAGTGTAGCGCGTAGGCATGGTAGATAAAAAGGATGCCAACACAAAAGTCCAGAGAGAAGCCAAAGTTGCCGGTATGTTATCAACAAGTCCAATTCACAAAGATTCAAGTCCAAAAAGAGAAGCCAAAGTTGTCAGTACTAAATCAACACAAGCGAATACGAACGTGCGCAGTAGACGAATGAGCGAAACGTACTAACTGGTTGGTGTCGGACTGGTAGCGTAGCCATTTGCTTGGCTGAAACTAGTGCGAATGAAACAGATAGATGCCATAGCATCTATCTGTTTCATTCGCACTCGTTTAAACGACGCATCTCCGTCTCAATGCGTGGCGTCACTATCTGTCTCGCTCACTCATGGCAAACATACCCATTATCCATCTCTCTCATCATTTTGCCTTAAAATTAAGAACCTACCTAGAGCTTGTGCGAATTAAAAACATTTTAACTGAGTAAAATCTGATAGCAAAAATCGGGTTACTTGAGGTTTTAATTTTTTTACTCTTTTCTATATGGAACTAACAAGTATTGTACCATTTTAGAATTCTGATTAAATGCGCCAACTTTTAATGCTACTTGCCAAGGCACTCTAGTACATTTTTTTTATAGGAGGGCCTGTCAAAGTCGACGAATCTTGAAAATTTTAAATTCGTAGTTTAACAAATAGTCTCAATTCTCGGGAACTTAAGGCAATTGTGTCATTATTTTTTATTGGGATTCTAGAAATGTTATTTAGGATTACGTTTCTAAAGTTCAAATGAACAAAAATAAAAAATAATAACCACAATAACCGAAAAATGGTACAGTTTGATCAAATTTCTAGGTTTTTCTTAAAATGCCCATAATTTTCAAACTGCATGGGATAGATTTTTTTTCAGATTTTTCTCGTGATGGTTATGATCAATCCTGTCACCCCGTTTCGGCTTGACGTTGAGTTTTGGGACACCCTGTATGTAGCTGATCACAATTTAATTATTTAAGACCTGTATTATGTACCTACCTATGATCCACAATAAAGATATTGATTGATTGATGTAAAATCTGAACTGTTTGAAAGATGATATGGCAAGAAAGGGGTGGCCACTGAGATGACGACTAATAGAGAAAATGTGTGGGAGAAAGAGATTAGCTGAGCTAACCGCACATACATTGGGATAAGGGCAAGGCTTGTTCTCAAGCAAGATACGCATAATCCATCTGACAGATTAATAGAATCCGTTGGATTATGAATATATTGACGTTATAGATGTTCTTGAAACCATGCGGGAAGTTGTAAAACAGGAGTGTTGTGTTAAGTTAACCAAAACTTATTTGAATTGAAAGTATTCTAACAGGCCAATCTAACCAATCTTTACGGGTGTAGAAGAACGGTACCAATACAATTATGAGTACAGTCACGTCTAAAAGTATGTATACACTTGGCTTTATTCAAAGGCGGTTTTCTCTTTTATTTTTGACTGAAATTTTATGTTATTACGAAAATAGTATTTTCGAACCCATAGGTTTATGTTAAGTGTCGTATTTCAACGTTGCATTCGTTATTTCACGAAAAAATCACAATTGAAAATTGCCAAGTGTATACATACTTTTAGACGTGACTGTACCTACACTGTAATAATAAACGCTTCGACCTACTTGTCATTATAACTAAGCTTTAACTAATAACGGATAAGTAGGTAGGTCCTCGACAATAATTTTTTATTCATTTCATCATTCTAAAAAACTTACAAAAAAAAAACGACAGACTTAAAAAAAAAACACTACAACGTGAAAAATAACTTTAATTTCGGAAGTCTGTGTCGTTGGTTCCGTATGTTTTTTGAGACCGACTTCCAAAATTAAAGTTATGTTTCACTTCGTAGTGTTTTTTTTTTAAATCAGTAGTTTATTTTGTAAAAAAAAAATATTTTTCACTTTTTAGTTGTACCTACCCCATACAAATACAATTAACACTAGTGCATTGAAGAATTGAAGACACCGAATAGACGAATCATCAAAATTCGCAAAGAAATTCCGGAGATGCAGTACATTTATGCATATAACTTCATACATAAGAATACCTAATTACCTAATGTATTATATACTAATACCTTCCTGAAAGTACATAATTAAGTAGATCACATTAACGAAATAATTATCAAAATTGGTTAATTAGTTTTTGAGAAAATCGCGGATATACAAACATACATACATACGATTCGAATACAGAACCTCCTTTTTTGAAGTCGGTTAAAATAGCAATACTTAAGGTGAATGGGTAGTAGTAGCCCGCGAAATTCAATTTTTCTTACGTTTTTTGCAATTTTCAGGTCAGTGTCAGTAGGGTAATATTGGGCATTCTATGCCACTGTCGGCAAGTAGCTCGGCTAGTGCGCCTCGCTACGCGCCAGTGGCATAGAATGCCCAATATTAAACGATCGACTCGACTGTGTAGTAGATTACTGTATTCACCTGGACATCATGTGAGTTATACTACTGGCCGCCAGTAGCTGGGCGAGTTCACCTCGCTGCGGACGATGTTATGGATCATTTTGACATGCGTTTCGTTGTTAGAAACGACTTGATGATTAGTGATATGCGCTTCAAATGGTAGAAACGACTTGTTGGTTTTTTGTAATGCGCTTCAGCAATGGAAACGACTTGATTAATTTGGCACATTCAGTATTAGAATCGACTGGTATTACTGTACTCATACAAAGATCATGAGAGTTATACCACTGGCCGCCAGTAGCTAGGCGAGTTTGCTTCGCTTCGGCCAGTGGTGACAACTATCCACACGATCAATGATTAAGATTTAATTTACTCATTTTGAAATGCGTTTCGTGGTTAGAAACGACTTGATGATTTTGACATGCGCTTCAACGGTGGAAACGACTTGCTAATTTGGTCATGCATTTCAGTATTAGAAACGACTTTTTGGTTTTTTGTAATGCGCTTCAACAATGGAAACGACTTGATGATTTGGTCATGCATTTCAGTATTAGAAACGACTTGGGTTTTGTAATGCGCTTCGTGAGTGGAAACGACTTGGTGTTTTTGACATGCGTCTCAATATTAGAAACGACTTGTTGGTTTTTGTAATGCGCTTCGTGGGTCGAAACGACTTGGTGTTTTTGACATGCGTCTCAATATTAGAAACGACTTTTTATCTCACTGCTTTGAAGTAGATCTGCATAATAAACAAGGTACATTATTATATTTAGTTTATTTTTCGTAAAACATTGGTTTTTCTAGGAATAAAGTATCTACCGAGCGCACGAACTCTTGTAGTTTTCGCCACTGAGACGAATCCGCGTCGGTCTGGAACTTGAGTCGCACAAGCGCCTTCTTCCACAGCTCCAGGGAGTCGGTGTGGCGTGCGTCGTCAGCCTTGTACACCTTGCAGTCGATGTAGTACTCTCCGTTGATGCTCGCTCCGCGCCGCTCGCAGCCGTTGGCGACTCGGTTAACGAAGAATGATGATAGACATGTACTCGATGAATCGTCTTTTGGCACGGTGTCAGACCCGTAGTTGTTACTGATACCGAATACATCATTATCAGTATTGGTTTTTTTACTGAAACAACATCGAAAGCTTCTATTAGTTCATCATACACACACAGAGTACATTTACCGTTTAGATACGCAAAGGAAAAAAATACACACTCAGTCAAAATAGGTACTTGCAGAACACGAGAGACGTACGAATAAAAATGACTGATGATTTTAACTGGTATGGCGAACTAAATGATTGAATAGTTTGTTTACCTCGAACGATTTAAATTCGTTGATGGTGGGTGCGACTTGCGTTTCCTATTGTAGTCTGCAGACGGTTTGCGGCCGGGTTTGGTTTTCTGATCGGCGATCGGAGCTTGTTGAAAGTACTCGCACTCAGAGTCAGACCTGAAATAAAGATACAACAAAATAATAGTCAAACATAATTATTACAATTAGTACATCGGGTCAGGTCTCTGAACTATGTACCGAGTGGAATGTTTTATACTTACATTTTCCAATTATGTCCAATCGATATGGCAGGCTGGCAGGCGTAGTGACTGACGGCAGCAGGCAGCGGTTAGTTATCAACACTGATATTGATAGGATAACGCAGCAGGGTCGCAGAACACTTCTTGAAGATTACTTCCACACTTGTAGACTTCAGTTAGTTTGTACCGAGTACTTCGAAAACATGTAGCTTATAAATCAGAAAACGAACGATAATTCACTATGTTAAAAATGACAGCAACCGTTCATAAAATATTGTGTAAAACAACTTTTTTCCTTAGACGCATTATACTTGATCAAAAAGTGAAGACTAAGGATGTTTGAGGTAGCATCGATTGACGACACTGCGAAACGACTTAGGGTTGACAAAACGTTGACCAGTAGATAAGTTATCAACAACGCTAATAGGGAATATTCTTGCTTTAATTATTTGGCAATCTAGAGACAATCATAACATTAGTATTTATCATGTTATACATCCCAGTTTTACTTGTTGTGATACTTTTATGCTCGAGTGAAGTAGGTACAGGATATAAGTTAACTTGTAACAGTAAGAAATTTTAAATGAACTTCATTTTTAATTCTCTTCTTAAGGTTAGAAACCTATATTCTTACTACATTTTATTTATTTCGTGATAGTATACCTAGTTTCTGATACTTATCCGTACCTTAATATGTATGCGTGACAACCTTGACTAAAATAGCTTACTGTTGCGAATGCAACTTAGCTGACGAATAACAAGAAACAAGGTTACACGTGTAATGTTTTACGCAATACCAATTATTTTAACCAAATATTTTATTGATTTTCGGGAATTGGTCGTTGATCGTATGACTAGGTAGTCAATAACGAATACTTCGTTAGTTAGTAACGTTTAAAAGTCAAAAAACTAAAAATTAATTTAACATTATCTCAAAGCTACGACGCGTGACGGAGTGTAAATTCTTTAATCATTTAAAAATATATGGATTCACAGCGAATGTCGAAATAACTCTTATAATACCCGAAGCAGCTAGTACCTGACGTTTAATATTGTGATCTGAATACACCCTCACATTTGAACTACATAAAATTGGAACATTTATGTACCTACAACATTAAGAACAAAAAGGTAATTATTGAATAAATTCGTATTTTCGTTTAAAATGTTGTTGATTTTCACTAAAAATAGGTACTAAACGATCTTTCTTTTTTTTCAGAAACACATTGATACCTAACCAGATGCACTGGTTGATGAATAAGTAATCATCAAACTTGGAAGACGTATGCAGACCTGGTCCAGATTAAACAATTTGATAATTTCGACACACTACACTTACTTCGATTGTTCATTAGTCGGTATACTTGGGTAAGATCGTTTCATTGCGAGTTTAGCGTCTATACCTTTTGGGAGATAATTAATTTCGATTAGTAAAATAATGCCCCACTGTTCGGTTTGCAACTTATTTGTAGATAATCGTCAATGGTCTGGTCATTTACGTAGTAATGTTCATAAAAACAATAGTGCGACCACTATTTTTGACAATGTCGCAATTATTAATTCTGCGTTTAAAAAACGAATTGTTAGTTACAAGATCATCGCAACTGGCGAACAAATAAATAATTTTCCTGAAATGTTTCTCAATAATATTAGTGAACAAGTTAAAACTCTAATAAACCGCTCATTATTGAAACATACAGCTGTGAAAATAAATTTCGAACTTTTTTCTTTTTTTCTTATGTTTAAAAATGATCAAAAGGAAATGAAATCCTTCGCTACAAAAAACATTATTATTAACTTTAATTACGATTTTGATTCAATTTATAAAGCAACGGTTGATTCACTGTTAAAGAAAATTGAAGAGTTTCAGGAGAGAGATAGTGGTTGGACATTTTCGAGCAATTCCCATGTAGAAATAAATATTAACAAATATCAACCTCTCGGCGGATCTAAATTTATAACCTTACCAAAATGTTTAAAAAATAAAAAAGCTTGTTTGAATATTCGTAACAATGATGAGTATTGTTTTTTATGGTGCGTAGTGGCGGCTCTGTACCCCACCAACCAACATCCCGACAGAGTTTCATCTTATCCCTACTTTCAGGATGTTTTGAATGTTGATGGTTTGACATTTCCAATAACATTTTCGGACATAGCTGTCTTTGAGAAGAATAATCCGTTTTTGAATATTTACGTGTATGGTTTAAAAAATGAGAAGACTATCATTGGACCTTTGTATTCAACATCGAATCATAAATCTAAGAGCATCCATCTATTGTTCTTAGAAAATAATACTAATACTCATTATTGTCTTATCAATGATTTGCCTCGTCTAGTCAGAAACCAGATAACCAAACATCATGGTAAACTGTACTTTTGCGAAACGTGCTTATTGTTTTTTCCAACGCGCAGCCGAATTGAATCTCATCTGTGTGGAGGGATTGCGACAGTATTACCAGAAAAAGGAACATTTTTAAAATTCAAAAATTATGATAGAAAACAAAACATTCCTTTCGTCATATACGCCGATTTCGAAACGATACTCGAACCGATTTCCGGCGATGAATTCAACACCGCTAACACGTCATACTCACATCGTCACGTGGCGGCCGCGTTCGCCTATAATGTAGTGTCATCATTTAACGATAGGGTTGGCGGCTATAGAAGTTATCGCGGAAAAGATTGTGTTTCAAAATTTATACATTTACTGACTGAAGATGCTAAAGCAATACACAAAATTCTAACTAAAAGCGAGCCTATGATATTCACAGAAATAGATGCTCTTGATTTCAAACACGCTGTTAAGTGCTACATTTGTGAAAAATTTCTGTTGACCGATAGAGTACCTAAGGGATCACTGTCATATTACAGGCCGGTACCGAGGTGCAGCACATCGACACTGCAACCTACAACACAAAGTACCAAAATTCATCCCAGTATTTTTTCATAACTTATCTGGATACGATTGTCATTTATTTATTAAAAAGTTAGGCGAAATTCCAGGACAAATTAAAATAATACCCAAGACTAAGGAAAAATATATATCGTTTACAAAGTTTATTTCTATTGCTGATAACGAGTTTATACAAATAAGGTTTTTAGATTCCTTCAACTTTTTAGGAACTAGTTTAGACAAACTTGCTAAAACATTGCAAGAAGACGATTTTGTTAACCTTAAATCAATTTTTACTGATGAAACACAATTTAGTTTGCTGACTCGTAAAGGTGTGTACCCGTATGACTATATGAAAGATTGGAAATGTTACGATCAAAAGTCATTACCATCTAAATATTATTTCCATAATTCTTTGACTAACGAAGGTATTAGCGATGAGGATTATACTCATGCTCAGAATGTTTGGACTGAATTCAATATTAATGACCTAGGCGAGTATACAGATCTATACTTAAAAACAGACGTGCTTTTGTTGACAGACATATTTCAAAAGTTTCGGAAAACATGTAAACAATATTACAAACTCGATCCTGCCTTTTACATAACTGCACCCAGTTTATCGTTCGATGCAATGTTGCTAAAAACAGGTGTTCAGTTAGAACTGATTTCGGATTTAGCTATCGTCAGAATGATTCAAAGCGGTATACGAGGGGGTTTGTGCATGTGTTCCCATCGGTATGCAAAAGCAAATCACAAATACATGCCGGAACATAATGCATCACAGCCTCAGAGTTTCATAGTATATCTAGATTGTAATAACCTATACGGTTTTAGCATGTGTCAGTATTTACCATATTCTAGTTTTAGATTTCTTGATGAAAATGAAATAACTAATTTTCGTGTTGAAAATGTCGAGGATAACTCTGAGTGGGGCTTTATATTAGAAGTAGATCTTTTTTATCCTGAACATTTACACAAACACCACAATGATTTACCATTTTGTCCTGAAAAATGTATACCTCCAGGAGGTAAAACGAAGAAACTAGTTGCAAATTTGCATAATAAGTACAACTACGTAATACATTACGTTCATTTAAAAAAGTGTTTAGAACATGGCTTAATATTACGTAAAGTTCATAAAGCTATTACTTTCAGACAAAGTCCCTATTTAAAACAGTACATAGAATTAAACACTCGATTAAGGCAAAAGGCAAAAAGTTCTTTCGAACAAGACTTTTTTAAGTTGTTAAACAACAGTGTTTTTGGTAAGACATTAGAAAATACTGAAAATAGAGTAACCGTTCATTTAGTTAATCAATGGTGCGATCAATCTAACCGAACTAAGAAATTTATATCCTCCGAGAGACTTGTAGCCAACCCCTATTTCCATAGCGCTTCTATTCTAACTGAAAACTTAGTTGCAATACAAATGAAACCTGACCAAATTATTTTAGATAAACCTATTTATATTGGATTTACTGTATTAGAACTTTCTAAGACACATATGTATGACTTTCATTACAATATTGTAAAACCTTTTTATGAAGACCGAGTGCAGCTGTGTTATACAGATACCGATTCGTTTGTCTATAAAATATCCACGTTTGATTTTTATCGTGACTTGAAGTATAATTTTTTGCAATATTTCGACACCAGTAACTATGATGATAAAAATGATTTTAACATACCAATTATGAACAAAAAAGTTCCAGGTTTGTTCAAAGACGAAATGGGAGGAAAATATATCTCAGATTTTGTTGGTTTGAGATCAAAACTTTACTCAATAAAAACAGTCGATAAAATCATTAAAAAAGCAAAAGGAGTAAAATCAAGTGTAGTAAGAGACTTAAATATATCAGATTATGAAAATATTTTATTAGATGGTGGAATTATTCGTAGAAAAAATATTATGTTTAAATCCATAAAGCACGAAATATTTACTAAGAGTGTCAACAAAATTGCCTTATCTCGAAATGATGATAAACGGTCAATATCTGTAGATCGAATATCAACGCGAGCCTGGGGTCACTCACTTATTTTAAAGAGCGAAAATGAATTTTAAGATTATGCTAATTAGTAATAGAGTTCGATTATAATTAATGTAACTTATGTAATATAATCTTAATATAGTTCTTAAAAATATACCTAGGTAACTTTTTAATGTATGATAAATATAATTCTTAGTTTTAAAAACCTAAGTTAATGTAAAAATGTAAATAAAATGTGAATATTATGAATACTTGTTTAATTTATGTTTTAAAACATCATCCTCCTTTTTTGTAGTTGGTTAAATAAAATGAAACCCGACCAAGATTCAATTTTCAACATGAAATGCATGTTGAAACTTGTCGAAGCTTGTTGAAACTTGTCGTTCATTTGTCAGAGGTAAAATGTATTTTGTACGTAAGGGTCAGTTCACACCGCGACGCGCAGTTTTCAAGATAGCAATACAATTATAGACCTTACCTGCTACACAAAAAAGTACATAATTCTGTGTGTCTACTACGTCGAGCTACGCCGCGCGGCCCTCCTCACTGTTGTGTACCTTTTTTTGTGCAGTAGATAAGGTCTATAATTGTATTGCTATCTTGAAAACTGCGCATCGCGTCGCGTCGCGGTGTGAACTGACCCTAACACAATAAGACTGATTATACAAATTTCGAAGAGCCATGTTTGCGTCAATTGCATAATGCTGATCATACAAACACACAACAGTGCATTGCCCTTACAAATGCTTAGTTAACATTATAATAATAAACCAACGTTTCATTTATGAATTGTGAATTCATGCGATGGTTTTATTATTTTTTTTGCCATTTACGAAATAATACTCATCTCGAGTACTTGTACTAAGCACACAGTGTCGTACTTTTTGCGGGCATGTCATCGGTAAGTTTCCTAATTTATTTTTATATTGTTTAGTAACTAGAGATTGAATTCGCAGCAATGTTGGTCACAGTTATTAGTGAATCTGCTATGAATATTTTATCCCGCAGACAATTCGTTTTTGCACCACGATATCAACATGAGTGTCTATTTTTGTTCCAGATTACAGAATCAGAGATTATGTTTAGCCAGTACGCTCAAAATCCTTATGAAGGATTCTCCGAAACGCTTCACAACGAACCCGAGCACATCAAACAAGTGACGAAAGAAAAGAAATCAAAACAACGATGCAGGGAAAAGTCGAAGAAGCAAAATCCAACTAAATCTTTTGTGATGAGTAGATTACAGCGACGAGGGATCAAATTAATTAAAATATCAGTCGTAGATCTGTGCAATAACAATCCGCAAACCAGTGACAGTGACAGTGATAGTGAGAACGTTATTATAAGTGCTCAATACATTGTTAAAGACGCTATCGACAATGTTATGGACGAAACTGAATCTTTAGTTAAAAAAATATCTAAATCTTTAATAGATAGTGATTTTTAATACTTAACTGTTTGCGTAAGCAGTTCTTTAGGTAAATTCTTAGTGGTTGTTTTATTTGAAGATGTGTTGGGTGTTTAACAAAATAAAAGCAGTTTTACCATACAAATTATTTTTTATTTATAAAACCAATAACCTTATAAGTAGGTACACATTTATAACTCTAAATACTTTCTTATACATAACACATTTTTAAGAGCACAATGCTTTAAATGTTTATTACAATTTAAATTAGTTCTTCCTTCACAGTATCTTTTATGTAAAATAAAGAAGTTAGGACATTTTTCAGTACCAAGGTCTGATACTTTACAGTTCTCACAAAGTTCCTTTATCCACTTTACTTTCTCCAAACCATTAACAACGATTTCCTTATTTTCTAGATAGGGAACGATTATACGACGAAATTCTCTATAGTCGATGTACCCTTCGTTCCAAAAAATACCTCTGTTTCTTTCCAGCCATTTAACTTGCCTCTTTTCATCGCTTGTTAAGTGTTTAAACAAGTATGGTGGTTTTATTAAAAATGTTTGGGTATAATCACGGGTAGCAAAAGCTAACTCTTTTATTATAAAATTATTGTACTGGTCTTTAAACCCTTGAACATCTACTATGACAGTATCCGGATTCATGATATTTTTCTCACAGTATTACTTAAAGGTTTATATTCAATAATACAGTCGTTCAATATAAGACAATACGCAGAAGTTTGATCTGGTATTTCCGAATCACTCTCAATTTCCACTCTTACGTCCACAACAGGGCCTGTCTTTACATTATCAGCTTGTCTAGAGCAATCGATGACAAATAGTGGTGCCAAATCTTTAAATTGTTTTTCACTTAATAAGGGCTCCGGTCGACGTCCGTAATAAGACTGTTGAAATCTGACGTATTGCTCGTATAATAAAGCGATTCTATTATTCGCGAAACTCACATTTAGGTTTTCATACGGGAAGTAAGTAGAGTTGAGGTACACTCTAACATCACGAACATGACAATGATCGAACTGAGACATATCAGAACTGCCATTGTTTTTTCTATTTGTCTGTAGTCCCATAATAATGTATCTTGGTTTCTCTATTTGCGAGGATGTTTTGATTGACCAGGTATGTTTTGTAGTTTTAGGTAAAGCTGGATATTCGTACAGATCCCAATTTCTGAATATCATCTGGAGTGGTCGATCTTTCTCTAATAGTTTCAGCAAATTTATTTTCTCTTTGTCAGACACTTTAACGTGCGGTACACGCCAAATGATTTTATTTATCTGAACGTCTTCTACAATTTCACCGGTGTTAAGTTTTACAGCATTCAGGTTAGTGTTACTTCGTAGCAATATCAGTTCGTGCCTGCTATTTATAACGACTTTCTTGAAATCCTCTGCGAAACCGATGATTTTACAGAGTGGTATAGAAGCAGAAAAATTACCTCCGTCAATGTTTTTTGTACCATCGATATTCCAGCCCCACGAATTCGATGTCTTTGATTCATTCTCATTCATTGATATTAACGATTTCATGGTGGTAGTTACGCCAGCATTTTTTATTCTATCAATTTCCACTCCGTTTAGCTCGTACCTTATGTCTTGAAACAAGTAGAGTAGAGCATTATTCGTGAATTGAACACTAGTGGCTTTATCTTTCATGTCCTTTTTGCTAACAATAACGGATCCTTCCAAATACAAGGTACTCGCTGATGGAAGGATGTACAAGTCCTGTTGGTTAATAGGTATGCGAATTTCATCGTTTCTGTTGAAACTAGTCACATAGGGCTTGTAAGAATGAAATTCAATTCCTTCAACCGTAGTATCATAAGTCGGAGCGGATAAAACGTCTAAGATATTCATTTTAGCAAACCGATCACTTTGAGAAATGCCTTGTTGTCTTTGGTTAATTTTATTTTCTTCTTACGGCGAGCTCTTATTTGGTCGGATGCTTGAGCGGGACTGATATTTTGAATTTCTTGATGCACATATTTATTGTAGTCAATCATTTTTTTCTTCTAAGATGCAAATAAAGCTGCACTTCTTCACCACGTAGATTTATTAAGCGGTTATTTATATCTATCAACCGGATATGTATGCAGCTTATGTTGTTTTGGTTGATTGGAAAGTATATTGCGTTTTTCGGAATTTCTATAATCCTATAGCCAGGAGGTACGTTAAGTGCGAATTCGTGAATTATGTGACTCGGTTTTCCATTTGTGTACGAGCCGCTTACGATATCACATTCGATCCTGATCACTGTCGTAGGTAAAATGTTGACTGGAAACTGAGACACATGCCATTTATTTGGTTCCAAGATCTGCTTATTAAAACCTAATAAATTTCTGATAGTATCTTCTTTACTAAAATTTATGTTTTTTGTACAGAATACAGTAGTTTTTAATGTATTGTTATTGCACTGCAGTTTGATTGATGCATCTTTAATTTTAGATTTTAGGTAATCATTTATATCTTGCAATTCGTAGGTGCCTTCTGGTATTTCAATTACTTCGTTAGAACCATAATAGAACTTATTATTCGTTTCGTCAATGTTTGGAATAGAATTAAATGTTGAGAAATGCAATAAGGCACACTCATACTGTTCATTTAGTTGCAATGTGTTAGGATAGTACGTAGATAAAGTTGACGAGTTTCCAGTTATTGACAATGTGAGTGACATCTTGCAAATGGTTGAAATAAAAGAAAATCATAATTTTTATACATTTTTATTCCAAAAAGTCCTTAGATATTCTAAACATAAGTGTCCACAGTTTTCTGTGTTAAATTTCTGATATCTAGTATAGTTATAAAAAACATTACATTTCTTAAAATATCGCATTAGTTCCAATGGAGGTTTCAAATCCCCAAAGCTATCAAAATATTCACAATAGTTGTTAACTTTAACATAAGCTACCCAATGTGTCCCAGCATTCTTATAATTATCCAAGTTAACGACACCACATTCAATCCGTTTTGGCATCCTTGGTAATTGATCCTTCATGTAGACTCCTCGAAAGTAGGGAATGTTACGTGCATCCTTTTGGATATCTACATTAGTTAGAGGACGATTAGGTAGCTTATTTCTTAGTTTTTTGAAGATTTTATAAATAAACCTTTACCATTTTTATGTGACTTAATGTATAAACCTTTGCCTAACTTTAAAGACTCCATAGCCTTATTGTGTCGTACTGTTTCTTGCAAATTTTGCTGACCAGCTTTGTAATCGTTAACAGTTTTTGCAATACCCGCCGCACCACCAGCTAAAGTTCCTAAAGCCGATAAACCAGCAAAAATTGGGATTAATGGTAGAATTCCTCCAGTCTTTGGTAACGGTATCACTCGCGGTACTCGAATTTTTGAGATTTTTGGAAATATTTTTTTTGCCGCTGCGTAAGCAACGTTGATTAATGTTTTGCTATCCTTTGGGTTCAGTTTCTTGATCGTTGATTTTATTTTTGACACGAAACTTTTAAACGTTTTAACACCGGAACCAGATTTCAGTTTGGCTTTCATAACTTTGCTCACTATCCATGAACTCAGTTTTTCACCTTTTCCAGCATCTTTCGACTTAAGTCTTTGTTTAGCCATATTTAGTAGTTGTAAATCGGCTTTGTGGCGATTGGGTAAGTCTGTATGGTTTGCATAGGCAATGTCGTGATGCATACAAGCTTCGTCTAGCTTATTCACACCGCGATCACCTCGTTGTAATCGTTTCTCGAGTTTTGTTCCTGGTCCGCAATAATTATAACCAGGCAAATGAAGTTCGAACGGTAGATTATTAATTAATGTATTAACCAGTTCACCACCTTGCATTGTCCGAATTGTAATGATGGAAATAGTGCAAAAATAATGTTTATATTAATATTATTTTTAACCTACGATTGCAGTTTTGTTAATCCAACTGTTTTCTTCATTGTTTAGACCCAACCATTTCACGAAAATTTTTGATCCTTTTCTTTTTAAAACTCTTTCTATCAAATAAACACCAGGATATTTCGATTTTTGAAGTTCTTGCTCGTAAAAGGTTCCCAATATAGCTTGCTTTCGCTGATCTTCTAAATGATACGTTACAGGTATGGTAAAATTAATCTTTTTTATGGCAAATATTTCAGTTGACCAATTAGGTGTATATCCTTTCTCAAACTGGTGTTTGTATTTACTGATCCGAACAAAATCACCCACTTTGAACTTAGGTTTTCTACAAATAGGTGCATGTTTAAATGATTTTTTTATATTTTCTTCTATAACTGACATATTAGCTTTATTCACTTCGTTAGGTTTAACTCTAATTGTTCGATGCTTTGTGTTGTTATATATCTGTAATGTATGTTGTAACGGTAAATCTAACCATTTATAGTTTCCATTCAGACTAAAATATTTATATAATTTATTTTTAATAGTTTTAATCAGCCGCTCTACAATCGAAGCTTTTTTGGTAGAAAATGATGAATAATGGTTAATATTGTAAGACTTCATAAGCATCTGAAATGAGTTGTTATAAAACTCTGTTCCCATGTCCGTTTGTAAATTGTCAGGTTTACGTTTGCTGTTAATCAATATTTGTTGAAATGCACGAGTAACATCAAGTTTATTTTTTGTTTTTAGTGGCTCTGTCCAAGCATACTTTGAGAAGCAGTCAATCACCACTAAAATGTAACTGTAACCCTTATTATATTTCTTTAGGTTTTGCATGTCCATCAGATCAGCTTGCCACAAGTCATCAATTCCCTTTAGAATGACAGGACGTCTAAGGAAATTTCTTCGTGCTGCTTTGTGTATTTCATTAACAATTTGCTGTTTTGCCATTACTGAGTTTTTTGAAGGAATTTATCAACCTCTGCTTTAGTATAAAACTTATCTTGCAAATGACGTAAAGTCGCAGCTATCTCGGCTTTTAAAGTAACCTGAACTGTTTCCCGTGCGTCTTTAATACATTGTGAACGCAATGTACCAATAAGTGTATTAAATTCTTTTATCATATTGGCACTCAATCGATCTACATAATCCTTGTTCACTGCATCGGCAGCTTCTACTGGATTTTTAATTCCTCTCAGTCTTGATGTTTTTAAATCAAAATCTCCGTTTTCTGATTTTAATAATGTATTTTCATTGATCTCAAATAACTCTGATAATCGCATTCTTTTATGAATATAATGTCCGAATTTATCTACGTTCATGTTTAAGGTGTATTGTGTTGTGAGGTTTATAATAAAATGAACACACATTTTTAAATACATAGGTGTTTTATTTATTGATAATTTTACTTTCACGTAATTCTTCAATGATAGATATAATTTCATTATCTAATCCTGTGTTACCAGCATCTCGAGATGCAATTAATAATTTTAACCTATCCACCAGTTCATTTGGATCGTCCCAATATACAAAATCGACCTTTTTCTTCCACATTTTTGTCAAGGGTAGACCTTTTCCCTTCGATTGAGGGGTCTGAATTGTACTTTGTAGTTTGAAAAGAGGCTTAATAACTTGCATATACTTTTGACCTTTATTACTTTTTATTGGTTTATCCGGTTCATAGTCTCGTCGATGTGCGTTTGTATCGAGTAGCATTGACTTATAATGCTGCATGTCACTCTCTGTAACCATGCTTAAATCTACGTTCTTCTTCAGTAACAACTGTTTCAAACCAGACGTATTTCGGTATTTGCGTCCAGCTACAGTGATAAACTCATCGCTGATCGTTATACGAGCAGAACCTAACATCAATTTCCCGTTCTCTACTCTGACACCGAATGGAATATCTGACAGTGCTTCTGAGGATACTGACCAGGATGACGTGTCACGACCTGGGTTGTTTTCAACTAATGATTTATATGAAGAGTCACTTTCGATATCAGATTCATATTCGTTTGTATTGTCTTTGTTATTATTGGCTTCTTCATTCTGCAAAGTTTTATCAATAAACGGAAGTTCTTAATTTTTTGTAGGACTCGGGAAAGACGTCTGTTTACTGGCATTAGCAATCTGGTTGAGTGGTTCTGTTACAGGCTTGAAAACTGATTCCAGTGTTTGCTGATTGTTAATCTCAACATCTCTCATTTTTCGTACTTTTTTCTTAACAGCGTCGACAGCAACTACTATTTGTCTTTTTAGCGATTTTTCCATTGCAGAAAAACGATAGTGATTGATTAAGCGATGTCTGAAGAATAATAATATCACGAAGGTAACGGACTTAAATAACCATATTCTTAATCAAAGACTACAAAGGTGTCAAATTTGTTTCTATAACATCCTTTATTTTTTAAACAATCTTTATTAATTACTACATAATTGAAGGGCTCATTCCATATTTTGGAACACATTTCACGAAATTCAGTCCATGTCATATCAGTGTTGACATGTTCTTCATAAATATGACGCAAATTAATGTCATCTTGCTTAAAAAGTATGATTAAATTCGCGTTGTCTCTTACTAACTGCTTAGGGATTTTACTATAAGTTTGATTTAGATAAAAACAATCGATGAACTTGTGTCTTCCCATTGCGAAATAATCACGCATGCTATCTTGATTTTCGCAAGCAACATCATCAAATATTATCACAGAGTTAGGTTTAGCGTCTTGAACTCTTAGCACTTCCTCATTTCCATGATATTTCTGGAGTGAAATACCTGGCACTCGCTGTAACACTTTTTCTAAAAAAATGTATTTGGGTTGGTAAAGAGTTTTCGAATAAACATAAACATTTTCAAATCTTAATCCATTTTCGTGTATGAGAAGACCAATCAATAAATTGGTTTTTCCACAATTGGATGGTCCGCAAATGATACATCGAACTGAGTTAGGTAACAATTCTCCATGTCGAAAACTAGTCTTGCAAACATCCTCGCAGATTGTTTTAACATGCAGCGATTGTGGTTGCTTTACAAACTTCATGATTACACTTGGTAACAAACTGATTGGCAATGAGTAAATGTATTTGATACATTAATATTTATAAACAGAAACAGTACCGCAATCTTTTTCGCGATAGAGCGATCGTTAGAGCGATTACAGACTCGCATGATCATTGGTTGAGTGTAGGAATAGGTATGGAGGCGATCGTTCATTATTCGGTTTTCTACGCTACAGTCATGTAGCAAGGCGAACTCGCCCAGCTACTGGCGGCCAGTGGTATAACTTGCATGATCTCTAGGTGAGTACAGTAATTTACTCTGCAGTCGAGTCGATCGTTCAATATTGGGCATTCTATGCCACTGGCGCGTAGCGAGGCGCACTAGCCGAGCTACTTGCCGACAGTGGCATAGAATGCCCAATATTACCCTACTAGTGTCAGGTTTGATCTTGATGAAAATTTGATTCGCGACTATAACAGGTACGTATTCACAGAATTATAATCATCAGAATCATTAATATATCTCTTTAAGTTAGATTTCTACCATCAACACTTTTCCATACGAGATTTGTTCTTAACGGTAGAAATCTAACTTAGAAAGATGTATTAATGATTCTAATTATTATAATTCTGTAAATACGTACCTGTTATTGTCGCGAATCATATTTTGATCAAGATACAACCTGACAATGACCTGAAAATTGCAAAAAACGTAAGAAAAATTGAATTTCGCGGGCTACAACTACCCATTCACCTTAATCCATGTTTCTTTTATTTATAATAGAGTAATCTCTCTATCTCACTCTAATGCTTGCCAACACGACACACCGAACCAAATCGGAGTGTGTAAAAAGCTCGGTCGCACTGACATTCAGTAACGACCGAAACGCGGTCAGAGCCGGTCGGGAGCCGACGAGTGAAATTCGCGCGCGCGTGTACAAAATGGAATTGGAAGATGATCGAGAAGTAGTTTCAGAACGCGAAGTTTTAATTGAGCTTTTAGAACTTTATCGTGATTTACCAGGTCTATGGGACCCTAACCACGAATTTTATAGCAACAAAGATGCTCGACATGTTGCGTATGAAACATTGGTGGAGTGCTATCACAAATTTGATAAAAGAGCAAGCTTGAGTGATGTGAAAAGGAAACTTGAGAATATGCGAGCAGCGTACAAGCGGGAGAAGAAAAAGGTTGGTAATAAATTAATCATACAAAGTAAATAAGAAGAAAAAGTTTAATTTTGCCATCAAAATAAAAACGTTTATGTCAACTTGACTTGACTTTGACAATGATTGAATGAATTGAATGTGAATGACTTTTACTTTTTTTTTATAATTTTTACTCATGACCATAGATACAAAAATTAATGACTTTTACGCGTAGGTAGTGTTGCCAGTTTATAATTATACCCGATTAAAATATTTTGTTCTAACTATATATTCGTGTAATAACAAGTTTGCGTTTTTCTTATTTCAGGTGGAGAAAAGTATAGCCGATGAAAATCAGTCTACTATACATGTACCAACCCTGTGGTACTACCCGTATTTTAGTTTTTTGGACGAAGACTCTGATCCTTTCACATTGAAAGCGGACCATTGCAATGACAGCGATAATAGAAGTGATGTAAGTATTTTAATTAGAAGATTTTTATGATTAACCGGTCAAACGGCGCGGTTCGCCGATTGGCGACGAAACAATAGTAAATCAATTGTGTCTCATTAGCGGAGCTTGACAGATTAAGTCATATTAATAAACTCGTATTAATATACAAAAAAAAGCAGTTTTTAAAACACGCGTCATTTTCCGTGGCGTGGGGTGTTACAAGTATGGTTTTGAATTTTCGGCTTTAGATATGGATCTCTTTAAAACCAAATAACGCTTCTAATTTCAGGAACCTGAACGTAAAAGACCCAGGAATATATCAAAATTCAACGCAGACCAGTTGATTAAAAGGCAGATAGACTTGATAGATTCGGCTCAATCCATTTTAACATCAGGGGAAGGGGAATCGTCTGCTGATATATTTGGAAAGTCAATCAGCTCCCAGCTCAAAGAGCTACCGAAGTTACAACGATGTTTGGCAGAAAAATTAATAGGAGAAGTCATGTTTTACGCGAAAATGGACCAACTGAACATGGACACTGTGGTTTATTTGAACGACGGCGATGGCGACGAATCGTGATTAATAAAAAAAAGTTTTGTTTTGGACTAAGGTGTTACCTATATAGGTAGATTTCCTGTGACTGTGTGTGACTATCATGTTAGAAGTTAACACAATATTGTTTTGTATATGATTCGTGTTTACTACAGTCTGATTTTTAATTTGCTAGGCTAAAATGACAGCTGCGCAGTAATAAACACTGTCAACATGACAAAAAAAGGTCGATCGCAGAGGTCATTTTGGTTTAGCAATTTAAAAATCTGAGTTACATTAGGTACAATCAGGGAAATTAATTCTTTATCAAATTGACAGTTTAAGTTAGTAATTATTGTCAATTTGTTAAACAATTAATATCCATGTCTTTACCTATTAGAAGTCAATGACAAATGATTAGAACAAAAGCATAACAAGGTAAATAATTTGCCAAGGTAAATATTTTTTTAGTATTAGTTTCACATAATTGGAAATACGTATTATTAGGTAAACGTGTTTTTATAACCATAAGAAAACGGTTATTTGTAAGTGTTACAGTCCGGCCTTCGAGAAAATGCGTTCCTGACACCGGTCAGTGCGACAATTCTAATAGTTTAGTTAAGTCGTTGTTGGTTGTGAGTTAAACTACTTTATTGTACAGACGCCAGCACATCAACCTACTACAATCTGTCAAATTTCTTTAATCGATTTTCAACATTATCACTGAAGCATAAGGTTCAAAGTTGATTGGGAAAATGTGACAGTTTCGGGTAGGTTGATGTGCTGGCGTCTGTACATTTAGATGTAAGACAAAATGTAGAATTGTTTGTTTTCTCTAGTAAAATAAAATAAGATCAAATTCGCAAAACACGTATTCGTTTGTATGAAACTGACAGGTGTCAAGAAGACATTCTTTCGTTGGCCGCACTGTAGTTTCACATGGTATCCATGTGATCTTCGATATATGAATCTTTAATATTCTCTGAAATTGTAAATTCGGCCAGTTATAAAATTATTAGCATGTGTTACACATATCAATCACCGTTTATTTTTCTATCAAAATGACAATGCTACACCCTATCCTACCTGCTATTATTTAAAGTATACAAAATAAATAAATTATTTTTCTCACAGTAAATGCCTATAGTCATTTTAGCAGGGCAATAGCGGTTGTTCATCCACCTACATTTAGCATGTTTTCATTAAAAACTGAAATAAAGTCCGTTAACGTCCTGAATTTATCTGAAGGTCAATTTCCATAATTAAAAACGTTTAAAATCTAGTCCCAATCTCATCTCGGCGACAATCAATTGCCCCTTTGTTGTGAGCTTCTACAATGTTCCAATAACGAATTAAAAAACATACATAGTTTATTGTTTGGGTTCCTTGCGTGACGTCAGTGAGATGCGTTGTTCGCATGTGGCGATGTAGATGTTGCTACAAGGGAAAGGGCAGTTACCGCTGTTGCCACGCGAAAACTATAGTTGTTTTATTCCAACCCCGTTGCCATACCTACATACACAGTTACTACCACAGAATACTTAATAGTACTACGGTTACTACAGTCGTTTCTCACTTATTTTACCTTTGACAGCTACCCAAAAGCAACAATAAACATCGCTGTGATTTTGACAGACTTGACAGTTGCGGCAACCCTATAGCAACCTTATGGTCACGAGATTAAGGGTCGGGACGGGACTGTAGGTATGAAAAAAGAAGCAGTTCATCGAATGGTGTAATAATTCAGTGTGTTTCTTTTTTTCCAAATCAACGGGTTCGATTCCTGGCTAGAAATATTGATTTTTCAAAAATCCAATAATGCTTTTCGCTATTCCTCATAGTTTCGGATTTGGCCATCCACGTCCACTTGGAAAATTCATCCTGTATATAGGTAGGTATACTGTTTTAATTGATTTGGTACTGTACATAGTGTACTACACATACCGGAATTCACCGGATGATGAGGTGACCTACTTTCCGATGAAAAAAGGGCAAGGGTTTATAATTTTCCGGAAACTTTCACACATAGGTATACTGGCCGACAGACGTGTGTTTATAAACTGGCACAACAATAAATTCGTTTATCGCTGCCATTAAATTGTATCGAAAAATAATAATTTGATCTAAAGTAAAGGTTCTCAAAGTGGGCGATAATGCCCTACAGCGTTTATTTCCGTAAATTGTCCATCACGCTTTATCCGTCGTGTCGTCTGCATTATTCCGGTTAAAAATCTTTTTATAGACGAAAAAGTAATTAATTATGGTCGTGATCTGAAAGTCTATCGAGATAACTTTTCGCTTTTGTTTTAAACGTTAAACTTATCGTATAAGGTTCAAACAACTGCTTGTTTTGAACAACGGTGATTAATCTAGTTAGCTCAAACTTAAGGTCATCACTCATCTGCCAAGGTCGCGGGTTGTTCGAAAGAGCTTTACCGTGTGTGGTACAGGCAACAGAAGGAACACGGGTAGGTTTGTAAAAGTCTGACATGGCTCCCGTTTCGCTCCGGCCAGAAAAAAAAAGGTCATCACTCATTAAGTCATTATAACCGCCTCGAAAAAAGCTTGTAATTAACGCGCCGTCAGCAAGACGACCGCTCGCAGCTGGCACGCCACCGGTGAGGTCATGAGGTGACAGCTTGTTGTTCACGCGCCGCTTACTAGTTGCTCACCGTCCACTCGCCAATGGCTAGTTTTCAGCTTACAGACGGGTTTGCGAACATTAGTGAGTGTGACATTTTGCAGGCGACGACGCGACGGGGAGACAGCCGTGCGACCCCGCGCGGGCGATTTTTCGTCGGGTAGCGGGCTGCTCGCTTGAAGCGCGCGGTCGACGAGATGTGTGACAGCACGTGGGCACCGCGCTGCCCGCGAGCTAGCCACTCTTCTGTATTGTCATCTTCAAATGTACTTTAATCCAGTTGATTTAAATTCCTAATTTGAATGAAGTTATTTGCTGTGTCGGAGGCTCGGAGCGGTCTTTGTATAATGAGTGATTACCTTTAGGCAGGTCCTGAAGTAGGCAAGTTGGGACCTAATACATAATTGAAGTTAGTTTACTGAAGCACTAGTGTTTGTGTGTCGGTACTCCATAGGTATTTTTATCTTATCACCGGTCAAGAACCGCGCGTCGCCTATTGGCGACGAAACAATAGAAAATCAATTTTGTCTAGCGGAGCTCGACAGATTAAGGAAAGGTTCTGGATACGGGATCTTCGATTTTTTCATATTCACACCTACACAAGTGTTAGCTGTTAGTTTCTTCATAATGACGGTTTTTAGCATAATCAGCCTATAATGTTCCCACTGCTGGGACACAGGCTTCCTCTTCTCGAGAGGGAGTGGGCTATAAATCTACCACGCGGGCCCAGTGTCTTCAAATTTTTGGTTCTAAGTTGGACATGCCCGTTTCTTCACGATGTTTTGCTTTACCGTTTTGAGAGCAGTGGTGATGAAATTATTTACGCAAAGTAAAGCGCCTGCCTGGGTTTGAACCCACAACCTACAGCTCGTAAGTCTTTGCCGTTACCATTGGGCTACTACTGCTCTCCGATGACAGTTTTTGACGTTAACTAATAATATGGTAGGAACTTATAACATAATTCACTTACCATGCCACGTCTGTGCTGCCAATATAACTTCATAGTACCCTCTCTGGAAGGGGTCGAAGGGAAACCAGTAGAAGAATGGCAAGATGAGAGGCACTTCATAGCCCATCGCTATCTTCAAGATCTCCACGAACGGCGGCGAGAGGAAGATCACCAGGAGAGCGTTGTTGCACCAGTAGTAGCCTAGAATTTTGAAAAAGGCGTGGTAAAATGTTAATTTTGAAAAAAAATGCACATGTGATAGGTATTTATTTGCATAAATGTCCCGGGTCCTGATTTCCGAATAAGTCGGTAGCTAGGTGTATGTACCGTACAATATTTAACACTACAATTAAAAAAATACTTTAGAAAAAAAAAAACAAATTTCTTGTACTATATGTCCCCTTTAATTTTTAACTTTATTTCATTTTTATCATTTTTGTTGTTATAGTAGTACACACTCTCTACCTATTAGATACGGTTCATAAGATACAGCCCTGTGACAAACGGACGGACAGACAGCGGAGCCCTAGTAATAGGGTCCCGTTGGTACCCTTAGGGTACGGAACCCTAAAAACTGGTATATCATAGGCACTAGCAGTTAGTATAATTGGGAATCGATTATGAATGTCGATAATATACTTAGGTACTTATAGTAAAAACACTCCCTTGACGAGCTCTGTTAATGCATACAAATAATTATCCCTGAAAAATGGTTTTGGTCCTAGGAGACCTACGCAAATTACTTCCGAGATAAAAAGTTTCATTAACGAGTAGAGAGATTCAGATAAAAATAGAAATATTATTTTGTTAGGAATTAATAGGCAAAAGCGTTATTTTAACAAAAGTTTTATGCCATTTGTCCACCGCCACGTCAACGAGATCGAGATGACGGACGGCGCCGAAGTAGCGATACATATTATATTAAGGCCGTTCTTCCACCGCCACATCAGAGGGGACGTCAACGAGAACGAGATGGATGTTTTGAATTTCCTTACGATATTATATGATTTGCCGTAGTTCACTTTGCCTTAAAGAGGCCCAAGATGTTAAAAGCTCATGTTGGTGTAAAAATATTACCCGGCTTTCAAGGTGGTGACAGGGCTGACCGCCAACGACTTGAATGAATTATGCTCTTCCTACTTATACTTATCACACTTCACACTATCACACTAATATTATAAAGGCGAAAGTTTGTAAGGATGGATGGATGGATGTTTGTTACTCTCACGCAAAAACTACTGCTCGGATTTGGATGAAATTTGACACACAGATAGTTTATAAGCAGAATTAACACATAAGGTACTTTTTACCCCGGGGATCCAAATTTATGCGGGTGAAACCGTGGGGCGCTGCTAGTTTAAACATAAAAACTCACTATCTACAGGGCCCTCTTTGCTCAAAGAAGGAGCCTAATAAAAAACACATTACGTACATTAGTAATAACTACTCCAAGACTTCTGATGAGAATGAAGTTATTTTTATTAGGTTTTTCCACGCAAGTACTAGACAGGTGCTGTCCTAGATAGTCTTCAGTTAATTGGAGTTAGCGGTAAGGACTTATTAACACGAATACCTAAGTCCTAGTCTAGAGGTTGTTGCCCACCACGTAATATCAGTAACTAATTATAATAGGTATAACGTAAGTATAGTAAAAGGGCGCAGTGCACCCGCACCCTATTTCAAGTTAAACAAATATCAACTCTATTTCAATGAAAATTAAGTTAATTTCAGAGTGACTAGCACTATTGAAAAATTTATAAAAATGTTTGAAGTTGAAGCGTAAACTGAACTTTATAATGTAGGAATTAAGTTATTTTTCCATTAATTCATACATGTTTACATTTCTGGCGAAAAAATCGCGAAAGCAGATTAGGTGGTTTTTGGTGTTAGTCTTTTGTACTAGAATTAGACTGTTTCTAATGAGGTTTAAGTTTATATTGGAGTAATTGCTTACGGCAGAAGGCTTACATTTTCTTTTAACTGAAGACATCCTTCTAGATTTCTACTGCGAAAGGGAAGCCGGGTATCTACGTCATACTCCGACAAACAAAAACCAAACGATACCAACTTTTTCTTCCTCCTTTTGCCAGTTATCCGCTGCCCTAATGACACATACCTTGTATGACATAGTTGAGGTGTTTCAGCGCGGTGCTGACGATCTGATGCTCCTCATCAGACACCTCCCCCCTCGGCCACATGCTGTGCAGTTCGTCCACCAGGTTCTCGTAAACGGAGCGGTGATAAACTATCTTGTAGGATTTGGCCATTGCTGCAAAAAGATGGGTGGTCAATTTATATGACTAATGTGCGTTTTCACTTACACTAAAGGCGACACCCAAATAAATGGCTAAATGAAAATTCGCTGTTGAATTTGTAACACTCGGCTTAGCGCCGAAAGTTGAAAATCCAACAGTGTGCTTTACAAAAAATGAAAACGTTCTAACAAGGCTGTGTTATATTATATTATATGCCAAAAGGATTATTATGCCATAAGGACTAGGATTGGATGTAAATGAGGTCATTTATAATGAGGCTTTATTCAGACTAAAGATTTTAGATTTATTTTATTTACTTTTTGCTGTCTGCTGGGTTCATATTGTACCTTAGCTTTACGCAATTATGTCATCTTATTGAAATTAACACAAATAAATATATGAATAATTAATAATTCTGTAATGATCTAATCCAAACGAACCTAGTAGCAGATAGCCAACGCAAGGCATCATGCGGAAAATCTCGACGGCATCCTGGAAGGAGCCGCCCCGGGCCGTCTGCGCCATGTTGATCAGCTCCAGCCAAGTCACCACGAACAGGTTGCCGAACTCGAACCAGTAGAATATGTTCCATAATAACCTGCAATAAGGCTCTTTTTAAGGTATCACTTAAGTTGGAATGTTGACTTACGTATAAATCTAAAAGGTAATATACAGGGTCAAATATTAGTTAGCGAAACTCCCGCACACATGACGAGTATCGATATCTATACACGATAAGACAAAGAAAAAAGATTTGATGTTTTTTCTGGGGTCAATGTCCTTTTAGTTATTTGAGTAGTTTAGATTTTTTTTTTTCGTTTTTATTTAATATCGATACCCATCACGTGCGCGGAGTGTTGCTGCTAATTTAATTTGACCCTGTATAGATTAGTAGCTTTTGCCTTCCTCGGCTTCGCCTGCATGGAGGCCGGACATTATCCTAAGTGAACGTACTACTACAGACTGATCTGCCTAACCATTTCCCAAACATGTTGGGGTCAGGTTCCAGTCTAACCGGATACAGCTGAATACCAGTATTTTACATGGAGCGACTGCCCATCTGACCTCCACAACCCAGTTACTGGGTAATACGATACCCCTTGGTAAGACTGGGTTCTCAGACTTTCGATATGACGACGAAAAGAGGTAACAGACAGAATTACCTACTTTCGCATGATCGATACTTTAAAGTCAAAGTTACCTCTGCGCTGCCACTGTCATCGCCGTGGAAGTGTAGCAAAGTTTTGGGATAAAATACAGTCATCCCAGCGACACGAAAAAGAAGATCATGCTTAAAAAGTTTTGAACTAAAGCCGGCTAACGAGCTTAAGGTCACTTCTACTGATCAAACAGGGTCTTACTGAAAGTTTTTATAAAAAGCTTCGGGGATTAAGATTAATTATGCTTTATAAATCAAACCAACGTTTATGTTTGAACGTCATAATCGTGTAGGAAGAAAATTGTTAGGGTTCCGTACCTCAAAAGGAAAAAACGGAACCCTTATAGGATCACTTTGTTGTCCGTCCGTCCGTCTGTCAAGACCGTTTTTCTCAGGAACGCGTAGAGGTATCAAACTGAAATTTATATCTAATACTCAGGTCTACTGTCCCTTGGAGCTGTAAAAAATCAAACTTCTAAGCCAAAGCAATCAAAAGATACAGCCGTTTATAAGGCAAATTTCCGCAAATTTTAAAGAAACTCACACGGGAATCAAAACCTACAGGGTACTTTCCGTGAACTTAGAATCTTGAAATTTGGTACGAAGTAACGTCTTATAGTACAGATAAAGGAAAAATTGTGAACCGTAAATTTTTAGTTACATCATATAATAAAAAAATATTTTTGAAAATTTTAAAGTTACTACTTCTTTTCTCATGAACGCGTAGAGGTGTTAAATTGAAATTAATATCATATACTCAGGTCTATAATACCTTTAAGCTGTAACAAAATCAAACTTCTATGTCAACGCAATCAAAAGAAACGGCAATTTAAGCCGCATATTTTCAAACTCGCAACTACTCGCAAGGGAATCAAAACCTAAAGGGTACTTCCAGTCGACCTAGAAGAAGCAATGTTTTATAGCACACATAAAGGGAAAATTCAGAAAACCTTAAATTTTTATACGGAACCCTCGGTGCGCGAGTCCGACTCGCACTTGGCCGGTTTTTATTTTGCCAGCCTGCACCATACCGTAATGCCACCTGAAGGGAAAATACTCTTAATACTGTAGATAGAAAATTTTACTCAAAGAAAACATTCCTTTATTTTTGAATAGAAAGAAAACCTATAAGGTCGACTTTAGCAGACAACCTTTACAGTACCTACCTAACATAAGTGGAATCATCTCTGGTGATGCGAAGGCCGACCAGCCTGAGGATAGCTCTTGGAATAGCAAACGTTGCATCGTAGACATCTGTATCATACACCTGAAAACAAATAGGTAGGTATAATTATGTAGTCTGTTCAAAAAGTGTCTTATAAAAATGTTAACAAATGAATAAGTATGTTTATTTGGCACATACAGTGGCCTCCAATGTCTTCGAATTGTTGGTTCTAGGACATGCCGGTTTCTTCACGATGTTTTCCTTGACCGTTTTGAGAGCAGTGGTGATGAAATTATTTACACAAAAGCGCCTTTCTGGATTCGAACCTACGACCTACAACTCGTAAGTCGCGGCCGTTATCACTGGGCCACCACTGCTTTCAGAGAACAAATTGGAAACACTTCACGAAACCTGTGATGAAATGTCAGGAATCTCTTTCAAAAATATTCCCAACTAACCTTTGATGAAACTTGCTTCTGAACATCAGATTTACTTTTTCCAGAAAAGCACTTCTTGAAGAATCTCGTCATCTTGTCTCACGACTTGTCTTCGGGAACTAAATTATTTGATTTGTTTCAAGACATTTTTATTCATAACCCGTGAGAAATAAAACACAGGGGTTATCAAATTTTGATTCTGTTTGTCCAAGTTCGGGACAACATTTACGTTTTAGAACTTTTTCTAAGGTACAATAAAAATGCGGCTAAGTGCCACGAAAGGTTCCGTACCGCCGTACAGTATGTTATACAGTATTTTATCCTCCTTACATAGTATAAAACAAAGTCACCGAAATGTCTGTAAGCGCGTAACTTCCGAATGACTGGATAAGAATTATTTTTTTGTTGTGTTCGGTATTGCCAGAACAAGGTTTGTTTGAAAAAAAGAATTCGGAAATTCGAAAAAAAATAATTGCACCCTTGTGAAGCTAGGGCGGGCCGCTAGTACTTACTATTATGTATATTAGTTAGAAGTTTGTACTATTGTCTTGCCATTATAAGGATCGAGCAAAGAACGCCGAAAAAAACACGTTTATTGTATATATTTTTATTATTTGTTGTTGTAACGCGCTTGTTTGATGATATCGTCAAAGTCGCGGGAAACGCCTGGATGAGAGACGGACGGAACCAGGAAAGTTTGGCAGAAGAAAGGGGAGCCCTATTCCCAGCAGTGGGATTCTGGGCTGAATGATTTGTTGTTATAGTGGTACACACTCTGCGAACATTTTCTATTGTCTACTTACGGTTCAAAAGATCAGACAGACTTGGTCGCGTTGGCACCCTTGGGTACGGAACCGTAAAAAGTTTTAGAACAAAATATGTCGTGAGTAAAAAGTTAAGTTTTGGATTGTTTGTTTTTCAAGAGGTTTACGCCTTCTATATTTTACATTAAATTTTTGGGACCTTTCTGTTTGTATAGATAAAATTATTTCGTACATTATGTTCTTAGTACGAACACATTTCACGTACCAACCCATCTTTGTATGAAAAGATTGAATAGGTAGAAAAATACATCGTCAGAACTTGTTCAACTTTCAGAACCAACTAGATACTTACCTACATTATTTTAAGACAAGAAATGTTCAATAATAAATACTTATTTATAAACGTTGCTTCAGATGCATCCGGTTAGACTGGAAGCCGACCCCAACATAGTTGGGAAAAGACTAGGCAGATATGATGATGATGTATGAAACGTTGCTTAAACTAAAGAGACGTTTAAACGTCAAAATGGTTCAGAAGCTAATTATTATTTATAAATATGGGGGACATAGACGGGCCATTCCGCTCAATTAGGCCGACTTTTATTTGCAAATGGTAAGGACATTTGGTGCGTGTTGATTGCAATAATAAATTAAATAAAGGTGTTATACTTTTTTAGATAGCGGCGCCATACGTAAAAACATGTAAGAAATGTCATATAAAGTAAAAAAAGAATGCAGCTATGATATTTAATTTATTATTAGCATATATTCGACGTTAGTGGATTTCCGCGGATTGACCCAGACACGTTTAACGTTCCATTTCATTATCGTTTTCATCTCTCCTACTTAAAGAAAGCAAGTGGTTTTTTTTTATACTCCTGCTTTTATTCCAATTTATTGGTGACTAGCTTCGGCCCGCGACTTCGTCCTCGTCCGCGTGATATTTCACCCTCCCCCCATTCGGCCTCTTAGGGGTGGAATTTCGAAAAACCCTTAAACCCTTTCTTAGTGCCACCTACTCTTCACCAAGAAAACACCCTCCAAATTTCATGTCTCTAGGACCAGCGGTTTAGGCTGTGCGTTGATATATCAGTCAGTCAGGACTTTGAATTTTATATACAGGGTCCTATTAAAATAGATGGACAAATTTTAACACAGCGCTCAGTACGTCTAACCAAAGATATCCAAGCAAGAAAAATACACTGATTAAAGTGATTTTGTTTTGACCTAACATAATAAATTACCGGCACATTGGTGTATTTTCGTTTTTCTTGAAAGTACGATTATCTAATGGTAGGGGAGCCCAGAGGGTTTTTGAGCAAGCATATTCAGGGCGAGAAGTTGATAGCTGAGTAGGTCTGGCATGAGGAGAGAAGACCGAAAATATATTTAAAAAGTTTCTGATAGGAGACCCCTGGTCAGGAGACCACTTTCAGATTTCAAAAAAGGGCCGAAATTAAAGTGATCTTCAGAGGCATTGGTTTTGGCATGATCGGGTCTGGCCTAACCCATTATGACTTAAATAGGCAAATCTGACGGAGAAATTGTGGGCTTTCCCCAAATCTGACGACTTTGAAAACTCAGATTTGGGCCATTTCTAAAAGGATATTCAGGGCGAATGAAAGTTATTCTGTGTAATAGTGTTACATGTCCTGATAGGGAATATATAAATATCTGACGGGATGATGGAGCCTTTTGGCAAATATGAGGAAATTTCATCAATTCAGAAAATTACCCAAAAGTGGCCATAATTTTGCATTTATCCCTAAATCATGGAACCTAGTAGCTTCGATTACTGTTTCCATTGAAAAGTGACACGTTTGTGAAGATTTCTCGATATTCAGAAGTTTGAAAATGCTAAATACTTGAACGTAATGATTAAAAGTTAAGTAACAAAATTAAAACATCGTCGGAGTACACCATAAACAAAGTTGATTATTTCAACATTTTACTATGACTCCAAGTAAACCAATTATTTCAAAAACATCCTCATCTTATGGGCTATCTAAAGAACTAACAACGTTTTAAAAAATATTGAGAGATGCCCGTCAATTGTTTGATAAAGCTGGCAAAGGTGGAAAGCCATACTAACTAAAATTAACGAAAACATTAAAGTAACGACTTGTTTACGTCGTAATACTTTTCTATTCGAGGTTTTATTGTAACTACGAACCTCTGCGCTCGATATCGTTACTGATATCGCCTCCAAATCTCAGTGATAGTTCGTTATGAGAGTTTTGTTAAATAAGTCCCAACACTTCTGCTTAGGCCGCCAGCTGCTAGTTAACTAGATTAAATGACAGATCATGAGATACAACTTTATTTCTAACCGATTTCTAAAAGAGGGAGGTTACCAGTTCGTCTGTATATACAGGATGAATGTTTCAAGTCATCATGTGGATGACCAAATCCGAAACTATAGATAATACCGAAAAATTCTTAAAGGAGTCACGGGGTCGATTTTGACGAATACTAAAACTGCATCATTAAATTTTTGAAAAATCAATTGCTCTAGCCAGGAATCGAACTTGTAGATTTTGAAAAAAAAAAAACACTTCCTGCTTTATTGCACCCTCCGACGGTGTCGTTAATAAGGATCAAATTCTGGAAAGAAATGATACACGCCAAAGTAAAGGAAAGTGGACATTTTTAAGATTAACTAAAATCTGATAAACAAATTGATTAATTATGGTTTAACAATGAATTCAAAATATAATTTATTATATTGAAAACATAAGTTAACGGCCAAATAACTACTGCTACAGTGCAAACGAATAAATCACTTATATTCTAGATACTTTAAAACTGTTAATATCTTAAAATAATTGCTTTTTGTTAAAAATGCGCCCTTTACTGAACTTTGTCGTATATTATTTCTTTCCAGAATTTGATCCTTATTAGCGAAACCATCGGGGGGTATACGACAAAGTAAAGTAAAGGGCGCCTTTTTAACAGAAAACAATTATATTTTAAGATAGTAACAGTTTTTAAGTATATAGAATGTAAGTGATTTGTTCGTTTGCACTGTAGCAGTAGTTATTTGGCCGTTAACTTATGTTTTCAATATAATAAATTATATTTTGAATTCATTGTTAAACCATAATTAATCAATTTGTTTATCAGATTTTAGTTAATCTTAAAAATGTCCACTTTCCTTTACTTTGGCGTGTATCATTTCTTTCCAGAATTTGATCCTTATTAACGACACCGTCGGAGGGTGCAATAAAGCAGGAAGTGTTTTTTTTTCAAAATCTACAAGTTCGATTCCTGGCTAGAGCAATTGATTTTTCAAAAATTTAATGATGCAGTTTTAGTATTCGTCAAAATCGACCCCGTGACTCCTTTAAGAATTTTTCGGTATTACCTATAGTTTCGGATTTGGTCATCCACATGATGACTTGAAACATTCATCCTGTATATACAGACGAACTGGTAACCTCCCTCTTTTAGAAATCGGTTAGAAATAAATTTGTATCTCATGATCTGTCATTTAATCTAGTTAACTAGCAGCTGGCGGCCTAAGCAGAAGTGTTGGGACTTATTTAATAAAACTCTCATAACGAACTATCACTGAGAGTTGGAGGCGATATCAGTAACGATATCGAGCGCAGAGGTTCGTAGTTACAATAAAACCTCGAATAGAAAAGTATTACGACGTAAACAAGTCGTTACTTTAATGTTTTCGTTAATTTTAGTTAGTATGGCTTTCCACCTTTGCCAGCTTTATCAAACAATTGACGGGCATCTCTCAATATTTTTTAAAACGTTGTTAGTTCTTTAGATAGCCCATAAGATGAGGATGTTTTTAAAATAATTGGTTTACTTGGTGTCATAGTAAAATGTTGAAATAATCATCTTTGTTTATGGTGCACTCCGACGATGTTTTAATTTTGCTACTTAACTTTCAATCATTACGTTCAAGTGTTTAGTATTTTCATGAAGAAATCTTCACAAACGTGTCACCTTCCAATGCAAACAGTAATCGAAGCTACTAGGTTCCTTGATTTAGGGATAAATGCAAAATTATGGCCACTTTTGGGTAATTTTCTGAATTGATGAATTTTCCTCATATTTGCCAAAAGGCTCCATCATCCCGTCAGATATTTATATATTCACTATCAGGACACGTAACACTATTGCATAGAATAACTTTCATTCGCCCTGAATATCCTTTTAGAAATGGCCCAAATCTGAAATTTCAAAGTCGTCAGATTTGGGGAAAGCTCACAATTTCTCCGTCAGATTTGCCTATTTAAGTCATAATGGGTTAGGCCAGACCCGATCATGCCAAAACCAATGCCTCTGAAGATCACTTTAATTTCGGCCCTTTTTTGAAATCTGAAAGTGGTCTCCTGACCAGGGGTCTCCTATCAGAAACTTTTTAAATATATTTTCGGTGTTCCCTCCTCATGCTAGACCTACTCAGCTATCAACTTCTCGCCCTGAATATGCTTGCTCAAAAACCCTCTGGGCTCCCCTACCATAATGCGTCTTTCTTATAATATATTATTTTTTTACCATCGTCCTTATTTTGGTGGTCTGAATGATTTCTAATAGTTTGTCCATCTATTTTAATGGGAGCTTATATATAGATCCGTAGATCGGCGCAACATGCCTTTTTTTATATACTTCTCTATTAGTCGTCATTAGCTAGTCACCTTTTTCTAGCCATATCATCTTTCACACAGTCCATGCATCGTGTCTTCGATCTTCTCCTCCGCTTATAGCCATCTACCTTCATCCTCTTTTCTCACAACACTTTCATTTATAATGCTGTATACAAATTGTTTTCAAAACCACAAAGTGTGTATCGCTGTACCACAACACTGAATATCTTAACCCCCTCGACCCTTGTCATAACGAGGGCGGCGGTCATTGGAAACGTGGTCACGTCAGCCATCACTCACAGTCAGATTGACTTCTCTTGTAGCTGGCGATTTGCATCCCTAGACAAATCTGCTACTAAGTAGTGTTAGGAGTTGAGAACAATTTTTAAACTCCAATTAAGGAAGTGGGGTCCGAGTGCTCATGGTCTTTTTAAGGAAATTTCAAAACGGCTGGTTGACACTTCCCGTGACCCAAGGGCTGGCTTTTACCTTGGCCAAAGGCTAAGCATTGCCATACAACGTGGTAATGCCGCTAGTCTCTTGGGTACATTACCAGTCGACAGCGATGCGGATGAATTTTTCAACGCTATATTTTAGTTTTTGTATAGTTTTAGTTAAGTTAGGTTTTAATTTTGTTATTTTTGTTAATTAAGGATATATTATTGTTAATAAAAACCTACCTATAATATTAAGGAATCACATTCTTATTTCTCAATTTCAATTCTTATTTCTAATCCGTTTCTTAATTATCAATACAATTCTCTAAGATCAAATTACCCATCCGAATTATTTGGTTATGAAATCATGACATTTGAAGCCCATTATTCTAATGATTATGATTTTGTATATATTTACTTATTTGTATGTTTATTTCTGTGTATATTTGTTACGGTCGCGAATAATATTTAGATCAACAGACAACCTGACAGCGCATCCTCCTTAAATATCAATAAAATCTAGTTAGAATAGAATTTCTTAGTGTACTGTTTTTGTGCTTGGTACTTATAATAAATCATTATCGCCATAATTTGCAATGGATTGATGGTCTTAATTAATTGTTGCGCAAGCACATACTTACTTAGCGGGAGGCCGGTTTTTAGGGTTTTAAAGGCATCTTATCTAGGCATACGTTGCACAATCTAGGTTTATTTCGATAAAATCACTTTTACGTAACACTACGCAGTGATACCGCGACACCAACCAATGCCAGATATATGAAGGCACTCATAGAGCAATTTTTTTTCGCAAAATCTTCGTAACACGTAGATTTTTTTTCAAAAATGTTGTAACTGGATGGTCTTCATCAATCTGACCAGGCTAAGCATTAGTCGTTCACTATTTTGGCGACAAATAACATTAGCACGTGGTTATCGTACAGACGCCAGCACAATTAAGCTATCCGAAACTGTCAAATTTTGCCAATCAATTTTGAATCTTATCCTTTAGCGACAAAGTTGAAAATCTATTAAAGAAATTTGACAGATTGTAGTAGCTTGATGTGCTGGCGTCTGTACCTACAATATTTTTTTACTAATAGCCTATCATTAGTATTCTGCAAGTCATGGGATGGGTGCTATTACAAATATCAATGACATTGCATGTCTAGATGTCTATGTTTGGATCCAGCCACGCTATAGGTGCACGTGCCAACCGTTAGGTAATCTATGGCCACAGGACAATCCAATTTATTATTTGGGTGTCCGAACTGCGAAATTAGTCTGCAGCTGCTTCACTGGGGATATTTTAAGGAATTCTATAACAATTCATTCTTTATCAACTTAACTTCGCCGTATTTCTTTGTGTTTAGACTTTTTGTCGTCCGAGTTTCGACTTCCTTCAGAAACCCCAAAGGAGGACGGTCGACCATTTTTTTTGATAACTTTATTTAATGTTGGCATACAAAGTTGATGAGTAATGAGACTATTTTTAGGTTGGGTAAACTTTAGCAGAAAAATCCACATTTATAGAGCATATATTATACTTCTATGGCGATAACGACCGTATCATCATTAATATCATCACGCTATAGCAGTCCACTGCAGGACATAGGCCTCTCCTATTGCACGCCATTCAACTCGATTTTCGGCAACTCTCATCCAGCCGCTACCAGCCATCCTACGAAGATCGTCACTCCATTTTGTCCGAAGGCATCCTACCTTACGTTTGCCGATGTGCGGTCCCCACTCAAAAACACGTCTACCCCAACGGTCATCCATTCTACGGCTAATTTATGGCCAGCCCATTGCCACTTCAGCTTGCTCGTGACAAGGACCGTGTGGGATAGAGGAAATACGGTAAAAATAAGTACCTACTTTATTCCAGTTATATTTTTGAGTTGCCTTCTTTGGGGAGTCTTATAAAAACTTTTTTACAAAAAAAAAAAACAAACAATCGACTTAAAAAAAAACACTACAAAGTAATAAACAACTTTAATTTCGGAAGTCGGTGTCGTTGGTTCCGCATTTTCGTTTTTTGTTTGACAGCGACTTCTAAAACATACATACATACATACGGGTCGAATACAGAACCTCCTTTTTTGAAGCCGGTTAATAAAAAGAGGACTTAATATTATTTTGTTAATTTTCGCTGAAACATTTTGCGTAACATTCAGCAGAAGTTTATGTTTATTTTATTGTTTTTAAGACTTAGTCTATTCTTCAAGGGTACGTTAGAAAAAGTGCCAGAAAGAGTCTAATGTTTTTAATAACTTAATTAAGTATTAGGCAGTGTACTCGTTTTCGTAGCCGCACTTTCGTGGTCGAAGTTCACCGCTAAGTGAAGCGTAAATTATGTTAAAAGCTGTTTTTCGCTCATTTTCATTTCAAAATGTGTTAACTGCTCAAGAGCCGTAAAGCTTCTAAATGTATTCATAAGATTTTGTTTTCCTGATGCCTTTTCTTAACCGTTAAAAAGGAAATTGCTCTCGGTACTTAGTTCCGATATTACGACCTCTTATTAAAACCGTTGAAAAGGAAGCGCTTTGTAGATAAAAGACAGAATTTCTTTGTATAGCCAGTTATGTTCTTTAGATATTTCTGTTAAGTGATCTCCACTTTGATCCTTCTTTTTCTTTTTCGGAGAAGATTTAGAAATATTTGTCGTAAAACGTCTCAATTAATTATTAGAAAGGTCAACAAATTGGTCAAAATTAATCAGTTAATGAAAGGTCAAAATTAATCAATTAATAAATCATAATTCATCAATTAATAAATACTAATTTATTAATAACTTGAAAGATCAACAGGTAATGTTATCTGTTAAGCTTTCAAATGATTAATTTGTCATAAATTCAGCATCACCGCCAAACAAATTAAAACGGTAACAAATTATGGAATTAACCCTAATAACCTTAGTACATTTTCACCCAAAACCAATATTGTTTCAAGCCCTAATGCTCGATATACAATAACAATACCATTTAATGGTTACAAAGGACACAAGTTATTTGTTGTACCCTTATTGTTCTGTAGTAATAACTTTACAAAATATCGTGGCACATTTACTGTTATTGACTCAATTTGGGGACGAAACTCAAAGTTTCTTTCAAGGTTTTCTAGGCCGTATACATGAAATATACCTACCTACATTACTATTTTAGACTAGCTTCTACTTGCGACTTCATCCGCGTGAAATTTCTTGTTCCTCCGACCAACCCCGTCGTATCGCATCGCCTGCCTGCGCTCTTACTTCGTTTTCGTTACTGTTATTTAAGACGTTTTTTTTGTTTTTGCTCGGCTTCTACGGGTCCTAGCGTGAGGTTTAGTAGACCATAGCCGTCCTCAAGAATTTGGCTACAGGCCAGGCTTAATATTATTAATATCACGCTAGGTCCTCCATAGGAGCTAAGCGAAAAAGAACGCTAACCGAAAATGAAGTAATAGCGCATTCAGGAGATGCGATGCGACGGGGCGAGTCTACCAGTTTCCACCAGTTTCTATGACAAATCTTTTGCTGTTCAAGCAGTACGACTTGCCTGAACTTGGCCCGTGTCGGTAAGGCGTACTCAATCTTTGTCCACTTTTAGAATTATGGCAAAAAAGCACTTCCTCTCTCCATAAACAATATCATTATATTTTCTTTGCTCCTGTTCCATTAATTATATATATATAATATTTATTTACTATAATATGTTTTATGTATGTAATTATTGTATTATGTAAATATTACACCACAGACTACCTACAGTATTTGTCTCTCCTTCCCCTTTATAATCCATCCATAGGTTGTCTTTAAAAGTTCGCTTTTAGCGATAAGACCGCCCATTGTGTCACCCTTTGTAAAATTTCTTTTATAAAGAAATATTCTATTCTATTCTTGAGCCGACCCCAACAAAGTTGGGAAAAGGCTAGACTTAGAATTATATATTTCAGGTCACACAATAGGTTTTCGAGGAAGTCCTAGAAAGTCCACTATGGCCAATGTCTCAGTTGAGAACCACGTTCCTGAAGCCTACAATGTCCATCCAGACTTAAATTCAACAACATTAGAGAGGAGTAAACGGACTGCCCGCCATTTATTCGCGGTCAGCCATTGTTAGCATTGTCTGTGCGCACCAGTAATGACTTCCTTAATCAACGCCACTTCGTAGGTAAGGAAAAGGCGCACGCTTGCGATTGTTTAGGACGATTTTTAATTCAGAAGGAAAAAAAAAGTGAATTAAGTGAACTTTTCTCACATACAGGGTGGCAGGGACATCAGACGCGCAACCTGTTACCATGGATTCAGTACATGATTCTGAAACCTACTGAAAAAAAAAACAGTGGCACTCCAGAGGGGCAATTCTCGTAATTTTAAGAACGTTCACAGTCTGATCTCAGTCTCAATCTGTCAAAAATACCTCTAGTTTCCCTACATTTTGACAAGTTTTTGACATTTGTTTGTCGATGAGATGAGACTGCGACTAGATTTTGAACGTTTTAACTTACGAGAATTGGCCTTCAGGAGTGCCGACAGAAGTGAAAACAAAACACAAACAGAATACTTTGCCATCACTCACTGACATATCGGATATACATTAAAACCGAGTACATCCCGAGGACAGCCGAACACATCCAAAGTGGTGTCGGTTACGGTAACAGTGGCGCGAATTCAATGGTTTTTTCCCATCTTAAAAAATACCCAACGCCCCTAAAAAAGTTTTTACTTCAAAAATTGCTTTTAATATTACCGACGAAAAACTACGCTATGGGGTTTAGAATCGTGTGCTGAATTCACGGTTAGATACAGTTTGCGCATCGATGCCCCTGACAGCCTTTATAAGTTCTAACTTGCAAGTAGATGTAAGGGTACAACCCGATTGCGGTCAATCCACGATATTGTACAGACGCCAGCACATCAAGCTACTAAAATCTGTCAAATTTCTTTAATAGATTTTCAACTTTATTGCTAAAATATAAGTTTCAAAGTTGATTGGGAAAATTTGACAGTTTCGGGTAGCTTGATGTGCTGGCGTCTGTACATAGTTTAAAACGTCGTGTGAAGTAAGAACCACCACATTTTGGGTCGACCGGCGACGTCGCATCGTTCGACCACCGTCTCATAGAACCCTATAACTTTTCACCTGATGAAAGATCAGGATGAAACATTCAATATAATCACTGTTATCCCTTGGTGAGTTAGTAGCAGGTTGGTGAATGCAGCAAAAATAATAGGTAGATACTTATGGTGGTACGAGCAGTGGTGGCCCATAAGTAGTGGCTACGACTTACAAGATGTAGGTCGTGGGTTCGAATCCTGACAGGCGCTTTACTTTGTGTAAATTATTTCATCACCACTGCTCTCAAAATGGTGAAGGAAAACATCGTAAGGAAGCCGGCATGTCCCAGCAGAACCAAAAATTTGAAGACATGGGACATCTACCAACCCGCACTGGGCCTGCATGGTGGATTTCAGCCCACTCCACAGAGAGGAGGCCTGAGCCCCAGTAGTGGGAACATTATAATTAGGCTGATTATGCATAGGTACTTATTGCTCAAGATGTACACAGAAACTCCAAATTGCTGAAAAATTACCTTGTCTGGAAATTGTTCTGAATTATAAACTTTCCTCGACGATTGCTAGGGTTAGCCTTGCCAACTTGAACACTAACATTATTTCCAACAGCGGGACACGGACAATAAAATGCTTTAGTCATTCAACTACAATTTTGGAAGTAATTCAATGTTGCAAAGCCGGAACATTTTCCGCAAGGCGACATTTTCTTTGTTGCATTCATTAATTTAAAGAACACTTTGTGCTCCGTCAGCTGCTTTCCGTTTGAAGTGTTTTCTGAACGAATATTTATGTTTATAAAAGTTTTTAGGACGAATTTTTATTGATCGTTGTTCAAAATTCGCCGGTATATTCTGAAGAAATGTCACCTTGAAAAAAAAGTGAGTTATCGATAGTTTCAATCCCTAACATCAGGTGGAGTGACAGCTCACTTCACTTTGATTTCACCTAAGTCTTCACGGTGAGATGTTTACAGAATATGTAGACTGGTATGATTCTGAAGCGTTTACGTTTCTGCAGGTAAGTAAGTTATTTAAAGAAGATTGAGAAGGGTGATTTTAGTGGCATCTTTGTATGACTTAGATTTTTTTTTAAGCAGTTTATTATCGCACGTTATACTCTGCACATTTGGTGAATGAGAGCTAGACCGAAAAAAATTAAACATTTTGACCGTGAAAGTTAAAAAAATATATCTATGGTCACAACACTTGCAAAAGCGAAAGGAATATCGTTGCAACCGGGTGCCCCACGAGACCTCTCATTGTGTTTTTTTTTTACGTTCCATACTAACTTACCTCGTCCTACATAATTTTTAGAATCGTAGGGGTAACTACGGCGGGGTGCCTGGGCAGAAAACCTCCACGTTTGCCCGGGGACTGGAGTTCCCTTCTGGATACGTCCGGGGGGAAGACCAGTGTTCGGGCCGGTGCACCCTGGGGTGCGGGCAGCGATTTCCCATTGGGATTATTTCCCAGTGGGATGCCGCTGTCCGCATGCTAATGTTCTGCCAAGAGGATCGCTCCAAACATGTCGCTCTGAGTAGCAGAGCGGCAGTTGTGGTGGAGTGAGAGCGGGCCCGGTGTGCACTTACCCTGCCGCCGGGCAGGCAGAAGGGGTAACCCCCCCCTGCCACCGCTAATCTCGTAGCCCCGGAGACAGTTAGGGGCGTCGCCCGCACGAGCTGCAGCCTCGGCTCTGGCTCGTGTGGGCGGCGCCCCGTAAGGTCATGTCTCTGGCTGTTGAAGGGGGTCGAGGGTCTTGGCTTAACCGCCCGGACCGCGAGGAAGATTAACCTCTATAAAAAATTCCCCAAACCTCCAAGCGGCGGCGCACCGTGAGGGAGGTTGCAAGCTTGGCTAGTGGGTAGCTTGATTTAGTCGCTAGTGCGAACCGATTATTTTGAGTCAATAAAACATGAAAATTACTCGTGGGAACAAATATGGAAAATTGTAAAACGAAGCAAACAGAAGAGGGGAGGAGTGATGCGGGGTCGGAGTCCGACGCTGCATCAGGAGACGCAAGCACGGGAGGCTCAGAGAGCCGCCGTGCCAAGGAGACGGCCGCTGCGACGACGAAGGTCCACAGCAAGCGGCCAAGGTCAGAGGACGGCCAGGGGTCGTCCACTGACGGGGAGCTGGCCTCGGCCAGAAAAATCCCCACCAGTAGGCGGGGAGGAGTCAGAGAGCGAGGCAAGGGGAGGGGACTCACTGCCCGGGAGGCGGCAGAGCGAGCGGAGGAGCCCGCAAAGGAGGGGGGGACCGGTCGCGCGGTCGCTTCGGGGCCCTCAAGTGACGAGGCGAGTGAGGCTGGCGGCCCCGATGCGGACCGCAAGCTCAGGTTTGCGGCGGTCGTGGAGGCCGCGATCCGGGATGTGTCCCTGAAGAAGCTACAAGCTTCTAAGAACAGGGCCATACTCTCGGCACAGGCCTCCATCATGGCGGCAGCGGAGGCGGCCAACTATGCTGGTCCTTCAGCCAGCGAAGTGGCCGAATTGCGGGCGGAGGTCGCCCGCCTGAAGGCCGCCATGGAGCTTCTCCAAGAGGAGAACGGGAGGCTCCGAGCAGACCTGGCCGGCCTGAGGGTCGCCGGCGGCGTGCAGGCAGAACCGGCAAGCCAGCCCGTCCCGGTGGAGAACCAGGTCCTGAACCTGGTTCGGCAGGAGCTGGCAACCTTCCAGGCGCGGTTCTCCGCTCTGGAGGGTATAGTCCTGCGCCCCCCCCTGGCGGGCAGGACGGCCCCGGGGCCGAAGGCGGCCTCGTACGCGGCCGCTGCGGCAGCTGCCGCCCCTGAACCCGGGCCGTCTGGCCGGGCCCAGGCGCCGGCCAAATCGGCGTCGGGTCGCGGTGCCCCGGCGCCGGCGAAACCGGCGTCCGCTGGCGGAGCCCCGGCGCCGGTAAAACCGGCGCCTGGCGGCAAAACCCCGGCGCCGGCAAAACCGGCGCCTGCCGGCAAAACTCCGGCGCCGACCGGCAGGACGACTCGGGAGGGAAAGGCCCCAGAGCCTACGCCCCGCCCCCAAAAATCTCCCACGACCGACGCCGAGTGGCATGTGGTCGGGGAGAAGAAGAAGGCGGCCAAGGCGGCCAGAAAAAAGGCGCAAAGGAGGCGTCGCAAGGAACGAGCCGTCGCGGCTAGGCTTCGCTCCCCAAAGACCGCGGCTGTAGTTATAACGCTACAGCCGGAAGCGGCTAAGAGGGGAGTGACGTACTGCGACGTGCTCACCAAGGCACGAGAGACGGTGGACCTCCAGGAGCTGGGGATCACCGGGGGCCTTCGGCATAGGGTGACCGCTACTGGCGCCCGCATGCTGGAGATCCCCGGTGCGACGAGTGGCCCGACCGCTGACGCCCTGGCTGAGAAGCTAAGGGCGTCCCTCAACGCGGACGAGGCTCGAGTCTCCAGGCCCGTCAAGTGCGCAGACATGCGTATCCTGGGCCTGGATGACTCCGTAACGGAGGGAGAGGTAGTGGCCGCCGTCGCCAGGGCGGGCGGGTGTCTGGCCGACCAGGTGAAGGCGGGCACCATTCGTCCTGGTTTCGCGGGCATGCGAACTGTGACGGTAAGCTGCCCCGTGACGGCGGCCAGAACAATCGTCGAGGGCCGAAGACTCCTGGTGGGCTGGGTGTCAGCGCAGGTTAAACTGCTGGAACCCAGGCCTCTGAGGTGCTTCCGATGCCATGTGGGGCACCACGTTGGCGTCCAGTGCACTTCGGAGGACCGCAGCACTCTATGCTTCCGCTGCGGTCAGCCCGGACATACGGCTGGCTCGTGCAGCGCCGCGCCGCACTGCGTCGCATGTGCGGCTGCTGGCAAGCCGGCCGATCACCGGGCGGGGAGCAAGTCCTGCGCTCCACCCACCGGGACCAGGAGAAAAGGCAGGCCCTCCGCCGCCGTCGCCACCCCCACCGTCGCCGCCGCTGCTGCTGTCGCCGCCGCCGCCGCCACCGCCGGGGGGCCCTCACAAAGGGCCCGGGAGGGGGCTGAAATGGAGGAGTAATGGCTCCATTGCGCCTCCTCCAGGCGAACATCAACCACTGCGCCTGCGCTCAGGACCTGCTACTCCAGAGCATGACGCAGTGGTCGATTAACATCGCCGTGGTCGCTGAGCCGTACTTTGTCCCGCCCAGGGATAACTGGGTGGAGGACCTGAGCGGCTCAGTGACCATAATTTCGTCGGCTGCCGCCGGTACCCCGTCCCTCGAAGGTGTCACAAAGGGACAGGGGTGCGTAGCGGCACGGTTCGGAGAGATCGTAGTAGTGGGAGTGTACTTCTCTCCGAACCGAACTCTCGCCGAGTTCCAGAACTCTTTAACAGAGTTGAGTGTCGTCGTCGCCGGAAACCATTCCTTCTCCGTGCTAGTGGTCGGGGACTTCAACGCCAAGAATTTGGCCTGGGGTTCCCGCTACACGGATGTGCGGGGCAGGATGGTGGAGGACTGGGCCCTGGAAACAGGCCTGGTCGTCCTAAATCGGGGTTCTGTCCCTACGTGTGTGCGGATGCGGGGCGAGTCCGTAGTGGACATCTCGTTCGCCAGCCCCGCTCTGTCACAGCGTGTCAGTGACTGGCGCGTCATGGAGGAGGTGGAGACCTACTCCGACCACCGGTATATCCGGTTCGACGTCTCCACCCAGACCTCTAGCGCGCTGGTCCAGCAGGCCCCGAGTGGTCCGCGGTGGGCGCTGAAGCAGCTGGACCGGGAGCTCCTCCTGGAAGCCTCGATCGTGCAGGCCTGGGTGTCATCACCGGACAGGCCTGCCGATATTGACAATGAGGCGGAATGGCTCCAGGAGGCCATGTCCGATATATGTGACGTGGCAATGCCCCGAGTCCGGCCAGGAGGCGCCCGACGTCAGGTGTACTGGTGGTCGCAGGAGGTGGAGTCGCTACGCAAGGCGTGCGTCGACGCGCGACACCGGTACACCAGGCACCGCAGGCTCCGCATCCGCCCTCCGGATGCGGAAGCCACGGAGGCGGAGCTGTACGAGGGGTACAGAGCGGCGAAGACCGCCCTCCAAGGGGCTGTCCAGCGGGCCAAGGATACGGCCCGCGAAGAGATGGTGGAGACTCTGAACAGAGATCCATGGGGGCGCCCTTACAAAATGGTGCGGAATAAACTCCGCACCTGGGCCCCCCCGCTGACGCAGAGTCTCCGCCCACAGCTCGTGGAGGAGGTGGTGAGCACTCTGTTCCCTTCACGGGGGGAGCATACTCCCCCGCCCATGGCTCCGCCACTTGCGGTGCCCGAAGCGGACCATGAAGACGACGACGACGACATCCCTGAAGTGACCGGGGTAGATCTGAGAGCGGCGGTAGGCAGGCTGAAGGCCAAAAATACCGCCCCAGGACCCGACGGCTTGCCGGGTAAAGTCTGGGTCCTGGCCTCGAGGGCTCTCGGGCCTCGACTAGAGGCGCTCTTAAGCGCATGCATGGAGAGGGGCCAGTTTCCACTCCGTTGGAAGACGGGGAAGCTGGTCCTCATTCAGAAGCCAGGGCGCCCTGCGGACTCTCCGTCCGCATACCGGCCCATAGTGCTGCTCGACGAGGTCGGCAAGCTCTTTGAGAGAGTGATTGCAGGCCGCCTCGTCGGGCACCTAGTGAGGACGGGGCCGGATCTTGCGGATAGCCAGTTTGGCTTCCGCAAGGGGCGCTCGACAGTGGACGCCATCATGCGCGTGAGAGCCCTCACGACGGGGGACGCGGTGACCCGGGGTGGGGTCGTCGTGGCGGTGTCACTCGACATCGCCAACGCGTTTAACACCCTGCCCTGGAGCTGTATTGGGGAGGCACTCCGGTATCACCGGGTGCCGACCTACCTCCGTCGAGTAGTTGGGGCGTATTTGACGGACAGAGCCGTCATCTACCCTGGTCGCAACGGGGAATGGAACCGGCGAGAGATGTCGTGCGGTGTCCCACAGGGATCGGTTCTGGGGCCGCTCCTGTGGGACATCGGTTACGACTGGGTGCTGCGAGCCGACCTCCCTGATGGCGTCAGCGTGGTTTGCTACGCTGACGACACGCTAGTCCTGGCGCAAGGGAGGTCGCATCAGGCGGCGGCCGACGCGATGACACGCGGGGTTGCGATAGTCGTGGAAAGAATCCGGCGGTTGGGTCTCGAGGTGGCATTGCACAAGTCCGAGGCCATGTCTTTCCATGGGCCTCGGAACGGGCCACCATCGGGATCCCAACTAACGGTGGGAGGGGTTCACATCGGCGTCGAGGCAACGATGAGATACCTGGGTCTCGTCCTCGACAGCCGGTGGAACTTCGTCGAACACTTCCGACGTTTGGCCCCCAAACTGGAAAGGACCGGGGCCGCCTTCAAGCGGCTCCTGCCCAACCTGGGGGGGCCAAACACCTCCTGCCGGAGGCTTTACGCGGGGGTCGTGCGGTCCATGGCCCTATACGGGGCCCCGGTGTGGGCGCGTTCTCTGCGGCGGCGAGCCGCCCACTATCTGAACGCGCCCCAAAAGGTGGTAGCCGTAAGGCTGATCCGGGGGTACCGCACGATCTCGGGCGAGGCGGCAAGCCTCCTTGCCGGACTGCCGCCATGGGATCTGGAGGCGATAGTCCTCGCGCGCCTGTATGAGTGGCGCGCGGAGGCACTGAGCCGGGGGGAAACTCCGCTTCCGCGGCAAATCGCGGCGGAGCGGACAGACCTCCGGCGCGATCTCATGGTGGCATGGAAGGAGCGACTTTCGCAACCCAGCGCAGGGCACGCCACGATAGTGGCGATAAGACCCCTCTTTGAGGAGTGGCTAGAGAGGCGTCACGGCGTCCTCACCTATCGCCTGACGCAGGTCCTCACCGGACACGGATGTTTTGGGAGGTTCCTGCACATCATCAGGCGGGAGGAGACGCCCGGGTGTCGCCACTGCGAGGATCGCCCAGAGGACACGGTGGAGCATACGGTGGAGGTCTGCCCCGCATGGGCGGAGCACCGCCGTGCCCTCGTAGAGGCGATCGACAGCGGCGGCGACCTCTCGCGTCCGGCCCTGGTTCAAGCCATGGTCCGGGGCGAGAGGGAGTGGGGGGCGGTCACCTCCTTCTGCGAAGCAGTCATGCTAGCGAAGGAGGTGGCTGAACGGCTGAGGGAGAGAGCCTCACACCCCAGCCGCCGCGGGAGACGCTCCGGGCGTCGGGAGCCGCGTGACGACTCCCGGCCACCGTAGGCGCGGGCCTGCGGACGGAGAGTAATGGGTAGCTCACCGTCCGATCAGGACCAGGCCCGTGCCGGACGGCGCGTACGTGTTCCACGCGCGCCTCAAAGAGATGTCAGCATAAAGGAAGGGGCCTGCCAGGGCCGAAGCCTGCCGGGGGTGCGGGATTGTCCGAAAGGGTTACCGCTACCCCGGAACATAAAGGGCTAAGGAAGGAACACGGATGGGTTTTAGTCAGTAAGAGTCTGACACTCCCTTCGCTCCACCCAGAGCGGGAGGGGTCATTTGATGATTTCCCATCCATAAAAAAAAAAAAAAAAAAAAAAAGGGGTAACTACGGTTTTAACACAGGTGCGTCTCTAAGGATACTGGGCTGTATTTTTTCCACTAAATTCAGAACATAATAATCAGCTATAGTCAGTCTTAAAATGATAGAATAGCCTGTCGCAAACGCTCGTGTGTGCCCTACATAACTAGGTATTGTGTGTAGTCGCGTGCAAGGCATAGTCGATTAATTTCGCGCCAAAAACGACACAATTGGATTATGTCGGCCATATACACATGATGAGCTGACTAACGACGCACTGTACTGCTGGCTGCTATGTATACCAGCTTTATAATGCAGGGTTTTAAACATTACTCGCATATAGGCTCATCTTGATTAATGGTGTCTACGAGAATAGGTCATGTATAACGCTCATGTATAGCGCTTCGGGGATGGTTGCTAAGGCGAAAATTGTTAGCTTTCATGCCATCATTCGAAAGCTGTGTGCCCACAGATATAGATACACTTAGATAACTACCTCGCGTGCCAAAAATCGCACCAGATTACGTACAAAAATCGTAAGCCGCCACTTTCGCGCTCAGTCCTGTGTACTGCTGGCTGTATGAGCGCTCGCGCTGGCGCTAGACCCCGGGAGTGGGGCGAGACGTTTGCCGCACGCGGCGGCGTCTTTGAATCGATTTGATTTTCCCATCACTAAATAGTGCTTGTGACGTCATAGTAGGTAGTCAAAAAAAAATGGCTGGCACGCTTGGTTTCATACCGATCGTGATACTTGCGTTATCTACCCACAACTCATAAGTTGCGGTCGTTACCTGGCCAAGTACCTGGCCGAAATCACCAGGCTTTTGTTATCACGCCACTCCACCCACACCTGCTACTCAGGTTTTTGTAGTGGCAGTACTTATAAAACGCCGACTTTAATTTCCTGTTGATTTCGGCCCCTTGACGGGCAAACGTCCAGTACGTAACGAAAATCGACCACCTTACTATAATCATGAAGGAGGCAGATGCCACTAAAAAAAACCGAGTGTGCTTATGACCACACGACTGAAGTGAAACTTCAAACGTATTTGGCTTTGAGAGGAAGAGAAAAAGAAAATGTGCGCGCGCACTGCTTTCTCTTGCTTATATCCCCCACTCAACTCCCGTTCGCCTCGCCCGTAGCCCTTAGACATGGGTCGTACTTGCAAAATCGAGTACCAGGGCTTCCAAGTACGTCCACCTTAAGAAACCAGGGCCTAAAACCAGGGCTCGAGATACTTTCAAGTATTTTCTATCTGCATCGAAAACTGATCCATAACTTCATACAAATAAGAAGTACAATCATAAATAAGCACAATCGCGTTTACAAATAAATACTTTTACAAACCATTAAAGTAAAAATACTTGCATACGGAATTGTTCCGTAGACTCTTACCACACCTCGGACACTTCATACAACGCTCGCAAAATAATTACCTATTACTACTACATAAACAAATGACGTTTGTATACGTGCAAATGTGTGCGTGAAATCTAGTAGCATAAAAAAATGGCGCGGAAAGCAATTTGTGTCGGGGAACCGAACGACGTCGGCGGCGGCGCTGCCCGAACGTGTGCATTATTATGAAGTGACCATGTAGTTCAATTGTTTATTTATATAGTCGGGTTCGTAATGAAATAAAAACACTGAAATAGTTTAGTTTAAATGACTTATCTGTAAATAATCGGTTATTAAATCGCATGTTATTAAAAATGCGAAATCTTACAAACAGTATATGTAAATACGAATTCGGAAAAGCATCACAATATCCAACCATCGTGATTAAAACTCAAATAAAACTTTTAAATCGCATAATTGTGTGTCAGCAATACAGCGCTGCGGTTCGCGAGCGCCCTTGCTAAAGAGTCGGCGACGAATACCTCGAAGTGCGGGGTGAGGTGCGGTATCTGATATGAGGGCGAGGAAGGGAGTGTCCTTTCTGTACGTAGTACTATTAAGTATTCTGTGCTCTTACTGATAAGGAGTATGATCGCATTTGCGAAAACAAACGCGGTTGTTGAACTATTTGAGTACCTACGTACTCGAGCGTCGAGGCACGACGGAGCGAGATACTTTCAAGTATTTTCTATCTGCATAGAAAACTGATCCATAACTTCATACAGATAAGAAATACAATCGCGTATTCAAAAGCCCCGTTGGAAGTAAAACTACTTGCATAGGAAATTGATCAATGACTTCGAATAAATAAGGAGCAAAATCGCGTTTACAAATAATTACTTGCAAACCATTAACGTAAAAAAAACTTTTTAAGAAAAAAAAACCGACTTCCAAAAAAATCTTTACAAAGTGAAAAATAACTTTTATTTCGGAAGTCGGTGTCTTTGGATCTTTATTTTAGTTTTTTGCCACCGACTTCCGAAATTAAAGATATTTTTCACTTCTCATGCTCGAAAAGTTCGTCTTTATGTTGTGCTTAGGCGACATAAAATCGCTTTTTATGTTCTAGTGCATAAAGTAAATTTTTTTTCTGAGACTAAGGTAATCAGGCCCAACAGCTACATGCGCAATAAAACTTAGCAGATTAAAGTAGTGATTTATTTCATTTTCTTTAATTTATACCACTTCCGTGTTTTCTATCGTTAATTTAATAAAATCAGGTAAAATAGTTGTCATTTATTATTTAAAAACGCAAAAAAACGTTTTCATGACTTGGCAGTATGAAGTACCCAAGTCGAATGACAAATGTTGAAATTAAAAAAAAAAAAAGTTTTAAAAAGTTTCTTAGCGGTATTATCTGTGGTGGCGGGAATTAGCTATGCTTTGCAACATTTTTGATTAATTTATGTACTGTATATTTTATGCTTGTTTCATTTTCTCGCAATCGAAGTGAAAAGCAGAGTGTATAACTCAGGCATAAACGAGCCATTTTACCCCTCGACTTAACTATCCACCCTCGCCTGCGGCTCGGGTGGATATAAACGTCTCGGAGTAAAATAGCTTATTTTATGCCTTAGTTGTACAATCTACTATTTCACTTTGTAGTGTTTTTTTGAAACCGGTTTTTTTTTTTAAGTTTTTATTTCACGCTTTTTAGTGGGTCTACTTATAATTTATCTAAGTTACAATAGCCTAGTGATCATCGCCTTTTACAAACAAAATATTGCTTTTCCCGATACAGGGAAGTTAATTGTTGAGGAGTTCTCCAGATCCACCATCAGGTCCGTATCACCATTCACATTGTGACGAGCATAAATTGCTTAGCAACCATATTAAAGTAATCGAATCGCAACCCGTGAAATACTTAGATATTATTGAGTAGTTCCGGTGGCCATCTGTGGTCTTCATCATCAGTTCCACATCACCAAATAGTGCTTTCCGAGAGCAAATGCACGAGTTACTATAAAAAATACCCAAATCGCTATAGGTGTGCCTATAATATTTGAAGAGTTCCTTCGATTTCTCCAGGATCCCATCATCAAATCCTGCCCTGATGTTTTTAGACTAGATGCTGATAATCCTGGCTGCAGCATCAGGCCAGACTTGTCAACATTGCATTGAACTTAAAATTTAGTCCTGTTTAATATGAGCCCAAACACGACTACGGTGCTGTAATTTCAAGGTTTGTACTTTTTCTAATGCTCCTGGCTTCAGCATCAGGTCTTTATGTACTTCGGTGTTCCTCATTAACAGTACGTTTATCCACACATCGAGCCCTTTTCAATGAGCCTAAACACGATATATCTGCTGTTAGTTGTCGAGGAGTTAGGTACTCTGCAGACTATCCTGACTGCAGCATCAGGTCATGACTTGATGATCATGAGACCAAATGTGGCAAATGCCCTATCAAACATCAAAACAATTGACTAAAACAGTCCTTGCCTGTTCGAGTAACTTCTTACTGTTAAGGAGTTGTACCTTCCATCATCAGCCCAGCTACCTGAGATGGTGACAACCATACACAAATACACAAGATACTTCGTAAAACATGCGAAAAACAATAAATGAGCCTATAAAATTTGAGGGTCGCCCTCGATTTCTCTAAGATCCCATCATCAGATCCTAAATCGGTAACAGTGGGACCACCTCAAAACTATCTACTTTGGAACAAAAAAAGTATTTTGAAAATCCGTCGACAATTGGCGGAGTATTCGATGAACAAACATACAAACAGCCGAACATAGTACCTCCTCCTTTTTGTGAAGTCGGTAAAAAATACTTGCATACGAAATTGTTCCAAAAGGAGCATGATCGCATTTGCGAAAACTAAAGATAACGTCGGACAGGACGGACCCGAAAAAAAGCGAGTAGCCGTATAAGATACTTAATAGTCTTACAAGTACCTATTTTGAGTCGGTACCCGGTGTGCGTACTTGGAAGCAAATACCTGGTGTAAAAACCCGGTCGCATATTTATGCGACCGGGACCGGGTTTTTACACCAGGTATTTCCAGCTATTTTTTACGTACCTTCCCTACTCGCGATCACACGTTTTCGTAACGCATTCGCCAGTTTACTCCCCAAGTCAAGCGCGCCTAAAGAAGTTTCACTTCAATAAGTGCTATTGACCACCGGGGTGATAAACGTCACTAGTTAGCACCAGCCACCTCCCCGGTGGCAAGCTCGAAGGGGGCAGACGGGAATAAACGGCCGAAACACTCTGGGGATTAAAGTGAAGGTATCTACTTTAAAAGCCCGAGCGGTTGAGCCAAGTACTTGGCCGGAAACAACAGGCTTTTGTAATCACGCGCCGTTACCAATGGGCCACCGCTACTCTCACTTAGTTTTTTTTAAATAGCCAATTTTTTAAATATTTTGAGTCCGCGTATCATTGGTCAATTTCCCTCATTCGTCAGTTTATTTTTAATTCACCAGTTTCGTTGATTGGTCAGTTTTGCGAATTACTCACTCGATATTTTGTTCTCTCTCAATTAGTCCCAATAGCACTCCTCTTGACTCGGTGCTCGAACCGAGGAGACCGCGTTCACTAGTTTCACTTGTGACTACAATACAAACGATGTCTAGGCTTGAAACTTATAATATTTCTTAAATTTTTGTCATGTGGCACAAAAATTGTTTATGATATATTTTTTAAATAGTATGGACAGGGCTTTACTATACTATTAAACTGGGCAGTGGAACATTTCTCAATTCTCCATAGTCCACTTGGTATTTGGACGATGGAAACATGTCATTTTCCCCATAGACCAATTGGTCAAATTCCAATTGGTCCATGGAGCACCGACGGTAGGGAATGCTCTACCGGGATAAAAAGTAGCCATGCTATGTCCTAGTCCAGGTCCTGATCTTTTCGTGTACAGACGCCAGCACAACAAGCTACCCGAAACTGTCAAATTTTCCGAATCAACCTTGAACCTTATAATTTAGCGATAAAGTTGAAAATCTAAATCCAAATCCGTTCTTAAGGCGTGAAAAGTAACAGACAGAGTTAATTTTGCATTTATAACATGGATGAAAGTTATATTCTTTGGCATTTAAAACCTTATCGCTTAGATTGTGTTGAAATAAATTATTTAAATTGGACATAATAGGGTCCAAAAAAGTAACATAAATATCCTAAAATGAAAAGTTTTAGGATGAATAGAAAATTTTAAAGAATTTACTCGGTACCAAATTGAATACTGATCAAATCTGGGAGGTTTTGAAGACGGTCAATTTATGTCTTTAAAACCCTTTTCATGTCAAACTGTAGAATCTTGATTAAAATAATAGTCTTTCAACATTCTTTTATTTTATTTTAAAAACGAAATTAGCTAATTACTTTTTAGTTAAGACTAAGTGCCAGGGAAGTCCGCGAAATTCAAATTTTCTTACGTTTTTTGCAATTTGCAGGTCAGTGTCAGGACTTACCAACTGAACTTTGACAAACCGTAATATGACAAGATTTTATTTCGACAATATGGAACTCCGACACGTCTTTGTATGTTGAACAAAATATGATTCGCGACTGAAATAAGTATGATTTTAATTCCGTCAATACATGTATACTGTAATCTGTATACATGTATTTACGGAATTAAAATCATCATGAACAAAATATGATTCGCAAGCATAACAAGTGTGTATTTACAGAATTAAAAATAATCATTAATTCAACCCTCTAAATTCATCACACTAATCACACTAATATTATAAAGGCGAAAGTTTGTGAGTGTGTGTGTGCGTTCATATGTTTGTTACTTCTTCACGCTCAAACAGCCGGACCAATTTTGATAAAATTTTGTATGGAGGTAGATGAAACCTTGGATTAACATATAGGCTACTTTTTATCCACATATTCCCACGGGATCGACACTTATGCGGGTGAAACCGCGGGGCGCAGCTAGTCAATCAATAGGATTATATGAACCTAGAAAAAAGAAGAAAAATATAAAATTCTATTCTCAGCATAAGACATTCTAGGTAAAAAAGTTTGTTGAAAATCGCCCTAAGATATGTATATCTTTGAAATTCAATCATGATTTTTCATCATATTTCGAACCTATATTTCCCAATCTATGCATAGTATTCATGATGGAGCCATTAGCCACGTTTATGCCACAAAATCGATGCGTATTTCGTAAATTTTGATTCGTTTCATATGTAAATAGCGGTCGGGAGCGGCCTAGCCAAACGTGACGCCACTGATTATTTCTGTCATTTTGTTATTATTGGCAATCGAATTTAAATCGTATGAGAATTTGAGTTATTTCGTGGCAATCTGAAGGAATAAGTCTGTAAGGAAATCGTGGTGAAAAGTAACACAACTGCAGTGACACATCGAGTTTCAGGAAATCAGTAGTTTGACCTTTTGAACGCCAGAGTGTAAACGTATCGCCGTACCCCTGACGCCAGGCCACTTTAACAAAACAACACACACACAATTTCTCAATATTGGTGGTTTATTTATATTAGGTCCTTACATATGAAATTGGCGTTTTTCGTACTGGCCACTTTAATCACGAATTTCTCCTCTTTGGTAAGGAATTCCAAATTCAAATTTGTACAGCTATTTACTCATGTATTTGTGCTTCGATGACCGTCATTCATTTGTTTTTTTTCTTCTGTTTTTTCTGTTTGCGTCACTCATTTTACAAAATGGAAAATTTAAAATATCGCATTATTTACGAGTACGAGTTCCGCCGTGGCACTAGTGCTGCGGAAACGACTCGAAGGGTGAATGATGTGTATGGCGGTCATGTTGCAAAAGAAAACACAGTTCGTTTTTGGTTCCAACGTTTTCGTTCTGGAAATTTCGACCTGCAGAACAAGCCCCGTGGACGGCCTGAGACCCAAGTTGATAATGGAGAATTGAAGGCTATTGTGGAAGCGGACCCATCGCAAACCACGTCCGAGTTAGCTGCAGGCTTCGATGTGATGGAAAAGCTAGCGGCTAAACAACCAAGGCTGGTCAATCGCTCCACGCCACTGCTGGTTCACGACAACGCCAGACCACACACTGCGCAACAGACGGCTACCAAATTAGAAGAGCTTGAATTGGAATGTCTTAGACATCCTCCGTACTCCCCGGACCTTGCTCCAACAGATTACCATTTTTTTCGCAATTTGGATAACTTTTTGCAAGGGAAAAAATTCAACTCCGATGAGGCAGTCCAAATCGCCTTCAAAGATTTTATTGATTCCCGTCCGACTGGTTTTTTTAGTAAAGGGATCAATGAACTACCTATAAGATGGCAAAAGTGCATTGAAAACAATGGTTCATACTTTGATTAATTAAATATATTATATTAAAAAAAAAAATATTCGACTTTTTGTTCCTTCCATACAAAACGCCAATTTCATATGTAAGGACCTAATATTAGTTTCATGCAATACAATATAGACGGAAGCTTAAACTTTTAAATTATATAAATAAAAACACACAAAAGTAATGGTTTATTTCATAATATGGTGCGACCCGTGCGACGTGTATTTTTTTGTCATATATTTGTGACGTTGGCGTTCAGGGTAAGATTTCGTTTGTCACATATATGTGACAATGGCGTTCAAAAGGTTAAGAGTTACGAGATAACAAATTAACATACATAAAATCATAACACTCCTTTGGCTTTTCCGTAGTTGGGTAAAAAGTAGTCGTAGCTATATCTACTAGTAGAGTGGCTCGTGGCTAAATAATAACAGTAGCACGGGTCGACCGAAGGTTAAGCTACGCTTGCCGTGGTCTGTTCATGGATGGATAACCATTCCTTACATATCGGAACCCCTCCGTGTCTTGGAAAGCACGCTAAGCCGTTCGTCGTTATGGGTAGTAAGAAGCCCAAAAATCTGACAACCAGCTAAGAGGTATCGTGTTACCCAGTAACTGGGCTGTGACTGTTCTCGAGACTGCGAAGCGTGGGGTCCAGGGTTTGATCCCCAGGTCCCGCAAAGAATTATTGGGTTTTTTCATTAAGAATTTCTTAGTAACAGCCCGGAGTTTGGAAGTTGGCGGTGTGATACCCCCGTGTCTCGGAAAGCACGTAGCCGTTGGTCCTGCGCCTGATCTCTCTCCGGTCGTGTCGGATTTCATGCCGTCCCATCTGGATTGTGGAGGTCAGATAGGCAGTCGCTCCTTGTAAAATACTGGTATTCTGCTGCATCCGATTAGACTGGAATCCAACCGCAATATAGTTGGGAAAAGGCCTTGGAAAGACTAGTCTTACCATCAATCTGACCACTGGAAAAAACCCGCAATACTTATGTCTACCAATTTATAGTGATTAAGCTTGTCAATGCTAAGAGCTTAACACAATAACAAGAGTTAATTTCGAAGACTACTAAGTACTTTAGGATAAACTTTTTATACTAGGACTAACAAAGTTTTTATACTTGTTCTTGCACACAGATGTGTGTTGTGTGTACCAGATGTAATAATTACTGACTTATCTCATATAATGTATACAGGGTGGCTCCCTGCCACCCTGTATACATTATATCATCGAAGCACAAACTGAAACCATGAATTCATCACATGGTTCTAGACCACTAGCGTAGAAACTTTTTGTCGGTAAAAAAAAATAAAAGACGAGTTGCACTCCGGGAGTGCCGGCAGAAGTGAAAACTTGAATATTAATTATTATTATGAAATAAATCAACTAATAATTGAATTAATATAACTCATTTTCCTTCGATATTTCTTCGTCACTATTTTCATTAATAGATGCATTTTGTTCAATTTCCATATTTTAAACACTTTATATACACGAATTTTACGAACACACAGCAGTGTGGCCACTACACAGACGGTCGAGCCATCAGCTGTCACCATCCATGGATGCGCGTGGCACGCTGTAACATAAACACACACGAACATTCGCACAAGCGCCCTGCGCCGCCTAAACGAAACAGCAGGCATACATTTTCGCCGCGCCGTAGAAAGAGAGGGGGATACTTCCTCTCCTACACCGCGCCGGCTGTCTACTCTCCATCCGTCTTACGAATTTTCGATAAGGTCACGTGTCCTGACGCGAGCTTAACATTTATTACCCATTACAAAAAAAGTGTACAACGTCGCTAAAGAAGTTTTCACTTCAAAAACTGCTGAGTCGTAAAAAAGTGCAAAAACAACACGGTCAAAATGTACAGTGAATACAAGAGATAGATTTGCAGGATCGTCGGATATAGTTGAAGTTTATTAAGAAACCAATGGATGTTGTCGACTGAAATTTAATTTGATGAAAGAGCTGTTTGTTTTCTATTAATAAAATTAAATTTTATTCGACAGATCGTTAGCTTGATGTGCTGGCGTCTGTACATCAATAAAAAAATATTCTTCAGATAAAATCAATAAATTATTACGGAGTCGTTTGAAGTTTATTACATTATATAAGTATTATTATTATATTACTAGTGGCCCGCTTCAGCTTCGCACGGGTGCTTTTTTTCCTTCATTTGTGTGTAAGAAAATTTCCTTTCCTTTTTTTGTAGGTTTGTAGCTTATTATCCTGGCAATACCGAATACAACAAAAAAGAATTATCCAATTTGGTGCAGTCATTCGGAAGTTATGCGCGTTCAGACATTTCGGCGACTTTGTTTTACGAGATAGTAGGATGACATACGCTTATCAGCTAATCCCACTCCTATTCTTTTTTCTTCTATTCTAAATACAAATTAATGTTTGTCTCGTAATTGACAACATTTCAAACCTGACACGACCTTAAAACAAAAATACTATTTCTTTATTTTCGTATCCTGAGTTCAAATATATTTTTATTTTATTTTTTTATCACTAAATTTCTGAGAGAAAAAATAAAATTCAAAAAACATGTGATGACGTCAATAAACGGCGGAATGAGGTAGTTACCTTTGCGCATTCCAATGTCTTTGATTGAAAACATTAAATCAAACAAGACATGTCAATGTCACCTAAGAAGTGTAACTAGAAAACAACTAAAAACTGAATTGAATTCAACAGTATTTTTTCCTATCAACTCGACACGCTGCTTACTGTTCATATTATAAATTTTTGATTGATATTTCTCCAATAAAATGGATCCCAATGAAAAATATACACCAATGAAGGAACCAAAACAACGACTGAGACAAGTGACATCTAACAGTTTTTTTGACGGGTCACAATAAAGCAAAGGTAATATCGCCGTTCTACCGTAAGCCTGACGTCATCTGGCACTTACGTCTTTTTAGAATACACCGAATTTCAAAGTTAAAATTATGAATGAAAAGTACATAATTTCGAAAAACGAAAAAATATGGGTGCCCTAGATTTGAATTTATTTTTATATAACGTAATAATACATGCAGGTTAAAAATATGAAATGTTGTCAATTACGGACTCGCGGAGGTTGCATGCTACAATCATGTCAGTTACAGCCTCTACGCTATCTATCTACAGGGATATTTTTTTATCACCATCCAAATTTTTACAGGTTGTTCTACCCATGAATATGAACAACTTTCATTATGGGACCAACACTGAAATCGCGAAAAAAAATCAGCTGTTTCATACATTTTGGTCAAGTAGGTATTGAACTTTTGTATTAAACAGCTGTTTTTTTTTTTCGTGATTTCAAAGTTGGTCCCATAGTGAAAGTTGTTCATATTCATGGGTAGAACACCCTGTAAAAAATTGGATGGTGATAACTAAATTAGCCTGTATATTCTATATCCTTAATAAGAAGTTCAAGTAAAAGACAAAAAAGCCATCATGGTGGACATGTTCTCATGTTTTGTCAAGCATCTAATATTTTAGTTGTCGGCGACATTCAATTGTTTTACGAAAAATCAATCAATTTAATCAACGTAGGTAAATCTTATTGTAGAGCCCAAAGGGTTTTTGAGCAAGCATAATATGCTGGGAGACAAGTTGATAGCTGAGTAGGTGCGGCATGAGGAGAGAACACCGAACATATATTTGAAAAGTTTCTCATACTTTAGGAGCCCCGTGGAGTCCATCAACCGATTTTAAAAAAGGGTCAAAAATAAAATCATCTTCAGAGCCATTGATTTTCATATGATCGTCTGCGGCCTAACCATATTGACTTAAATACGCAAATCTGACGAAGAAATTCTAGGCTTTCCCTAAATCTGATGACTTTGAAAACTCAGATTTGGACAATTTTTAAAAGGATACTCAGGGCAAATGAAAGTTATTCTGTGCAATAGTGTTACATGTCCTGATACTGAATATATACTACTTATATTCAGTAATTCGAAAAAGAAAAATTGTAAAATCAAAATCGTTTATTTGTATAAAATGTTGGAGGTAAAAAAGATGATATAAAATTGTAGTGCAAAGACACATTCCGCCAAACTCAAACTCAAACTCAAACTCAAAGCATTTATTTCAATTAAACCAATTACAGGCACTTTTGAATTGTCAAGGGGTCGGTCAGTCAGAAAGATGAAGCTAGTTGCCCATTCCAAAGCGTAGGTACCTATGGAGAAGAACGGGCAAGAAACTCCATGGACACTCTTTTAAATCAAAATAATATGGTTACAAAGTCTTGGTTACATCATTCACGTTAAAAATTATACATGTGAGAACGATGCAGAACGTTAAAAGCGTCCATAACGAAAAGATGAGAAAAAACAACAATTCAAATATTAAATTAAAATAAAATAAGCCATGGCAGCAAAGAGATGACCAGTCTCTACTGACGGCGCCCGTTCACGAACATGACGCATGTATTAGCACCATTCAGCTCAACCATTTTGAAGGGAGCTAAATGATCCAACACCGCCATGTGATGATGTCATGCAAATTAATATTTAATAGGTACATAATGTAGGTATGTAGTAACAACATACAGCAATACATATACCTACTAATAAGTAGTTACGTAACTAAATCAAGAAAGGAACATAAATAATTAAAAAAATATTACAATGCATTTCTGAACTGACAAGATTTTTTGTTCAGAATTTCACCGACAGAATAAAAACTATGCGATATCAACCATTATGGTAGGGGACTACCATTACCGTTTATATTTTCTCTTTTTCGTAGCGTTAAGCTACAAACTTAATCAAACTTTACAATTTCAATAGTTGTAAAGTTTAATCTATCTACTCAATTAAGGAGTTAAGAACTCTTTATGCACAGAACGAAACCCCATACAAAATCAGTGCAATCCAATATCTATAATCGCGTAAACAATGACGTCACATGAAGTCGTTTATATTGGCGCGACAATTACGATTGATCGCGCTAATTACGCGCGCAAGGCCCATTTCATCTCGGTTGCATCGCGCCTGCGGTATTACGCGTCTAGATACCGCGCGAACTTTGCAAGGACCGCGATGGCAGTCGAACGGTAGCCGCGAAACGCGGCAGTCTATTCTCGCCCTTATTTCACTATTCGGCTGACGCTACATATTTTCGGAGGCGCGCGCGCGAAATTCAAGTAAAGAATGAGTTGGTTGTGGTTCCAGTGTTCTGTATAAACAAAAATTGTTTTTTTTTAAGTAGCAAAAAGTTTTGTTGTACTTACGTACTTTTTATTGTTTTTGATAGTGTTGTGAATGTGAGTTTATTATTAACGGTAAAACTATTACGAAGTTGAAGAGTGTTGCTGTTTTGAAGGGAGCAAAACAAACGGTAAGTTTTAGATTTAGTTTCATCATTATTTAGCTCTATTTAGTATTATTTTTTTGTAATTTAACAGGCGCCTAGAAATTAAAGTGTTTTAATCTTTTTTCAATGATTGAGGAGATTTTAGCAGGAAAAAAAAACAAATAGATAAGTTACAAAATAATAATCATAGACCTCATCTATCCTTTCCATCAGGCGCGCCCATTTAGCAATAAAAAAAAAATAAAAAAAAGTCAAGTAAGTTTTAAGTCCATTCCAAGGTTGCCTGGAAGAGAGATACTTAGAGCTTTCAAATAAGTCAAGTACCTAAGTATTAAGTCCCCATTCCAAGGTTGCCTTGAAGAGAGAGTGAGAAAGCGATAAGGCCGCCCATTGTATGTTTTGTAGTGTTAAAATATATTTTCTGGTGTATAAAAAAGTATGTATCAATAAGTAAATAAGTTTATTTTTATGAATGAAATGAGTTTATTTTTTAGAATAAGTTTATTTTAATTTATTATTTAATTAGCTAAAACAACAATCACTTCCAATTTAGGTCGAAATATAAACTTGCCCGATTAGGTAGGTGCTGCCATTACCTTTAGTACCTACTTACATACCAAATAATTGTCCACCCATTTTCACGTACGCATCAATCCAAAATAATAATTATCTAATGGCAATCAATCGCGCTAATAAAAAGGTGGCAAGTACTTATGTTATGACGTCACGTCGTAAAGGATAATGGACGCTTGTCCGTCACTTCCGGCGGATCCAAGGTCAAGTTAGACACACAGATTATACATATAGGACGTGATGATTTGTATCTTAATTTTAGTTTGTTTTATGTGCTTTAATTTGTGATTGGGGTATCTTGGTATACCTACTTTACTCTTATTATTATTACTTCCTTTATTTCATTATGTACATATAAATTATATTTTAAATATTAGTATAAAAAATTATTATTACTTATTATTATTACTTATTTTTTTAATTATCCGGTTAGAGGACATTTTTCCTATCATTCTAACAATTTTACAATTTATCACTTTAATTTGATTAAATTTTAAACTAAGTAGCTATTATGTTTCATTTAAAAAAAATTACATAATTCAGACATCATATTGAAAATTAAGTTAATTCTTCGTTTTTTGTATTATATTAATGTAATTTTAATCTATTATAATAGCATATAAATCTCTTATAATAGCATGTATATATTATATATTATACAGGTTTTATTATTGTAAAAGAAAATTATAATATATCTCGTTGGTAATCTCTAAATAAATATTATTTTATAAGGCAACGCGAGAATCTTATGTGTAACTGCTTATTTTTAAATTCAAATAATAGGTACTCATCTAGGTACCTACGTACATATTTTATCTAGAGATAAAAATATTGTAAGAAAAAAAAGTATTCCAATTTTTAGAAAAACGCAAGTCTAATCATACAAGACTTTACGTTACGTTACATGTGCCTAGTCGTGAAAACCATAAACAACAATTTTAATAATAAAAAAACTAAAACGATAAAGTGACAAGAAACTACGTAACACCACTTTTAGTAATAGAAAACAAAATGGCGTTGTTTATCCCACAAATACCTACTACTACTTCCTCGTCGGTAGAATTAAGTCTCATTTCTTTTTATGACTTAATCGTTTCTTTTTATGACTTAATCGAGTTCTAACTGTTACTTATGTCGCGGTAACTACGGATATTGATTTAATTTATCCTTTACTTTTATGAGCTGATTATTCTGAATTGTCGGATAATCAGTATTACCATTACTGAACTAAGTTTCTATAAAAAAGCCATCGTTACTTTACTTTCTCAAACTCTATATTAGTGGAACATTCGAGCTGCTAAGTTTCCATAAACAAGAATCAAAGAAGATGGCAAAATCTCCTTTTATCCTTTATGAATGTTTCTAGTAAGTGTATATTCTGGTTCTAGGTAGTTTTTTATTGCTTTAGTACTACATAAATGTTGGGACGCTGACGTCTCCCTTTCAGAGATGGGCGCTAATGGCTGCAATACGTTTTTGAAAACTAATGTAGCTGTCACGAACACAAAAAATTGTGAACCTGTTTATTGTAACAATAAAATATTTTATTTCAATATTTTTATTCCCGGTCCATTAGAGAATAAATGATAGATTAGAAAGGCAAAAAAATTTAGGACAAGAATTCCAATAGCCATCGTCTTGATTGCTTGTCCGATCGGAGTATACAGACGGGGCTGTAAGGACAGTTACCTTAACCAATATCTACAGAAAAAACGTTCTTAGGAGACTGTCCTTAACTTTTTGGGTAATTACCTGTTCTGTAGTAATTACTACCGGCAGTCACAGATTTATTTATTACCAAACTTGCTGACCCGGCGAACTTCGTACCGACTCAGAATCTTTATCGAAATAAGTCAATCCGTTCTCGAAATATCATCAAAAAAGCCGTTCCTTGCAAAATGTATGAGAAAATGAATTATCTTCATATTTTTTTTTCGTCAATTATTCCTATGTTTTAATAGTTATTCTGCTATTCGGGGTGGAGACAAATCAAATATCATTAAAATTGGTCCAGCCGCTCTCGGGTTAGAAGTGGTGTAACTAACCCGACTGTTTTATATACTTACATAGATGAACGCTGTACAATACAGGCAGTTGTAATATCAAAAATTTGTAAAGACACCAGTACAGCCAGAATTGTAAAATTCTGAGCTTTTCCTAACCCCGGAGAAATATACAGGGTGACAGGGACATCAGCGCGCAAAATGAAAATAGCCGCCTTCGGTCCATAATTCTGAACCACCTGCGTTGAAATTTTTCGTCCGTTATTAAAAAAAAAAAAAGACGGGTTGCACTCCGGGAGTGCCAGCAGAAGTGAAAACTTGAATATTAACGTTGAAATAAATCAATTATTAATTGAATTAATATAACTCATTTTTTTTTTCACTATTTCTGCGTCACTTTTTTCATTAATAGATGCACTTTGTTCAATTTCCATATTTTAAACACTTTATATACACGAATTTTACGAATACACAGCAGTGTGGCTACTACACAGACGGTCGAGCCATCAGCTGTCCATCCATCCATCCATCCATCCATCCATCCATCCATCCATCCATCCATCCATCCATCCATCCATCCATCCATCCACATCCACATCCACATCCACATACATCCATCCATCCATCCATCCATTGTCGTGTGTCACTTGGTTCACTTCGGTTGGCGCCGCCGTAGAAAGAGAGGGGGATACTTAGTAGTTAGGAGTAGTAGTTCTCCCCTGTGTAGTCTCTCCTGACGGTCAAGTGTCCTGACGCGATGTCCTGACGCGAGTTTAACATTTTTTACCCATTACAAAAAAGTGTGCAACGCCGCTAAAGAAGTTTTCACTTCAAAAAATTGCTGTTCAGTACATTTTCCATTTTGACCGCGTAGGTGTTGTACATTTCTATGAAACAGCAGATTTCTACTCCAGGGAGTAGAATCATATGCTGAATTCATGGTTATAGTTCGCGCGTCGTTGTCTCTGCCACCCTGTAAACAGTGGGACAACTTATCTACATTGTTGTCTATGTATGTATTCTCTCAACTAAGTAAATAGTCTGTGTTCACCACTTCGCCAAACAGCGGTTACTGACCGCTAGGGCTTTAACACCGCAATCTCATACAATTCGCACCCCCCGAAGTAAATCTAAGTTCTCGTTGCTTCATAAATTGTACCCCTGTACTGTAATTGAAAAAACTTCTGTTCCATAACTTTCATGGGCTTACCTGCTGGTTTTATAACAAACTCGGGTTAAATTAATGACTGAAACATAAGATTTTTTTTTGTTGTGTTGAATTTTGTTTATGGTATAAATTTTTATAATCTGTGGTATTGTCAACAAGTTGTTTATGACTGCCTCGTTGGCTTAGTGGTCGCACATGTGACTGCCGAGCGTGCCCCACTTTGGTTCGATTCCAAGGTCTGGCGAAGCTAGCTAGACTACTCAGCATGGGATCCTAGATTTGATTCCCTGATCGTGTTTGGTTGAGGCTGGACTAACTTAATAGTGGGCACTATCAGGTCTGATATGGGATTATTTATTGGCGACATATAGGTATTTCTACTTATCATTCTCATGACCTTTTCCCAATTTATTTGGTGTCACAACATGTCTTTTTCTTCCATACTTCTTTATTAGTCGTCATCTCGGTAGTAAGAGTCACCCCCTTTATAACCATATCATCATTCACACATTCCATCCATCGTTTTTTCTTTGGTCGGAGTGGGTATTTCTACTATCTATAGATTTCTGCCTAGCCTTTCGGAATAATATTAGGCGTGATGTTTCTTTATTAACTTTTAATCTAAATACGATTACGCAGCTTAATTTTTTATTACCTCAGTAGCGGTATCTACAACGCCACATGCGAACTACGCGTAATACTGACGTCACGCGAAATCCTGCATCTCGCAAGCAGAGTTTACCGCGCAACTAGCATAATTATATACAACGGCCCAACATGAATCATCGGGCAGTTGCCCGCCAGACACAATACCCCTCTGGTCGGAGGATCCTCCCTTTTCTATGGAGGATGAGTTAATTTTACACCCTGTTCCTCATACCTGTAAGGCTCGAAAGTATCTCTTTCTTAAAAGCCGGTCAAGTACGTGTTGAAACACGCACAAAGAAGGGTTCCGGAGTAGGGATGAATTTATCTCAATAGCAAACTCAACTTTGTAGTTGAAAAAATGTTCTCTCTTACATCGAAATACTTCACGGTCAATTCTCCAACTGCAAATGTAAGTTTGTAATCGCACAAAAATATTTTTTTATGTGATAAAACTACAAATGAACGATTTTCGGATTTTTTCCTTTACGTATGTTGCGATACTTTGCTACTTCTCAAATTCCATAATTCTAGGACGAAATATTTTGATATTCGCAAATAAATAAAAAAATGTAGGTACGGGGTGTAGGTTTTGATTTATCTGCGAATATCAAAATATTTCGTATTTAAAATGGCCGTACTTCTTTATTGACATAGAAACCTGATTTTTTTAGAGCTGCAAGGGACCGTAGACCTGCCATTTGATTTTAATTTCAATTTGATAGCTCCACGCGTTCTTGAGAAAAAGGGTCTAGACAGACGAAGAGTCGGATCGAAGTGATCCTATAAGGGTTCCGTTTTTCCCTTTTGAGGTAAGGAACCCTAAAAAAAGAGATTTATCTAATTAAGTCTGTTTATTTTCATGTTTTTCCGGGAATTATATTCTTGGAGTAAACTGTAAAAAGACACTTCTGAAGAAATTATACAGTCATGACCACGGGCGTAAATACCTTACACTTCCGCAATATTTATTAGCAATTTTCTCTTAATTCATTGTTACGAACAGTCTCGTGGTCGCAAGCGGGACTGCTGAGCTTGGGGTCCTGGGTTTGAATTCCGGGTCAGGCAAAGTGATATTGTTTTTTTTATTTATTAGGAATTACTTAGTAATAACCCTGAGTTTGGCAGTTGGCGGTGTGATACCCCCGTGTCTCGGAAAGCACGTTAAGCCGAGATCTCTCTCCGGTGCAGCCGTGGTGTCGGATTGCGTGCCGTACCAGTACGGTCAGCATCAAAAGTTGACTAACACTTCAGTTTTTTTAATCTTAGTTATTGAGCAAAATATTTGTTCAAAATTGCAGCAAAAGATTTTTTTTTAGAATATATTCTCTTGTCTATTATCTGAAAAGCTAAAAATGAGTTTATTGAAAAAAGTTGTTGTCAATTTAATAACATGTAAAAATGATAGTGTTAATCGACTTTTGATGCTGATTGTACCATCGCGATCGGACTGAGAGAGTGTACCTACTCGTATGTCTGTGCACACACTTATGCAGTATAATATCTCCCGCGCTGAAGGCTAGTTTCCGCACTCCGCAGAGATTGGTCGCCGTGGCCGAAATTCGGTCTGGAGGATTTTTATTATTATGGGAACTAGACAATTATGAAATAGGTCTTTTCTCATCAAAGTTGAAATGTTTATTTCACTAGAAAAACGCTTTGAAAGCGTAACTGTAAGGTATTAATGCTCGTGACTGTACTTGACACTTTGTCGTTTATTATATAAAAGCTAAGTATATACCAAATTGGAATCTTTATCGAAGGATTAGGCGGATTTAGCTTCGAAATTCGTTGGTTTTGACAATCAGCGATTTCACGATTAATTACTTAAGGCTTTGTCGTATTACCTACTTACTGTTTTGAGTTATTTTCACCGATCGAGCGACCCTGTTTTTCTTTGTGCCAGAGTATGGAGTTTATAAAAATTTTATTGTTAATTGTTCGTAATCGGATTTCACCGTATTTATAGAATCTCCTTCTTGAAATAAGATTATGAACAAGTAACAATTAAATTATTTAACCTTTCATTCTGCTATAGATCATATTGATTATAAGAATTACCACGTTTAATTTTATAGTGTAACTAGTTTCTGCCCGCGACTTCATCTGCGTGAAATTTCTTGTTACCCTGACTCACCTCGTTGCATTGCCGGCGAGTGCCAGAAACGACTAGATTATATAGAAAATGAGTTGTTTGTGAAATAAATAGTATACGAAACGTTGGTTGTAAACTAAAAATTTGTCAATGGAGTTTTGGTGAAACATTAGTGAACCCCTCATTTTATTATAAACAATTTTGTTGTTGAAAGTACCCGCATTCACATTTTTTTAAGCATTCGGGATCCAACGGAAATACTTTTCGGGATTCAACGACAATAAAACGTAATTATCTTGCATTTTTTAAATTCGGGATCCAACGGAAATACATAATAATGTTTTGCGGGATCCAACGCCAAAAATATTAAAATGGGATTCAAAAGCGGGATCCAACGGAAATAAATCTAAACGACGGGGTGTTATAAGTTTGACGTGTCTGTGTGTGTGTGTGTGTGTGTTTATCAAGTTAAAAGCCCGTTTGCAGTTGTCTGTCAACTGTTGACAAATCGTGCTCGACATAGCCATAAAGGGATGAGTGTCAGAGCAGAGAGTAGGAGACCAAGTTGAACTTTTTCAGAAAAGCCAGGCAGGTAGTCTTTAGAGATCCTATGAGAGCTGGTACCGGAAGAGATACGGCGTTGCCGCTAAATAAGAAGCAATACTGATTTTTTAGGAGCAGTGGTGGCAGTGGTAACTTACGCGTTGTAGGTCGTTCGAACCTAGGCAGGCGCTTTCATCATCATCATCATCATCAGCCTATAATGTTACCACTGCTGGGACACAGGCCTCCTCTCTGTGAGAGGGAGTGGGCCGTAATCCACCACGTGGGCCCAGTGCGGGTTGGTAGATGTCACATGTCTTTGAATTTTTGGTTCTAGGACATGCCGGTTTCCTCACGATGTTTTCCTTCACCGTTTTGAGAGCAGTGGTGATGAAATAATTTACACAAAGTAAAGCGCCTGTCTGGGTTCGAACCTACGACCTACAACTCGTAAGTCGCGGCCGACACCACTGGGCCACCACTGCTCTCGCAGGCAGGCGCTTTACTTTGTGTAAATAATTTCATCACCACTGCTCTCGAAACGGTGAAGGAAAACTTCGTGAGGAAACCGGCATGTTACCACCCAAAATTCGAAGACATGTGACAACTACCAACCCGCCCTGGGCTTGCGTGGTAGATTAACCACCAAAAATTCGAAGACATGTGACAACTACCAACCCGCCCTGGGCCTGCGTGGTAGATTACAGCCATAGAAATGATCTATGATTACAGCTCACTTGCTCTCGAAGAGGAGACTCAGGCCTCCTCCCAGCAGAGGGAACATCGATTCAATCTGCTATTAATTTCAAGAGGACTGACGTGTTAAGTTTTTCACGCGGCCTACTACAATAATGTTTTATTGAAAAATAAAAGTTTCTTTTAAAATTTTGATATTGATTCTAAATTCGCTTGAGTGAACTAATGCAAGCACAATTATTTGTCAGCCATCCTGGGCCCTAATTCACTATCTATGACCACTCAATGACTCCTAACTTTGAAACCACATCAATTCAATCACGCCAACTTCGTGTTCATTTCGCGCGCTTTCGTTTATTGTCATAGAGAATACGTTACCTGCATGATGTAAGGTTCCCTTTTGCAAACAACCTTCTTTCTTATATCTAAGCAGACAACCCTTACAGTATACATACATGATAGAACAAATGAGCACGTAAAAACTCTTCAGTACCTCCGTCCAGATGTCACTGTTCCTTAAGTTGAAGTTCGTGCTAAGAATAACAGTTTTCTGAACATACTATAGTTTGTGAGTAAATTCAATTGAGTGTAACGCGAGCATTATTTTGACTTTCATGTTATTTTGGATAACGAATAGAATACATTTGATTTGAGTTTTTTCTCTCTCGTTATTTTTTACGGGTCTTGACTAGGAGCTACTGTTTGAACCTGTATTTCGTTTTGATGTTTCGTTAGTAACAAAGTTAGTGATCGTGAAATAAATCTTTGTTTTTGTCTTGATGTGATCAAAAAGCTGTTACATGTGATGTCAAGTCAAAGTTTTAGGAGCGTTTGATATTTCAAACGCTAAAAATAATGAATGGGGTTTAGAAAGCCTACACATTATCATCATCTGCCTAGCCTTTTCCCAACTATGTTAGGGTCGGCTTACAGTTTAACGCCTACAGGTTATTATTACAATTAAAAGCCTGTACAGGTATGAAGAACAGGGTGTACATTTCACTCATCCTCTATAGAAAAGGGTGGATCCTCCACGGAGTAAATTACTCTGTGGGATCCTCCCAGTGGTCCTCCGACAAGTGATGTGTCTGGTGGGCTATTGCCCGACGATTGATGTCGGGACGTTGCGTATATGCAAGACGCCCAGTAAACTCTGCTTGCGTTATGCAGGATTTTGCTTGACGTCAGTAAGATGTGTAGTTCGCATATGGCGATGTAGATGGCGCCACAAGCCTGCGAAGTCCTACTGCAGGGCAAAGGCCTCCTTACTCTCTTTCCACTTCACTCTGCTTAAAGCTGCTCAGGACTAGTTCTTGTTGAAGGACTTTAGCTCGTCCCGCCATCTCCGTCTGGGCCTGCCGCGAAAGGTCGTTCAAAGAATATTCAGCATGTACTGCGAATTTCTCAACTGCTGTTGCAGGGGTGGTATTCAGAAAAGACCACAAGAAACGCATAGGTTTCAGCACGATGCCTTAGGATACCTGTTCTTTAGAAAGTTAAGAACTTTGATTCTACTGAACTCATAGGACATAAATGTAGTGAAATATGTCGTGAAGAAAATTTTGAGTATGAATGTGAATGGCTATAAGAGTAGGGGAGGACCAAAGTAACGATGGATGGACTGTGTGAAAAATAACTAAAAAGGGGTTAACTACCGAGATGAGCTAGAGCAGTGGTGGCCAAGTGGTAACGGCCGCGATTTACGAGTTGTACGTCGTAGGTTCGAACCCAGACAAGTACTTTACTTTGTGTAAATTATTTCATCACCACTGCTCTCAAAACGGTGAAGGAAAACATCGTGAGGAAACCGGCATGTCCTAGAACCAAAAATTCTAAGACATGTGACATCTGCCAACCCGCACTGGGCCTGCGTGGTGGATTACGGCCTACTTCCTCTCACCGAGAGGAGGCCTGTGTCCCAGCAGTGGGAACATTATAGGCTGATTGTGATGACTGAGATGACGACTGATAGAGAGGTATAGAAGAAGATGCTACGCCGACCCCAAATAAATTAAGATAAGGACAAGAGATTAGAGAATGGTGATAAAACTATATGCACTTCTTTGCTTCAATGGAAGATTACCCTAAAGGGGAGTAAGTAGGTGCAGAAATACATTTGTCTAAAATATTAAAGGACGCAGTTCGTTCAATTAATAAAGCTTTTCCTGAGCGAGGAAAAGCTTTACCTACAGATGCGGCTGATTAATCGAACTCATTTGTTTTCAAGGACAGGGGAATGGTAATTAGATATGAGTTATTTTAGTCTGATCCCCTGAACCCCCCCCCCCCTTTCCTCAATCCCCTGCGAGTTCTTTTTCTGTTTTAATCTCTGTCTTATCCACTATAAACTTTCTCATTCCAGTCTGATCCCCTTTTTTTCTTTTGTTTTTATTCCTGACGGATCGTCAGCAACAATATATATACGTACAGGGTTTATTGAAATACATACGTTCGTAATTCTTATCACTTCCGCTGACGTCACGGGCAGAGGCGATTTTTTTTCGCGATGGATATGACGCTACGCCTACAGGCGGTTAATTTTACCTAGTCAAAACCGACAAACCGCCTACACCCGTGTAAATTTGATTACTAAGAAGCCACGTGATCCAGTATCGTATTGCACTCACTTAAACTTTTCTAGTGTCAAGGCAATAAGAAATATTATATTTTTTTTTACGGCTATAGGCGTGGTATTATTTTATATGAAAATGTTTAGTGTTATTTTAGAATTTCAATTTCATCTCAGTGTCAGCGAAAGTGATATTGTAACGGACACGTGTATGTTAGTATTAAGGAACAATGACTGAACACTTTCGTCTTTGTCAAGTCACCGCAGCCGGTGAGGAAATTTGTTTCAGGTTGTAATTGAGGACATCTTTTTCTTAACCACGTAATCAAGAGATCTATATCAAGTTGAAAGTCGCATATACGGACATGAGATGGATGGGTAAAAGGAAGATGATAATAATTTATTTAAATGATTAGCTGCGCCCCGCGGTTTCACCTGCATAAGTGTCGATCCTGTAGGAATATCCGGATAAAAACTATGCTATGTCGTTCTCCAGGACTCAAACTATCTCTACACCAAATTTCATGTAAATCGGTTCAGTGGTTTAGGCGTGAAAAGGTAACATACAGACAGACAGACAGACAGAGTTACTTTCGAATTTATAATATTATTAGTATGGATGGATTTGATTAGGACCTGCCTCGTTGGTCTAGTGGACGCAAGTGCTACTGCTGAGCACGAGGTCTAAAGTTCCATTCCTGGGTCGGGAAAAGTCTTATTGGGTTTTTCCTCCAGGAATTTCAAAGAACTGCCTGGAGACTGGATTTGTGCCCGATTGATGGCAAAACATTTGGACTTAAACATAGCTGGCGAAATGTTGGTGTACACCTCTGCCCAACCCTTTGGGGTATGCAGGCATGTGTATGCAGGCATGTGTATGCAGTTCATCCTTTTAAAGCTTTTCCTAGTAAGGAAGAGCCCAACAAATGCGACTGACTAATCGAACGCATTTTTTTTCAAGGACACGGGAATGGTAATAAGATATTATTGAGGAAATTCTCCTCAGGCTTGTTATTGAGGAAATCTTCATAACGTAGTCAAGTGATCAATATCAAGGTCAAGGTCATATCTAAGTGCGGACATAAGATGGGTGGATAATTATAACAATGGTAATCGGGAATTACAGGCGTATACCCAAGGACAACCTGTTCATGTGGAGATTCATAGACGACTCTGCCTTGGAGTGTAAATGTGGTGCTGTTCCACAAACGATGGGACTTAATATCGTGGCCTGCGTGTCCTGTCAGCTGCACGTTGCTGGAACTGATGGACGCTGGTGATGGCGCCAAACAAGTAGCTGAGTTTCTAGCCGAGTCCATTTAGATTGCCATCGGCACGCTAACAAGAAGACAGGCGTGGAGTTATATTTTGGAAAAAAAATAAATCATCCCTAGTGTGCATGCACACGAGCGACATGCGTCAACGGCAGAGGCAACTGAAAGAAAAAAAAAAAAACATTTATTTGCGGCAAACATGACGCATAAAAAGAACACAAACATAAAAAACAAACAAGTTGGGGGGAAAACATGCATCACATCCACGCAAAACGGCCATCGTTCATCCATTCAGCATTCTGCCCAACACGTGATCGATCGACCTGTGCAGCTGTTATTATTTAGCCACGAGCCCCTCTTCTCAATCAGAATCACCAATTTGTTATATTTACCAAATTGGTGGAGCAGAAATCGACATAATATAAACATAGCATCACGCCTGAATTGCCCGAAGGGTTAGGCAGAAGTGACCTAACAGTACACCCACATTGAAATAGTTGAAACTGAAATAACATAACAAGAAAAGTTTAAATTGAAATAGTTTATTGAAAACAATTTCAATACGTATCAAGTTTTGCTCCACCACTTTGTTATGTCTTACATAATCAGCCTATAATGTTCCCACTGCTGGGACACAGGCCTCCTCTCAGTGACAGGGAGTGGGCCGTAATCCACCACGCTATTCTTTCTTACGTATAACAAATAAAGTTCCAGTAGGGCAGTAGTATCCGCTTAGTAGGAATGTAAGAAAATTTTCAAGAAAATACGCTTCCCTGCAAGTGTCCCGACTCTGATTGTTAGCGCAGCAATGTTCTCATTTAATGAAAGGTATTTCTTTTGCGAGTAATATTCTTTATCAAGAAAGAAACTAATATTAAAAGTCCTAGAATCCTATACCGTGAATTAGTCTTTGGTTTAATACACGTGTTTCTCTTTCCAAAGATTTTCTTCAGAGTTTTCCTTGTTATTCGCAAAGCTAGATGGATTATTTTTATGACCATAATTTTAATAAAAGTTTTACAGTTTCTGTGTTATATATGTAGTCTGACAACAGAAATATTTTCATATGAAAGAAGGTTTTAAAATATGATTAAAAACAAGTAAAAAGAAAACTACTATAATTTTTGTGAGTAACATTACATTTTTTTTAATTCTTCATTGATTTTATTTTAATAGGCCTGTATTCAAAATTAAAATTATTGCTTAAAATAAATATGACATATTTATTTTAAGCTATAATTTTAATTAAGAAAATCATTTGGAACAGATCATATCTGAATTAAATGTTAACAAATGGATCAGAAAATGCACCTTCCTAATACAGATGACTGTGTTACTAATTCACTTTCGTGAGTGATTGCGTAAAAATGTACCCTAATTGCGTAACACACTAAAAATCTAAATCTGAATCATTTTGAAGAATATCGCTAATCCATTGCTTCATATATTCGAAAAATTTGTCTGCTCAACAACGTAGACGCAATGTATAATGTTGAACTGTCAAAATAAAAGTAATTTATACCGATAGTGTGTTACGCAATTACCCCTTTGAATAATGTTTGTTTACATTCTTATCAGATAGATACTTTTGGAATAGACAATACTTACCCTACTGCATGCTTACACAAAATATTTCATACAGGTAACTACTCCATTTTCCTGCAAACACTACTAGTAACATACGACTTGAATACGATCATAGATACCGATACAAAAGTAGAAACGTTTGCACTTTTATTACCAAAGAGTTTGTAGCGTTCCTTAACCTTTTGTGTCGAAGACGGAGAGCTAAGCAGATAAGCAGCTAAGCTACACATTCCAGAGTGAGCTCTGTCGATCCCTATTGGATATTTTATTCTTTTGAATGTTATGTCAGTACGGATTTGGACGATCGAAGTAGTTAAGCTTGCATTATTGATGATAGTTTTGAATTGGAGTAAATGGCAACCTAAGATACCGAAGTTTGCCTCCACTGGGTGGGAAACCGAATGCAGAACTTTTGAGGTACAACAAAATTATCCACTAAAGATGTGCGCCTCAACGTAAAAATATTTGTACAAACGACTCACGCCTTTTCCTCCCATGAAGTTAGGCAGAAAATACAGAACGCCTGCTACCATACTTTTTTTTTCTGTGGGAAATTTTCAGTAACTTCTCCCGCTCTGGGCGGAGCGGGAAATATGTCAGACTTATCACACTAATATTAAAGCGAAAGTTTGTGAGTGTGTGTGTGTGAACCCGTGTGTGTTTATATGTTTGTTACTTCTTCACGCTCAAATGGCTGAACCAATTTTGATAAAATTTTGTATGGAGGTAGCTGACACCCTGGATTAATATATCCCGATATTCCCACGGGATCGACACTTATGCGGGTGAAACCACGGGGCGCAGCTAGTCGCCAATATTTGTACCTACTATCGTAAAAAATAAATAAAACATGAAATAAAAAGACAAACATTTCAAGAGCTGCAAAGTAATAAAATATAATACTGTTAGAGTAGGGTCGATTTACGTCAGTTTTATATTTACCCTTCTCGTTTATGGACGTGCCTGCCTTAACATATTTTCAATGGAGGGAAAACTGCTGGATATTGAGATTGTAAGTAGATTTTGAAGGTAAAGTTATGTGTTTATATATTTGTTTATCTCAGGTAAGATAACCCTCCCTACCTTTTATTTTTTTGCTTAAAAGAAAATTAGAGAGTGCAAATGGCTGATAGAGAACGTTATGCCATAAATACAGAACCTATAACACTCATACCCGCAAAGTGAGCAACAAAAGTCAATAAAAAACCCATACATTAAAAGTATTTCTTTCGACAAATAATTACTAAATTACCAAATAGTTGTTTGCTTTTAATCAGTAACTTATGAGAAGGTTGTTCAAGGGCAAGCGCCCTCACTGCTGAGCAAGAGGTCCTGTGTTCGATTCCTGTGTCGTTTAAAGTGTTAATGGGTTTTTCTATCCGGAACTTCTCAGCAGTAACCGGAGTCTGGATTTGTGCCCGGTTGATGGCAAAAGGCTCGCCCCCTATTACATGGGACTTCAACATAACGGGCGAAATGTGGGTGTGCTATAGGGACACCTCTACCCAACCCTTCGGGGAATACAAGCCTTGATGTTATGTTGTTCAAGAGCCTTACACATGATTTGATTAGAGCCCTTCGTTGGCAACCGTACCAATATTAAACACAGCATGGAAATACACCAACATCCCGCAAACAACTCGATAAAATAAACCAATTATCTATAATGTTCCTACTGCTGGGAGACAAGCCTCCTCTCTGTGACAAGGAGTGCGCCATAATCTACCACGCGGGCCCAGTGTGAGTTGGCGGATGTCACATGTCTTCTAATTTTTGGTTCTAGGAGAGTTTTCTCATGATGCTTACCTTAACCGTTTTGGGAGCAGTGGTGATGACATTTATACAAAGTAAAGTGCCTGGGTTCGAACCTACGACCTGTAAACTCGTAAGTCCCGGCCCTTTCCACTAGGCCATCACTGCTCTCAAAAACCTAGCACTTTGAATAAAATATAAATCTTTGAGTTATGCCTGGCTTTTTATCGCCAAACTCTCACTTTGGATACCTCAGGAATTCTCTTCATCATAAATAACTTCGCGGCATACTTTAGCTAACAAGACATCTGACGGTTCGGTAATAAAATTCCTTTTAAAACAGGGACGGACTTGGGAGCGGATGCATAAATTAGTTAATGGAGAATTATCTTTACATGGAATTTTATGTTTTTTATTACAGGCTACTTTCTTTATAGTTATAGTAGATAGTTATAAAGGAATATTTGTCCTTACAGATTTTATAAATATTGTTTTTAAAGATGAAAAAGTTTTAAGCTATATTTTTAGGCTGGCGAGATCTATTAAAAAAGTAGAAACGATCATAATAGTAAGAAGTAGATTTTGTATATGTAGTTACAAGTATGAAATGTCAAACCATCCACTGCGCTATTGCGAAAAGGGTTTATTTTATTCTATTCGGGAAACTTACAGCTAATTTATACTATTGTTCTTAAACAACATGAAATTGAAGGGCATTTACAAGTTTTCAATGATAAGCACTTAAAATAAAAACGAGAAAAAATAAAGGTCGGTACAAAATATCCATAATCCATCAATTAATCCATTGGGATAAAAACTCCAATTAATCAATAAAGACTATAAAAAAGGTGGTTGTCTGTAAAGTCGGTTTACGGACGATAATTTCACGTGATAACTTCATAAGAAAACATTGATGAAAACGATGGAGTGGAAGAGAGATAGATGCGTCACAAGCCGAACGTTTACGCCGATCGTGCCTCTATATCGCTTGTTCCGCGCTCTCGCTTGCACGCTCGGCTCAGGCGGAACGTGACAATGAGTCATGATTTTTCGTGCGTGCAGCCGGCGTTCATCGATTTATAAGACGTTATCACGTTAAAAAAAAGGTCGGTACAAAATACCTATTATAACATAAATTAGGAAATAATTAGAACCAGATCAATTAATACAAACTAAAAATCAATTAGAAGCAATGAATTGGTGGTGGTTGGTTGGTGCGTGTTATTCGTTCTCTGTCACTCTCTTACACCAAAATAATAGTGGATTCAATATTTCGTAGTTTCATACTTGGTACAAGTAATGTAATTGCAAACCTTCAAATATTGGGCTAAAAGAAGATTTGTATTCGGTTCATGTTTAAAACAATTTCAAGATTTCAGAAAAATAAGAGTAATTCCTTTGAGTCCTAATACAGCCCTGTAAAAGTAGAAATAAAACCGGCTAAGAGCGTGTCGGGCCACGCTCAGTGTAGGGTTCCGTAGTTTCCCGTCCGTCACAATAAGTGTTCCCACGTACAATTCGATAGTACCCGACCCAATGTAATAAGTACCTACAGCGCCATCTCTCGGGGAATTGGGTTACTAATTAATACATAGACGTGCCAGAAGTTTTCGGTGGTAATTTTGGATTGCGAGAACCGATTTTAATAATTCTTTTTTTGTTTGAAAAAAGATACGTTCAGGGTAATAAAATATGTAAACGAAGTTAAAAAAAAATGCTTACATATACGATCATACTACGAACTTAGTCCAGAAATGATTTTGTACAACTTTTTCTCTTTTTTTTACAAGAACTGTTGTTTCTATCAAGTTCAAAATAATTTTCCTAGAAAGTCCTTATAAAGTTCTACTTTTCAGATTTTTTTCATATTTTCTAAGCTTATGGTTCAAAAGTTAGAGGGGGGGGGACACATTGTTTTTTACTTTTGGAGCGATTATTTCCGATATTATTGACATTATCAAAAAATGATTTTAGTAAACCCCTATTCATTTTTAAATACCTTTCCAACAATATATCACACGTTAGGGTTGAAATTAAAAAAAAAATCACTTCCCACTTTACATATAGGGGGGCTACCCTAATAAATCATTTTTTTCCAATTTTTATTTTACCACTTTGTCGGCGTGATTGATATACATATTGGTACCAAATTTCAGCTTTCTAGTGCTAACGGTCACAGAGATTAAGCGAGGACGGACAGACGGACGGACGGACGGACGGACGGACAGACAGACATGGCGAAACTATAAGGGTTCCTAGTTGACTACGGAACCCTAAAAAACCGGCCAAGTGCGAATCGGACTCGCGCACCAAGGGTTCCGTAAAAATTTGTAGGTACGTAAATACATAGCTTGTCAAGGGATTATTATTTTTTTGTTATGCAACTACGTTACTGTTTTCGGATTTTTTCCTGTGTAAAGGCAACGAAAAAAATAAACGTATTTTCTTTCTTTCTAAGAAGCAATGTCATGTAACACAAGCTACATAACATTGCTTCTTGCCAAATTTCATGATTCTAGGTCAACGGGAAGTATCCTATAGGTTTTGGTTCCCTTGCGAGTGTCAAAATATGGGGCATAAACGGAACAAAAACGCCGGTATCTTTTGATTGTGTTGACTTAGAAGTTTGATTTTTCCGTGCTTCAAGGGATTGCGGCCTTAAGTATTTGGTATTAATTTCAACTTGATAACTCCATGCGTTCCTGAGAAAAAGGGCCTTGACAGACGGAGGTTCCGTTTTTCCTTTTGAGGTACGGAACCCTAAAAATGGTAATTTCCATCCATGAAACGCTCATTAGGGAGAGTTTCAAACCGTAATTACCGTGTTTATTAGGACGTCTCTTGTCCCAGTGTTCAGTGACGTGGGGACATCCACGTCAGTGAACACTAGGACAAAACCTCCAGATGACATTCTTGATTTGTTTTGTTATGATTGAAGGACGTGGACGAAATAAGAATTGGAAGGAAGATTACTTTAACTTTGTTTTGAAGAAAAAGCGCAGTGGTGGCCTAGTGCTAAAGGTTACGAGTTACGAGTTGTAGGTCGTGGTTCAACCCAGGCAAAACATCGTGAGGAAACCGGCAAGTCCTAGAACCAAATATTCGAGGACATATCGTCGCTAATCTAACTGACGTATCTGACATTTTGGACTAAGCCGACCTAACTATAGTAATTTGATACATTTTTCAAGTCGAATCTGATATCTGATCATGTATTCCGAACAAATTAAAAAAAAAAGATCTCACGAAGTGACGAATCTGTTAAAATATTTATTATTGAAACAATATTTACACGATAGCAATAGTAGTAATACTGTACTGTAAAATTATGCTTCGAATCAGTTACGTCACTTAGTGAGATTAGCAACGATATGACATCTACCAATCCACACTGGGCCCGGTCGATTCTGTTAGATTCTGACCGTGAAAATTTAGGTGATTACTAACTCAAAATCTGACCAAGTTGGAAAATGTCCTGGCTGGAAAATGACGTACATGGAATCTGACCTACTTGGAATCTGACGTCCATTACCGCTTTCGAAGTGAGCTGTCATTCCACATGCTAGGGATTGACACACTCATCATTTTAAGCTCACTTCACCCAAGTTATCACGGTGAAATTTTTGCAGAATAGCAGTACAGTCTCCTTACATAATTCTTTTAAAATGAATTTCTTTGCATAATAGAATTTTACAAGTGTCGCCGTCGTCGTGGTAAATGAATGAGGAGCAAAATGCTGCAAGGTTATCCGCATGAAAGCTTAAAGCAAGCGCTAAACTAAATAGTTTAGCGCTTGTGTTGTGTGTGTTGTGTTGTGTTGTGTTTAATGCTGTTGAGGTAAATACCACAACAGCATTTCTTATGAGATACTTACTAAACTAGCGAAAATAAATTACGAGTAATAACAAAGTTGACTTGCCGCAGCTTTAAAAAATGGGAACCTATGTGAAAAACTGTAGAAATGGTACTATTAGCCTGCATCATCCCACAGCTGGGCAAAGGTCTCTCTCCATGACTTCCAGCTCTTTCGATCCAGGGCTAATGTGGCCCACTTATTCATTTGTTTCGTCCAGCTCGTACCACCATCTTCTACGGGGTCTGCCGCGACGCCTTCCGTCATCAGCCTATAGGCTGATGATGGCAGTCCCCTGCTGGACATAGGCCTCACCAATTGCATGGCATTTAGCTCGATTCTCGAGAACTCTCATCCAGCTGCTACCGGCCACCCTGCGAAGATCGTCGCTTCACATAGCCTGAGCTGACTTAACCCCCACATTAATAGAAAAATATTTAGTTCTTAATCTTTCTTCTTTTTTAAATTGTTTGTTCGTTTTGTTTCAAATTTACGTTGAGCAAACACAGAGTAAAAAAAAAAACAAATTTGGTACCGAAATACTCTTCGAAATAAATAGAAATCCCTAAGAAACGAAGTAAATCCACTCCAATTTACACAAAAGTGTAATTATATGCGAACCAACCAGTATTCTCAACCTCTTAATAGTTTTCCCTCTACCCACAAATTAGAAAAGGGATAAGTTTAAATGACGTGGTCGGGGCTCTTTGGGCCCGCTCGGGAGTGATCGTAGTTCACCCGACTTGTGGTCGATGTCATGAAATATGTAGATAGGTGCAGAAGGTCAGCTCCGTAGGTCAACGAGGGAAAACGCAAGCACATATTGACACACTTTACGCTCAGCGATTGCAAGCGCACTCACGACACATGAGGAGTGTGCTAACGATTAGAATTCGGTTGAGTTTTAAATTAGATCGCCGTACGTACAGTCAGCAGTCGATGAACACTTCAGATTTTTAAATCATATTTATTGAGAAAAATATTTAAAAAAAGTCGGGGTCTCTTAGCGATCACATGGAATGTTGAAAAGCAGTATATCAAACACATATCGAATTATTTTGTGTATATTTATATATGTTAAAAAGTAATGTAATCGACTTTCCTTGCTAACTGCACGTGTCTATTTGCCAAGGCGACAATATAAAAACATAAAGTATACAACTACACAAAAGGTCATAAGCTCATCTCACAATACTCCAGACATACTGACAAGATCTTTTTCCATTCGTCCGCGAACTCATCACAGTCTGGCCACAGATTACTTATCTGTGGTCTAGCGTCTAAAAGAGCGTTGAGCGCTTAGCGCAGTGAATGTGCGAAGGACAGGAGACTGGGCTCGACCGACGGTTCGACTCCAATGCAGGGCGAACAATCTGTGCCTCCTGTTACGGCGTAAAAAGATGGGATAGTTTGTCGTGAATTGCTTTTATGTTCGTGCTCTTGTTATTGATTTCACTCGTATTGAAGGACACTGAACGAGACACAATAGAAGATTTGTTGTTATTACGTCAAGGGGCGTTAAAGGGATCCCGCAAAGTGTTAGCTTGTATAGTTCACGTCAAACATTATGGCGACTTTGAAGTGCGCTTCTCGCTGCGTAGTACCTCACCTCTCATTCACACTGACACGTGAATTTGATACTGCTCAGCGAATCGCCTAATGTTTCGAGCCGCCATAAACTTTGAATCGGGCTGTATCAAGCTGACCTTCTGTAGATATTATTCTGTGTCGAGAAACCGCGTCGGGAGCTTCCAATTTCTTCTTAAATAAGACTATTTTTAGATCTATAATATGATACTATAAGATTAATATTTTACCCCTTTGAGAGTTTATCGTTGTAATTTAATCAGCGATTTATAGTTGAGAGAAATCTGGTCGTAATTATGATAAGTGGCTGTATCTAGAATGTCTAGTCTTATTAGGAATTTTGGCGAAAGTTCACTATTTTATAGAAAACGCTTAGATATTAAGACCAGTTGATTTAATCTGTAAAAATCAATACCATGAAAACTTAGGTGAAGTTCGTAATCGTTCTTGTTCAGTTTGATGATCTGTATCACACTGGCCACACCAAAACTAAACCAATATGGCCACACCTTTCTGATACATGGTGTTACTTATTATAATTTAAGGTCATAGCACACATATCAACTCGGAAAGGGATCGTAACCGAATCGCCGCGGTTCATGAGCTTGTCCTGAGGCGAGGCGATTACGTTATAATTCCGATTAGTGTGCGTTGCAGTAGGGAGTTTCATACTAAGAATACTGAATGGCTCGAGTTGATACGGTGACGATCCCATTCCGAGATGATATGTGTGCTATGACCTTCAATCACACTAGAATTACTGAATCGATTTCTAAAAAAGTTACTCTGGCAGCAACATTGCATAATGTAGGTAATTTTGGCAAGCACGTAGGAAACTTTATATCTCAGAAAACAGACAAATCTACTTAATTAACGTAGGCAAAGACGCAGGTGCCCTTATCTGCTTTCCTCTATTTTGGCTAGCTTAATTATTTAGGTAACTTTCCAGGTACATTTTAAGTCTGCACTGGAATGAAAATGGATGATAATATTTAAGGTTTTAAGACGGCTGTTTAATGGAAACTTGGTAATAGAATAGAGAACAATTTAAAATGTTTGCGGTCTTTTTAAATCGATGATAAGCTTCTATGACGCAATGTTGTGTTACAAGACCTAATTGCGTAAAACATATCAGTCAGAACAATCAGATATTGCTAATCCATTGCTTCATAATCGACAGCGTAAATAACGCAATGAATGTTGTTGAACTGTCAAAATTAAAGCCATTGCAGACATAGATCCATCTGCTAGTCAAAACAAAACCACACAACAAATATTCTACAACGCTGCGAGTCCTCTATGTACATTTTGTTTGACAATAAGGTCGAGATTTAGCAAAGGGATTTTCGAACAAGCCATTAAATGAGAACCTTTTGGAAGTAACTTTCCTTAAGATCAGCGAATTTCCCGCTAATAGCGTGTTTACATCGCATTAGCAGTTATACGAGCATAAAAACGTGGGAATATTTTCATTTACTTTAACAGTGGTAATTTTGAGTTAAATAATTTGTTTATTTTCTCACAACAAATTAGGGAACATTAACTTTTTAATACGAGTTTAATATCGGTTTTTATTAATACTAGACCTAAATTAATGCCTAAATAAAAGCGTACTGCTGGACATTCAACTTTCGGTACTGATCCGAGGATTGAAAGTCAAACAGTGAAAACGGGTATAAAGCATTATAGTCTTAACATTAGTATGAAAAATCAAAGTGCACACAACAACAAAAAAGCGACACAAAGCAGGAAGAGTATTATTTATTTGTAAAATTCTGACTGTCATATAATCCAGTATAGCAAGAATTCGTACTGGGCTTGTGTGGAATATTACAGCCCACTCCCTCTCGAAGAGAGGAGGCCTATGTCCCAGCAGTGCAGTGGGAACATTACAGGCTGATTATACATACAGTTCTCTAGATTGTATTTCGACCATAGCGACCAATCGCCCGCAGGAACCCGTTGGATGTGAGAAGCACAGAATCGGTCGAAGTGGTTGTGCTTGGGGTCCCGGTCTATGTCCAGCAGTGGACGTCTTTCGGATAAAATGATGATGATGGCCAATCTCAACGGAGCGCCTTCGGCGGTAGAATAGCCTTCGGCGCGGGAGATATTATAGTGCATAAGTGTATGCGCAGACACAGGTGCGCTCTCTCTTCCCACACATTCATTCAGTTCATTCAGTCCGACACGACCGGAGAGAGGTCAGGCGCATGACCAACGGCTTAACGTGCTTTCCGAGCCACGGGGCTAACATAACGCCAACATCTTTCCTAAATGAAAAACCCAATAACACTTTACCTGACCCCACTATCAGCAGTCGCGCTTGCGGCCTCGAGACCAACGAGGGAGTTGGCTGTCATAAACGAGTAATAAAAATACGTGTGGCACTCGGGGACTGCCGCGGTAAAGCTATTGCATAGCATTTTTTATCAACTTATACAATTATATAATATTTATGCAATATTTTTTTTTCCTTGATATTAATTCAAGTTACACTTTTTGAGCGTGGTGACCACCACGTCTACACGCATACGTCTAGGCGCACGCACACAAACACCGTGCCGAAGTCTGCCGAACTGAAACGACGTTAGACGATGCACGGCTTTCAACGCCGCACCGCTGTGCCGGTCGGATTGGGGGGTGTTAGGTTTATTTTCGTTACGGAATTTCTTGATTCGGTCGCCGCGCTCAAAGCCCGCGATAAAAGCTATTTATTTATTTATATATACTTTATTGTACACCACAAAAATACATAACATGAAATAAACACATTAAACACTACAAAATATACAATGGGCGGCCTTATCGCTTTCTGCGATCTCTTCCAGGCAACCTTGGAATGGACATGGAAAAACGACTTGGAATGGAGTGATTTTCCTGGACATAAAATGGGGCTGTTGTTGGTATGCAATAGCTTAAAAGTTCATTTTCTTTTATAGAAGAAATCTACACGGAAAAAACCTAAACAGGTAATTAAAAACGTCGTTTTTCGTATACCATTCCTCCAATGACGACGTAACAAAAATATCAGAACGTTGCGCGTCGGTTGTAAATAATATACGAGTGTGAACACGTCTTTAAGTTAAAGTTCAAATACAGAGACTCGTCGGAATGTTGTCATTATAGAAGCCATTTGCCGTCTGTTGGCCTTTGCACTCTTAACATAGGTATATGAGGTAGGTATTTTACTTATAAGACATCTGAAGGGTTTGTTTGTTTGAATGCGTTAATCTCTGGAACCACCAGTCGGATTTGAAAAATTCTTTTTATTCAATAGTCCATAACCTTCCTCAAGGCGTTTGGCGTTGGAAGGCCTCCCACAAGTTGGATCGACGACCTTGTGAAGGCCGCAGGAACTCGTTGGATGCGAGAAGCACAAAACCGGTCGAAGTGGAGGTGCTTGAGGGAGGCCTTTGTCCAGCTGTGGACGTCTTTCGGCTGAAATGATGACGCTTCCTCAAGACTTGTGCAATAAAATTCTTGACGAAGGTTATTGGCTATTTAACATCACGCTATGACCCTTAGGAGCCGCGCAAAACGAAAACGAAGTAATAGCGCGGTAGTGGCGACGCGGTTGTCTGGGGTCTGAAATTTCACGCGGACGAAGTGGTGGGCAGAAGCTTGTAGATTACCCCCCTTACTAATAAACGTTGTATAGCGTCTGTATAGTTACACAACGCTTTGTCTTCTCTTTTCAAAAGTCAAATTACTGACGACTGAAAGAGAGAAATCGGTGTGTAACTATTCATCTGATATAATACGTTTATTAGTAAGGAGGTTAGTGGCAAAGATTTGAACTAAGAGGTACGAAGGTTACGTAATAGCTAGGTTTGTTCATCTTATTATTTCGTACTTTAAAGATTATATATTTGATATGGCACGACTAGGGAACCCATTAAAAGTATCTTCTGCTGTGCCCGCGACTTCCTTGTGTCGCTTAGAGAACGTGTATAGGTACCACTCCTCCATTGAAAAGAAATAATCTTTTTTCTCTAATTCTCGTTCCTAAGTTAGTTCTCATAACATCAGCTATCTGCCAATAAAAGTCCCGCCAAAATCAGTCAAGCATTTTCGAAGATTAGCCGGAACAAACAGACAAGCTTTTTGAGAATTGTGTTTTTGTTATAAGTACCGTAAATACTTTCACAAGCAATTAGTAAAAAGCTGTTGTTAATTTGAAAAAAAATATTAGACCATTATAAACTAATTGAAAAGGAAAATGGGTGAGAGCGTATCCAGACACAAAATTCTTTGTTTACCTCATGGCCCTCAATTAAAACTAAGAAAGCATGTCTGAATTCTCTTAGAGAAAAAAGATGTGTGAGGAAGTTAGGTAGATTTAATAAGGGGAAATATTTAGCTTATCATCTAAAAACTTATTGACTTGCTAATGATAACACTTTTTGAAATTAAAATAGTTAATTATTTTTTATTATATGGCGGGATGAGGTGGACTCATTTGATAAAGATTGGTCCTTGGCAGCTCTGGACAGAGAGCGGTGGAAAGAGAGTAAGGAGGCCTTTACCCAGCAGTTGGACCCTAACGGATAAAATATTTTTTTTTTACTTACAGTCACGAGCACTAATATGTCTACACTTGGCAACTTTCAATTGCGATTATTTCGTGAAATAACGAATGCAGCGTTGAAATACGACACTTTATTTATAATCTATGCGTTAGAAAATACTATGTTCGTAATAACATAAGATTTCATTAAAAAATAATGGAGAAAATCGTCTTTGAATAAAGCCAAGTGTGTACATACTTATGCTCGTGACTGTACGGGGTGATACAAAATTACCCATTGTACTTTAATTAAATCTTCACCATCTCACGAACTACATACAAACACCAGGATATCTATCCTCGTGTTTTTAATAACGTATTTAGGGTATTACTTATGACGGCACGGGTCCCGATAAGTGATTTAGTAGCGAAAGCCTCCTTAATCTCACAGGCAATATTAACGTGATATTTCCGCGATACGCAGTAAATCCTGGCACTACTGTTTTATTTATTAAACAAGACGGGAAGATTTGTTCAAACTATTTTTTAACTTTTTATTTATTTTTTGGCATTACTTATTTCTCCTAGTAAAAACGCAAGGATAGTCCGCAAAATTCAATTATTCTGCTATTCGGGACGAAAACAAATCCAACAAATAAAAGATCATAAAAATCGGTCCAGCCGTTCTTGAGTTATAAATGGTGTAACTAACTCGACTTTGTTTTATATACATAGAAGAAGGTATTAGCAAATAAAATAAAATACATATTCATTTAATTAGCGCTTCAGCGCCAGACGTAACCTCATTACTTGTCTTAAATGCCTTAAGTGTCTGAGGCACTCTGTGGCATCACATGTGAGGGGTTAATCTGTGGTACAAGGTTCGTACTATATTCCGTCCGCACGGAATTAGTTGGCCGCTGAGGTGGGAACAGGGATGAGACGGCGGTTCGCAACGCACGTACTGAGTTAGCCCCCGCCGCGCCCCTCCATCCCACCACTCACATACCTAAGGCGCGGCCAACTATAAGTTCCGCGCAGACTATTATTATTATTAAATTTTTTATTGCGAGTAACCATGAGACTCCTAGTGTTAGTAACAATAAAATAAACTTACAACTATGTTAGTGATACAATTATAACAACAATTACACACAACAAAACAATAACTGATTCCGCATTCCAGCTGAGATACTGGAGCAACGATTTACAACACAGCAGTCCAGCCTATCAGCAATAATTCCCAGGATGCTGTTGGAACTGGCTCGCACCCTGTGCACCAAGGACGCACATCTTTTACGCATTAATGCATAAAAGCAATCAACACGCAATTCCGCAAACATCCCTGATGCGCTACAGAAGCGAGGCAGCCCCATCAACACCCTGAAAACATTATTGTATAATTCGGAAACACGAGAATACCGAAGCGCATAAGTTTTCTGGTTTACCTGTACCCATGTATGTCCCAGAAGTCAGGTCACGGTCAAATAGTTCGCAGATGCAAAGCTCCAAATTTCCTGTTCCCGCACTGGACAGGATATTAACTAGCATGTAGGCACTTTCCACTTGATAGTCCGTGTATGTCGATATAAAGGCATTTACCCATCTAAAGTTTTCTTTAAACGAATGATTCAAGTGTTGTCTTTATGTCATTTGGTTTAAATAGGTTTTTGAAGTAAAAATTTATTTAGGCATGTTGGCATTTTTAGAGATGGGAAAAAACCACTGAACTCGCGACACTGTTACCGTAACCGACACCTCTGTATATAAGTATGTACATATATTGTGTATGTACGTACATAGATACACATGATGTTGGCATATTTGAGATGGGAAAAAACCATTGAACTCGCGACACTGTTACCGTTACCGACACCTAATAAATATTTCGAAATATTTCCTCACGATTAAAAAAATACAAACGTAATTGTTCAAGTTTTCACTTCTGTCGGCACTCCCGGAGTGCCACTGTTTTTTTTATTTTTTATATTTTGTGAGTGTGAGAACTTTATAGGCCTTGTAGACTGTAGATTTGTAGATCGTATTTGAAAACATTGTAGAAGCCAATTATTTTTAAAAGAGTAACCGTGGAGTTTCTTGCCGGCTCTTCTCCGTAGGAAACGAGCAATTGGAACCGTGCACCTAGCTTCTGACGTTTCGTAAGTGCCCATGTAGGTTCATGTGAAATAAAATATTTTGATTTTAATTATTTATTTATTTGGTTCACCAACAATTGTATACACTATTATAAGCAATTTAAACAAAAGCAACAAATCAGAATAAAGTGTAACAATCACTTATAGGCAAACTCTGCATGCACAAAACTAGTTGTGACTTACAAAAAATAGTAATAAAAGACTATGTGAATATGTAAGTGTATGTGTGTGCGTTGTGTGTTATAGTTATAAGTTATGTATGTGTATGTGTGGATTTTGACAGTGCATTAAATTAAAGTAGAGAAAGAAAAAGAAGAAAGAAAGAAAGAAAATACATTTATTTAGCACAGACTAAAAGATACACAACTGATACATACATCAGCATAGAGCAAGTGACCACAGATTTCCTTCCGATCCTTTTGAATTCTGTAGAATCTACACCATGCGAAAGGATAAATCTGTGAGTGTTTGAAAGATAAGGAAGATGTAAAACCTTTGAAATTTTTCAACCATTACATCGAAATACTAAGCGTTTTTTTGTGTATTTACAAAGAATAGACTTAAAAATTATCAATTTTAAATAGCTGCCTGAGGGGAAAAATCGCTGCAGGAAACAAAACCTTTTTCCAACATCGTTGTGGTCAGCTGTCAGTCTAACCCGTTTAATGATAAAAATATAAACCTTTGTAAAATAATGTGATATCCCCGCTACGGCTTTGCTACGCGCTACGAGAATGCTACGGCCTACGACAATGCTACGCGCTACGCAAACAAATGAGATACATCATTATACATAATTCCAACTGAATTATTTCTTCCTGTTCTTTATTACAATAATAAGTACCATTTGTTTCATGTAAATACATTCAATTTGCGTCTAGGTAATACCTATACATCGTACACAGGCGGTGTTCAAGGTGAATAAATTCATTTAATAGTGACAGTAGCCTCGGAGCGGGATTCCTATTACGGTCTATATACTGTAAGTGATTTTCAGGTATTCTGTAGAATAAATTGGGATTGGCATTTGCGATAGTATTATGGTATACAACGTGTAACGTTAAATGCGCAAAACCTGAGACACCCCAACAGATTTTTAATTCAATTGACCTATTTCAGAGAAAAAAAAAATCATTAAACATTTTTTAAAGGTTTTATGTGCGGTTTAAGTTTTACTGGCAATTCTAATAATTTCTTGCGTCTGCGACGACGCTCTATCGAGGGAGGAGTCGTCACCGGGCCGCTGCGCCGCCGCGCCGCGTTGACATTATTATTTACTATCTACGCTCCTAAAAAACTTAGGTTATCTTTGAACAGTGATTTAAATGTTTCCATCACACTTTTCCAGGCTTGGACTGACATTAGGCAACTCACATTTTTAGACTAAATAGCTTTTTACCTACAGTAATTAACTTTGTCATGACAACGCGCCAACATTCTCACCATTTCACATTATTGAATGTTTGTGTACAAAAACGCCATAGTCGCGAAATTCGCGCGCACGCGCCGCCTCGCCGGGGTAACGGGATAGAACAAATTACACCTGTGACGCATGTGCCGGCGCCGCTCAGACTGAAGTAAACACGGCCACTGTCACGTATTTCGCACGCCCCGCCCCCGTGCAGATCGTCATTTCTCTTTCTAACCCTTAGGTTAAGTTTAAGTTAAAAAAAGATAGATAGCATTATTGTTTACTTCAAATGGTCTTATTCATGGTACTTACTGTACGGAAGATTCGTATTTGCAATTTGCATTGAAATAAGAGCTATTATTATCCCGCGTATGGGAAAATTTTAATTTGGTCGACAACAACATGTGTTTGTTTACCTATTTTGGCGGGTTTGCGCATGTGATGGCTTGACTTATTAATAAATAGACACGGCAACGTTTTTAATGAAGATTTTTTGAAAAATGTGACCTATATTAAAAAGTGGTTCCATTGATTCTGCTCGTTATTCTGATCAAACTATTTTCAGGTTTTGCGCATTTAACGTTACACGTTGTATAAGGTGCCATTAAAATAGATGGACAAACTTTTAGAAATCATTAAGACCACCAAAATAAGGACGATGGTAAAAAAATATATAAAAAAAACGCATTAGATACTTTACAAGAAAAATAATCAGTTAACGAATATACACTAATGTGCCGGCAATTTTTTATGATTTTAGGTCAAAATAAAATCACTTTAATATTTTTTTATTTTGTTGGATAACCGTGGTTAGACGTACTGAGCGCTGTGTTAAAATTTGTTCATCTATTTTAATGGGACCCTGTATACAAGCCGTAGTGTGCCCGATGGGATTTACAGTTTAAGAAAACTCGCTCAATAAAAACTAAAAAAAAAAAACAACCGACCTCCAAAAGAAACGTAGTGTCCTTTTTGGAAGACAATTGTTTTTTTTTTTTATAAAAACATTTTTTTACTTTTCACTTTTAAGTTGTACCTACTTACCCCACACAAGTTCGTATAAAACTACTTGCTATGTAAATATCAGTGACAGGAAGTCATTATAACATCATCAATATAAACTAAGTGGAAAAAATACGTATTATTGATGCTAACTCAAAAACTACCCAGGCATAGTTAATAAAATTTATACAGGACCACCCTTGAGGCATACCCTATCCATAAAAAAAAAAAAATCGATTTACAATTGCCGGAGATATCGCGTAACAAAAATACAAAAAAAAATCAGCATACAATCGACCTCCGCCTTTTTGAAGTCGGTTAAAAAGAATACAATTATTCACTCCTATTAGGAGAAACATTATAATTAAGATAAGCGACGGTTTCGCTGGGCTATAACCATAAACTAAAATTAAATTATAAAAGCAGTAAAAACTTACAACTCAAACATTATTCAGAACATTGTGCTTTAATAGGGTTTCAACAGTTGGAAATGATTTCAATTCCTTAATTACTTTAAATATAGAGTTATATAGTTGAGCGATGAGATATTCCACAGTCTTTCTCTCGTAGTTTGTCCACGGTGCTCTTAAAATTGTATGGGTTTTCAATTGGCAAATGAGGAGCTTCCATACAAACTTTCCCCTTTAGAGGATGAATTGTCAAATCTCTTTTTCATTTCTCATACTCGGAAAGTAGTGTTTGTTTGATCCAAATAGCGGGTGGAAGACGCTGCTTTCCACCACAGGGCGGGAAAGACTCATAGTAATTACTTCCCTCTTTAGGGTGGGAATGAATTTTAAAAATAGAACTGTAGTCAGCTACGAAATTTTTTACATAAATTAAGAAAAATGCTGCAGTCTTGTAAGTGTATAAACAGCCAGTGTGAATTTAAAAAAAAACCTATTAAGCGGGACAGCCCGCGGCGATGACTCGGTGTGTTCCATATTTAAAATAAAAAAAAAGACAATAGTATTATTTGGCGGGATACTAACCCTGTAAGCTGTACCGAAATTCAAAAACTTTGCATGTTATTGTTATCAATAAATATTTTAGAAAAACTACTACTTTTTACTTTCCTTTTATTCGAAATGAAAAGTAGAGTGTTTAACACGGGTGAAAGTCGTCAATTCCTACTCGGGCTATAGCTGCCCTCGCTGCGCTCGGGCGTCTAAGTGCCTCGTATAGGAATTGATTCCTTTCGACCCTTGCATAACAATCTACAATTTTTGTGATCAGCTTCGTTATGTAAGTAACTCTTATGCAAAATTTAATGGAGGCCCAGCGGTTTAGGTTGTACGTGGACTGTCAGTGATTGAATGGATGTGTGGATTCTCCAGTAATTCTTTTGTTTTAAATTTTGGCCAGCTGAGAGTGTATGTGAGTGTATGTCCTTAATCTGTCAAGTGCCGCTAATGAGACACAATTGATTTTCTATTGTTTCGTCGCCGATCGGCGAACCGCGCCGCTTGACCGGTTAATGTCGAATATTATGTCTTTCAATTAAGGATGCGTTTCCAACCTGAGACAAGTTTTAATCCATACAATCACAAAGCCTGTCATTATAACATTAGTGTATTTTAATCACAATAATCACACTATCACACTAATTTTATAAATGCGAAAGTTTGTGAATGTGTGAGTGTGTGTGTGTGTGTGTGTTTATATGTTTGTTACTTCTTCACGCTCAAACCGCTGAACCGATTTAGATGAAATTTGGTATAGAGATAGTTTGAGTCCCGGGAAAGGACATAGGCTACTTTTTATCCCGATATTCCCACGGGATTGACAATCACGCGGGTGAAACCGCGGGGCGCAGCTAGTAATATTGTAAATTCGAAAGTAACTGTGTCTGTATGAAACCACTGAAAGGATTTCGATAAAGTTTGTCAAGGAGATAAATGGCATTCTGGGGAAAGGCAAAGGCTCTTTTTTGTCCGAATAGCACATTTCTGCATGTTTTGGCAAGGACACTACCAGCCGCACTACCAGTAGTGTCGTTTACAATTAACGGCACTACCAAGCCAATTTTGGATAAAAGTGTACAATCAACACAGAAGTTTTGGACCTCTATTCCAGTAAGTTCAACGAATTGAACTAATTGATGATCAATCTCTTTTAATTACGGGAATTATTTTTTTACTGAAGTTTAAAAATGTGACAAAGATTAAATGACGCTGAGGATAATTTGTTCTGACCATGGACTTATTACATTATCTAGTTCTGACCCATGAACTTATTCTATTACCTAAATATAATAAGTCCATGTTCTGACCTTAGACTGACATTTGATGGATAACTTCTTAATGAGTTGTTTGACAGTTGTGTTACAATGCAAGGGCGGTGTGGGATAATTTTCGACATTCAGGCGGGCGATGCCACTGTGTCTTATAAATGCCAGTAATTTAACCTACGCGTACCCCGAAACGCGGAACAGATGGCCGATGGGGCCGAAAGGTTCTGGAGTGGCGACCGCGTACCAGAAGACGTAGCGTTGGAAGGCCTCCCACAAGGTAGACCGACGACCTTGTGAAGGCTGCAGGAACCCGTTAGATGCGAGAAGCACAAAACCAGTCGAAGTGGAAGTGCTTGGGGGAGGCCTATGTCCAGCAGTGGACGTCTTTCGGCTGAAATGATGTACCCCGCCAACTTAGTGACAAAAACTTATACAGTAAAAACAACATGCTGCAATCATTGATTCCGATGCAAAATTGGCTATAGAATGTTCATTATTAAAAAGTAACCAGCTCACAAAAGTTTGGCTTTCCGGAAAGTTTTTAATTAACGAGCCGGTGACTTTTTTATTTTATTGCTCTTTCCTCTAAGAAGATAATTATGTACTTTTACGCTGCAGGGTGAAGTAAAGGCAGAGAAATTAATGGTTTTTTACTTCCAATTCTCGTTGCCCGTATATTTAAATGACAGCTGTCATTCTTGGACAGTTGTAATGCATAAGCATAACAGCATAATCAGCCTATAATGTTCCCATTGATGGGACACAGGCCTCCTGTGTTCGAGATGGAGTAGGGTGTAATCGACCACGCGGGCCTAGTGCAGGGACAGTTGTATGAAATGGCTTTAACACGGTAAATTGATGTAGTGATAAACAATCAATTTCCCTGTAGTACGTATTATAGAGGGATTGGGGGGTGTCAAAATTTGTATGGAAGAATTTTAACGCTCTGTCTGATAAACTCGAAACTAAACTCGACTCGATTTTGTGTAAATTAAAATGCTAGTTAGGTACCTACCTATTTATGTTACGAGAGAGTCCATTTTTAAGATGAGTTTTTTTTTCTTTATCGTCTTTCTATTAAAAATGAGTCTTTGGTCAACTGGACCCACTCGAACTGTGATTGTGCGAGTACTACCTAATTTATAATAAAATTTTGTTGTACTCACAATGTTTGTTTTTGTGCTTAATTGTACATATCCATCGGACGAGTTGGGAATGAGTCGAAATCAGATCCGTAAAAATGGTCTAGTCGACAAAAACATTTCTCTACATTTTCCAAGACTTTAATCAGGAGGCCAATTCCCGTAATTGAAAGCGTTCAAAATCAAAAGCAGTCGCAATCTCATCTCAGCGACAATCAAAGTCAAAATCTTGTCGAAATATAGGGATATATTAGAGGACATCTTGCAAGTCGTTTTTATCCATGCAAACTTGCAAAGGGCTAAGAACGTGCTGTCTGATTTGTAGCAAAGGTCGAGTTGACAAAAGGCGTAACATTTTTAGGGTTCCGTACCCAAGGGGTTCCAACGGAACCCTTTTAATAAGCTTCCGCTATCCGTACGTCCTTTCTGTCAGCGAGCTGGTAATAGGTAGATAGACTTGAAATACAAAATGTGTACCAAGTTCTTTTGCCGCTATAACAACAAATAGGTATCATCTGCCTAGCCTTTTCTCCAACTATGTTGAGGTCGGCTTCAAGTCTAACTGGATGCAGCTGAATACCAGTATTTTACATGGAGCGACGGTCTATCTGACCTCCACAACCCAGCTACTGGGTAATACGATACCCCTTTGGTAAGACTGGGTTATCAGACTTTCGGGCTTCTGAAGACCCATAACGACTGTCAAAGACCCACGAATGACAGCCGGGACCAACGGCTTAACGTGTTTTCCGAGGCACGGAGGGTTCTTGGTATGTGAAAATGGTCACCCATTCACGGACCAACCGCAGCAAGCGTAGCTTACCCTGATCGATCGACCCATGCGGCTGTAATTACTTAGCCAGAAGCCCCTAACACCAAACAACAAATAATAAAAATAAAATAAAGTTTTAAATTAAAGGGGTCCCATTTACAAGAAAAATGTTTTTTTAAATTATGTAGTGTTAAATATTGTATGGTGGTACGGAACCCTTCGTGTGCGAGTCCGACTCGCACTTGGCCGATTTTTTTTTCTTTATTTGCCTTTACCCAAAGTCACTTAGACTAACTACCTATACTCTTTTAACTAAAGCCAGCTGATTCCTCAACCATGATAAGTCAACTTATTTTACTCAGAACGTTAGACGTCTGACCTTCGTTGCCAAGTTCAGGTAAGTAATGCAATATTGCCAATGTAGTTTGACCCTCGTTCGTCCGGAAATGTTTCAAGGTCGTTGTTCCCTTTTTGGTTTGGTATATGGAAGGGCCATTTCTAGTTGCGAACGTGTTAGAACACTTGAGAAGAGTTTCAGGTCTGTGATAAACATCTGTGTTACCATGGATTCCGTATATAATTCTTAACCCCAATATGTTGAAAATTTTTGCCGGTTATCAAAAAAAAAAGCTGTTTCATAGAAAAGTGCAATACCTACGAAGTCAAAAGGTACAGTCAACAAAAGAGATAAGTATGCAGGATCGGCGGGTATAGTTGAAGTTTACTAAGAAACCGATGGATGTTCTCGAATAAAATTTAATTTTATTGATAGAAAACAAACAGCCCATTTATTAAATTTTTCAGTCGACAACATCCATCGGTTTCTTACTAAACTTCAACTATAGCCGACGATCCTGCATACTTATCTCTTTTGTTGACTGTACTTAATTATGAAGAAATACTCGTATGTTACACCAAACTTGACCAAAATTTAATCGAAAAAAGTTTTTAAGCTTACAAACTACAATGAAGTTACTTATTTAGTGTTTTCATATAGCATTTTTCCCGTATAAGTTGGGGATGTTAGAAAAAACTAATTTCAAACAAAGTTGTCGAACGTGGCTCGCGTTTTAAACTACCGATGAATGAGCGGGAGCTTGACGGAAAATGTTTAATTATTTCTTTATTACCGCGGAATGGATTTTGATTATGTTGTGTCCAGCACTTTCTGTACATTATTATATATGTTTGCGAACCCTGGCGACTTTTAACAAAAGTTTTTAATGATTAATTTTGCTACACACAGATGTCCCAGACTCCCAGCACGTAACGTAATAATAACAACAAGCACAGTGCCTAATGGCGGAGAGCCTCGACCAACACCTCAGGAGGCTCTCATTTTGTGGCTGGGTCAAGGGCTTGATTCAAAAAGCAGTACTCTCGGACACGCATTGCGAGGTGGTTCCTCTCTCTAGAGCCCCGACCACCGGGTCCACCGGCAGCTTGGAACCTATTCCTGACGCCGATGGGCCACTATTTTTTATATTTTTTTAATGTTTAAAATGTAACTAATATGCATGTAAATGTAATAAAGGAATAACAAACACTGTACTATGTATACAGGGTTATTGGAAAAACACCAACAACCTCTTAAGAGGTGCTTGTACTCATAATTATGAACAACTTTTACTATGGGACCAAACCTGAAAGCGCGAAAAAAAAAATTAACTTGTTTTTTCGTTTGGTCCCAAAGTAAAAGTTGTTCATAATGATGAGTACCTCTTAAGAGGTTGTTGGTGTTATTCCAATAACCCTGTATATAGGCTCTAAGTGAAGTTAGATGTATTTCTAAGAGACCTTAACCTATCTTTGTTTCGACGTTTTTTGAAGTCCAAACGAAAATTCTCAAACATGTCTATACAAAGTTAAACCATCCCCTTTAAAACTTATCTGTCCCAGGACTGCCTCTAAACGCAGTGTTGTAAAACAAACTAAACTAAATTCTGAACTCCAAACGACCGAAACTACTTGGCAACTAACATCACGCCTGCATACGACTTACTGTAATAAAATCTTACCAAGTTTACCATGTAGGTAGTATAAAACACGCTACCCCATTTCTTCTAACAGCTGTCGTAAAAGGTAACTGCTGGTAAACGTTGGCTGCATAATCATAATAAATAAAGTGTACCTATAAGCCTAACGATCCGCGAACCAGCCGATTTATTCTGTAAAAAATCTCACTGAGAAAACTTAGCTGAAGTGAGCTTGAAGTGAGCTGTCAATAGTGTCATCTGGGGGCCTAAAAAGGCCACTTTGGCAGAATCATAAAAGGATAACATTATGAATCATAATAAAAATCGTAAAATGGTCACAAACTGACAATTCATAATATTATTTGACATTAAAGCAATTCATATTTTGTGGACCATTTTACGAATCTCCACACAAAACTGTCAAACAGATGAATTGCGTGATATGAAATTGTGCGCAAATAATATTATGAATTGTCAGTTTGTGACCATTTTACGACTTTTATTATTATTCATAATGTTATCCTTTTATGATTCTGCCAAAGTGGCCTTTTTAGGCCCCCAGATGGAATGACAGTTTACTTCACCTAAGTTTTCACGGTGAAATTTTTACAGAATAGACCGGCTGTTTGCTAAACCGATTTTCTAGAAATGACTGGTGGAATAGACTGACATTGTCACATTGACAAGAATTAACGAGAGAGATCTAAACAGTGGAAACCTCGAACAGAGTGCTGGGGGCCTAAAAAGGCCACTTTGGCAGAATCATAAAAGGATAACATTATGAATCATAATAAAAATCGTAAAATGGTCACAAACTGACAATTCATAATATTATTTGACATTAAAGCAATTCATATTTTGTGGACCATTTTACGAATCTCCACACAAAACTGTCAAACAGATGAATTGCGTGATATGAAATTGTGCGCAAATAATATTATGAATTGTCAATTTGTGACCATTTTACGACTTTTATTATTATTCATAATGTTATCCTTTTATGATTCTGACAAAGTGGCCTTTTTAGGCCCCCAGATGGAATGACAGTTCACTTCACCTAAGTTTTCACGGTGAAATTTTTACAGAATAGACCGGCTGTTTGCTAAACCGATTTTCTAGAAATGACTGGTGGAATAGACTGACATTGTCACATTGACAAGAATTAACGAGAGAGATCTAAACAGTGGAAACCTCGAACAGAGTGCTGGGGGCCTAAAAAGGCCACTTTGGCAGAATCATAAAAGGATAACATTATGAATAATAATAAAAATCGTAAAATGATCACAAACTGACAATTCTTAATATTATTTGCGTACAATTTCATATCACGCCTGCATTCGCCTTGGTCCGTCCAAAGTTTGTCATGTTCCTACAACTCGTAAGTCGCGGCCGTTACCACTGGGTCACCACTGCTCTCTTGAGTACCTACCTACTGACACGTTATAAATGATAGCAGTATTCTAACACGTACAGCATCCACTTAAACAAAGTTGTGAAAGTAGTTACTACACCCTGTGGCTTTATAAACTAGGGCCTTATGTCCGCGAGGTTGTGTGACAAAACTAAAACTAAACTATAAAATTAAAGCGAGCGGAACTGCGGACACAAACTATAGTAATTCATCACCGTATTCACGACTGCTCGGGATTTATAACGAAGTCCAACTTTGTTGCGTTGACTGACACTGTTAGTTATAAGTGAATATTTTCATGTTTATGTTAATGTTGTTATTGATAACTGGATTTTTAAAGGTCGATGGCCTCTGGTTAACCCCGTTAGCCCCCGCCCCCGTTTAGTTTAGCTCGAAAATCTGACTTCCAGTCTTATCAAGGGGTATCGTGTTACCTAGTTACTGGGTTGTGGAGGTCAGATAGGCAGTCGCTTCATGTAAAACTATGGAACTCAGCTGCATTCGGTTAGACTGGAAGCCGACCTCAACATAGTTGGGAAAGGCTAGGCAGATGATGTGTGACCTCTAGTTACTTGAGAAAAGAAATTAAGATAAATAATAGAGTGAATTTTAATTGTTGTTTGGCATTGTGTGTGTGTGAGTGTTTGTGAACGAGGAAGACTGACCTGCCGTGATACAGTTTTTACTAGTACGGAGATCTAGTGTGAACAACCGAACCAAACAACCGCATATACACAGGTATTTATTAGACATACGTAATTATATATTTTTTTGTACTAGTATTCACAAATCACAGGATTTTTGGGATTTGTGTGTAAGGTTTGATCTTTTATATTGTCAATAAACTTTTTTACTTTTAACTTTTAATTCTGTCCCGGAAAAAGCCTTCCACCATTCTTTGCGATTCTGCGATTTAACTTTTCAAATACAATAGGAAACGTTTGGTATAGGCTGACTCGTTGAAATGCAAAAAAGGCGAACAATTAAAATAAATATAAAAAAAAATTGTCCCTAAAACAATGATTGACAAACTTATCATAATTTTAACTAAACATCAACAACATATAGGCACTACACAGGCTTACAGTAGTAGTAGTTATAAAGTCACCCATGATCAGCCTATAATGTTCCCAGGTTCCCACTGCTGGGACACAGGCCTCCTCTCTGTGAGAAAGAGTGGGCCGTAATCCACAACGCGGGCCCAGCGCGTGTTGGTGTCTTCGAAATTTTGGTTCTAGCACATGCCGGTTTCCTCACGATGTTTTCCTTCACCGTTTTGAGAGCAGTGGTGATGAAATTAAATGTAAAACTAAAGCTACTTACTTTATTTTGTGCATTTAATTAGCCTAGGTTCGAACTCACGACCTACAACTCGTAAGTCGATATCTCTGGGTCACCACTGCTCTCCATTAATCACTATTTTAACTAAGTAAATAAAATATATTCACCCTCAAAGGACTATTCAAGGTAGGGCAATCCAATATACTCGTAGCTTTAATAAAAATCTATTCAATTTAGAAATCTATGAAGCCTTACGGGCTATATCATCTATATAAATCCTTAGAATAAACATTGATAGGATATAATAGACCCGATCTGAGATTGCTCCCATTCGTCTGGTCTCGATATTAAAAAATATTCAATCGTGAACGAATCTCATTTAGTTGACTTTTGTTGAAGTCCGATTTGAGATTAGAGATACGTCCGAAGATATATATACCTACATTTTACTTCAGATTAAAGGATTGTTGACGATATTACCGGATCCTGTTTCCCGGAAGATGGGTCAGAGGTATACCTACTTACTGTCGTGGTATGGGTGATGGGTCCCATGTCATATCTATTTTTATGCTGAACATAACGCCAAAAAAATGTTTGTGAATCCGATTTTTACTCTATAAATAGGTATATTGGAGTATATTTACTAACGTTGCTTTTTAACACGTTCACTGCGGATCACCCAAAATCGGCCCGATACGGTGCTTTGTGTTGGTGCGCACGGTCAAAACTATATCTTTCTCGCTAGTGCGGAATGATTATCTTCGGTATTTGTAGGAGTTCGACAAAGACAAATATAGATTTCGGCTCGTGGTTACAATTAATGTAGGTATTTGGCATTAAAACATCGTGGCGGGCCCTTTTCGACCACCATCGCACTGACGGTAAAAAACACCCGCTCCCTGCGGCGGCGGGCCTATTGTGGTACCTATATGACCGTTGCCGACCTGTTGCCGCACGGAGCGCGCGCGCATGCTTCGAGCCGCCAGTCAGTGTTGTGCTCTCTACAAGACAGTACCTACGTGTGCGTGTCGTTATTTTATCGACAGGTCAGAAGAATTCTTTCTAAGATAATAAATTGTGTACGGTGCTATGAAAAGCTTTGACAGACATTAGAGTGCAAAGAAGCAAAGAAGAAAGTTAAGAAAATTAAAACATTTTGCAACAAATGCAATCAATCCCTTTGCGTACAGTGTTATAAAGAAAGACACGTTCCAAATTAGTTTACCGTTTCTGTCTGGATTATGTGATTTACTAAATACACACTTTTTTATTTCTTATAATTCTGTTTTATTTTCGAAAACCCTATATTTTTGTCTGTCCCATCACTATAAAAAGTACATTCTAGTGCGGTATCGGTCGTTATCGGCCTGACACTTTCCTTGGTTGATTTCTCATTTCCTGTTTGGCAGATCCAGGGGCGAAACGAACGTAAAGAAACTGGGTTCAGGGTAATTTTAACAGTTTAAAAAAAAAACAGTGTACACCATGTATTCGCAAAGTTATAGCGCTTTAATCTATCCTAGTGGAGTCAGGTCAAAAAGGACTGATACCTACGCACTGTCTGAAAGGTCGATGGATGTGCATTTCGACCGCCACCGCACCAGATGAAAGTTTATGAGTTTTTTGCCGCAGCTAACGTGTTAACTAATGATTAACGTCTGCTTAACTTCCATTTTTAGAGTTCCGTACCTCAAAAGGAAAAACGGAACCCTTATAAGATCACTTTGTTGTCCGTCTGTCTGTCCGTCAGTCAAGACCCTTTTTCTCAGGAACGCGTGGAGTTATGAAATGTAATGTAATGAAATTAATATCAAATACTCAGGGCGCAATCCCTTGAAGCAGTGAAAAAATCAAACTTCTAAGTCAACGCAACCAAAAGATACGGGCGTTTATGTTCCGAAATCAAAACCTGTATGGTACTTTCCGTTGACATAGATTTTTCACTTTTCCCGCTCTTTTTCATCAGTGACTTATTTATGGGTTGCCACAAACCAAAAAGCATAAAATATTTAAAAAAATGATAATGTTGCAACCCACAAATAATATTAGTTAAATAGTCGATTATTGTGTATGCTAACATGGCAAGAAGTAATGTCATGTAGCACAAGTAAAAGAAAAAATCCGAAAACCGTAAGTTTGTAGTTACATTACAAAAAAAATAATTTTAAAACTATTTACATACCTACATTTGTATGGAGCCTTCGGTGCGCGAGTCCGACTCGCACTTGACCGGTTTTTTTAATAACCGACGAATAATTTCAACGGACGGTCCAGAATCATGTACTGAATCCATTGTAACAGGTTGCGTGTCGATGTCCCTGCCACAGTGTCACCCTTATATTAGCAAGCACTGCCTATCTGACCTCCACAACCCACGACCCAGTTACAGGGTAATAGGTTTTCAGACTTTCGGGCTTCTGACTACTCGATTGACGGCCGGGACCAACGGGTTAACGTGCTTTCCGATGCACGGAGGCATCTTGATATGTAATGGTCACCCATCCACAGAGCAACCGCGGCAAGCGTAGCTTAACCTGTTCGATCGACCCGCGCGGCTGTTATTACTTAGCCACAAGCCCCTCAAGTTATGTTTGGCTAAGTGTTACGCATAAAAATATCTATCTCTAAAGCCGCATTGTGTAGTTAACACGTCAACAACACTAATGACCCCTCAAGGACACAAGATTGCATTTGATCTAAACCTAACTAGTTCAAGGCTGCATCGCGATATATCCAGGAAATATGATACCTATGTGTGGGTGTAGGACATAGACATAGGTACTATATGTAGTGTGGGTGTCGCACGATCGATACGGTGTCAAACATTCCACACGATGCCAGATGCGTTGGTTTCAAGGTTAGCTCGGAATCTGGTCTGCAATACAAGAATAAAAGAATAATTGAGCGGTTAGAAAAATATGTAACAGTTATGCTATAATAAGCATATCGTCGTTGATAGTCCAATTCCGCGTAACTAACGTAGGTACCTACACTTCCGATAGTTTTACATGAAGGCTAAAAAACTAATAGGCCGAATTTTGAATGAACTTGAATATAGGACCGTTTCGTTCTCCTTAATTCAAAATTCGGCCTATTAGTTTTTTGACCCTCATGTAAAACTAGCGAAAGTGTACATGCGGTATTTAACAACGTTAGTTGAAAAAACCCTGTAAATAAAAAAAGATTAAAAAAAAAAAAACGTTAGTTGAGCTGAATTGGACTATCAACGACGATATAGCATAGCATATGCTCAAATATTTATTGCATCCCACACTGATAAATTAGGTGGTAGGTTTACAAAGTCATGATCATTGTGAACCCTGTCGTGTCGTGTGTAGTTTAGTAGGAGAGAGGCTGAGTGCATTCAATAGACAGCTCAATCGGTGGATCTGGTACCTACACTAACCCATTGCGCGAAAAGTGAGAGTGAACAGGCTTCTTCTAGGTAAGCTCGCTCCATCGTCGACTTTGTCTCTGTCACCTTTGACCTAGACTAGAGTCAACAGCAAGCCCATATCAATAAAAAATAAAAAGACATTTCCGCGAATAGACTTTTGCGTGAAAGACACTTGCGCGGAAGGACACTAAAGTTGCGGAAATAAGATTTCTTCATAACACTACGCCTCCTTTCCGTAATTATCCTGCTACCCTCAGTTGGCCTATAATTTTCAACTTGTTCGGATACAAGCCGATTTTATAAAATCATGCTACTCATTCGCATACTCACTACCTACGCCTTTTAAACCTTTTCTTATGTACAGTCAACAAAAGAGATAAGTATGCAGGATCGTCGGATATTGTTGAAGTTTAGTAAGAAACCGATGGATGTTGTCGTCTGAAATTTTAATTTGAGCTGTTTGTTTTCTATTAATAAAATTACATTTTATTCAAGAACGTCCATCGGTTTCTTACTAAACTTCAACTATATCCGACGATCCTGCATACTTATCTCTTTTGTTGACTGTACCTGGAAACAGAAATGGATGTTTTTAATTTTAAATCCAGCTTTCGTTAAAAGTGTCTAGCTAGTAAAAAGATATTATATATGACACGAAGATCTGCGAGGTAATTGCGTAATAACCTTACATACAATGTACTCAGTCGTTTCATGTAAAATACTGGTATTCAGCTTCATCCGGTTAGACTGGAAGCCAACCCCAGAACAGCTGGGAAAAGGCTAGGCAGTTGGAGATGATGAATAACAATGGCAAATGCCTTTCATTTTGACATTTCAACAACATTCATTGCGTCATTTAAGTTGTCGAGCAGACGAATTTTTCGAACATACGATGTGTGAAGCGATGAATTAACAATTACCTTATACCTCTCACACGTTTGCCCGCCTACCTGTCTCGAAACACTCGACGCGTCGGAGTAATTGAATGGGCGCAGTAAAGTCATTGTTTTAACAATGACAATAGAACAATGACACTGTTGTGTACACTTGGTGTACCGTTGTCGTTTCGAGCACTTTCTCTTATGCACCTTGGTGTACGCTTGACGATTGAGGGGTTAAAAACCTTCGGATTGTGATCGAAAGTGTGTACACAATAGGGAGACACAGTTAGGGTGTTGGTCTTGCTGTGGCATACCTACACGTCTTCAACTCACTGTTTGATCTTGAGATCTTTACCAATTCCTGGTACAGTATAATTCCACACATATCCTTGCGTCTCTCCCTGCAGCAATACCTAGATTTCTCAGTAACTCGACATACCTACACACGATGGCATCAATTTGTCCCATTGTCTGGAACCGACACTGTTATCTGCAATACCCTTAGTAGACATAGCAATATAACTAGGGACATATAGTTACATAATACATTGGCATAATCCTGTACTCACTAAAAGCCTATCGTACTATTTGTATGTTTGCTATCTGTAGTGTGTGGCAGTAAGTTGAACTAAGTGAGGGCACCCGCGAGTAACTTAGTTGCCAGCAACTTTTCTATCTCTGTAGCTGTCTCCTCGCGTCAATCAACTTTTTTATATTGAAATCGGAAAATTATCAACTGCCTGTTAGAAGAGAAAAACCGAAATCTTTTATTTTTACAATAGTTTATGTTTATTTATTTCATAATCAACAGGTTTAGAGGTCTTCTTTTAAGTATAGAGATACCTGTAAAAGAAGACCTCCCCTTCCATTTCTATGTGTACACAAACAAAGCCTGTTAATGACAAAAACAATAACAAAAAGAAAAATTAAACTATGTAGAGAATTTACATACAATTAGTTTAGATAATTGAATTCGTAATCTCAGATAATTTACACTTCATCCCCACTTTTAAACGATACAGAGAGAATCAGAAAAAATACTTTTTATATTGCAATTAGTCGTCCGAACTAAATACATAAAAACGTCAGAAAGCGAAATGGTTATTTACAGTCAGTACTTAAAATAGGGGAATTATAAAACGAGCGAATAAAAAAAACTTAGCGACTGTTGATGTGATACTGTTTTAATAACTTGAGCGGTATGAATTTGAGTAAGCGAAAAATTAACTAAATTAACGACGAATCTTGATTAATAATACAATTCAGAACGAGCTCACCAAACGTGGATTGTGATTAATCTATTTCAGATATTAAAATTCTAGCCGTGCGACTAAATTACTAAGTGAGCGACTAGAAATACAGAGAGGGCACCTCGAGGTAAGGTTTGGTTAGGATACTTTAAACCCTTTACACAGACATAGGGGCCCCGCGAAATAGGATGCAAGAGCGAGCGAATGACAATACAAATACCTTTACCGTGCATCATGTATTATAAGTAACTCAAATTAATGTTTGTAAGTTGCTGTTCTGTTGATTTCTCGTCACTCGCAGTCAGTGGCTCCCTTAATAATACTATAACTTAAATTAATTATTTTTGTCACTTAAAACTGTAATTTACAGTCATTCGTTTAAATACCTACTACCCCTTAAAATATATACCTACATATGAAATCTCCTTAACATCAAACTGTGACGGAACGCCACATATGTACACCTACCTGCTTACTACTTTGTACATAGGTACACACTTTAATCGGATTATAGTATTACAAAGGCTTCTTGTAGTAAGAGATAACATTACATTTTAGGTTTATTCGAAACTAAACTCCAACCAACGCCAATAAAGCTTTTTTTGCAAAAACACTTCTAAACTTGTGTGAAAGATGAGAGGACTAGGAAGAGGGTGATACTGAGATGATGCTTGATAGAAAATAAATTAAAATCAAATCAAATTGAATTTATTTTGTGAACGAGAGCATATTGTTATACATAAAAAAATTTACCCTATGTCCCGCTAGAAGGCATACAAAATATTGACACCGGTACTTATTAAATATAGGGTCAAATTAAATTTGCTAGCGAGGCGTGATGAGTATCGACGCCTAATTACGATACTGTTAGGACAGAAGTGAAATAACAATTAAATATCAGAATTATTTAATAATCTAATAACTAATCACATGAATTATGAAAAGAGTTATCAACCATAGTAAAATTACAATCAGAGGAACACAATCATCACTAAACAAATATTAAAGAAATACGAGATACCAGATTACACCGAACAGCTGACAGATAGTGCTTCTAGAAGCAACGCTGTCAAAAAGCATAGACCACTAAACAAGAACCAGAGAGCCTGACTCGCCGCCTGTGGAAGCCTCCTTTCAGTGACCGCGTCCTCCGCGCTCCTGGGCCGGGTAGTAGTATCTAACAATACAATAAAAAAACAGTGGCACTCCGGGAGTGCCGACAGAAGTGAAAACAAAACACAAACAGAATACTTTTCCATCACTCAGTGACATATCGGATATATATTAAAACCGAGTACATCAGGTGCCCAAGTTTTCGTCGACTGACTGACTGTAGCTACCTAAGTATTCGTCGACTGACTGTTTATAGGTACCTAAGTATTCGTTCCGAGGACAGCCGAAGTCAGCCGAACACATCCGAAGCGGTGTCGGTTACGGTTACAGAGTGGCACGAATTCAATGTTTTTTTCCCATCTCAAAAAATGCCCAACGCGCCTAAAGAAGTTTTCACTTCAAAATATTTGATGTCTTTTTTAGGGGTCAACGACCGCTGGTACTGTTGTTACTTGAAGTATGAGATGAGAAAGTATGTTTTATCGTGTTTAGATATCGATACCCAACCATGTCTGTGAAGTTTACACAAAAATAAACTAATTTTTTAAACTGACATTTAAGTGAATATCGCTCTAATATTGTAAAGGCGAAAGTTTGTGAGTGTTCGTGTGTGTGTTTATATGTTTGTTTCTTCTTCACGCTGAAACGGCTGGACCAATTCTGATGAAATTTTGTATGAAGGTAGCTGACACCCTGGATTAATATATAAAAGTAGTCTACTTTTTATCCTGATATTACCACGGGATCGAAACTTATGCGGGTGAAACTCAAAAAATCATGAAATTGATTTTGTTTTTGTTTTTATTATGTTAAGACATCGATGCCCATCACGTCTGCGGAGTTTCGCTAGCTAATTTAATTTAACCCTGTCTAGCGATTACCCTGTAACAATCTTAGAAACCTGCACATTACAGTCCATTTTTCTATCACACTGAATCACCTTTGGCTCAACTCTTAGAAGTTTCGAATGCACTCGTACGGAAAACCTTTTGTAGCCATCCCTTTGAAGGGAGCCGGTGTGAACTGCGAAGTGTCAGAATCAGGCTTTTTGTTTTAATTAATGCACATCTCTGTTAGGTTTTGGTAGAAAGGAGTGTAGAAGTAGGTAACTTGTGTACAGTCTCCGGCACATAACTTGGTTTTGGCCCGTTTTGGCGTAGTGGGAGTAATTTCGCGTAACAAAAAATGGTCCCTTTTATTGCTTGTTTTATGGTTATTGCCATAATTTATTTTTAATCATGTCTGTTTACAAGAAAGTTAATGAAAGGAGAGAAACTACTCGAACTCTTGTGCGCCGCGACAGTAACCTTAACCGTTTTAGCTTAATGAAAATGCTTTTAGGAGACATTATAGTTCCCATATATGTACATACAAATATGTACGGTCACAAAGGAGATAAGTACCTAACCAGGGTCGTCGGATACAGTTGAAGTTTAGTAAGAAGCCGATTGATGTTTTCGAATGAAATTTAATTTGGTAAATGAACTGTTTGTTTTCTATTAATGAAATTAAATTTTATTCGAAAATATCCATCGATTTATTATTAAACATCTACTATATCCGCCGACCCTGGTTATTTATCTCCTCTGGTTACGGGGACGTTTTATTCGTTGTTACACTTTTCTAAGTCACGTGACACACCCGACTGACGGTGACTGTACTTACAATATGGGAACTGTATTTCCAAATCCAGCGAGAAATGTGCCGGTTTTTTTTATTAAGGATCAATGTTGTGAACAAGAGTTAGAATAGAGAGATACAAAATGATGTAAGATGAGATACAAAATGATTTCATCCCATCCTTTTGTTTTCAATAGTCGCTTATGCGAATTATTTTGCGAACGCCTCATTTATTAGTGTGATTCTCAAGTTAGGGCTCGTACACATATAGGTCCGTTTTTACTAGATCCGTTTTAACGGATCAGAATTGGCCGGAGTGACATGATGCCCGCGTGGTGGTTTAAGGCCCACTCCCTCTCACAGAGAGGAGGCCTGTGTCCCAGCAGTGGGAACATTATAGGCTGATTATGTTATGTGTGTGTGTTATGATTACTGAATCCGGAATACTGTTTTGTGTGTGAACTCGCTCATACAACTACATACGCCATCAAATAACGGACCTGTAAAACGGATCGCTATGTGTACGAGCCCTAAGTTAGGCATGTGGCATTGAGCCTGTGTTGTCTTGTAGTTATAGTCATCCGCAAGTCTATAATTACCATTTGTCATTGATAGCGCTCTTATGTCAAAGCAGTAAGGCGGTTTTTGTAATTCAAGTTTTAGCACTGATGTCCGTTATGTTTGGAAAATTGGCACACACTGGCTACTGAGGCATTAAAATTTGAATATCTTTTCTACCCTTTTCCAGAATACAAGCTCAAATTAGACACAGTCATAAAAAGAAAATATTCAAATATGTACGGACGCCAGCACATCAAGCTACTACAGTCTGTCAAATTTCTGTAATAGATTTTCAACTTTATCGCTAAAGAATAAGGTTCAAAATTTCAGTTTCGGGTAGCTTGATGTGCTGGCGTGTGTGCATTTCAAGAATGGACAAAGCTTTAGTACCAACCTAACAAACAAAATGAATCCTCGTAAAAGTGTACAATATACTTGTTTCATCAGAGTTTGTATGAGTATGTTGGTAACAAAAGTATCGTGATCTTTACGAGTTGCCGTTTTGTTATGTTTTTATATCATTCGTTCTGTCTCGAAAATAATATCAATACTTATGTGTTAGTATTATTTGTGGCCTAGATTCTAATAACTGCCTCGCTTATAGCCTACCGATTCTAAGTAATAAAACAAATATTTTGCTCCGACTGTTTGTTTATCTTTTCTAGTGGTAGCTACCTCCCGGCTGTCATTTTTAGATCTTTGACAGTTGTTACGGGTAATCAGAAGCCCAAAAGTCTGACAGCCAGTCTTACCAAGGGGTATCGTGTTACCCAGTAACTGGGCTGTGGAGGTCAGATAGGCAGTCGCTCTTTGTAAAATACTGGTATTTCCTTAAAAACCCTTTCTTAGTGGATGCCTACTCTTCACAAAGAACACACGCGGTTTAGGCTGTGCGTTGATATATCAATCAGTCAGTCAGGATTTGGAATTTTATACATATATATAGATAAAAGGTTACACACCGATTTCTCTCTTTCAGTCGTCAGTAATTTGACTTTCGAAAGAAGAAGACAAAGCCTTGTGTAACTATACAGGCACTATACAACGTTTATTAGTAAGGGGTTTAACATGAAAATAGAAGGTACCTAGCTTCTTAGTCTGTTCAGTTAACAAGTAGGTTAAGTGCTTCCAAAGTGTTTTCTATACATTTTTATCGCTTAGTGCTTAAGAAAATAACCTAGGCTACATTAAACCAACTTTTTCTCCCGTCTTTGCAGTACTTAAACTTTTCTTAAGAGCTCAGCAGCTTACAAAGGAGGTAGGGATGGGAATCTACCTGGGTTTATTCCGTTAACGGGATATTTCCCGCTAAATATCCGGGTGTTTCCGTCTTAGTATTTTTTTATAATATATAGTATTTTTTTTAATCTAAAATGGTTTATAAATGTAGATTGTCCAGTATTGTAACAGATTGTCTGTAGGTACTCCAATTTTTTATTTTTACATGTTGTAGTTGTAATCTTTTTAAAGTGATCACGATTCCCTGACGAAATAATGAAAACACCTGCCATACGGGTATTTACCGAATAAACTACCCGGTATTTTATCCGTTGCCCATCTCTGCAACAAAGCATAAAAGAACACAGTTCCACTATAAACGTGAACTTACTTCAACATTCCGATCTAAACAAACAATAGAATCACATTCCATTCTAATATTGGATGTCCGTAGCATACGAGATTCGTAGCAGCATCGAGTCGGAACGCTACGTGACCGTAGCGGGGCGCATAGCATTTCGCTACGAGGCTACGATTGCTACGAACCTACGATGTAATCTCGGATTTCGCCGCGAAAGGGTGGAGAGATTTGTTACAAAATATGTTGGTTTATTTATGTTTTCGATGAATATTTGCTGAATTTTGGGCCAAAGATGTTTGAACTTCTTGCCATCGATACACTGAACTTTATGCCATCGATACGATACGCTTAGATGAGGAATGTTTATAGATTTTGGATAATTTATGTTTAGTTATTGAGAACATAAACTCACGCTTTCTTCCCATGGGTGTAGGGAAAAACTATAGAATGCCACTTACTACGATCCATCCATACAAGCGATAAGGCCGCCCAATGTATGTTTTGTATTAATAATAGTATTTTTTTCTGTTATGTTTTTTCTGGTGTACAATAAAGTATATATAAATAAATAAATAATACCTCTTTTGCTTCGGTTACGTTCAGATGTAACACGCACGCCGGTTGCGAGTACTACGCACACGACCTTTCTGAAGAAAGTCACGAATAAGGTCACTTCACTTGTCGTTCTAGGGCGTCCCCTCCCGGTGTTCCCGATCACATCTGCCTTGCAAAACTATGTACAATTGTACATAGTTATATTATCTCAGTAGTTGCATTCGATCAACGCGTATTTCGTGATAAAGTGTAGGAATTATGTCAATTTGGACATTTCTTAAGTCTTGTCAAATCTTATATTATAAAAATCTCGTGGCACAGTGTTTGTTATCGAACTCCTCCGAAACGGCTTGACCGATTTTTATGAAATTTTTTGTGTATATTTGGTAGGGTTGAGGATAGGTCGTAGGTATTTTTTATACCTCTAGATGATAAGGGTGGCCCTCTCCAGACTTTTTTTTAAATCGAAATTTATGCGGTTGAAACCGCGGGGTGCGGCTTGTATATATGTATATATCCATGGGCTATGAACCACTTGTAATCAGTTACTAACTAAACTGTGGTATTTGAAACTGTGGCGTTGAAAAAAGCATTATTTATTTATTTATTTTATTATTTATGTACACACAGTAAAATACATAAGGAAATTATTATCTTATATTAAAGAGTTAAATATAACGGGCGTAAAACTACCCTTCACGAAGCAGAGAGACACTTTTTCTTCTCGTAACTACGATCACATTTTTTATAGTGGACCATACCTGGGTACCTTCTGGTTGCTGAATTTTGAATTTGAATTCAATTTTTGTGACGCTTGAAAACTAATTCAGGTTTTTGGTCGATAATATGTAGGTATAATTCAATCATGATTCGAAAGACACGTAGCGCCATCTAGCGTCCTAAAGCAAATATGACTTTCGAAAGTTATTGTTCTTTCTCTTGGGAACAGGTTTTTTTCTGAATGAAAGGTACCCTATGTCCTTTCCTGTACCCCCGCCAATGTATATGCAAAATTTCATGATGATTGGTTCAGTGGTGTAGGCGTGAAAAGGTAACAAACTTACTTTCGCATTTATAATATTAGTTAGAATGTTATGGCATGTCCATGAACCAAAAATTCGATAACATAACATCTACCAACCCGCACTGGGCCCGCGTGGTGGATTACGGCCCGCTCCCTCTCCCAAATAGAGAGGCCTGTGTCGCAGCAGTAGAAACATTATGGGCTGATTAATTAAGTTATAATCTTCACTATAACTTAATTAATTTATCACACTAATTAATTATCGAGTTATGTAGGGGTGACATTTTGCTCTGTATAGCGGTAAGTAAATTAACGATGAACTCATGACTTGATAAGAAGTAAAGTGATTAGTGTTAGATGTTCAATAGAAGCTGTGTAATAATGACAGCCTGTAATCATGTCATCTCTACCCTACTAGGTTGAATGAAAACTGTTTGGATTGAAGTTTATATTGAAACATTAAATCTGCAGCCATTTTATACAGTTAAATATTTCCTTAAATTATTAATATTTAGGTAGTTCAATATTTCACTAAAAAACCCGTCCTTATTCTCTTAAAACTTATGATGAACAACTTTTCAAATTAATGAACTTCTAAAAATAAAAATGCGCAATGTTTTAAATAAATGGGCTTATTTTTAAATGTCCGGCCTTTTCTCACAGTTGGTCGCGGTAACTAAGGTAGGGTATCACGAGCAATTGGGTTAGATTAGGTTAGAACTGTCACCAACCACGCGCGAGCTGAGCGAGTGAAGCGAGCGGTGTTGCGGCAGCCGCCTGCGAGCGAAACATCCAAGTTGGTCGCAGTTACTTGGCTATATCCGATCGAAACTTCTAACCAGCTCGGAGTCTCGAATCGTTTGTGCGACACGAGCCACCCATTAATAATTGTATTTAAGGCGGAGGTTCCAGAAAACGGTCAAAAAGTTGGTTTTTTAAAGTAGTGTATATCTTAAACAATAAAAAAATTTGACGAAAAAAAAATAATATTTCCAAGTCTTATTTTAATACAGTGATGGAACTCAAATCATAAATAAATATACATTAATGCATCAAAAAAATGTTCAAATACACCTCTTAATTGTTTTTAAAAGCAGTTTATCCCTTCATTAACAATTTTAATTATAATTAAAAATATACCATTAAATGTCTAATACCAAACTGCATTCAGTGATGGGTTATTTATTATTAAATAGTTTTTGTAAATAGATAATTGCTTCATATTTGTAATAAATTACCACCGATGTGTCATCGCGCTTCTCTTTCTTTTCTATGCAGTCCGACAGTGACCGCGCTTTAGGTCATATTGTAGTCGCCTTAAGTAGGTACTTCCTTTCCCTTCCTTGCCAGCCTTCTTTTTGTTGTTATTTTTTATATTTTCGATCGTATTTGTGAACATTACTCATTTTAATTTTAATTCTACTTTATTTTATAACTTATCTTAATTTCTGTGCTAGTGTCGTGCAATTCTGTAAGTGACGAATTCACAATTCCTAAAACTGTATGTGATTATTGTTTTTGCATGTCTTAGTGAGTAAGTCGTTGAAGTGTCATATAAATAAATAAATATAATATTTGTAGGACCCCAAAATAAGAATGATTAGAGGTTCACAAAAAGAGACGCAATCTATACAGGGTTATCGGAAAAACACCAACAACCTCTTAAGAGGTCAGTGTACTCATCATTATGAACAACTTTTACTATGGGACCAAACCTGAAAACGCGAAAAAAAAAATCAGCTGTTCCCTACATTTTGACGAGTTAAACGAACGTAAATGTTGGGAACAGCTGTTTTTTTTTTCGCGATTTCAGGTTTGGTCCCATAGTTAAAGTTGTTCATAATGATGAGTAGAGTGGCCTCTTAACAGGGTGTTGGTGTTTTTCTAATAACCTTGTATGTTAGAGTGTTCAATCAACATTTATTTTATTTTATAACATCCATGTAAGCACGACGTATCAAGCTATACATTTCCGTAGTATAAGCTGATCTCTCATTTATACTAAAAGCCTATAAAATGCGAGGTTAACTAAAACTGGAAAATATACATTTCATTTCAAATTATGCTTGATGTGGCGTCGTGTGTACCACAGCATTTTACCTATATGTCACAAACAAATAATTTTGAATTTGAATACTTTTAGGAGCGTGAAGGATGCCGGTAACATAATATGCAAACACTTCTAATATACATATTATGTTAATGGCATCCGACGACGGTATTATTTACAAGTCTCTTTACATGTCGCCTAAAAGATACGCGGCGACATGTACCTAAATATGATGGTGAGTGTTTTGGCAAGAAAATATCCTGAATAAACCCGTACTTAATGGTCTCAACACGACACGCGCGTGGGTTAATTAACTGTAAGTTTTTTGTCTTTAAGAGAAACATTTTTTCGTTCCAGAAATGTAGGGTAAAATCTATTTAGGGATATTAGAAAATGATGTCGGGAGTCGGTGTCGTTGGGTTCGCATTTTCGTTGTTTGGCACCGACTTCCGAAATTAAAGTTACTTTTCACTATGCAGTGTCTTTTTTGGAAGTCGGTTGTTTTTTTTTTTATAAAAAAGTTTTTTTTTTCACTTTTAAGTACTTAGCCCACACAAATTCGTATAACATCACTTGCTATGTAAACATCAGTGACAGGAAGTCATTATCAATATAAACTAAGTGGCAAAAATACGTATTATTTTGAAGCTAACTCAAAAACTACACAAGCAAAGTTAATACAATTTATATAAGACTACCCCTAAAGCATACCCTATAAGTACATTACAAAATGATTTTTTGAAATCGATTTACAATTGCCGGAGATATCGCGTAACAAACATACAAAAAAAACACACACAGTCGAAGTCGTGAGAACCTCCTCCTTTTTGAAGTCGGTTAAAAAGCGTACACCTACGTTCCTATAAACACAATTTTATTACCAATGGTAGCAATTTTAATAATTCCTAAACTGATATAAATAGATTTGTAAGCTAATTTTACCTGTGACAGTTATCTCCATATGGGAGGGTCTACTATGCAAAGCTATGAGGTCTTTGCTTCATTTTTGGTACAAGATACAAGAGCTATAATCTAAACCAATAACGGTCCGTGAATTATAAAAACCGGCCATAAATAAAACAGTCAGTTACCTATCAAAAGGGGTTTCCTCTAAAAGTAATTAATCATCATCAGTAATTAATCATCATCATTCATAGAGTTCATCGCGCAGTTAGGTACTGTTATAATAAAATAATAATCCCCTGACCGATTTCGTTCACGGTGGCCAATCTCAACGGAGATTAGCCAGGTTCGCAGGAGATATTATAGTGCACAGGTGTGCGCAAACACAGGTGTACTCTCTGTTCCTTGACTCTCGTAGTCCGATGCGACGGCAATCCGACACGACCGGGGAGAGATCAGGCGCAGGACCAACGGCTTAACGTGCTTTCAGAGGCACGGGGGTATCACACCACCAACTTCCGAACTCCGGGCTGGTACTGAGAATTTACTAATGGAAAAACCCAATAACCCTTTGCCCGACCTGGGAGTCGAACCCAGGACCCCTTGCACAGCAGTCGCGCTTGCGACCACGAGACCAATAGGGCAGTCCAGTTACTGTTACCTCATGTATGTAACCTATAGATTTAGATATCTATCCATGATGTACAGTCAACATAAGAGATCAGTATGCAGGGTCGTCGGATATAGTTGAAGTTTAGTAAGAAACCGATGGATGTCGTCGACTGAATTTGATAAATGAGCTGTTTGTTTATAAAATTAAATTCGAGAACATCCATCGGTTTCTTACTAAACTTCCAACTATATCCGACGATCCTGCATACTTATCTCTTTTGTTGACTGTACATTATTATGTATCTCTTTGAACCCTCGTCAGAACGTACAGTTTCTTGTACACTTCGTACTTTTCATACAAAAAAAAAAATACTTGTACATGTCCATTCAATGCGACTTTATTTACGTTTATTTTTGACATACCATCACGCCTATATTCCCCAGAGGTTTAGGCAGAGATGTACAGATGCCAGCACACCAAGCTACCCGAAACTGTCAAATTTTCCCAATCTACTTTGAACCTCATGGTTAAGCGATAAAGTTGAAAATCTATTAAATACATATTGTAGTAGCTTGATGTGCTGGCGTATACTCAAATTTCGCCAGTTATTTAGTCCCATATATTAGATGGCGAGCCTAATTTTTATTTTTAAACTAGCTCCTGCCCGCGACTTCGTTCACATGAAATTTCTTGTTTCCCCGACCCACCCCGTCGCATCGCATCGCCTGCTACTTCGCTTTTACTTAGCGTTCGTTTTGTTTTTTTTTTTTTTGATCGGCTCCTAAGAGCACTAGCATGATGTTAGCGTAGCCTATAGTCTTCCTCAAGAATTTGGCTATCAAATGCAAAAAGAATTTTTCAAATCCGACGGGCAGTTCCAGACATTAGCGCGTTCAAACAAACAAAATACAGAACCTCTTTTTTTGAAGTCGGTTAAAAACAAACAAGTTCTTCAGTTTATTATTAGTATTAGTAACTATAGATAAAGAAAGATGACTTTACAAAAGTGGGGCTATGAGTTTTTGAGCAGAGAATTTGACTGTGTATCATCCATGAACTAATCAACAAATCTGGCGAATTAAATAAACTGACGACTGAGGGAAACTGGCCAGTGATACGCGGACTCAGAGATTGTCAATAGATGGATTTATGGAAATTCATTTCGCGTTGCTGACATTGAGGCTGATAAAATACAAACACAGGACGCCTGTACACAAAGGGCACACCAAAGCATTGACATCGATTTACCCGAGGGTATCCGTGCATCTGTTCATATAGGTATCTATACCATAGCAGATATGTACGCCACTGGCCGAAATGAAATGGATTTCGAGGAAAAGTAAAATGAAATAGCGCTGTTTTTTTTTAATTTAATTTTTATTGCTGAATGGGCCTGCTCTTGACACGCCTAATGAAAAGCGATGGATGAGGTCTATGATGGAACGAGCGTGCCCAGAAGATGCCTGTTCACTCTTGCTTTGAAGGCAGACGGGTTAAATGTGGAGACGCTGGCAGAGAGTACCACACTTTAGCTGTGTGCATAGTAAAGGAGAAGCGCTGAGTGCGACTGGTCGGGATATCAACCAAGTGCGGATGGTACCCTGTAGTAAAAGGGCGATGGTGGGATCAGGTCGTGGAGCTCCTGTGCACACAGCATATTAATAGATCCCTATTTCGATACCACAGACAAAATCCACAAACTCGTAACACCCTTTAAGTGGGGGCTTAAAACGCAGCTCATTCCTGAAACATAAGGCAATTAATATTAATCTGAAGACGCGTGGATTATTCCACGCGTCTCCAGCCTTTGTTTGATGGATAACAATTTCTATTTTCGTCTCAAGGGCGTAATGTATTATGTTCTCAAGAGATATTATAGGTGTAAATGTATTAAATTTGTAATACTGTGGTAAACAGACGATTTATTTGCACAAAGGACATTGGGTACATTGTTCTATACAGGGTGGGAGTGACATCGACACGCAAACTAAAACCATGTATTCAGCACTTGTTTCTAGACCTCGTAGGATATAAATTTTTTGGCGATTATATAAAAGGGGTTAAATATAATAACCACCAAAAAAATATACTAAACACCAAAAAATTAAGTCTAAAACTACAATAGTTCTAGCTGGGCACCCCGAGGTTAGGTTTGGTTAGGTTACTCTAAACCCTTTAAGGTGCTCTTACACGGCTCCGTCGACATAGGATGCAAGAGCGAGCAAATAAGAATACAAATACCTTTACCTAGGTATTTTACAATAAAATGGAGTTTTAATTTTGGTGATCATTTAGTATTTTTGGCAGTAAAAAGTGTTTTTTTGATGTAATATTTTACTTTATCTGGTGATAAGTTAAACATAAGCCTAAGTATATAAAATAGCAGATTTTGCTTTTGATACCCGACGAATACTTGGCACTGGGGGTCTAGAATCATGTGCTGAATTCATGGTTATTTTGGATTTGGGATCGGCAAATGGCAAATAATGAATGTTTGCTCGTCATTAAGATTTAAGTAAAGTACACAGTCACCTGCCTCTTTAGTAAGTGGTTGCCAACCTTGGATGTCGGCAACCAAGATTTGATACTTAGCCAAAGTCCAAGGTCAAAGTCCACGATTCAAAAATGATATCGAAAGTTTCGTTAGCACTAGTAACACAACATTGACAATAATTTGTAATTTGGGATTGGGCCTGCTAAACCGCCATGATTTTAGTTTAGCTCTCATTAAATACGGCTTAAACCATGAAAAGGTCAAATGTAAGACGTGTTGGCATGAAATTAACGATAAAAGCTCATTAATATCGACTCATTAATCTAAAACCCAACACATACAATTATACTCTTAAAAGATTAACCAATAACGCCTTGTTTTCGTTGAACAGATCTAACTATAATACCAGTCTGTAAAGTTTGAAACTACAGCGCGTTAACGTGCCATCGTAAAATAAACTTTATTAGTATTTTATTGTGATTTCCTTTTCAATAGCTGTCGCCAGCCATCGAGCCGAACATACGTATCAGCTTTAATACGGACAAGTAAATAATTTTATGTAAGTACCACATAGTTTGTTGGTCTAAAATAAAGCCTCTAGGCTCGTTGCTAATTGGTTAAAGAGATGATGTCTGTGGTGTGTCCACACAAATCGACGTCATGATTTGGATGGCTAACCGCTTACACATGAAAGTAATACCTCTGACATTATATACACACAAATTCTACAACATGGCATAAAAAATTAAAAAGGGGGAAAGAATCACAGGGCATCAAAAAATTCGTCCGCATTGTTGTCAACAGAAAAAGTGCCCAAAAGGCTGGCAATATTGCCCCGTTGTATGGCGATGTTAATTCATTGGCGATTATATTCGTCTCGACGAGAAACTTCTAAACCTGCCACCAGTACCAGGATATCGGAACAGAAATGAAGCTCGTAACAAAAAAGACTTTATATAGTTTCCATTTCATTCCAATAAAGTAACTTGCTTCCATAGGCTCAATTTACACCGCCGCAGCGTTCTGCGGCGGTGTAAATTGAGCCTATGGAAGCAAGTTGGATTGAGTTTTCGTAATAGCAATATGAACTTTATGTCAATTGTCTAACGTACAAACTAAATACGAGCTTGTTACTGCGGGAATTCCCGAGAATGCGCGATAATTCTCCAGAAGATACGCGACCTGTGCGTATGGGTGTATCTAATTTCCCCTGTTCCATATATCCCTACTGATGTATCTCCACTGGTAGGGATATTTGGAGAATTTATCCAATTATCGATACCGGTAGGGATTTATGCGTTACAGTATTGACATAAAGTTCATAATGCTTTGTACAAAAAAAATCGCTTCCATTCCGTTCCGCGGCGGTGTAAATTGAGCCTTAGACTACGGCCGTGCTCCCCGACAAAGCCAAGCCCGATCCTTTTAATAAACTATATAGACGAACGAAACGTATGTACAAATATATTTTCAGGTCGGTAATTCCAGGAGTCATGTGTCTCTAGGGAACAATACATTCAGCAAGACTAGGCTGCCTTACTCTTTCCCGTGATTTAAAATCGATTACTCTTTTGAGAGTAATTAAGGCTAATGTTAGTCCCTGTAATACCTAAAAGACTTTGGCCAATTTGTTCCAGGGTTTATAAACTTCAACTATTAGCAAAAAACAATTAATCATTGGCTTGAAGTTGTGAACCCCACAGTAATATACTTAGTTTGGGAAAGTCAGCAATCTGCCTGATGGATATAGCTACCGCGTGCCTAAAGATGCCTCTCACATTGTGCTTGGTGCGTGTTAAGTTTATTCTTTGGATAAATTCATTCCGACTACAGATAGATGGAATGAATTTATCCTAAGAACAAACTTAACACTGGGTGTTGAAAATCATGTTCTCCCATACATTGCAACTGTAAATTTAAGTTGTTCGACTATTACTCGTAAACTTGTAAAGCCTACTTAGCTGTGATAGTTTTCCTTTTTATATACTAATGCCGCGAATTTTTTCATATAGGTATCCAGAAGCAAACATTTAGTTGACGATGGGAGGGGGGGGGGACACTTGACTCTCAAATTTCACAAACGGATCCCTGAATCGAAAAATGGTTTTCACTAAACCGCAATATTTTTGAAAAAAAAATTCCAACGATATTCCCACACAATGGATGAATGGACGAGAAAAAAATACAACTAGCTTTCTAGTGCTAAGAGTCTCTGAGCTAAGCTGCGGACAGACGGACACGGCGAAATTATAAGGGTTCCTTGTTGACTACGGAGCCCTAAAATCAGAGTATGCCGGATGCATTGCCAATACCAAAGACAAAATATCTCATGTGTCCAACTTCACCGTAACCAATGCCTTCCTTTCATAGACATGGGCCAAAAATTCAAAGACGTGTGACATTCATCAACCCGCGTTGCATTTCAGCCCAGTCCCTCTCACAGAGAGGAGGCCTGTGTCCCGGTCGTAACATTAAAGGCTGATTTTGGTTATGATCATGCACTCTTTTCAAATCGGAACTTAGTAGCGGCTTATGTTACAAATAAGTACCAAGAAGTCTTTTAAAAAAAGTTCTACTACGCAACTCACAAGTTAAGGTTCCGAGTGAAATAAAGTAATGAAACGAATGAATGAAATAAACCAACAGAAATAAGTCCGAAAGTATTGATAAAAAAGAAACACAAAAACTCAGACACAACCCTTTAAAATTCACCAGTTCTGTAAAATCTTGTTTCCACTTTCAGCCAGAGAGTTCTCCAGTTCAACTTTTCAAGCCATTTTCACATTAACTAATATTCAATCTTCTGTGAAACAAAAGGGTCTTTTAACAAAAAGTTACGTGTGTTCTTAAAGAGACATTCCCTGTTTTACATAGAATATTATTAAGATTTATTTTAGCTCATTTTTCTGTTTGTACTTTCTTACGTAAGTGCAAAATGCTGTCAACTTGAATAAGGTTTCGTTCATACTTTATATCTGTCTGTACTCTATAGCTATTTTTTTTAAGCTGAAGAATTTGTTTGTTTGAACGTGCTAATCTCTGTAACTACCAGTCGGATTTGAAAAAATAATTTTGCATTTGATAGCCCAACCCTTGAGGAAGGTTATAAGCGATCTATCATTACGCTACAATACTTAGGAGCCGAGGAAAAAGAAAAACAGTCACTAATAATGCTACGCGAAAACGAAGTAAAAGTGCGGGCGGCCGATAAGATGCGACGCGGTAGGTCGGAGGCCGAGGAAGTTTTATAAAAAATGTGACTGTTATTTTAGTATATTGTATAATTGTGTATCTTACAAATTCCACGCGAACGAAGTCGCGGGCAGATTCAGTTTCGTTATACAATGCAGATTTATTTTTGGACGTGGTTTTTGTGCGTAAATTTATAACTGTTGTTCGGGGTTGATAAGGGTGTCACCATACTGTGAATGGACGTGTCAATTCATAATTTATGTGTGTGAATTTATTTTTAAAAGCTACGTTGAAACGCCGAAAAGAACGGGATGTTTTTATATAAATTGTTTATTTTCTCGCGCTCTGTTTTGGGTAAACTTAACCTAACGTAACTTCACGCAATCACACCTGAGGGGCCATTCTCGTAATTTTAAAAACATTCACAGTCTGATCTCAGTCTCAATCTGTCAAAAACACCTCTAATTTTCCTACATATTGACAGGTTTTTGGCATTATTTTGTTTGTCGCCGAGATGAGACTGCCACTAGATTTTGAACGTTTTAAATTACGAGAATTGGCCTTCTGTAATCTCCGTACGGTTTAGTAGAGGTGTACATTTTTGGGTATATTAGGTACTACATATTAATGTGCATTTTTGATAAGCCTGAACTCATTATTTAGCTTAGAAAGGTTGTTTCCAGAAATATTAGTATAATGCATCATTGTAGAGCACGTGGAACTCGGCGGGACGATTTGGGCCAAATTATCTGACAATGGACCTCATTAGTCCTGGAACTACATAGGTATCTAGAAGCCTCGTAGGAGGCCTTTAACCAGCTGTGGGATGATACAAGCTGACAGTAACCAGCCAGTTATAAGTTAGGTTGTAAAGCTTTCCCTGTCCTAATATTCTGCTGTGCTCGACAGGGTCCGTAATGATCTCATTACTTATACTCCTTAGACGTTTACCGCGGTCGGTCCGTGGATGGGTGACCCTCTTTACAAAACGAAACTGTCCGTAGGGGTTCGGCATGTAAAGATATTAAAACCCGATGGTCCCGGCTGTCATTCGTGGATCTTTGACAGTCATTACGGGTAGTCAAAAGCCCGAAAGTCAGACAACCAGTCTTACCAAGGGGTATCGTATTACCCAGTAACTGTATTGTGCAGGTCAGATAGGCAGTCCCTCCTTGTAAAATACTGTTATTCAGCTGCGTCTGGTTAGACTGGAAGCCGAACCCAATATATTTGGGAAAAGGGGCTAAGCAGATTGATTAAACACCTAAATGTACCAACCATGGACATATTTCTATGGTACGGACATATATTGATATGCAAAAAATGTTTCAGAATTTAGCTAATTGCTAATACTCAATCTTTACAAAAGGGACGGCGATTCAAAACCCATGTTCCGAAGTCACAACCTCATATTACCGCGTTAATTGTAATGAAAATGCGCTTTGCTCAAAGCTTCCAGCCGTGCACTGCGATAGTCGGATAACTGACATATTAGCCCGAATACTATGTTTGTCGGGCAATTCGGACATCGCACAACGATGCTAGGGCCATTAGCCGGGTTATCTCGCCGTGCAGCCATGTGTGATAGTTATGCGAAGCGTTCACGATTGTGTATTACAGTTTGACTGTGACTTAATTGTCTATGGTTTATTTGTAGTCTAGTACGATGTCATTGTGACGGCTTTAAATACAGCTTTTTGTTATATCTACATATCTGCACACATCAAAACTGACAAGTAGTCGCTGATGATGCGACATCGGGTATGATTTTTGTACAATCAAATTCAATAAAAACGCGCTTCCGCGCGGGGAATTCGGTTCCGTTTCCCGCGCCCCGTCGCGCTAAACCGTTGGGTCTAGAAGCCTAACATTTTGCACAAATAGTCCTTATATAACGAAGATAAGCACTAAGTAAGGCTTTTTAAAAATTTACCCCCTAAAGGCGTTAAATAGAGGAGGACCCGGTTTCTGGAGCGACTTTCCCGATGATGTTGGTTGACTAGCATTAAACACACGTAGCTTTGCTGTGACACTATCTTCACGGAATACACCATGGTGAGGTAGAAAATCATTAGTCGGTGCTGTGCAATATTCAACGCGAGTCATGTGTCCTAGCCATAGGCATTCTTTCATGAAATCATTATACATCTGTTTGTACTGACTATTGCGTTCAAGTTTTCTTTCTAGTGACAGAAACCGGTCTTTAGCGAACCTTTAGCGATTTCATAACTATCACTGAGCTTATTTATCGAGTCTTTAAATCGAGTCTTAAGCAGTATGCGCACAGAAAACCGACCATCGGCTTGTAGCGGTATCTAGAACGCCACATGCGAACAACGCGTCATACTGACGTCACGCAAAATCCTGCATCTCGCAAGCAGAGTTTACCGAGCAACTAGCATAGATGCATGAATTATCAGGCAGCTGCCCGGCAGACACAACACCTCCTGGTCAGAGGATCCTCCCTTTTCTATAGAGTATGAGTGAACTTTATACCCTGTTCCTCATACCTCTATAGGCTAAACGTTTAGTTGTATCTATAAATAATTTCGTATGACACTTCCCCTATCTCCCAAAATGTTCTTAACTGTACCCCAATTTCTAAAGTTTGAGTAAAAGTAGATAACATTGAACAGGAATAATGCGCCTAGGTTTAAATTGAATGGGGCCAGCGACTATCCATCCTAGATCCATCCTAGCTTGGTGTTTTGGAGATGAGGTCCATTACTTAAGCGAATTCTGCCTTCGATTAATAAAGCCCAAAAATGATCAACCCCTAACAATAAATCTATTTTGGACGGATTTCGGTGAGTAGGGTCTGTTAGACGTAATCCGTTAGGTATTTAATGAGTTAGAATTAATTTCAAAAGTAGGCATCATATTAGTGATTGTGGGTAGGATTAATATGATAACTATTTAATTTCACATAACTGAGTGGAATGTGAGACCGTCTGTCCCACTCTAAGAGTTTGGAAAAATAATCGTATTTTTTGCCGATGAGAAATCCCAACGGGCACACGGCTTCTTGTTAAATGAAGTCGTAAAGCTCAACCAATACCTAAGTTATTTCAACATTAATCAGATTCATTATCGAGCATACGTAGTGGCCAAATCTCATGCGAATACGATTCTATCTGTGGTTTGTACTTTAATTACTAAAAGCAATCGATGATTATTTGTGGGGCAATAAATTGCCCAAATAGCTTAAATTCCCAATGTATTGTCTATTTGTGTTAAGTGTGGTCTTAATTATGTTATTGGCTAGTTCAAATATTCTATTCAGGCTTGGTATTTAGTCAAGAGTTATGGGTATGCTTGTAATCTTGTATTCCCCAAAGGGTCCTAGGTAATAATGCCGAACTAATTTTAGTATTGCTGGTTTATTGGAGAACACTTTATTTTAATAGAATGCATTGTATTTTATTGCACCAGTGTTACAAACCAATGTTACAAGTATTACCTTACCGTCGGTTTGTAGCTGTTAGCGATCATCATTTGGATCTCTACGGCGGTCCCCAAACTAGGCGGTGCCTCTATCTTGGGGTTGGGGACCAGAGTTGTGATACATAATGCTCTTTACCACTGCAGCTTATGTAAGAGTAGGTAAGTAATTGCAAACGATTATATAAAACTAAATAAAATATTGAGATCAAAGTGAAAGTAAAACTTAAATCATAAATTGTTAAAAACAGAAATAGAAATAGCAGGTCTTTTTAGGGCTCCGTCAACAGGACCCTATTACTAAGGCTCCGCTGTCCATCCGTCTGTCTCTCTGTCACAGGGCTGGATAAACTTTAACAGAGTGTGACCAAAAAATAAAATTAAGTTGAAAATTAAAGGGATTTGTTAAGAGATTAAAGGGATTAATATAAAAATTAGAAGGAAAATTAAAGAAAGTTAAAAATAAAAACGTGTTTTTTTTAATGTAGTGTTAAATATTGTAAGGTGGTACGGAATCCTTCGTGTGCGAGTCCGACTCGCACTTGGCCGGTATTTTTTTATATTGTGTTCTGTCATCATTTAAAGTAAAAAAAAAAAACTAAGCAGTGGTGGCCCAGTGATAACGGCCGCGACTTAAGAGTTGTAGGTCGTAGGTTCGAACCCAGTCAGACGCTTTGCTTTGTGTAAATTATATAATCACCACTGCTCTCAAAACGATGGAAGGAAAACATCGTGTGGAAAGTGGCATGTCCTAGACCCAAACATTCGAAGACATGTGACATCTACCAACCCTCACTGGGCCCGCGTGGTGGATTACGGCCCAATCCCTCTCACAGAGGGGAGGCCTATGTTCCAGCAGTGGTCATTATTGGCTGAGTATGTAAGGAAAGAAAGAAAAAATGGTGTGTATGTCACAGAAATAGATGCATATAAAAATTATAAGTAAACTGGAATAAAAAATAAACAAAATATAATGTTGAAGGAATAACTCTTTATGATTTCTTAACTTTATGAAATATAAAGAAACTTGTTATTATTTTTGTAACCGTTCTAGTTAAGATCATCTTTGTTTGTATTCTAAGAAAACAAATAAGTAAGTCAGAAGTTAATCAGTATTTTAATAAGATAAAAACCGTTCACATTTTACAGCCCAAAAGTAGGGTAATGAACGCTGACGAGGCAAGAAGTGACTGTAGCCAAAAAATAAATCCGCTTCAAGCAAGTAATGGAGCCGCTTTTTTATACCCTGATTTGTGTCCATTAAAGTCGGTTAAAAAGATAAGGAGTAGGTACGGTTTTTTGTCTCGGTAGGAAAATCAAAAGACAAGCATGATAATCGTTTTTGTTTTGTTTTTTAACATTTTACATAGTATGCATGCATGTGGGAGTAAATTATACGTCTATTTATGACGTGTGATAGATAGTAACTATAGGTACGGAATACCTATGATTGTGCACAATAATAAAAAGAAGTTGCAATTGACAACATTTCAAACCTGACACGACCTTAAAACAAAAATACTATTTCTTTATTTTCGTATCCTGAGTTCAAATATACTTTTATTTTATTTTTTTATTTCTAAATTTCTGAGAAAAAAAAATAAAAATCAAAAAACAGGTCATGACGTCACATAAACGGCGGAATGAGGTAGTTACCTTTGCGCATTCCAATGTCTTTGATTGAAAACATTATATCAAACAAGACATGTCAATGTCACCTAAGAAGTGTAACTAGAAAACAAACTAAAAAACTGAATTGAATTCAACAATATTTTTTCCCATCAACTCGACACGCTGCTTACTGTTAATATTATCAATTTTTGATTGATATTTCGCCAATAAAATGGATCCCAATGAAAAATATACGCCAATGACGGAACCAAAACAACGACTGAGACAAGTGACATCTAACAGTTTTTTTGACGGGTCACAATAAAGCAAAGGTAATATCGCCATTCTACCGTCATCTGGCACTTACGTCTTTTTAGAATACACCGAATTTCAAAGTTAAAATTATGAATGAAATGTACATAATTTCGAAAAACGAAAAAATATGGGTGCCCTAGATTTGAATTTACTTTTATATAACGTAATAATACATGCAGGTTAAAAATATGAAATGTTGTCAATTCCGGATCTTTTGTTCCAGATCTTTTTTCTTCGTCTATAAATAGTATGAAATAAAGTTGATGTTCGCGTGTGTCTATCTGACCGCGTGGTTCTTCTAAACCACACAACGGATTTCGGCGGTAGGTACCAAGGTAACCGACACATAGCCCGAAGAATTGCGAGCCTTAAGTGGCAGTGGGCAGGTGCTCGCAGTACAGACATCCGATGGGGCCGAAAGGTTCTGGAGTGGCGACCGTGTACCGGAAGACGTAGCGTTGGAAGGCCTCCCACAAGGTGGACTGATGGCCTGGTTATGGCCGCAGGAATCCGCTGGATGCGAGAAGCACAGAACCGGTCATAGTTGCGGTGCTTGGAAGCCTACGTCCAGCAGTAGACGTTTTTTGGCTGAAATGATGATGATAAATTAAGTTAAAGAAATCTCGTTGGAGCAGGGCAGGTCGTTGGTGCTACATTATCTGATCATACCTACATAATACATCACACTTCACACTAATATTATAAAGGCGAAAGTTCGTGAGTGTGTGTGTTTATATGTTTGTTACTTCTTCGCGCTCAAACGGCTGGACCAATTTTGACGAAATTTGGTATAGAGATAGCTTGAGTCCCGGAAAAGGACATAGGGTACTTTTTATCCCGATATTCCCACGGGATCGAGACTTATGCGGGTAAAACCGCGGGGCGCAGCTAGTTGTATTATAATCTAGATACCATTATAACTTGAGCAATGATGACAGACAGGTGGACGGATGACTAAGCGAGAACAATAAGGCTTTGTTTTTGCGTCTTTTGTACGGAACCACACAACAAAGGATAGTAAAGAGGGGACCATTTCTAACCGCCTTCATAAGAGCTTCCCTTGTTTTCCCATACACGACGTATTTAAGCATGAAATATTTTTTGCACGCAACTTCACCATCGTAGATTTAAGGAACCGTTTTTTTTTGGAAGATTGTTTTACCAATTAGCGCGACTGTTGAGCCCAGGTCAATTAAAATGTTTTATGTTTTCCTAACTGGAATTTCTCAGTAGCCGTTCGGAGTATGGGTTTATGCCCAGTTTATGGCAATAATCGAATCAGAAATGAAGAGATCCGCAGGAGAACCAAGGTTACGGTATAGCCCGACGACTTGCCAAATTTGTTTGGCAGTGGGCAGGGCACATTGCTCGCAGAACTAATGGCCGATGGGGCCGAAGTGTGCTTGGGGGAGGCCTATGTCCAACAGTGGACGTCTTTCGGCTGAAATCCCCCTATTACATGGGACCTAAACATAACTGGCGAAATGTGGGTGTACTAATAGGTACAGCTCTGTCTAACCCCTTGGGGATATAAGGCGTAATGTTATGTAAATTGAGGGTAATATATGTAACCTTATTGAATAATACATATATCCTTAATTAACAAAAATAACAAAATTAAAACCAAATTAACTAAAACTATACACAAACTAAAATTTAGCGTCGAAAAATTCATCCGCAACGCTGTCGACTGGTTATGTACCCAAGAGACTGGCGGCATTACCACGTTGTATGGCAATGCTTAGCCTTTGGCCAAGGTAAAAGCCAGCCTTTGGGTCACGGGAAGTGACAACCAGCCGTTTTGAAATTGAGGGTTGATTTTTATAAAAAAATTCAGTTTATTTAACACATTCACTGAATTTCACTGCGTTACGGGAAGTATTTGGTTGTAATTGAGTTCTGCTCTGTGCGGCAGCTAGTTGTCCTTGTTTTGCACTCCGTGCGGGGGTGATTTTTTCAAGTATTCGTACAAGTAAAAAAGAGACGCCTACATTGCCGGTGTCCTTGCTTGAAGTGTATTAAAATTTACGAATAAAAATGTACGGGAATTATTTTTTCGTAACGCACAGGAAGGTAATTATTTTACAACAGTGCGATACGGGAACTATTTGGCCGTATCCAAGACCTCGTACCACACTGAACGTGCGCGCGCGCGGAGTTTCAGTTAGTCGTAGTGCTGTGCCCAGTTAATACGTTTTTACAGAACGCAATATTTTATTCGTCACACTTAAGTAAGTAAATTGTACATAAACAATGATACGTTCACGTAAAAAACTTATTATGGGGAAAGGTGTAAAGACAGAAGGTAAAGAGGCTAGAAACATTATTGTGCAGAGTACTGGTTCCAGTTTACCGAATCCCAAACCATCTAGTACAAAAACGCCCAGTTCATTTTTTTTTAAGTCCATCAATAGGAAGGGAATTTCGTATATTAGAAGAAGTAATAATTAATTAGAATAAAAAGACTGATCCTGATTCATTATCCCTGGACAACATTTCTGTGAGTAATCTAGTACCAGCGCTCGAAACATCACTAAATTCTGAAATGGTGTCTGAACTGTTGTCAACACCCCGAAGTAAGTTTTCAAGAAATGAGTTTTCACAGTTTAATACACCAACGTGTTCTACATCTAGAAATACCGATGGAAATATTAAAATTTTCCAAACGTCAACTTCAAAACAATAAATAATAAATCTGAAACAAAAAAATATTTTACTTATTACGAGTACACCCCATCCCTAGCAATATGACTGTTGTATGCGCCACGACAAGTATTTTCCCGTAAAATCAATCATTTCCAAAAATACCTGTAACTTTTAAGATATTACTTAGAACCCCGTGCGACTGCAGCTGTGTATACACAGGGATGTAACCTATTGATTGGTACAACAAAAAAAATCTGCTGTGGACTTTCCATGTCTCTATGAAGGTTTGAAGTCAGGACTACGTACGGGAAAATAGACGGCGTAACGCATATCAGGCATTCTTGATACGGGAAGTATGTGACTTGTACAGCACTGGAGGTAAGTTTTAATCTAGCGCAGCCGCAGTGAATGTGTTAAAAACTTTCTCAGGAATTTCATTTTTCTTTTCATCTTCCACTTATCAGCCAAAAATTATGTAGATTTTTGATAAAACTTGTGTATGTAATATCCAAAGTTGATATACTTACGTCGAACATGAAGTAAGTACCTACCAAAAACTTTTGGATGTTTATCTATAAAACACGCATCTCATTAAAAGTTTGTTCAAACCGTTGAATATTCAGCCAAATCCCCAGATAAACTTATTTATGAGCAGGCAAAGATCATGTGAAAATGGCTTCTTATGGGTAAAACCTTGAAAAAGTTTTAAATATACAAATTGGCGGAGAAGGATTCAATTTTCATGTATCGACACGGGTGATCTTTGAAACGGTAAGTATGAACGTGTTTTTAAGATTTTAGAAAGTCGTGAGGCACGCAGAGATGAGTTAAGCTTTATATAAATATAAAGCTACGGGTTAAGGGTTTAGTGATGGGCTCAGTATCTTATTCTTATGAGTACCTATAACTTGCTGAAAAAATACCAATATTATTCTTATATACACGTTGATTTTTTTTACCGGTTCCAAATTTTTACAGGCAGTTTAACTTTCACTGTTTTACTTATGGGACCAACTCTAAAACACGAAAAAAAAAAGACGGGTCGCACTCCGGGAGTGCCGGCAGAAGTGAAAACTTGAATATTAACGTTGAAATAAATCAATTATTAATTGAATCGCCGTCACCGTCACCGTCACCGTCACCGACACCGTTACCGTCACCGTCACCGTCACCGTCACCGTCACCATCACCGTCACCGTCGCCGTCACCGTCACCGTCACCGTCGCCGTCACCGACACCGTCACCGTCACCGTCACCGTCACCGACACCGTCACCGTCACCGACACCGTCACCGTCACCGTCACCGTCACCGTCACCGTCACCTTCACCGTCACCGTCATCACCGTCACACCGTCACCGGCACCGTCTCCGTCACCGTCACCGTCACCGTCACCGTCACCGTCACCGACACCGTCACCGTCAACGTCACCGTCACCGTCACCGTCCGTCCGTCCGTCCGTCCATACGTCCATCCATCCATCCATTATCGTGTCTCACTTGGTTCACTTCGGTTGGCGCCGCCGTAGAAAGAGGGGGGGGGGGGGAATCGCTCCTGACGGTCACGTGTCCTGACGCGATGTCCTGACGCGAGTTTAACATTTTTTCCCCATTACAAAAAGTGTGCAACGCCGCTAAAGAAGTTTACACTTCAAAAAAATCTGCAGTTTCATACATTTTGGTTATTATAGGTTATTATTATAGTTTGCACTTGACCGGTTGTTTAGCTAAAGTTTTGGAAATATTTGACTACATTTTCCCCACAGACGTCTAAATCACATACCATACATTACTGTGTGCTCAATTTGTTTCGCCCTTGGCGATATTATCCTGATTTAATAATGTGTAACTAATAGCTGGCCAGAATTTAGTATTCGATACCCTTTCAAGGCGTTGTTCAAATATTACGTTTACCAGTAAATGTTTATACAGTATCCCAGGAATCCTTACATGTCCTAATTGAAGCAAAGTTACTTCAGACCGCTGTGATGGAACGTGACTGGAGTAATATTTTGTTAGTGATTAATTTTCGTTAAGATAAGATTACGGCTATATTCCACGAAGGGGTTGGCAGACAGCAAATATATACCTGCAATAGACCAGAAGGCCAATTCCCGTAGTTAAAACCAAATCTAGTCCCAATCCCATCTCAGCGACAATCAATGTCTAAAAATTTAGGGAAATTAGAGGTAAGTATTTTCTAAAAATTACAAGAATTGCCCTTTTGTTATTTAAAAAGTTTAATGTTCCTAATGCTATGCGGGTGTGGTGACGCTTGGGGGAGGCGTATGTCTAGCAGTGGACGTTTTTTTGTTGAAATAATAAAATACGAAGTCGCACTACGTCCGCTCGCGTAGTGGACGTAACGCGACTGATCCGAGAAAAAATGCATCTAAAACGGACGTAACGCGTAGCGGACGTAACGCGACTCCCTCTAATAAAATAATACCACTTATTTTAGGCGACACAGGCTATGATTAACCTAAACAAACATATTTTTATTACTTATTTTCAAAATGTTGCGTTAATAAATAAAGCTTAAGACTACGGAGTAGTAAGCACTTCACTTTGTACTTTATTTTATTTTTATTATTTGTTGAGCGACAATAGAAATACACACTCTGTGAATAAAAAAATTGAACCGTCTACCTATTATGGTTCATGAGATACAGCCCACCCACAGCCCACTGACAGACAGATGGACGGACAGCGGAGGCTTAGTACTTGATAGGGTTCCGTTGACCGTTAGAAGCCTTTGGGCACGCAACCCTAAAAACTACCAACTAATATTTCTAGGTATTTAAAAAACATAGTGTACGTTTCAAAAGTGTCATCTTATATCAGAAGGAATCCACTTTGTCCCTAATCGCTACCTTCACGGTACTCCACGGCATTGTGTTCGAGAAAATGGCTTGTAAGCTCAGTAATCGTAAAATTTTACCTTCTTACTTACCAAAACTGCGCATTAGGAGATAAGCTGAGCAGTTCGGCCACGAGGGTTTTTTTGTATCAGATTGTATAGACAGCACATCAGGCTACCCGAAACTGTCAAATTGTCGCAATCAACTTTGAACCTTATGCTCTTGCGATAAAGTTGAAAATCTATTAAATAAATTTGACAGATTGTAGTAGCTTGATGTGCTGGCGTCTGTAAATACATATCCTACTACTCGTATAATGTTTGCGAAAGTTTCTGAGTAGGGATGGATGGATGTTTGTCATTCTTTCACGCAAAAACTACTGAACGGATTTTGATGAAACTTTTCAGTAATAAAGCTTATACATTAGAATTACACATAGAATACTTTTCTTCCCGTTATTCCTACGGGATCGACACTTATGCAGGTGAACCCGCAGGGCGCTGCTAGTACATTAATATGTATTAAAGTACCTAGCTTTTCGTATCTTTGTGGCCGCGTTGCGTTGTTCTTCTAAACTCCGCAACGGGTTTTGATGCGGTTTTCACCATAATTTAGAGAATTTAATCCGGAAGGTTTTTGTGTGTATAATATATAAATATTTTAATTTAGATTTAGTACAGAAACTCATGCGAAGCAGGGACGTGTCGCAGTATCACACTAATATTATAAAGGCGAGAGTTTGTGAGCGTGTTTGTTACTTCTTCACGCAAAAACTACTGGACCAATTTTGATAAAATTTGGCATGGACGTAGCTGGCACCCTGGATTAACATATAGGATACTTTTATCCTGATATTCCCCCGGGATCGAACCTTATGCGGATGAAACCGCGGGGCGCTGCTATTATCTTATAAATTGAAGTCGCTTTTCGTCTGTCTGTGTGACGGCGTTGTTCTTCCTAACTACGCAGGGGTTTTTAATACAGTTTTTTGCCATCGTTTAGACAATGTATTCCCCAAAGGTTTATGTGTATAATAAACTTACATTAAAACAAAGTAACCAATGTTTTGTCAAGTCGTAAAAACCGAGCGAGGCGTGGGCGGGTCTAAGACCCGAAACTAACAATAAGACGTTACTCGAAATAACAGCATTCTTGGACACTTGCAGCACATCACGCGATCCGAAACTTTCAAATTTTCCCAATCAATTGTATACCTTATGTTTTAGCGATAAAGTTGAAAATCTATTAAAGAAATTTGACAGATTGTAGTAGCTTGATGTGCTGGCGTCTGTACCTACGCTTGTCAAAAATTTGGATAATCAAGAATTATATTTATATTTGGGTTACTTTTAAAAAGTCTCTACGAATATTTGTATGCCCAAAACTGCCAGTCTTGTTACCAACTCAATTGAATATACAGGGTGTTACGGAAAGGGTATATCAATACAAACGGGCTGAAGAGTGTATCTGGTCTAGAATCTCTGTACAGAATTTCAGCTCAAAAGCATTAACTTTGAAAATGCTTAATATTTTTTTATTTCGATAGTTTATTAAATTGAAATCATAACAAACGTGTCATCGCACTACGAGGGTCATTATCCATTATCTGTAGTGTGTCTGTGCGCCTAGTAGGTACACGCACATCACGCCGCCGCGTGCCAGTGCAGCGCCGTGATGTCGAAATAAAAAAATATTAAGCATTTTCAAAGTTAATGCTTCTGAGCTGAAATTTTGTACAGAGATTCTAGACCAGATACACTCTTCAACCCGTTTGTATTGATATACCCTTTCCGTAACATCCTGTATAAGCGATAATGATGATGGAAAAGCCAACAATGTAAGTATTGGATTGACATAAGCAACCGAGGAGCTTTTATCAATCCTGTTGAACGTCGTTGTCAAAATACGAAACGGTTTGAAAGCGACTGTTCGCTTTTGTAATGTTGACGTTCACGTCCTTAAAATGTATGTAAATACGTGCAAATTAAAATTTGGAAGTGTCTTCATATATTCACAAACATTTTACTTCCCTGTGTTATCGTGATGCGGAGAAGTGGACGTGGTCGTCCATGATAATATGGCCACGTTAGAAATAATAAAAGATCACATTGCCACTTGTCTAGGACCTCAGGACATTGACTAGACTTCAAATCCTACCTACACGTGTCATATACTCCAAGGTCTTAGAACTTTAAACCCTGCAGACAGTTATCAAATTATGTGTGTATGTAATTGAATATTAAACCTATACCAAGGTTTAGATATCCAATCCTTCACATTAATAAAGCTTAAATACAGCCTAAACTTTATCAATAACATTTTAAGGTCATTTGAAGGTCGCAATAATTATTACCCAATTTAAATCTAAACTGGTTTCAATTACATGTATATTATGATTTATAGTTACATCTTCGTAACTACGGAACCACCCCATTTGAGATCGTTCATTTACGCCAATATTTGGAACGATGTCACTAATATTGTCGTAACGAAAGACTAATTATATATTATTTCTCCAATTTATTTATTATATAAGCTCTATATAGGGTATTTAGGGTTCAACGAACTATTGGAAATATATTAGTAGCTAAATAATTAGGTAGTACAATTAGTTATGACTGGTGTAAATTATCAATATCGGAATCGTAGATTTCAAAACAGAACAAACGATTTAAATAATAAAAAATGTTGAAATTACATGCCATTATTAGCCTATAATGTAACCTTAGTGGATAAGACAGGGATTAAAAGAGAAGACAAACTAGCAGGGGTTGGGGGAGGGGTGGAGGGGTAGGTTCAGGGGATCAGACTGGAATAAATCCAGCTGGGACACATGCCTACTCTCTGAGAGGGAGTGGGCTGTAACGTACCACGCGGGCCCAGTGCGGGTTGGTGGATGTCACATGTCCGAATGTTTGGTTCTAGGACATGCCGGTTTTCCTTCACAGTTTTGAGAGTAGTGGTGATAAAATTATTTACACAAAGTAAAGCGTCTATCTGGGTTCGAACCCACGACCTACATTGGGCCAGCACTGCTCTCAAATTATACATATACAGTGAAGAAAAAATAAATCCATAAGCACAATAATGCTGTCACACTAATATTATAAAAGCGAAAGTTTGTGAGTGTGTGGGGGTGTGTGTGTGTTCATATGTTTGTTACTTCTTCACGCTCAAACGGCTGGACCAATTTTGATAAAATTTTGTATGGAGGTAGCTGACACCCTGGATTAACATAACTATAGGATACTTTTTATCCCGATATTCCCACGGGATCGATACTTATGCGGGTGAAACCGAGGGGCACAGCTAGTTGCTTATAATGCGGTCAACAATCGCCTAACTGTGGTCGTCGTTACGAAAAGACTAATTATATTATTTCTCCCAATCCGTGATTCCTCCAATTTATTTGATATTGTCAGTCCGGGGCAGTGGTCCAACTGCTCTGTCCAACTAGTTGGACCATGGGTCTTTACTAGGGGCAGTTGTCCAACTTTAAAAATAGTTGGACCACAGCACCTTTTGAGAGTTCCGTGGTCCACAGTTGTCCTCCAAAAACGTAATTGTAAAGCTCAACCCTTTATTGACCTAAAACTGCCAATCTCAATCTCAACTAACAATGTTGTAACTAAATAATACTGTTCGTACATACATTAATTTCAGAATATTATTTTCATATTGTGGGTCTAAGCTGTAAATTTTACATAGACAAAGCCTGTACTCGTTTGTGTAATTATCAATAGCTTAAGACCATAGATATCCGACTTAAGACTCACTAACTCTTGTAGGTACTCGACTACCTTTTGACAGGTGAATGACATTGACAGGAGGGCGTTGTTGGTGTCATTGTCTATTGAAAAAACAAGACGGCGCCTCTCTAGTTTAAAATAGTAGTCTATGATGGCGCCGTTAGTTCCGATTTTGGCTAGCGGCATGTGAAACTCTATCAGGCAATGTCTACTGGTTCAAGAATTTGTTAGTGAAACCCTGCAAACGTGGTACCCACCACGTCTGCGGAGATCGATATCACACCCCGGACACTCCATACAACGCTCGCAAAATAATTACCTACTACTACTACATTAAAAAATGACGTTTGTATACGTATGAATGTGTGCGTGAGGTACTTGTGTTTGCGAGCGCTCTTGTTAAAGAACTGCGAGTCTGCGACGGTAACCTCGAAGTGCGGGGTGAGGTGCGGTAACTGATGTTAGTGCGGGGAAGGGAGTGGCCTTTCTGTACGTAGTACTTTAAGTATTCTGTGTCGATATCTAAAGCTAAACACGATAACATAAAATAAAAAATATATAAAATTAAAAAAGTCGCTCCATGTAAAATACTGGTATTCAACTGCATCCGGTTAGACTGGAAGCCGACCCTAACCCAACATAGTTGGGAAAAGGCTAGGCAGATGATGATGACACCAAACAAAGATCAGAAGAGACCATAATAACTGTGGTCGATGACCCCACAAAAAAGTAATCAAATTCATTTCTTTTTTGTTTTATCTTGTTAAGATAACGATACCCATGACGTCTGCGGAGTTTTGTTAGCTAATTTAATTTGACCCTGTATAATGACGCATGACGCAACACACGTAGCAGAAAAATAAACTAAGTCTATCAAACTAAGTTGGACAAAGTTTCGCCAGTGTTTCGATTTCGCTTTCACTCCTAAAGGAAGAAAGTTTCACTGTAGGTACGACGAATTTTCAAATTGGAACCACTTAGCACCGCCATTTCGCCGCAAAACGCGTTAACACTTCCTCCATTCCTCGGGTTGAGTGTCGTGAATGCGGGAAAACTTCGGTAAGTATCCGATATTTCAATATTCCCGATATTCGGTCACAGTAGTAAGAACGTAAAAGTGCGCTTACACTGGCAACTAAAAGCACATAGGTACAGTTTTCCGCAAGTTGGTGGCATGACTTTGACCTTGACCTGGCCTAGAGTAGTTCGGTGTTTTAATGGAACTGCCAGATTATACTTATCTACAACTCGCAAGAGTCAACTTGACACTTCGTTTAGATGACGTAGGCGCACGGTACTGAAGCGTGGATGGCGAGAGCGGTAACAGCGCAGGGGACGGGAGGGGCCGCTCGGGCTTTTGCGGGTTGTACCTACTGGTTTTGACGTGTGGCCTCCTGTACAACAATACTTTTTCGAAGGGCTGTGCAGAGGTGTATAGTACACCCACATTTCGGTAATTATGTTTAAGATTGATTCACGTGTAGGTTGTCATCATCATTTCAGTCGAAATACGTTCATTGCTGGACATAGGCCTCCCCCAATCACGACCGGTTCTGTGCTTCTCGCATCCAACGGGTTCCTGCGGCGTGTAGGTTATAGGGGACGTTAATCAATAAAGCAAGCCCAAGAAATCGAGATCCGGACCTCACTCTCAAAAATCGCGCTTTCCACCACTAGACTAATAAAGCAGTCAAGGCCAAGTACGCAGAACTTTGTACAGTATTCAATCATCAATTAACTCCCAAAAGTCCAATTTCATTCATTATCATTAACATGAACACGGAGCACAGAATCGTGGCGTCTAGAGACGGCAGTACTATAGTCCGCGCGGAACTAGTTGGCCGCGCCTTAGGTATGTGAGCGGTGGGACGGAGGGGCGGGGGCGCATTACTCAGTACGTGCGTTGCGAACCGCCGCCTCACCCCTGTCCCCACCTTAGCGGCCAACTAGTGCGCGCGGACGGGCCATTCCGCTCAATTAGGCCGACTTTTATTTGCAAATGGTAAGGACATTTGGTGCGTGTTGATTGCAATAATAAATTAGATAAAGGTGTTATACTTTTTTAGATAGCGGCGCCATACGTAAAAACATGTAAGAAATGTCATATAAAGTAAAAAAAGAATGCAGCTATGATATTTAATTTATTATTAGCATATATTCGCCGTTAGTGGATTTCCGCGGATTGACCCGGACTATAACAAAATTCGTGGCGTCTGTCACTGACCGCCTCCAAAGCCATCAGTTTCATTTATGTTCACATAACTCGTCAAAATATATGGAAGAGGTGATTTTTTTTTCACGATTTCAGGTTTGGTCCCATAGTAAAAGTTGTTCAAAATGATGATTACAATGACCCCTTAAAAGGATGCCCATGAATTCAATTTCACCCTGTATAATTATAGTATTATCAATTTTCTGTTTCATATGGAAACTTGTAATTGGCCTTATTTTGTATAAACTATTACTTACTGTATCTGTTAAGCTGTAATTAGTTTTCCTAAAATAAATAAAATAAAATGCCGCCTCCAACACCGGCCGCCGAGACGTTTCTATGCTTTGTGAATTAATGATAATTTATTAAAAGGTCACACAATTGCGTATTATGAATGAAAATAGTTCTCCGAAGTTAACTGGAAGTTAATCATAACCTGATTGTACAAGTTAGTAATAATATTGTTAATTAAAACTAGTTTATAGTTGGTTTTGGAGATTGTTTATCATAGTTATTTAATTATACTTGTAATACAGTATCAACTAGTACAGGGGGTATTGTGACTGTTACTGGCGGCCTTATACAGGGTGAAATTGAACACATGCGACAAATCTAAATGGGAGATTCTACTCGTCATTATGAACAACTTTTACTATGGGACCAAACCTGAAATCGCGAAAAAAAAATCAGCTGTTCCCTACATTTTGGCGAGTTATGCGAACATAAATGTAGGGAACAGCTGATTTTTTTTTCGCGATTTCAGGTTTGGTCCCATAGTAAAAGTTGTTCATAATGACGAGTAGAATCTCCCATTTAGATTTGTCGCATGTGTTCAATTTCACCCTGTATATTGTAACGTCGGCTTAAGGCGATTATAGCCTCGAATGTCCTTGAGCGTTTGGGCGGAGCATAGGCGAACCCAGTGCCTCACCCCGCGCGCCCGCTTACCTCCCCAATGTCAAAGAATGTCGTACTCGTACGTAGCGCATGCAGATGCGGCGTGGGATGCATTTTGTCTTAGGCAGTTTTATGATGCTACCTACTTACTGAGTGTAGATGGATCGAGAATACGTACAATATTTATGTTGTGAGTATGAATGCTATTGTACTTACAGTAAAAATACTGCTTTCTTAGAGACAAATAAAAAATAATAATAATATCGATAAAAAACGTTTATTCAGTATACAGTTCGTTTTTTCACGTATACAGATTATAAAAAAATACAATTATGAAAAAAAAAACTTATGACTAATAACCGCTTTTAACAGTGGTAGTTTTAGGGTTCCGTACCCAAAGGGTAAAAACGGGACCTTATGACTAAGACTCCTCTGTCCGTCTGTCTGTCTGTCACCGGGCTGTATCTCACGAACCGTGATTGCCAGAAGAATACGATTATTATAGTTTCAAACTCAAATGGGTCCCGCCTGCTTCCAACTTTTATTTAATTTAAAATGGGCTTGTTTTTAGCTTTTCAGTTAGTTTTAGTATAAGGTTGGAGTCGGGTTTTTTAATTTTTTTATTTCATGCTTTTTAGTTTACAAATGTGAAAGATTTCGCAGACGATTTAGTTCTTGGTAATTGTTTTTTTTACGATTTGTCACTTTGAATTAGTTTTTACCATATTATAAGTTGTATATATTTTTGTAATCACCTTTTAAAACCTTTTATTTTGATACCCCACTCGATAGGTTATGAGAAAAAAAAAGACGGGTTGCACTCCGGGAGTGCCGGCAGAAGTGAAAACTTGAATATTAACGTTGAAATAAATCAATTATTAATTGAATTAATATAACTCATTTTTTTCACTATTTCTGCGTCACTTTTTTCATTAATAGATGCACTTTGTTCAATTTCCATATTTTAAACACTATACGAGTATACACGAATTTTACGAATACACAGCAGTGTAGGTACTACACAGACGGTCGAGCCATCAGCTGTCCATCCATCCATCCGTACATCCACACCCACTCCCACACACACACCCACACACACCCCCACACCCACACACACGCCCACACCCACACACCCACACCCACAGCCACACACACACCCACACCCACACCCACACCCATACCCACACCCACATCCACACACACACCCCACACCCACACCCACACCCACACCCACACCCATCCATCCATCCATCCATCCATCCATCCATTGTCGTGTGTCACTTGGTTCACTTCGGTTGGCACCGCCGTAGAAAGAGAGGGGGATACTTAGTAGTTAGGAGTAGTAGTTCTCCCCTTTGAAATCTCTCCTGACGGTCACGTGTCCTGACGCGACCATTGTTTTCAATACATAGCTGGATTCGACGTCTCAAGGATTGTACTGCCATTCAGCATTACAATATTACTGATTCCATTAGATTATTTTCCAAAGATCGTAATAGAAATTTGAATTTGGAACATAATGTTGTGAATTTGTGAAGGTGACTGCGCTGCGGGTGTGTTAGTAAAATAAAAATATTGAGCATCATTTCGAACAAGGTACGTAATCTAGGTATGAATACTTTAAAATAAGAAGCAGTTTATTAAGATTCAACATTTTCCTTAAGTTAGCCGTATGTCATTACTTCCCAGAATTTAATCCTTATTAGGGACACTATCGAATGGTGTAATAATACAGTGTGTGTTTTTTTTTTTCAAAATCAACAGGTTCGATTCCTGGCTAGAAATATTGATTTTTCAAAAATCCAATGATTCAGTTTTAGTTTTCATCAAAATCGAGCCCGCGACTCCTTTGAGTATTTTTCGCTATTCCTCATTGTATAGAATTTGGCCATCCACGCCCACTTGAAAAATTTAACCTGTATATTCTCGAAAAACAACCCTTCTTCTAGCTATCACGGTTCGTGAGATACAGCCTGGTGACAGACAGACAGACGGAGAGAGGACTCTTAGTAATAAGGTCCCGTTTTTACCCTTTGGGTACGGAACCCGAAAAACTACCACTGTTAAAAGCGGTATTAGTCATAAGTTAGTTTTAATTTTTTTTTTTTGTAATTATATTTTTTTTATAAATTGTATACGTGAATAAACGATCTGTATACTGAATAAACGTGTTTTATTGATATTATTATTATATTAGTATTCAATAGACAATAATATAGCGTCCACTCGCAAACAAACTATCACTACTACTAATACTATCAACGCGACGTCCAAGCGTAAACGAACAGTCCGAGTGTACTATCTGCGCTATTTAGTCTTTGCTACAAAAATGCAGATCGGAGCGAGCCGACATGCGACACAACCTCCCCGTGCGAACGATACAGCGAGACTGACCGGGCGGCTGCTGCCCGCGCCCGTATAGGTAAAACCATGGTGTTACTGATTTTTTCCCACTTAAATAATAATTATTAAAAAAAAACAAACTTAATTTTTATAAACCATTAAATTTGCTATAATTTGGTGAAAGAATCATCAAAATCGCTTCAGGCGTTTGGAAGTAGAAAGAAAATTCTTGCGTAAAATAAGAGGATGGATATGATTTTTTATTGTTAAAACTAACAGTAATATTAAAAAAATCAAACTTAAATTATATTTGTAAACATATGTCACATATCATATATTTTTTTTAATATATTTGGGCTATCCATTTGGGAGAAGTAGGCCTTCAAAGAGAGGTCTACTTTGAAGTTTGGCGTAACCATTCGCCTTAAGGTAATAAATTGTGCACAAATAAATCCATATTAATATTATAAATGCGAAAGTGTGTCTGTTTGTCTGTTACTTCTTCACGCTTAAACCGCTGAACCGATTTAGATGTTTTATATAGAGATAAGTAGTTTGAGTCCCGGGAAAGGACATAGGATAGTTTTTATCTCGATATTCGGACGGGATCAAAACTTACGCGGGTGAAACCGCGGTGCGCTGCTAGTAAATAATATAGTTCAGATGTAGTCCATTAATAATTGTGTTGTTGACGTGATAGTGGCATTCTGATTTCGATTTTTACGTAAAACAACATTTTTCGGATTTGTTCTTTAAAAAAACCTCTACACTCAGGCACTCTGCAGACGGCGATCAGTTTTAATCGACTTCAAAAAAAGAGGTTACACAACGTGCCGCTTTAATGACGCCATTAATTTAACACATGTATACGGTTTCGCGTTTTCGTTTTATGAAAATACTAGCTGCGCCCCGCGGTTTCACCCACATAAGTGCCGATCCTGTGGGAATATCGGGATAAAAAGGAGCCTATGTCCTTTTCCGGGACTCAAAATATCTCTATACCAAAATTCATCTAAATCGGTTCAGCGGTTGAGGCGTGAAGAGGTAAACAGACAGACAGACAGACACACTTTCGCATTTATAATATTATAGTATGGATTTGAATTTCATTGTTCTAATTCTAAAATTGCATCTTGAAGCAACCTGTACTTAATAACTGTAGCGCGGGGCTTTTTTGTCGGGGTCACGGATCATAACATCGCACCAATGAAATTAAAACGAATAACGTGCAAAGACTAGGCGAATTGGAGGAAAGTGAGAGAGCCCTATGTCGGCGAGTGACGCAGGCGGTAGTTTTCAAATTAAGAATTATTTTGTGTTATTATAAAGTTTATGATTACTGGCCATTAGCCCTGCCCTTGTGTAAAATTAATGTCCCCACTGTAGCGGCACGTTGTACGTTCGTCCTTATGTAACTTTTTTATGTATGTTCATGTCCACAAATGACTGCGGGGGGGGGAGGTTATCCGATAAGTAACGCCGGCGTGGCCATCATCGCAGACAAATGGTCCATCGTCTGCATTCCGTCTCTCAAAAATGGGCTACCTTACCTTGGGCTAGTACTAATAATAAAGCTGAACAATTAGTTTGTTTTTTGAACGTGCTAATCTCTGGAACTCACAGTCAGATTTGAAAAATATTTTTCAAAGTCAAAGCATTTATTTCAAATAGGCACATAAAAGGCACTTTTGAACGTCAAAAATTATCTTAAAATACTTAGAATTGATTCTAGTCGCCCATTCCAAAAGGTAAGAAACTCCATCGTTACTCTTTTAAAATGTTTTACAATATTTTGCATGGGTACATTAATTATATGTATAATAACATGTGAGGACGATGCACCTAAAATAAAATTACTATACCACAATAAGTAAAAGAATTAAAAACGAAACCATGACATATAAATTAATTATCTGATAGATACATGGTGCTCACATATTTACAAACATGGTACAAGCAAAACGATTTTAATAAACAAAAAAAAAATACAAGTAATAAGTCAGGGTGTGAGTAATGAATGTAAAACAATGTAAAAAAGAATAAAAAAATTTACAATTAAATTAGCAACCAGTTTGATTTTGTCTAGACTCTAGATTGTCCTATGGACCAGGACCAGCATGTTTCCAAGCGTTCTTATCTTGGATATAATCTTCTAATTTATAGTATGCTTTTTTACAAAATTTTCTTTCATTTAATTGCAATATACCAAAAGGTATTTTATTGTAACATTTAACACAGTACCCCATAAAAGATGAATGTACTTTGGCTAATCTGAAAAATGGTTGATGTATTTTGAATTTGATAGCCCAATTCTTTAGAAAGATTATAGGCTATTTAACATCACGCTACGACCCTGAGGAGCCGAGCAAAACGAAATAAGTCAGAAAAAACGCTAAGCGAAAACGAAGTAATAACGCGGGCAGGCGATGCGATGCGACGGGTCGGGGGAACATGAAATTTCACGCGGACGAAGTCGCGGGCAAACGCTAGTACTAATAATAAATCTGAAGAGTTTGTTGGTTTTTGTGAACGCGGTAATCTCTGGAACTACCAATCGGATTTGAAAAGGTCACATCACGCTACGATACTGAGGAGCCCAGCAAAACTAAAAAAAGTTAGTAAGAACGCTAAACGAATACGGTGGGTCTGGGCTCGGAAATTTCACAATTTCACGCAGGCGAAATCGCGGACAGAAGCTAGTTAAATAATAATTACTAAAGCCGCTTCTAATTTAACCCACAATCCTTTTTAGTTAGAAAACTATTCTTATTTGGTAAGAAAAGAAAAACCATTTTTAAATAACCTATAACAATCATTAATCATATTTTCAAACCGCTCTTAAACTAAACTTGTCCCGTCGAATCCAACCAAACTGTTTGCAAACGTCAAAACGTTTCGATTGATAGCCAACCAAAGACAACTGGTGACGTCACCGACTAGACACACGACGAAAACAAATTGCTCACAGTTTGTTCCAGTTTGCTAATATTATGACCAAAATGACGTTGAGATGGTCCGCCGTTGTCAGGGTGATTTAAGATCAAGGACGTGTTCATGAAACTGTAAGTTTGATATAACTTGAACTGGTTTTATAATTCTTTGAGTGATACATTCTCAAATTGTGATACGTTTACAAAAGGCGCTACTTCTTTAGTGCAATGGTGGCCCAGTGGTAACGGCTCCGACTTACGAGTTGTAGGTCTTTGGTTCGTACCCAGGCAGACGCTTTACTTTGTGTAAATAATTTCATCACCACTGCTCTCAAAATGGTGAAGGAACATATCATGAGGAAACCGGCATGTCCTAGAACCAAAAATATGGACACATGTGACATCTACCAACCCGCACTGGGCCCGCGTGGTAGAATATATTAGCCCACTCATTCTCGAAGAGAGGAAACCTGTGTTCCAGTAGTGTGAACATTAGGCTGATTAGTTGCTACATCTTTAAGGCGATTACATGACCTAAGGCGCGGTCACTGTCGGACTGCATAGAAAAGAAGCGCGATGACACAACGCTGGTAATTTATTGCAATATATGAAGCAATTGTGAACAAAAAATCTATTGTTTGGCCTAAAAAATTAAAACATTAGTGCTTTAGTATGTTGTTTGTAGAAAAATGTGACAAAAAATCAGAATGATCGTATGTATATTAGTATGGTTTTTATTGCGAAAAGAAAGTCTTTAGAGATATCTTCATGATTTTTTTCTATCGTATCAAATTAGTTGTATTAGGTTTTCAACACACTATCTAACTAGCATAATTATATCCTGAAGAATATCTTATATTTTTCTGATTTTATTTACTGTAGTCGATCATATACTTTTAGGAATGATAAAACTTGCATTTTTTGCGTTTAGGTCCTTTAATCCCCTTAAATTACATGTAGTGGTATGAGGAACGGGGTGTGAAGTTTACTCACTCTCCATACAAAAGGGAGGATTCTCCGACCAGACGGGTGTTGTGTCTGGTGGGCAGCTGCCCGATGATTCATGTCTGGCTATTGTATAATGCTAGTTGCGCGGTAAACTCTGCTTGCGCGATGCAGGATTTTGCGTGACGTCAGTATGAGGCGTAGTTCGCATGTGGCAGTATAGATGCCTCTACAAAATAAAATCCAGCAATATATTAAAAAATCCAAGATAAAAATAACATTCATTAATATGTTAGAAATTCCCATTAGCTCTCTAAATAATCTAAATTACATTACACCTTCAATTCAACGCCTCAGCGATCTAGAAAATAATTAAGAAACTATTTAAAACCTGTACCTTTGGACCCTGTTCCCGATACCGGTGGGATACCTTGTTTTATTTTCTTTATGATATCATTTAGTGAAATAATAATATAAAATCATTTATTTATATAAAATATGGTATCAAATTAGCACAATGACGATTTTCATTGTGTTAATTTAAAAGTGACAGTTTTGGTGGACTTTAGTGACTGAACAGCATAAGTCAACCTAGAGGCTGACTATCTACTTATCCCGTGGTAAATAAATGCATTTTTATTTTATAAATTCCGTTACAATAGTAAACACAATACTGTTATACACCGTGTTCTTCACGATATCTATAAACTTTGTCAAACGCTTCTATAGCTTTTACAGATTAAATCTAACAACGGAAGTAGTGCTTGAAAAGGCTTCGTTACAAAGATACTTATTGTAATTTCATTTAGTGAAATTTAATTAGGCTATGCAGTAAGAAAGGGTCTTAACTCAGTTTTGACAAGTTTCAGCCCGCCTAATCTTATAAATGAAAATACGTCATCGTTGCCAATTCGGATAAAGAAGCATGCATATCGGGCGATTTACGTCAAGGTATTTATTTTGTATGAGAATCAACAAAAAATAAAAAATAAGAATTCGTTGAAAAAGTCATGTGCAACCGTGTCTATGCTTATTGTGAAAAATACAATATATTTAATGACTGTCAAAATGGCTTCAGGAAAAACCGATCCACAATCCTCGCCATCTATAAATATATACAAGAAGCCCTCGATATCATTAACTCCAAAAATATGCAATAGGATTACTGCTTGATATGACAAAAGCATACGATAAAGTACAATTCAACATTTTATTAAACAAACTATATGGAATAGGGATCCGTGGAAAATGTCATGAATGGTTCACATCGTATTTACAGCATAGAGAGCAATTAGTCGAATTAGAGTATTTTAACCAAAAAACTAACGAAATAGAATTGTTTCGATCCGAAAATATACCAATCAACGCTTCAATCCCACAGGGTAGTGTAATAGGCTGCTTCCTATTTTTAGTTTACATAAACGATCTCCCGAAGCATATCAGTGAACCTTGTGTTTTGTTTGCGGATGATATATCCATCCTTGCCTCATGCGAAACTAATACCAACATTAACGCTAAATTAAATTCAATACTTGACGCTACAACTCATTGGATGACGGAACATAATCTAGAAATTAACTTTAACAAAACAAAAATAATGACATTTCACCCACGACAAAAAAAACCTATACAAATAAACATCAGTTTTAAAAACTACAAATTAGAAATAGTAAATAAATTCACCCTATTAGGACTAGATATAGACACACACATAAATTGGAAGTCGCATATCCAAAAATTAAAAGCAAAATTATCAAAATTTTCATACGCCCTTCGGGAAATCAAAAAAACTACAGACCTGAACACTGCGTTAGTAACATATTATGCATATGCCTATGCATGGCTTAAATACGGTGTCATATTATGGGGTAATAGCACAGACGCACCCACACTATTCACCCTACAAAAAAACTTATTAGAATTCTAGTCAATATTGAACAAACGGATAGCTGCAAACCCCACTTTCAGGAACAAAAAATTTTAACCCTACCGTGTCTCTACATTTTTGAACTCTGTAAATTTGTACGAAGATACCCGGAATTCTACACAAAAAGAGAAGACATACTACAAACTACATTTACTTTAAGACATAATAATAAATTAAACATACCTACATCTCGATTAAAAATGCACTCTTCAAGTACCTATGCCATGTCGATAAAAATATATAATAAGTTACCAGAAGAAATAAGAAATATAAATAAATACAATATTTTTATTAATAAAGTAAAACTTTTGCTATTAAACAAGAGCTATTATAATATAAACGAATACTTAAATGAAAAATTATAATTGCAATAAATACATTTTTAAATATATACATGCATATATTTATCAAGAAGATTATTTAAGTAAATTATAAAATGTTACTTACCTACTAAATCTATACATTGTCTCTGATAAGGATACATGTAAACCTGATCTCTTTATTAATAATTTGTAATCTTAAAATAATTATGATCTCTTATTAAATAAGTTTTTGTGATAATAATTATTACCTTAGGCAATATAAATATAAATTTATGTAAACGTAATGATAGTATTTTAAGAAAATAGGTACTTACTTTATATTCTTCTATTTATATATTCAGTTTTCATGTATAATTTTATTTTAATTTTAGTTTCTATGATTTAGATATTTAATTGCTAAGTATAATGTACTAATAAAAAATGTTTTGCTGTGCCCTAACAGGGTCTACAACGGATCTTAGCTCTAAGCCATTTGTAAACATCTTTTTACCTTGTGGAACGCAAAATAAATGAATATGAATAATGAAAAATGCTTATTTCCATGGTCTGAACTTGTAGTCGAAGTTTATGTATATCGTCCGGAACACGGTGTACAAACTCCCAAAAGCTTTTAAATGATTAACAACTGCAACAGTACCTGACAGGCGAGGAACAAACGAAAACGGCAAAAACAAAACGCAACTGTAAAACGTATTAGTTACACGCACACATCGCTCGTTTTGTTTTGACAGGCTAACACGTTTCTCAGGGTTTTTCGATGTTAAAAGTACTCTTTAATGGTGATTATCATACAGCAGTGGCAGATCCAGGATTGTCGTTTGGGAGGGGCTTGACCCCGCTAAGGGTAGATTTTAGGAAAGTAAACACTGAAAAAGGCGCGCGGATCAAAATTCGTCACGTAAAGAACACATTTCATAGAAATTTAAAACTTGAAAACATAATACTTATCAATTTATGGATAATAATAATAAACCATTTATTTTCGGGTAACAAAGACCCATAGATACATACCTTAACCTAAGTATACATAATAATATAGTAACAATTTTGTTAGTAAATAAAACATAGAAACTATGTTAGTATCACTTAGTTGCACTAATAATATAATAATTGATGACGTAAGTATGTACCTTAGGTAGTGCAATGCTTGCTAAAGAAAACATCGCGAGGAAACCGGCATGTCCTAGAACCAAAAATGGTGGATCACGGTCCACTCCCTCTCAAAGAGAGGAGGCTTGCTTCCCAGCAGTGGGAACATTATAGGTTGATTATGCTTATGCTAAGTGGTTTTCATAAGCAGCGCCACAAATGTTCAACTGCTGCGTGGCCTAAATCAGAACTAACGCCATTCCGTTCGTAAATATTTTCTTTTTTAACAATACTGGTTTCTTCGTCTAGACTTTAGATATTATTTTTTATGAAGGTCTTAGGTCAGTTTTTCTCCGTATTATTATATTTTAAGGCTTAGAACGTAATCCTGAACGTAAAGCGTGAATTTATTAGTTTCTAGGTTTCATATAAAACTACTGTATTGTACTTTTATTATTATTTTTACGTCTTTTGATTTCTCGGGACAGGTCCCGGACCTTTGGAAGGCGCACAAGGGGCCGAAGCCAACTCGCAGAGGCCCGTTAGGCGTTTTTAATTAAATGAGTCACCAATCGACGATTATCCCTGTTCGTACTATGCAAGTACACCCAAGGGCAACCCTCGGTTGGTGTAGGACTATTGCAGGATATGGAAACAAAGATATTGGATTATGGGTTTGGGTGGCTAAAGTGAACTGGTTTTTTAGGACTATGGAAAGTCTATAGCCTCTGCTTGACCAATGCTTTATATAAATTATACAGATAAAATGGCAGGGGGCGACTTGCACATTCAATAATGGGCCCCCAAAAACGGTCACTAGCACATAGTGCCGCAGCGACAAGGGGGCAACATGTCCTGACGTGCTTATGAGGAGTAAAGAGGTATTCCACGGCTATCAGGACAATCCCGGAAGTACGGTCAAGATCCCTACCAGCATCTTACTGGAATACTTCCTTCCTCCGACCACGTTTGCTCTTGCGAATTTCCACTCAAGCCGGCCAATAAAGGCTCCCGCACCGCGCTGTTACCTCAGGCAACGTCCTGTTATATTGTATAACTACTAGTATAACTAGATGGACTGACCCTCAATTAAGCGGTCAGCCTAGAGTAGCTTTTGGTCATCAGTGAGCTTATCTTCTTTTTATGTGAATTTAAAGAGCTTCCGCAAGGAATTTGATAATCTGGGTAACCAAACGGGTTTATACTGCCTAATATTTTAACCATGACATGAATGATTAAGTATACTTAGTAGGTATAGTTTTTATATTCAGTTAAAAGAAAATAAAACAACACACATTGTACATAACATAATACAATAACATAATCCTATAATTTTCCCACTGGTGGGATGCAGGCCTCCTCTTTGTGAGAGTGGGCTGTAATCCACCACGCGGGCCCAGTGCGGGTTGGTAGATAACACATGTCTTCGAATTTTTGTTTCTAGGACATGCCGGTTTCTTCACGATGTTTTCCTTCACCATTTTGAGAGCAGTGGTGATGAAATAATTTACACAAAGTAAAGCGCCTGTCTGGGTTGAAATCTACGACCTGCAACTTGTAAGTCGCGGCCATTACCTACCACTGTGATAGCAATGGTATGCATCGTTAATTGCATTCGTGCTTTTGTTCTTAAACTGGTTTACTATTCTTAATATTCAATACTACATTCTACTTATACCCTGTAGATAGTTTTAGAATATCTTTAGCAATTTCCACGCAATCCCCTTTCGATCAGATTGCAATGGCGGCTGCCACATGTAATTGAATCCCAGTGGAAATATATGAGCCACTTGCTTTTACGACTGGGCTCTTATTCTGTGTCATATGCAAGGAACTGCAGTAGTAATAATGTAGTGAGTAATTTATGTGTGTGTGTGTGTGTGTGTGTAATGTTATGTTCGTACTAGCTGCGCCCCGCGGTTTTACCCGCATAAGTCTCGATCCCGTGGGAATATCGGGATAAGAAGTACCCTATGTCCTTTTCCGGGACTCAAGCTATCTCTATACCAAATTTCATCAAAATTGGTCCAGCCGTTTGAGCGTGAAGAAGTAACAAACATATAAACACACACACACACACACTCACAAACTTTCGCCTTTATAATATTAGTGTGATAGTGTGATTAGTTAGTTCTACATTTATTAGAAGAAACTAGCTGTCCCGGCAAACTTCGTACCGCCTCAGTTCAATCATGACTCGAAAGACACGTGGCGCCGTCTATTATCATTATAACGTTATTGTTGTTTTCCTCGGGAACAGCACTTTTTTGGGGATGAAAGGTACATAAGGTTATGTCCGTTTCTGTACACCTGACAAGGTATTTGCAAAATTTCAGGATGATCGGTTCAGTGGTTTTGGCGTGAAAAGGTAACAAACAAACAAACTTACTTTCACATTTATAATATTAGTTAGGATATTGTATTAGTTGAGCAGTGGTGGCCCAGTGGTAACGGCCGCGACTTACGAGTTGTAGGTCGTAGGTTCGAACCCAGACAGGCGCTTTACTTTGTGTAAATTATTTCATCACCACTGCTCTCAAAACGGTGAAGGAAAACATCGTGAGGAAACCGGCATGTCCTAGAACCAAAAATTCGAAGACATGTGACATCTACCAATCTGCACTGGGCCCGCGTGGTAGATTACGGCCCGCTCCCTCTCACAGAGAGGAGGCCTGGGTCCCAGCAGTGGGAACATTATAGGCTGATTATGTTAGGTTTAGGATTGTATGTAAAATTTTTTAGAGTTTAAAATTACCAATGTCATCATCCCTATTGTGATCGCAAAGTGTTGGTTCAAGCAGAACTAATAGGTGTTGCACATGACATAAATCGTCAAATTCACGACATCAACTCGTAGAGAGGGCAGTGACCTTCTCGAGAAATACCTACGCGTTCAGTCTCTGTGTACTCACCACTTTGTGAACAAGCACTACACTACCATGTTTAAGTAGATTGTGTGAAAACTGTTAATGTTATTAGTCTGTATACACACGAGCGGCAACGTTTATGATACTGTAATACAAATCTAGGGGAGGGAAACCGATTTTTGAGCAGCTGTTTGGGGTTGTTGCGAGTTGGGAATTAAGTTATAAATTCTTGTTTTAATATTACATCGCAGCGTATTACGGTTTCGATTTTATTTAGGACAGTATTTTCTAGGTATATTATGTATTTTACTTTGATGTTTCGTGAGGAAACCGGCATGTCCTAGTACCAATAATTTGAAGATTTGTGACATCTACCACGCACTCCCGCGCACCCGCGTGGTAGATTATAGCCCATTCCTCTCACAGAGAGGGGTCCTGTGTCCCAGCAGTGGGAACTTTATAGGCTGATTATTCTATTTTGGTTTTTTTTAAATATATTTTTTCACTACAACTACTAACACCTAATGTGGAACAAAATTGCCTTTTGAATAAATAAATGTATTTATTACAGTAGAATGACTGTTAGTTAGGTACAGGGGTCCTAATTGTACTCCCTTTGACAAACAAACAAAAAACATTATTATTTCCTTTCTTGTGTTAATTCGTTATTTTTGTTTACAGGTACGTTCGTCTGGAATCACACGTACCTAATTGTAAATAGACACAACCCAAAAGGTAGATTTTTATTTTTTGTCTAGTTTATATATAAATAGCTGTTAGATACGGATCGTAAGATATTATCAAAGGCCGTTCCCACCCACGTCGAGACGTCTTACATACAAATTCCGTTTCTTCATCTATTCACTTGTTTAAAATGAGAAATTAAATATTATTTACCGCATGTGCAGACAGCTCCAGGGATTATCGCAATATGTTGTTAATAGTTATTAGTTGGTATTACTTGGTTATTAATTTTATAGTATAAGTACTTGTGGTACAAGTATTATCTACGTTTATGGGGGATGCGGTGCTAACCGATAAAAAATTGTGACACTAAACTTTGCCATTCTAAAAAGATCCTTAATACCTCGGATTACGGCCCCGGTGACTGCGATATTTAGAGACAATCTGCACTTCTACACCGACGATGGTACATGTTAGATGTCCATGGCTGAATTTGAGTCACTACAAAATGTCTTCCTATTAAAACGTGATTATGAAATTGTAACGGTGTAAACAATTATTGAATGAAAATATAATCCCTCCTGTATCCGTTCTTTTTAATTTTTCTTGTCTGTTTATATGCAGGGGGTAAAAAGACCCATCACATAGTCGTCAACTGCGTATTCTGTTCATCAAACTAAGTAACACTGCACAAATATAATTGCTGAGAATTGACTTTTATTTTTGGTGTGAGCAGTTTGCGGTAGTGCGCAATGTAACGCACGCAAAACATTGTGTTGTGCTTACGGGTGCCTGCAACTGTACAGGGGTCGTCGTGGGGGTATTTAAAGTTGTGTTGTAACATTAAAACCTGGTTTTCGTATAAAAAAGTCAGTAAAAGTTGGAACTTTGGCCTTCAATATCCCCGTAACCAGATGGTTCCCAGGTATGGTCCAAAACAAAGAAATGATTACAATGACGGGGAGTACAAGTGACTCTCGGCTTTTAAGTTATCTTTTTACACCCGTGTGTACATAAATCTATCTAAAATTCAATCTCCTTTACCGACTGATAGATATATCAACGCACAGCCTAAACCGCTGGTCATAGAGACAAGAAATTCGGAGGGCGTGTTCTTTGTGAAGATTAGGTATCCATTAAGAAAGGGTTTTTCGAAATTCCACCCCTAAGAGGGTGAATGGGGGGAGGATGAATTTTCACGCGGACGAAGTCGCGCGCAGAAGGTAGTGGTAAAAAAAATAAAATAGCAATGCTTCTTGCTACCCAACCACTTAAAGTATCCCATCTTCTTTTACAACATCCATCGGAAATCCACTACACTATTAATACTCCTAAATCCTATAACTACACACCGGATTTAGGAAAACCGTTTTATTCCCGAACGTCCAATAATCGGATAAAACCTCGAATGTGGACCAATTCCAAAGTCTTAGTTCATAAACGTTGTGAAAATATTTCGTTGCCCCTTGCAGCAAACGAAGTCTGCGCAATTTCAGTTCAATTTTGGGAGTTTTGAGTTGGTATTTGCTGGAAGATTTAGTTTGTGCTTTTAGCTTAGCACACAGAGATAATTTTAAATTTATGAATAACCTATACAGTAGAAGAAGAAGATATGCAGTCGCTCAATGTAAATTATCGGTATTCATCTGCATCCGATCCGGTTAGACTGGAAGCCGACCCCAACATAGTTGGGAAAAGGCTAAACAGCAGTGGCGTGCATTGGTTTTCAGAATAGGTAGGCACTAGGCCGGGTCTAGTCTAGGCAAACGCGGTCACTAATCAGAAGAAAACATATTTGAGTTAGTAGGCATGCCTACTTAAGAGTGATAAATTGCGAAGGTCGAACGTCATGGTATTACGCGTGAGACGTAGGTACGTATTTTTAATTTTGTCGTATTAACGTGAACGAGTAAAGACCAATGACAATGTGCGAATAGTACCTACGGGAGCCGAGTAGGCCATCCGGCGACTGCCTACTGCCGCGCGTGTTTGTATGAAGATTTTGTTTTTTGTTAGGTATGATAATTTAGTGAGTTTCTTAATTGTGGGGCACACACACTAAAATATAATTGACAGGCTTATGTTGATATATCGCGGTAGGCACTGCTTATATGCCTATATGCAATGCACGCCACTGCTAGACAGATAATGAAAGAGATTAAATGAAAGTTTGAATGGATTTCATGGTACAGACGCCAGCACATCAACCTACTACAATCTGTCAAATTTCTTTAATAGATTTTCAACTTTATCACTAAAACATAAGGTTCAAAGTTGATTGGGAAAATCTGACAGTTCCGGGTAGGTTGATGTGCTGGCGTCTGTACATGCATATAACTTGTAGATAAACATAAGTTATGTAACTTGCCAATAATAGCTCAACCCTTTCGTATGGAGTGGCAAATTGGGATCTCTCGAAGACCCTGAAGTGCTTTCGATGGCTATCGAAATGGTAGGGTTGAGACCTCAAGTGCGCCCGTTTGACACATTATATACCATTAAGTGCGGCATTATTGGCACCAGAGGGTATTCATTATGAGAATTTAAAACTAGAGTTGGTTAATATATTACGGTCAGCAAAAAAAGTCGATTAACACTTCAGTTTTTTTTTTAATCTTAGTTACTGAGCGAAATAATTGTTCAAACTTGCAGCAGAAGATTTTTTTTAGAATATAAACTCTTTGTCATTATGTGAAAAGCTAAAAAGCAGTGTATTGAAAAAGATTGTAGTCAAATTAATAGCATGTAAAAATGACTGTGTTGACAGTCAAACAAAGAGATTGGTATCTTACAACTACTTTAAACAATGTTGTGAGTTTGTTTAAATGTCAATACCTATGGCATTTCAACGACGTACTCACTAAAGCCGTGTCTCCTGTGTGTGTTTTTTTGAAATAATACGCAAAAACATCAAAACAAAATGGCATGGCCATATACACATTTTGTGTAAGAAAAGACGATGTTTCTGTTTTCCGAGCTGCATGGGAAACATTCCCCGCGCGGGTGAAGATGGGAAGGGTTTGATTCATTTTCAACCATCACGCGCACCGCGCACATCTGGCATTTTGAAAGCTTAATTCCAACTGACACAGGTTTTGAGGTTAAGTATATATTATATTGTCTCCAGAGGACTTATCTAATTACTAAAGGACGTGTAAAAACCGTTTGTTGAAGCAGTTACGAAATAAAGCGAAAATGAGCTATGTTCACAAATACGATGGGAAATACAAAAATATTTAACAAAATAATAAAAGGAAGGAAATAAAAATGGTATATTATCATACTTATAATTACTACTACTAGCTGCGCCCCGTGATTTCACCATTGTGTTTGTATTTCACCACCGTGATATACCAGTTTTTTGTTCGGCTGTTTGGTCTGTATTCGTACATATGTACAGTCAATAAAAGAGATAAGTATGCAGGAACGTCGGATATAGTTGAAGAAACCGATGGATCTTCTCGTATAAAAAAAAATATTAATAGAAAACAAATAGCTCATTTATCAAATTAAATTTCAGTCGAAAACATCCATCGGTTTCTTACTAAACTTCAACTATATCCGACGATCCTGCATACTTATCTCTTTTGTTGACTGTAAATTTGATAATCGTTGGCCATGTGACGTCAAACGCAACGGCATGGAAAAGCCATCAACATCACCCCAAATTTCGCCAGTTTCGTTTAAGTCACATGTAATAGGGGACGAATCCTTTGCCATTAAACGGGCACAAAACAGAATCCGGGCTGCTACTGAGACATACCAGATGAAACCTTAATAACACTGCCCGACCCGGAAATCGAATCCAAGGGAAGCAGGATTTTATCCGTAACCGATTATAATGGCAATAGGTTCTTCCTCTATTAGGTAGTACATGGAACTTATAACTGTCGGTACTAGTCACTAGGTACACGTAAGCCTACCTCTTCTTGGGTAGCGGGATTGTCCGAAAGGGTTACCGCTACCCCGGAACATAAAGGGCTAAGGAAGGTACACGGGTGGGTTTTAGTCAGTAAGAGTCTGACAATCCCTTCTGCTCTACCCAGAGCGGGAGGGGTCATTTGATGATTACCCAGCCACAAAAAAAAAACTTCCTCTTCTTGTATTCTATAATAAAATTATAATCTAGGAAATGGAATTCGAGATCAAAAATGTAAATAAAGGTGTTGGTAATTTGAAATAATAACTTCAATTGTACACCGTGTAATTTTAATCACCTTTTCCTCTTAAGGGGTCATTGTACTCATCATTATGAACAACTTTTATTATGGGACCAAACCTGAAATCGTGAAAATAAAAATAACTGGTAAAAATATAGGGAACAGGTGATTTTTTTTTCGCGATTTCATGTTTCAGCTTTAATGCGACGTAAACTACGATCCAAGAATAAAATATAACTGTTTGAAATCAAATCGTGCAAATTATTTTTATAATACTGGCAATAAGGCAGAAGCTCTAAACATTTGGACTTTCATTTATTTATAAAATGTTTTTCCTTATTTAAACAAGAAAATCGTTTTAAAAAAACGTAAATAATATTGCGTTCAAGTGGGCGTACGTACTGGTCGCTATTTTGTTTTGATCATTCGGAGTAATTAGGTTTCTGAAGTTTGTCGTGATTGAATGTGTCCCTCGTGAGTTTTTCTTTAGGTAATTGCGCCAAGAAGGCCGCCGAGATTTTGGGAATTTCTGCAGTGACAATAAAATTATATCAATTAAATAAACATAAGCAAGTTGTTCATAAGAATAGAAATGTTTTGTTTTCATTTGTTTATGACGACACTTTAGGCTATAATATTATTAATTTTGAAACGCCGCCGCTTTAGCGTCATTTCAAAATTATAATGACTAAGAAAATGTTGACTACCCCTGAAACCTCACTTTGTTAATGTTTGTTTACATTTTTGATCTCGATTTCCATTTCGGGGATTAGCTATTCTAGCTGCCAGGGATTATCTATGTTTCATATTATTCTCACATACAAAAGCAAAAAGAATAATGTACCCAGGATTTTGTAATATTATATTACAAAAACCTGGGTACATTATTCTTGATTTTGAAGAGTGTCCGAAGAGTTTCTTGCACGTTCTTCTTCATAGAGATCTACGTTTTGGAATGAGCAACTAGGTTCAACTTACTGACTAACTGACCGACTCCTTGAAAAATCAAAAGTCCCTGTAATTGAAATATATGCTTTGAGCATTTATTTCAAATAAATGCTCAAAGCATATATTTCAATTACAGGCACTTTGACGTTGATTATCCAAAAAGCTATAAAAACTTCCACTTAACAATTTTTTTCACAAACGATTCAACTTCTTTTATTAAAAGTTCCCAACTGTTATAAATTATGTAGCAACTCCTAACAAATACTCGACTTAATAAGTAGAGACGAGAATATACTGAGAAAAGCTTTTTAAACAACTATTTTAAAAGTATCTTGAACCCCACTCACTTAGGAAAACAATGGAGTCAAAACGTTGTCTAATGAGTTCTTGAGATCTATTGAGGAGGTCTTGAAAAGTTACGATGATTTGAAGGTACTACTTGGTTCTTACAAGATTTCGTATTTCGTCGGTTTATGTTAAAAGGGAAACATTTCAAGGGGAACTGATCCTCTAAAAACTTTTTGAGCTTCTAATAATGTTCACTTTTATAAAATAATTATTTATATAAACTTTGCGCACACAAAATAGGTACAAATAAGCATTCTGTATCAGTCAACCGAGGATGGTGAAGAGATTAGATGGCAGGTGCTTTGGTTCAGAGGAACAATGATAAAAAAAAATATAATGATTATTATATTTTTTTTTTTTTGTTGTGGAGGTCAGATAGGCAGGCACTCAGTGGTGTGCATTGCATATAGGCATATAAACAGTGCCTACCTCGATATATCAACATAAGTCTGTCAATTACATTTTAGTGTGTGCCCCATAATTAAGAAACTCACTAAATTGTCATACCTAAAAAAAACAATACATTATACTGTTTCAAAATTTCCGCTCGCAATAGAAAGAAGCTCATAATTGTCCCTTCTCATAAAAAACAAATTGGCTTTATGAAATACAAAACTTTCCACTTCATCTCTACGTCTTGTTACTAAACTTTAGCATTACGTAGGTACTAAAACACCTGCATCTACTTTGTAAGACAGATCTTCAAAAGTAGGAGCAAACTCTCAACTTTTATGGGAACGAAAACGCTTGACAAATTGATGAAAATGACTGTTCCTTTTCATATCTGAACAAAAAATCCTATCCAAAAGTTATTTACGTAATCAAAATAAGGACATAAGTACACAATACTTATCGACTACAGGTACAGTCAGCAACAAAAGTCGATTAACACTGTCATTTTTACATGTTATTAAATTGACAACAATTTTATCAATAAACTGCTTTTTAGCTTCTCACATAATAACAAAGAGTTTATATTCTAAAAAATTTTCTTCTGGTGCAATTTTGAACAAATATTTTGCTCAATAACTAAGATTAAAAAAACTGAAATGTTAATCGACTTTTGTTGCTGACCGTACAGGACAAAATAACCGGTGCGCAAACTGTAACCATACAATCAGCATATGATTTTAGACCCCCTAGCGTACCTACTTAGAAATTCTTCGTCGGTTATAGGTAATATACTTAAAATATTCCATGTATATCCTAAAAGACGTGCGCAGTTTTACTAGAAAAATCTTATCCCAATGTTTGAATATCAAGCAGCCTGTAATGTTCTCTCTGCTGGAACACAGGCCTCCTGTCTGTGAGAGGGAGTGGCCTGTAATCCACCACGCGGGCCCAGTGCGGGTTGGTAGATGTCCTGGATGTCACATAATGTTTGAATAATTAGGTAGCATGGCGGACATTGGCGGTGGACCACTTTTAAACCCTTAACCCTTATTACTAAGGGAAAAGGGTGAAATGTGGTCAACCGCCAGTGTCCGTGGTGGTACATTATTTTTTGGTTTGCTAGGTACAGTCAACAAAAAAGATATGTATGCAGGATCGTCGGATATAGTCGAAGAAACCGATGGATGTTCTCGAATAAAATTTAATTTTATTAATAGAAAACAAACAGCTCATTTATCAACTTAAATTTCAGTCGACTAAATCCATCGGTTTCTTACTAAACTTCAACCATATCCGACGATATATGTCTTTTGTTGACTGTACATTAAAGCCCATGTTACTTGGAGCTGGCTTCTTTTTGCTAATATTAAGTTAAATACTTCGGGATGCTGCTAAAGACAGCGGACAAAAACCTTAGGAATAAATAGTTTGCCTACTTTGTAGTTGTATTAATTTTATTTTGTATAATCTTAATTTTATCCTTTTTTGTGCCCTTACAGGATCTATATTTTTGTACCAGCTTGAAGCCCTTTGTAACATCTTATGCAATAAATGAATAGAAATATGAACCTTTTGTGATGTCATTAATAACAGAGAACACGTCGTATTCTGCGATAATTTTCCTATTGTGACAGACGGACAATGAGTCAGCGAAGGCTTAGTACCTACCTAATAGCGTCCCGTTAGCTTCCTTTAGGTACAGTCAGCAATAAAAGTCGATTTACACTGTAATTTTTGCATGTTATTAAATTGACAACAGTTTTTTTTATCAATAAACTGCTTTTTAGCGTTTCACATAATAGCAAAAAGTTTATATTCTAAAAAAATTTCTTCTGCTGCAATTTGGAACAAATATTTTGCTCAATAACTAAGATTAAAAAAAAACTGAAGTGTTAATCGACTTTTGTTGCTGACCGTAAAAACTCCTAAAAACGACAGTCTAGTGAGTCGGAGGGTACTCCCATAGAAACACGAAAACTACCTGCCTATTACACATATCACTATTAAAGATGCTATCAAGTTTTAATTAAGAACAACGTGTCCATCGCCATTTTGTCATTCAATTAACGAAAAGATATTGTTCGACCAACGAGGTAATAAAACGTAGTTCATTTGTTTATGTCTTGTTTGCATTCCTTGAATATTTGAGGTACTTAATTGAAACTGTCCAAGTAGATTCAAAATGATAAGGTTTTAGTATCAGTTATCATGATGTTCTTGAAGTCATGTTGTTAAAACTTTATTACCTACAACCACATTCCGTCAGCCCACGTTCACACGACGTAAAGTAAAAATATCGCGGCGGGATTATATCGCGCACTGGATTTTGTACTCTCGGTGTTGAGGCTTACCTTCGCTTTTCTAGTCAGAAATATGACTCTCTTAAAAAAATACCCTGAATTGCTAGTGAAACCGCAGACAACATTTAAGTTGTTGTGAATGAACTGAAAGCATGGGAAATACTTGAAAGCAGGGACTTGAAAACGAAATGAATTTCGTTCCGTTACCATGCACTAATTTTATCGTATAACGTTCCAAAATTTGTAACGATACTAAAACCTAAAAATACCAATAACGGTACAAAAAAAAAACGTTTTGAGAATATCATTTTTGTAGAACAATATTATAAGTAACGTTATAGGTATCAGTAACATTAAGTTTATCCGCTAGTACCTAATAACGTTACAGGTGAAATATTACAGATTCATTTGTAACGTTATTCTTTTGCCTGCGCGCTCCCCGCTCCGAGCAGCCCGCGCCGCTCACCGCGCCCGCGCGCCCACAGTCACTATGACACTCAATGAAGTTCTTATGTTTGAGTAACGCTGCCAGTCTGGCCAAGCACTAAAATTAAGAAGGTCTAGAAGAATACGAGTAAGGAGTACCTATTTGCTTGTGATAATATCAATCTGCCTAGCCTTTTCCCAATTATTTTGGGGTCGACTTCCAGTCTAACCGGATGCAGCTGAATACAAGAATTTTACATGGTGCGACAGCCTATCTTTCCTCCACGACCCAGTAACTAGGTAACACGATAACCTTGGTAAGACTGGTTGGCAGAATTTTCGGCTCTTAACCGTAACGACTGTCAAAGATCTACGAATGACAGCCGGGACCAACCGCTTAACTTTATTTCCGAGGCACAGAAGGGTATCGATATGTACTTAATGGATGATTGCCTATCCACAAACTGACCGCGGCAAGCGTTGCTTAACCTTTGATCAACCTATGCGTCGGTTATTTAGCCACCTGCCCCTCTATATGGTTGTAAAATATTAGTTTGAAACCACTTCATCAATCTTTTGCTATTTCAACCAGCCAAAAAATGAATATGCAAGACCCATGCACGGTTCTGACTGTTTATGTTTGCATGCAAGACTAACATCCAGCTTTGCAGGCAGAAGTTTAAAATTAAAAATTCCATATCAATATGAAACGTTCCTCGTATATTGGCCGTTTGTAAACGTTGATAGCCCAATTCTTGAGAAAGGTTATTATAGGCTATTTAACATCACGCTACGACGCTTAGGGGCCTAGCAAAAAGAAGAAAAAACTCAGTTCCACTGCAAAATTTTATTCATTCCACTTTGCCCCACCAGTGGGGCGGCCGGTGGGGCAAAGTGAAATAATCCGTAATAATGCTAAGTTAAAGACGAAGTAACACGCGCAAGTGGGCGATGGGATGCGACGCGGTGGATCAGGGTCCGAAATTTCACGCGGACGAAGTCGCGGGCAGAAGCTATTATTTTATATTCATTGTCGAAATAGGAAACCTCTTTTCAAAGTGGCGCCAACTTGTGGCGAAAACCCTCATTGACTACGTTTTGCAGCCATTTGAGTGTACAATATTAATATTGCGTCGCATAATAAATAAGTACCTACTCTGCGAGCATCTCCAACATTTTACATGAAAAATGATGACTGTTTTTAGTAATAATGAGGTATCCGTGGTACTAAACTCACGTAGCAATTTTTTTCTCGTCGCAATTTGCATTTACAAGCTCGAGAGTCCCTAGAATGTCGAAAATGTAGGTAAGAGCGAATGTTTGGATTCCAACGCGGCTTTTGCCTGCAGCATGTGCGGTTTCTCTCAGTAGCTGTTAACAGAATTCTCGCAAAAAGAGATAATGCTCGCTTGAGCAGAATTCTCGAAAATAAACGTAATGCGCACATAGTCAGTCTCTGGTTAAGCCGATTTTGTGACCACATTCTGCAGTCCACGTGTTTACTTTTTTAACCGACTTCTAAAAAGGAGGAGATTCAACAATACAACTAAAAAGTGAAAAATAAAAACTTATTTACAAAAAAAAAACAACCGACTTCAAAAAAAAAACACTACAAAGTGATAAATAACTTTAATTTCGGAAGTCGGTGTCAAAAAACTAAAACTTTTTAACAAAAAAATTAAACCTCCGAAAAAACTGAAAAGCAAAAAATAAAAACCTTTTTTATTTTACCTTAATAAATAAGTTCTTAAACTAATACAAGTATACCTAAAAAATTTTGAGTCGGCGCCAAACAAGCATAATATCGTTGCGAGTGGTCGTGCGGAGAGCGCATTTTTTGTTTGGAATGTTAATATTTAGCGCTGGAGATTTCACGTTGCATTATTAATTTGATTTGGCTATTTCTATAAATTTAAGGTAATTTTGTGATCTTTGTTCATTGATTGTTTGGCGCCGACTCAAAATTTTTTAGGTATACTTGTATTAGTTTAAGAACTTATTTATTAAGGTAAAATAAAAAAGGTTTTTATTTTTTGCTTTTCAGTTTTTTCGGAGGTTTAATTTTTTTGTTAAAAAGTTTTTATTTTATAATTTTTTGAGGCTATAATTTACTTATTACTGCATGCTTAATTTTTGATTACTTTTAAAATGGCTACCTACCTTACTTTAGATATTAACTGTTATATAATCCTACTTTAACTATTATTTTTTGTATAGTAAAATACTTAAAAAAAAAACAGGCTTTATATACCAACATAGATAGGCCTTTAATTTTAATTGTAATACACAGCTCAGCATTAAAATCTGTGAATGAACAACAAATCACCCCTATTTTCCCACCCTTAGGGTAGGATTTTTTTTTCCAAATTTACATGGGGCCAACTTCGAGGTATGTTCTATCCATTAAAAAAAGAATTATCAAAATCGGACTACTCTGTAAAAAGTTATGCGTGGTCATACATTACAATCAGTGAGTGAACTATCAATCATCCCCTGTTTTCCTACCCTTAGGGTTGGATTTTTTTTTCCAAATTTATATGGGACCACCTTCGGGGTATATCCTTTCTAATCAAAAAAGAATTATCAAAATCGGACTGCTCTGTAAAAAGTTATGCGTGATCATACATAAAAAAAAAAAAAAAAAAAAAAAAAAAAATATACGCGTCGAATTGATAACCTCCTCCGTTTTTTCGTCGGTTAAAAACGCGGAACTAACGACACCGACTTCGGAAATTAAAGTTATTTATCACTCTGTAGTGTTTTTTTTTTTTGAAGTCGGTTGTTTTTATTTATAAAATTACTCCTGTATTCGCCTATTTTCTCTCCGGTTAGACTGGAAGCCGACCCCAACATAGTTGGGAAAAAGGTTGGGATGACGACTAGAATTTGCTACATATTTATCCCTCAATTACATACATACTTTCTACATTTTGTAGGAGGAAGAAGAACGAAAAATACCTATATAATAAATCTGTCACTTTTGTGTAAAATTCCGTACTTAATTCAGTTTGAAGGATTACAAAGTGATGGATCTCTTGGATCGTTCAAAATTATTAATTTACTGGCTCATCCTCGCTTCTCCGCACCTTCGGTGATCGAGTGGCAAAGAGGTTTATTTTGTTTTGTATTAGCTTTATTTTAAATCTGTTTACATTCAATTATTGTTAACTAGCTTGTGCCCGTGGTTTCGGCCGCGTGGATGTCGGAAAATATCTCACAGGAACGCACTAAGATTTAATACAGATGTTAAACTATCTGTTTGTCAAATTTAATCCAAATTCGTTTAGCCGTTTTTGCGCTAATCCAGAAGATACATCCAGACAAACGGACAAAAATCTTCGTTACTGTAATATTACTATTTATATTATAATAAGTACCATTATTTTACATAGAGCTACTGCCTATTTGTCCCCCTGTTAAGACTGGTTGTCAGACTATAGGAAAAAGGCTAGGCAGATGATGATGATGATGCCTGTGTTTTTTTTCTATACAGGGTGTTACGGAAAGGGTATATCAATACAAACGGGTTGAAGAGTGTATCTGGTCTAGAATCTCTGTACAAAATTTCAGCTCAAACTAGTAACTTTGAAAATGCTTAATATTTTTTTATTTCGATGGTTTATTAAATTGAAATCACAACAAACGTGTCACCGCACTACGAGGGTCATTATCCATTATCTGTAGTGTGTCTGTGCGCCTAGTACACGCACATCACGCCGCCGCGCGCCAGTGCAGCGCCGTGATGTCGAAATAAAAAAATATTAGGCATTTTCAAAGTTAATGCTTTTGAGCTGAAATTTTGTACAGAGATTCTAGACCAGATACACTCTTCAACCCGTTTGTATTGATATACCCTTTCTGTAACACCCTGTATATACATATACTACGGCTCTGAAAGTACATATGAATTAAAATAGTCACATTGATGTACTTGCTCGGATTTGAACCATTTATAAACAAATATATATATAGCAGGTAAGTACCTATAATGGATGTCAGGGATACCGACGCGCAATAGGTTAAGTACAGACGCCAGCACATCAAGTTACCCGAAACTGTAAAATTTTCCCAATCAACTTTGAACCTTAAACTTTAGCGATAAAGTTGAAAATCTATTAAAGAAATTTGACAGATTGTAGTAGCTTGATGTGCTGGCGTCTGTACCATGAATTCAGTACGTGATTCTGAACTCGAGTGCGTTGAAATTTTTCGTCGGTTATTAAAATCATTCCAATTGAAAATTAGAATTTCAGGTTCAACGGCTCTCTCATTATAAAATTCTGTTACTGTTTAGCGTTTAATGAAATTCTTACAAATATTGGATTCAGATTTCAGTAAGGTGGGTAAGCATGGTGTTGTTTAGGTACTCAGGTGAATGAAATCTTTTTTTTTTTTGCCTGAAGTAGGCTTACAATCATTTACACACAACGAGGTACAGTCAGCAACAAAAGTCGATTAACACTTCAGTTTTTTTAATCTTAGTTAATGAGCAAAATATTTGTTCAAAATTGCAGCAGAAGTACAATTTTTAGAATATAAACTCTTTGCTATTATTTGAAAAGCTACAAGGCAGTTTAAGATGTTGCCTTTTATCAACCTAGGATGTTTTTTCTCAAAGTTATACCATACCGGCCGGCGCGGCCACTAAAAACTTGGTAAATAATAACGAGTCTTTTCAGAACTTTCTTAGTAAGTACTTTTATTTAACACCCTTGTTTGGTAAAATGAAGTTAACGCATAACTAGAAAAACTTTTAAAGTGCTTCTATTCATAATCAGGTTTTTACTTAAGTAGGTACCTAACAATGGTTACGTACCTAACAATCAAGTGGGTTGTCCGACTTTGATTTGACATCGTCTACCAAACAGTTTTATCCACTGCACATTTTTTCAAAGGTATATTAAATCAAAATGATTAACAACTAAATACGATAAAAGCAGTATGAATTAGAATTACTGTTAGGTTATGAGTTTTATTCTGAAGCAAGTAAAACCTTTAAAAATATATGATTGTAGGTAAGTACCTATTGTTTCAAAAAAACTGCACGTACAGTCAGCAAAAAAAGTCGATTAACACTGTCATTTTTACATCTTATTAAATTGACAACAATTTTTTTCAATTAACTGCTTTTTAGCTTAACAACGGAAAGTACCTAAATGAATGCGTACCAACTAAAGCACCTAAATTAATGCACAGCATTAAATTAATTTAGATCTTTAGATGGATAGATTCTAGCGAGACTACACTGGACAGGATAATAAGCCTAGAAAAATACATTTAACCCTTCGTATTCGGAACGTGGATGTGTATCCACGCGAGACACAATGGCTTTTTAATTATTTCTCTAATTACGGTATTCAACCGGTTAAAAGCTTCGCCACGCCATTTTCAAACCTTTTTTAAAGCAAAGTTTATAACCTAAAAGTGTTCCAAAGTTCACAAAGTTCAAACACCTGCACCAAAAAAAAATCTCTTACCTAAATACCAAAATATTCGTCCCACACAATTTTATTAAAACTACACTGTTACTCACACAGCTACCGATACTCGCTTCCTATTCGCCCACTCGATTTTAAATCGAGATTTGCATCAAATAACGTTTATTTACACAACCCGCTACATCGGAACACTTCAAAGCCGGTAAATATTGACGGCGGCGCATGCGACGACAAACGCTCAAATTAGAAGAGCGAAACGATTAATCTCGAAATCTTTGTGGGAATGGTTAATGTGAATATTTTGAATATTATAAGGTGGACTTTTGTGTCTAGAGATTTTTCTTTTTAGGGTTTAAGAAGACAATCGATTTACTATTGTGGTAACCAGTGGTGGCCCAATGGTAACGGCCGCGACTTACGAGTTAAAGGTCGTAGGTTCGATCCCAGACAGGCGCTTTACTTTGTGTAAATTATTTCATTACCACTGCTCTGAAAACGGTGAATAAAAATATCGTGAATATACAAGGCATGTCCTAGAACCAAAAATCGACTACTACTACTACTATCTACCAACCCGCACTAGCCCCGCGTGGTGGATTACGGCCCACTCACAGAGACCTCTCACAGAGAGGAGGTCTGTGTCCCAGCAGCGGGACCGTTTAACTCTTCTTGCGAGACGCGAGACACAATGGCTTTTTAACTGTGTCTATAATTACGGGATTCAACCGGTTATGTGACCAGTCTTACGGTAACATAATTCTTTTTACAGACAGTGCATCTCAGAACGTCAGTGCGCTTATAACTCAGGAACTGCTGATTCTTATTACGTGATTTATATTTTAAGACATGGATATATATTCCCAGTTAACGTGGGAATACTAAACACAAATGAACATAGCCAGGGGAACCGCTAGTTAAATATAACAAGACTATCTCCTTCCCATCAACTTCTAAAAGTTATGGCACTAGATCCCAATTAGGTATAAAGCAAAAACAATTGTCTATACCACACAGGCCCCAATTGAAGGCACAAATAAATTTACTCTTTATCTCCAAGATATATTGGGTATAACTTAAAAAAAATATCGTCGTTATTTCAGTCCTGAAAATCGGTTTACGCCCACGTACAAAGGAAAGTTCCCTCTTAGTTCTTTTTAAAGATAATTTGATTTAGAAATCATTATTATGAATGGGATCGGCAAACTTTCTGCGGCTTTTGGCTTTCGATGGAGCGCTATTACGTGCGGAAGTCGATGAAAAGAGGATTTAGTTTAAGCTTATGTAGATAACTATTGTATAAAAGAATGGAAAAAAGGGAAAAAATATTGATTTTTGTAGTTGATGTTGTGGGTGTGTGTAGTTTATTTCATTGGAAAAAATAGCGTAGCTCACTTGGAAATAGAGTAGAGATTTCATTGTCAATTTGAGCACACATTCATCGGTACTATGTATTCTGTTCTCGATAGCTTCTTATTAAGAAAAGGTTTCTTGAAAGTATTTATACGTTTGATTTCAAGTAGATAAAGTGTTTCGTAAAGAATTTTTGTAGTAAAATTCGTAGCGGCAGACCGGGGTTAATAATGAAGAATCATAAAGTTTTGGTGTTCCATATCTACTTACCCCCCTTACTATTAAACGTCGTATAGCGTCTGTATAATTACACAACGCTTTTTCTTCTTCTTTCGAAAGTCAAATTACTGACGTATTTTCTAGAAACCAAGCAAGAATTGATCACAGCCTCGTTTTGCTACATGAGGTGATCATGCCAATATAGTCTCAGTCCAAAAGTTCTCAGTAGTTCCTTCAAAGGAACTGCTGAAGGAACTATCTACTCTCAGTAGTTCCTTTAGCTTTTGCAAAGGAACTATTGATCCAAAAGTTCTCAGTAGTTCCTTCAAAGGAACTGCTAAAGGAACTATCTAGTCTCAGTAGTTCCTTTAGCTTTTGCAAAGGAACTGCTGATCCAAAAGTTCTTAGTAGTTCCTTCAAAGGAACTGCTAAAGGAACTATCTAGTCTCAGTAGTTCCTTTAGCTTTTGCAAAGGAACTACTGATCCAAAAGTTCTCAGTAGTTCCTTCAAAGGAACTGCTAAAGGAACTATCTAGTCTCAGTAGTTCCTTTAGCTTTTGCAAAGGAACTACTGATCCAAAAGTTCTCAGTAGTTTCTTCAAAGGAACTGCTAAAGGAACTATCTAGTCTCAGTAGTTCCTTTAGCTTTTGCAAAGGAATTACTGATCCAAAAGTTCTCAGTAGTTCCTTCAAAGGAACTACTAAAGGAGCTAGTGAGCACACGGATCGCGATCGCACCTTTGTAAATAAATCCGTACAATACCTATTTGTAAAACTCGTAAAAGTAAAGAAAATATATCCAGAATCCTGCTCAAAACATCCCAGACTTAAATAAAAATTATCATAGTTAGTTATTTAATTTAATAATAATAATAATAAAATCTTTATTTCAGACTAGGTCCATAGATATACATGCGAGAGTTATAAAAATTTGCACACGAATAAATTCCTTCAGGACATTTGAGTCCTGTTTATGAGCAATGACCTGTAGGATGCTGTTAGTGCTACTCCGGACTCTGCTCAGTAACGACGCGAGCCGCTTGCGCACAATGGCATGGAAGCCATCTACCCTAGCCTCCGCAAACATACCAGAGGCACTACAAAAGCGGGGCAACCCTAACAACATCCTAAATCCAAATTATTGTATTGGACACGTAGGGCATTGATCGTCCTCTGCGTATACCTGAACCACAGGCTGCACGTGTAGAAAGTCTGACAGTAGGCTCTAAATAGTGTCACCTTAACTTGTTGTTGTTGGTGTTGTAGTGTAAATATTTGTTGTAATAATATTGGTAGTCTATCAGTTTATGTATATCTACCATATTTTATGCAAGATTTATCATAATATTAATAAAAGTGTACAAATCGCAACCCACGTCTGGCATCGAAAACCCTTCATATTAAATACATGACAAGCCTCCTTATGAGGAGCACTGATAGCCCAGTGGTAACGGCCACGACATACGAGTTGTAGGTTACTTTGTGTAATTTATTTCATCACCACTGCTCTCAAAGCGGTGAAGGAAATCGTGAGGAAACCGGCATGTCCTAGAACCAAAAATTCTAAGACATGTGACATCTACCAATTCGCACTTGTGTGGTGGATTACAGTGCCCACTCCCACTCACAGAGAGGAGGCCTGTGTCCCAGCAGTGGGAAAGTTACAGGCTGATTATGTTATTTAAGCCTCCCTATTGTTATTATAACCATCTTAATAATATCCCGCTTCAAATAAAATGCTTGCAATTCGCGACAGAGAGACAGATGTGACAATTTATGTTTTCCTTTTGAAAAATGCATTAATAATGACGATGAACCATTCGTTATTGTCACAAATATTCGCGTTTGAAATGTTTCAGGAAATAAATGGATATATTAATTGACTGTACGTTATGCAGGAGGGATTATCCATGTTATTCACCGTCTCTTAAAGATTATATTAGGATTTTCCAGTGTGCTTAGAGGCAGTTGAACCTGTACAGAGTGGTTGAAACTAAACTAAAGTACTTTTACTAAAGTAAAATACTCAGAATTTAACCATACATTTTTCGAAGTTTCGCGTGTTAAAAGTTCAGCTGTTGATTTTACCCCTCAAAGGAGGCAATAAAAATGACAATGACATATCGGATATACCTTAAAACCGAGTACATCCCGAGGACAGCCGAACATATCCAAAGCGGTGTCGGTGTGTGTGATTTGAGACAATCTTTGTATAGAAATGCCAGTTATTTGAACATCCTTTTCAATTATAATGTTACTGTGTTCTTACAGCTACTTATTTCTTCAAGTATAATACTGATAACAGTACAGGGTGGCAGTGACATCGACGCGGAAACTGTAACCATGAATTCAGCACATGATTCTAGACCCCCTAGGGTAGGAATTTTTCGTCGGTTATCAAAAATCGGCTGTTTCATAGAAAAGTGCAATACCTACGCCGCAAAATGCATGGAACAGCTAGTTTTTTTTTTAATGACCAACAAAAATCATCACAGGGGATTCATAATCATGTACTGAATCCATGGCTTCGATGTCCCTGCCACCCTCCATGAAGCCACGAAGGCCTTTCAGGGAAACGGCCTTCAATAATGAAGTAGGTACGTGACCAAGAAGATAAAGACACATAACATAGTCTTATAGAGGTGTGCGGAATAGGGTGTAAAGTTCACTCATAGTCTATAGAAAAGGGAGGATCCTCCGACCAGATGGGTGTTGTGTCTGGCGGGCAACTGCCCGATGATCCATTGGTCGTATCTAGTCTAGTTGCGCGGTAAACTCTTGCTTGCGAGATGCAGGATTTTGCGTGACGTCAGTATGACGCGTTGTTCGCATGTGGCGTTATAATATGTAGATACCGCTACAGTCTAGTCACTTAATTTATGTTCTTTTATTTATTTCTTCACCTTTATTGACCTTTAAAAAGCCCAGAACGAAATAACATTTATAGTATTAATCCCATAAATACCACAAATACAACTTAGACGTAACCACAGCTGTTCTCGATCTGCAAATAAATTGAGCAAGCCGGTATAACGAACAGCTATAGTTATCGATACTAACAAGCCACTAACGAGGTACCCTCACTATCGTATAACTTTGAAAACGAATGTAATGTTTGTGTTTTATGAACCTTAGTATCTATTTCTTTTGATATTTTATTGTAACAAAATGTATCATCATCTGCCTAGCCTTTTCCCAACTATGTTGGGGTTGGCTTCCAGTCTAACCGAATGCAGCTAACCAGTATTTTACATGGAGCGACTGCCTATATGATCTCCACAACCCAGTTACTGGGTAATTCGATACCCAGTGGTAAGACTGGTTGTCAGACTTTCGGGCTTCTCATGAATCGTAACGACTGTCAAAGATCCACGAATGACAGACGCGACCAACGTGGTTTCCGAGGCACGGAGGGGTCTTGGTATGTAAAGATGGTCACCCATCCATGGATCGACCGGGCAACTGAGGCAAGCGTAGCTTAACCTGATCGATCGACCCGTAGTCACAAGTAGTTATCACAGAATATTATTAAAGCTGATCCTACATCGACATTGTCATAAAAACACATATTATCATCATTTTTATGTCCTTATGCACAATTTATTTCGGGTCGGTCAAGGAAGTTTTTTTTTTCGGCGTTTTTTTGCCTTGTGTTACGGAAACCTTGGTGTGCGGGTCTGACCTGCACTTGTTTGACTATTAGATACTTAACCGGTCAAGTGTCGCGGTTCGTCGATCGGCGACGAAACAATAGAAAATCAATTGTGTCTCATTAGCGGCGCTTGACAGATTAAGTTACCAAAATGCTGCGACTACTTCGGTCTAGCGGTAGCAAGTGCGTCTGTTGAGTGTGTGGTCTTGGGTTTGATCCTCAGATCGGGCAAGGTGTTAGCTATTAAATTTTTCTATTTGATAAATTGTCAGAAGCAGGCCGGAGACGGCTTGTAGGTCGTAGGTTCGAACCCAGACAGGCGCTGTACTTTGTGTAAATTATTTCATCACCACTGCTCTCAAAACGATGAAGTAAATCATCGCGAGGAAACAGTCATGTCCAAGAACCAAAAAAATTCAAAGACATGTGACATCTACCAACCCGCACTTGACCAGCATGATGGATTACATCCCTTTCCCTCTCACAGAGAGGAGGGATAAACTGATTATTATTATTATCAGCCGTTTCTGTCTCACTGCAGGGCAAAGGTCTCCCTTCCCTCCGTCCACTTATCCCTGATATTATATTATACTAGCTGTGCCCCGCGGTTTCACCCGCGTAAATGTCGATACCGTGAGAATATCGGGATAAAAAGTAGCCTATATGTCAATCCAGGGTGTCAGCTACCTCCAAATTTTTTTTTATCATAATTGGTCCAGCCGTTTGAGCATGAAGAAGTAACAAACATATAAACACACACACATACTCACAAATTTGGCCTTTATAATATTAGTGTGATTAGGCTGATTATATACGAGTATTATGCTATCAAAAATTTAAAGGGCTAGTAAAATATTTCATCAAGTTTAAAATTCACGTTGAATGCCTCGCTGTTTTCATGCCATGTTTCATCGCATAGATTCGGACAGCTCATTTGTGTTATGTTCATGTACGTTGCACCAATTTGTGCCCGACATTAATTTGCCTAATTAGGTTCTACGTTATTACAAACCTTTTTCGGGTGTTCATTAAAATGTAAATGTTATTTAGCGGCTGGATTGTTGATATTGCAAAATTATTGATTTTCAGCGCTATTCGTGGGATTGAATCTGGCATGAAACAAATATAATTATAATGCAGATCTTTCGGTTTATGAATGAAATGTCAAATTGACGTGTAAAAGTGTCATAAAAGATCTGAGGGGCAATTTCCGTAATTTTAAAAACGTTCACAGTTTGATCCGCTGACCTCTGTAATATCATAACCAATCGCCAAAACGGATAAAAACCTTTTTTCCCAAACATTTGCTCAAAATTCACCGGTAGCCGGTTAGAGGTCAGTGGTCAGAAGGCCAATTCTCGTAAATTAAAACGTTCATAATCTAGTCGTCTCATCTCGGCGACAAACAAATGTCAAAAACTTGTCAAAATGTAGGGAAATTAGAGGTATTTTTGATAGATTGAGACTGTGATCAGACTGTGACCACATTTTTGACAAGTAATACTTACTTGTTAAAATTTTATTGTCGCTGAGATGAGATTAATACTAGATTTTTAACGTTTTTAATTACGGAAATTGGCCTTCTGCTTACAAAAATAAACATAATTTCATTTCATGTTTGACCGACTTATAAAAAGAAGGAGGTTCTTTGTTCGTCTGTATGTGTTTTACCGATTTTGAGAATTCTTGTTTCGTTTAGTAGAGGAAGCTTGCACGGTTGTGCCGCATAAAGTTTATTAAGGTTGCTTGGGTAGTTTTTAATTTAGCTTTGTATTACTTATTTCATCCACTTGGTGTATGTACCTAGATGATGTTATAATATTTCGTGTCACTGTTGTTTACGTAGCAATTAGGGCCATACGAATTGGTGTGGGGTAGGTACACACAGCAAAACAGTGAAAAACAAAGTAACAAAATTTTTCCAAAAAAAAAAAAAACATTACAAAGTGAAAAATAAATTTGATATCGGAAGTCGGTGACATAAAATGAAAATACATATAACAATGACACAGACTTCCGATGTTATTTTTCACTTTGTAGTGTTTTTTCTTGGAAGTCGTTTGTTTTTTTTTTTTTTTTTTGTTAAAAAGTTTGTCAGTATACAATAATATACAATACGCTCTGCTCTATGGTAATATTACCATAGAGGTTACCTATTCAAATATTTATGTTGATCCATGAAAATGGCGTTTATGTCACGTAGGTACACAAAAGCACCAAAGTTAAAACAAATAATATTGACGCATTCAAATATTTACCTACGTTTGATGCGGGCTTCCGGTGTGTAGATGCATCTACTTGAACTACCCATTTGTATTTGTAGCCAATATTGGACATTTGGAATCCATCATGTATCACAAATGTTTGATACAATTGGTAAACCAGTACAAACATAAACAAATGGTTCGTAGAGCTACGTTGACTCGTAGCACTTCGTAGCAAGTTGACAGGTTTCGCTACGCATGTCTAAACTCAGCTTCAGTTGAATTTTAACGGTCTCAAGAAGAGCTAATTTTAAGACAACTCTAGTTAAATAAATTAATAAGATAAATGTAGCTAAGAGAATGTTAGATTTAAGTATTTGAAGTAAGTATAATTGTTTATTGTAAGGAATTTTCTTTTGTAATTTTGCAATTATGTATTGTATCTGTTTCAACTAGGTAACTCTTTATCTATATAAATAAAAATGAACCGCCGAAATGTATGTACGCGCATAACTTCCGAAAGACTGCACTAAATTGGATAATTCTTTTTTTTTGTTGTTGTATTCGGTATTGCCAGGACAAGGATTGTACGAAAGAAAATTTTTGAAATTCGAAAAAAAAATTGCTCCCGCCCGTTCACAGATGTAGCAGGCCGCTAGTTTGCGATAATATACGACGTAAATTGACAACATTTCATATTTTTAACCTGCATGTATTATTACGTTATATAAAAGTAAATTCAAATCTAGGGCACCCATATTTTTTCGTTTTTCGAAATTATGTACTTTTCATTCATAATTTTAACTTTGAAATTCGGTGTATTCTAAAAAGACGTAAGTGCCAGATGACGGTAGAATGGCGATATTACCTTTGCTTTATTGTGACCCGTCAAAAAAACTGTCAGATGTCACTTGTCTCAGTCGTTGTTTTGGTTCCGTCATTGGCGTGTATTTTTCATTGGGATCCATTTTATTGGCGAAATATCAATCAAAAATAGATAATATTAACAGTAAGCAGCGTGTCGAGTTGATAGGAAAAAATATTGTAGAATTCAATTCAGTTTTTTAGTTGTTTTCTAGTTACACTTCTTAGGTGACATTGACATGTCTTGTTTGATATAATGTTTTCAATCAAAGACATTGGAATGTGCAAAGGTAACTACCTCATTCCGCCGTTTATGTGACGTCATCACATGCTTTTTGATTTTTATTTTTTTTCTCTGAAATTTAGAAATAAAAAAATAAAATAAAAATATATTTGAACTCAGGATACGAAAATAAAGAAATAGTATTTTTGTTTTAAGGTCGTGTCAGGTTTGAAATGTTGTCAATTGCCAAATAATTTTATTTTATAGATTACGTGAAGAGCATTTGCAATCGCAGCCACTAAATTTGTGACTGAATTTTAAGCTTGGTTAAGCCAAAAAAAATCTTACACCAAAGTAAACAATATCATGCTTATTGAATTTTTAATCAAATACTTTTACGGATTTCATTAAAAGCTACAAAGGTTCATAGAATTTTAAAATGAGACAGCCACTGAACCTGAAATTCCAATTTTCAATTGAAATGATTTTATTAATCCGCTCATCCGTACAATGTGTCAAAAGAGTTTTTGTGAAAAGGAATTGTAATTGTTAGTTGATTAGCAGAGAATGCTTTGTGGCATTAAGTTCGCCTTATGTGACCGCTTTGTACATATACAGGATGTCAGGCGGAGGCTTAGCCAAACAAGGGGAGTTCGTAGGTAGACCCATTTAGGAAATACATGTTTAGTTTGAAGACCCTAAGGCCTTATTACAAAACAAGGTTCACCTTTAGACCCAAGTTCAAAACATCGAGCGATTTTTAAATTTCGAACTATAATCCGACAGGAGTTAAAGAAAACTGACGTTAAACCCGAGTGCCAGTTGACAATTTTATACATTAAGAAGGGTTTGACGTAATGTATAAAATTGTCAACTGGCACTCGGGTTTAACGTCAGTTTTCTTTAACTCCTGTCGGATTATAGTTCGAAATTTAAAAATCGCTCGATGTTTTGAACTTGGGTCTAAAGGTAATTTTTACTTACTTACTAATGTTTACTTTACTGTCTTTACTTTTTATTGTGACGTTTTGGGATGTCTTACTTTTATATTTTTTTACTTACTTAACCTACTTTTATACTGTCTATACTTTTTATTATTGCGTTTTGGAATTTTTACTTTAAAACGTTTTATGTACTGGATGCTCATCCCGCCTTTTCCCTCGGGAGCATGTACGGTTTACGTACATTCCGTCAGGCTGCAAACGCAGCAACCTACTTTTCTCATTGGTATTTAAAACAATGTTTAATATAATTTTAAGTTAGTTGACAAATTACATACTTACGCGAACACCGCGGATTAGCATCCAACCTACTTTTACTTTGTTGTGATCGGTACTCTAATAAACCTTTAGTGTTACCAAATCTGTGTGTGTTTACGTCGACTCACCTAACTCCAAGTACTTACTTACTACTTCTTACTTAATACTACAAGTGTAAGGTACCAATACTACGGGACCTTACATTTAATGGTAAATGTAAAGGTAAATTACGACAAACTATACGTTTGTCGTAATAAAGTTCAAAATACAGTAACTGGCCCTAAGTTTAGGCTAGGTCTAAAGTTACGGTAAAGGTTCACAACTTTTTTTTTTTTCAGAATTTCCAAAATTTTAGCTTTTAACACCTGCAACATTTCTTTTACATGTTTTTTTTTTTTTTTTGGTGTATGATGCATTCTTGGTATAGGGAAGGGAATGGTAAATGCAAATAAGAAGTGGATAATTAGTTCTGTGCTCTCAAAGCCTCTACCTCCAAACCCCCCCTGTTTCGGCCACGGCGGCCAATCTCAACAGAGACTAGCCTTCGGCGCGGGAGATATTATCTCTCCATCCATCGGACTTTGGTAGATGGATGGTAGATACTTATTGTGTAGTTAAAATGATACAACGTTAGGATAATTATTGCGTTTATTCCAAGCGAACGTGTTTACATCAAGTCGCCTATACTATCACTGGTTTTCGAAATAAAAACCTAATACAAAGGGCTTTGAAGTTCAGTGGCATACCTACCAGTCCGCCATTTTGTTTTTCCTTTTTTTATTTGTGTTTTAACAAATTGATGTTTGATTACTAACTTTTAGGGTGATTATTTTAAACATCTAAGCAACAAGATGTACGCAAGTAAAAAAAAAATATGGATGTTACGTTATTAACTTTGAACGTCATTATCTCTGAAACGTGAAGCTTTACGGGGCTTGGTCCTATTATATTTTCCATTTAAATTGATGGCAGCTATCGATTTATACATTTTTCGTGCGTGTCCGTCATTTTGATAAAAAATCAAAATGGCGCGACAGTATATGCCAGGGAGGGTCCATATAAAAATCTTCTATACTCTTTTTTTGAAAGCTCGTTTTAAATTCACTACAATTTTCGAATGCACCTCGAGTAATTTTTCTGCCAGTATGCACAACATAAGGTCGACTTTTGCAGCCAACCTTTACAGTACGTAGAACCTTCCTTAACCAAAAGGTACCTAGACCTAGTACTAGATTATAATAGCCAGTGATCTGGAATTGGGTCTAGTAAATTGTGATAAGCCAGTCCCTATCGCTATCGGATCTTTTCTAGCGAGAGGACTACTACGTCCACATTTGTGTATGTATATTTATGCATTACACAAACATTGCCCACTTGGTTTTTCGAGATATCGCCGAGCGGTTAGTCGACTCTTCACGTGACCAGAACGCTGGCCTATTTCTTGGCCAAAGAATCGTGGCAATGATGCCAGCCTTTTGGGCACTGTTTCTGTTGACAGCGATGCGGACGAATTTTTTTCATATACATGTACATATGATTATTTTAAATGTTAGCTTATATTATGTAAATGTTATCTTGATTATTTGTAAGTTAATTAAATAAACGTAAAAAAATAATGGTTACGTCACCACCAAACTCCTAAGTCAGATAAAGAGAGATAGTAAAATAAAGCACAGACAAATAATATAATTTGTAGCAACAGACAGCATTATAAAAAACCGGCCAAGTGCGAGTCAGATTCGCACACGAAGTGTTCCGTACCACAAGGCAATTAATTAGTTGCCGAAAAATACGCGTTTCTTGTATGGAGATCTCCTTATATTTTTATTATTTGTTGTTATAGCGGCAATAGAAATACACACTCTGTGAAAATTTCAACTGTCTACCTATTATGGGTTATGGGATATAGCCCACTGACAGACAGACGGACGGACAGACAGCGGAAGCTTAGTATTAGGGCCTTGTTAGCGCCTTTTGGGTACAGAACCCTATAAAATGAAAGGAATATTGTTAAGCGGCCTTCGTATAATATTATTCCTTCTTAATATTTTTTGTTTCTTAAATATTCCTCGTTATTTTCTCCTTTGCTAATCAGTCCATCTCGATACCGACCTTATCTGTCTCTATAAGCTCTTCTTGTTGATGAAGCTCAAAGGAGACTACAAAATAAAATTCTTAGAAATTGTAATTTTGTAAACAGAGGTGTTATAAAATTACAATTTCTAAGATTTTTTTTTAGCTCAAGGCCCTTTGTATACGCCACAGTTTCTTTACAATAAGGCGTATAAACCGTGCCGTAGAAAAAACGAGTCTGTCGGTGTTAACAAGCTTCCATAGTGATACATACCTACAACATTGACAACCGTGCCTACACACAGCGTATCAACGGCGCCGTAGAAAAAACGTGGTTGTCAACAAATTTCCAAATAGATCCATACAACACCGACGACCATGCGAATAAACCGTAGTTTTTCATGGCTTAAAAAACGTATGTGTACAAAAGGCCTCACATCTCTCGCTTTTATTCTATCTAGAATTCTACAAGTAAGCGTCTCATTATGTATAATGCGTGGCGTCAAACGTATCGTGCCACAAAAATACCAAAATATTTTTCGTATGTTATATTATTATATTTACAATACAACATCGCGCTGTTATTCTCCGACGGGTTGGACAGAGGTGTAGTTATAGCACATCTTCATTTCGCCAGTTCGTCATTATATGTACCTATTTGTTACGAGATATGTATACAGTGCATCCAGCGGATGCGGGAAGCACAGAACCGGTCGAAGTGGCGGTGCTTGGTTGAGGTCTACGTCCAGCAATGGACGTCTTTCGACTGAAATGATGATGATAATACATTGCACTTTTGTAGGCAGGTAGATGTCCCCGCAAAAGCACATGAAAGTGTTACTGTCCTTCTAAAGACTAGACGCTTTCAAAACAAGTAAGTTGGAGTCTCATTTCCTACGAAAATATGGGAAAAGTTTTTTGAAATTTCTGAATTTTGTAACTAGTACTCAAACCTCAGTTGGTCCCATAGAGTTTTCTGATCCTAATAAGAAACAGGATCGATTGGCATCAAAAAAAAAATTTGCAAAACTGTCCATTTTCTTGTAAACTGTTATTTTCTCAAAAAGTTAAGTTACAGCGGTAGAAGTACCTGCCCTAACTGCCCCATCTCAAAAATCCATCCTGTATACAACGTGCTGCTACAATGCTGACATTATTTTAACACAAGGGTAGGGCTAGTGGCCAGTAATCATAAAAATTATAACAACATAAAATAATTCGTAATTTGAAAACTGCCACTTGCGCCGTTCGCCGACATAAGGCTCTCTCTCTCTTTCCCTTCAATTCGCTTACTCTTTGCATGTTTCATTGATGCAATGTTATGATCCGTAACCCCGGCAAATGACCCTTGCGCTACAGTTCTTTAAGTACAGGTTGCTCCAAGATGCTTTTTTAGAAAATTGATAATAAATAAATAATAACGTTTAATGTTCATGAAACAAAAACGCGAAACCGTATACGTGTGTTAAATTAATGGCGCCATTATAGCGACACGCTGTATATTGTATAGTGTTAGCAAAAACTCTCCCCCTCATGTGGGTGTAAATCGGAACAATTTGTTAGAGATGAGAAAACACGGTGAGGAAAACCTATTTTACATTTCTGAATAAATAAGTATATCCCCCCCGCCTCACCTGCCTGCCTCGCTTTGTTCTCATTAGTCTGAGATAGAAGCTTTTATGTACTACCAACTGTATGACGGTTCTTCTCCCAGAGAAAAAGATTTAAAGATATATTGTTCACGTAAATAATCACACTAATATTATAAAGGCGAAAGTTTGTGAGTGTGTGTGTATGGGGGTGTGTGTGTGTGTTTATATGTTTGTTACTTCTTCACACTCAAATCGCTGAACCGATTTAGATGAAATTTAGTATAGAGATAGTTTGAATCCCGGGAAAGACCATAGGCTACTTTTTATCCCGATATTCCCACGGGATCGACATTTACGCGGGTGAAACCGCGGGGCGCAGCTAGTAACAGAATTAATCGATGAGTTTTCTTTAAAAAGAATTCGTTCCTAATTAGTTCATATGTCGCAGTAACATGGTTGAAGCCGTGATATATGTATATTATATTAGTCTAGTAATTATAGACTAGTATATTGTATTATAGATGGAGCAGTGGTGGCCCGGTGGTAACGGTCCCGACTTACGAGTTGTAGGTCGTGGGTTCGTACCTCGCTTTACTTTGTGTAAATAATTTCATCACCACTGCTCTCAAAACCATGAAGGAAAACATCGCGAGAAAACCGGCATGTCCTAGAAGCAAAAAATCGAAGACATGCGACATCTACCAACCCGCACTGGGCCCGCGTGGTGGATTACAGCCCACTCCCTCTCGAAGAGAGGAGGCCTGTATCCCAGCAGTGGGAACATTATAGGCTGATTATGTTATGTTGTTATTATAGATTAGTCTAGTAGGTAAGGTAGTAGGTAAGGTAGTAGGTAATATTACTAGATCGTACTCATATCATAGTCATATTCCTAGAATGACGGTTATATACCGCTTTCATAAAACTATATTACGGTACCTATATAGCTATCTGCCTCTAACTGCTTCATTGGTCTCGTGGTTGCAAGCGCAACTGCTGAGCGTGGGGTTCTGGATTTGTTTCCCAGGTCGGACAAAGTGTTATTGGGTTTTCCATTAGGAATTTCTTAGTAACAGTCTGGAGTTTGGAACTTGGCGGTTTAATACCCCCGTGCCTCGGAAAGTATGTAAAGCCGTTGGTCCTGCGCCTGATTTCTCCCCGGTCGTGTCGGATTGCCCTCCCATCGGACTATGAGAGTAAAGGAACAGAGAGTGCACCTGTGTTTACGCACACACTTGTGCACTACAATATCTCCTGCGTACCTGGCTAATCTCCGTTGAGATTGATCTATCTGTTTCATGAGCATCCTTGTAAGGGGTCATTGTACTCATCATTATGAACAACTTTTACTATGGGACCAAACCTGAAATCGCGAAAAAAAAATCAGTTGCTCCCTACATTTTGATGAGTTATGTGAACATAAATGTTCCCTACATTTATGTTCGCATAACTCATCAAAATGTACCAAACCTGAAATCGCGAAAAAAAAAAATCAGTTGCTCACATTGACAATTGAACACATGCGACAAATCGAAATGGGAGATTGTAGGTACTCATCATTATGAACAACTTTTACTATGGGACTAAACCTAAAATCGCGAAAAAAAAAAAAAACAGTTGTTCATTGCATTTATGTTCACATAACTCGTCAAAATGTAGGGAAGAGTTGAATTTTTTTCGCGATTTCAGGTTTGGTCCCATAGTAAAAGTTGTTCATAATGATGATTACAATGACCCCTTACAAGGATGCTCATTAATTCAATTTTACCCTGTAAGTATAGCTAAATATATCCCTAAGGATATAAAACTATATCACGGCTTCAACGAAACATACACAGGTTTGAAAAATAACTCGACTTGATCATACCTACTGGTATACCTAACGCTTGTCAAGCCTCTATATGACTTTCATTTGCTATTCAGCAATTCAATTCAATTTAAGTATAATCCTTTCACATAATTTACAGCTGCAAAATAATCCTCAATAAAAATTCAATGAATTTATTTACATAGAATATAATACATTATTTTCCTAATTACAGAAGCAATTGCGATGAATAAAGTTAAAATAAATCTTCACCGAGCCAGTATACATATTAACTACTTAGACTTAGACCATTAAAATGCAAACTAGAGGTTAGGTTTACCCTAACCGTTTTTCCTGGGAGACATTTCATTTGAATTTAAAAGGTTTATTATTTTTACTTAAGTATTTTGACCTTCGTAGGGTTCCGTAGCCTAAAAACGAAACACTTATAATTACATAACGTCAACATTTTTTTAATAGCAGTTTGGTACAGACGCCAGCACATTAAGCTACTACAACCTGTCAAATTTCTTTAATAGATATTCAACTTTATCTCTAAATCATAAGGTTCAAAGTTGATTGGGAAAATTTGACAGTTTCGGGTAGCTTGATGTGCTGGCGTCTGTACTTTATTTTTAGAGTAAATGATAAGTGATAAATGATTTTTTTTCTGTAAATAGGTTTGTACAAACACTTTTACATGTCAATCATGTTTATAAAACCATATAGATGACGTCGGCGTTTCCACACACTCAGAGATCGAAGTCTCTTTTAAAGTCCAGAACTACACAGATTGAGTGGACCTTTCCGGTCAATGCACGCGTTCTTCAGACTACTAGTTAAGTTATTACTAATTATTGATGATTAGTTAAGTTCTGTTAACCGGTCAAGCTCCGCGCGTGACCTATGGGTCACGAAACAATAGAAAATCAATTGTGACTCATTAGCGGATCTTAATGAGATAACTTAGCTCAACGATTCGACGAATAATACAAATAAACACTAACATAACTAGTGATATGAGGGCTCTACACTTCTGCTTGACCTTCAGGGGAATAAAAGCGTGATGTTCTGTGAATATAAACCTTTTTAACTATATCTAATGATAGTGAGGCCACTTGTTTATAGTTTGGTTCCCGGGAGTAACTGATACAAAATAGATTGCCTTTGACCGTCCTTTGAGTCCATTAGTCGTCATGGAGACTCATGAAATTATCTTTGACTATAACAGCATCAATATAGGGTTAAATTAAATTAGGTAGCGAAAGTCTTTGTATCTATACCCCTTACTAATAAACGTATTATATCAGATGAATAGTTACACAACGATTTCTCTCTTTCAGTCGTCAGTCAAAGAAGAAGACAAAGCGTTGTGTAACTATACAGACACTATGAAAAGTTTATTAGGTAGTAAGGGGGTTAGAGTTTAATCTCTAATCTCATCTCAGCGACAGTCAATGTCAAAAACTTGACAAAAATGTAGGGAAATTAAAAAGATATTTTTGACAGATTACGACCGAGATCAGACTGTGAACGTTATTACAATTACGAGAATTGCCCCTCAGTACAATTTCAGACATACTTATAAATCATCAAAATAGCAGTACAACAATAAAAATGTCTAAAATAATTGCCTAAACGTCCATTATTACCTATACCCATAACAGCTATTAATAAAAACATAATAGTACGATTTCCGTCGTTCCTTTGAACTAATCCGAACAATTGATATTGATTTTCGATTCAGTTAATAACCACGCTTTCCTGTGTTTATCACCGTTTTATTGCAATAGTATTTGTGTTGACATGTTGACCTGAATTCGGTGAGAAAATAACATTTAGTTAGTTAATGTCTCTTTTACCTTACTTAGGAATACTGTACATTGGTAGGTTGATACTTTTAACATGATCAATCAATCAACTCAGTTATCGCAGTCCACTGCTGGACATAGGCCTCTCCCATGTTGCGCCTCCCGCATCCAGTCTGTCCCAGCCACCTTCTTAAGGTCGTCGGTCCATCTAGCTGGGGGGCGTCCCACACTACGCTTGCCGATACGCGGTCTCCACTCCAGGACTCGTCTGCTCCACCGGCCATCAGTCCTTCGACAAACATAGCCAGCCCACTGCCACTTCAGCTTAATAACTAACGACGTTAACATACATAAACTGAAATTAAATGAAATTGTTTATTCTGTAAATAGGGTATCGGAATCACTTTTTCACGTCATATTATAAAAAAAATGAGCTAGATGAGGTCGGCGTTTCCTATCTGACTACTCTGAGAAGAAAGACCGAAACAAACTCAGAGGTCACAGTCTCTTTTAAAGTCCAGACATAATCTTGGTCAGATCATGTGAAGACCATGTAGATTGATGTATAAATTAATGGTCTTTTGAGGAAATTGATGTATAAATTAATGGTCTTTTGAGGAAATTACCACACAGATTTAGAGTAGACCAGTCTAGTCAGTGCAAGCATTTGTCAGCAATCGTGTAGCTCAACTCAGAATTTGAGGAGCTCAACGACTCGACGAACAATACTAAAGAACTCACGCTTTCTTCCCGTGGGGGTAGGCAAAAAACTACAGAAGGCTGCCTAACTATACTTACGGTACTTTTAGGGTCAATCCCCACTGAAAGAGCAGCGGCCGGCAGCGGCCATTATCCATAGTCATTTGAAGGCAAAGGACAGCGCGGCGCCGCGAGGCTGCACGAGGCTTGTAGCGACTAGTCAAAAGAAGGAAAGTCACTTGCTCTTACGGCCGCTGCGCGCCGCTGCTCTTTCAGTGGGGACTGGCCCTTAACCTTCTTACGTAAACGGAAAAATACACTCCCTTATTTATAAATGTTGCTTAAAGTTAAAAGTATTTACCGGTCAAGCGGCGTGGTTCGCCGATCAGCGACGAAACAATAGAAAATCAATTGTGTCTCATTAGCGGCGCTTGACAGATTAACGTCTGTTTAACCATAATTTTATAACATGTGACATCTACCAGCCCGCACTGGGCCTGCGTGGTGGATCGCGGCTCACTCTCTCTCACCGAGAGGAGGCCTGTGGCCCAGCAGATTTATGATCAAGATACAGTCTGACACTGACCTAAAAATTGCAAAAAAAACGTAAGAAAAATTTAACTTCGCGGGCTACAACTGCGCATTCACCTTAAGCAACGTTTATAAATAATTATGAGTGATGGTGTTAGTAGGTAAACTGAAAATGGGTGTTGATTTTGGGCCTCAATTTTCTTTTGTCACAATTTCCATAATTTTTCGGTCCCTGTTTTAATTTAACTGATCAAAGAAGATCTGAAACTGTTACGAAAGTATAGAAGAAACCCGGAGCAAAGGGTTAACTGGAATATCCTAAGACAACAGACTCAGTAACTGGTACTGGTGGTAAAGGTTTGATAAGTAATTAGGTACAGACGCCAGCACATCAAGCTACTACAATCTGTCAAATTTATTTAATCGATTTTCAACTTTATCGCTAAAACGTAAGGTTCAATGTTGATTGGGGAAATTTGACAATTTCGGGTAGCTTGATGTGCTGGCGTCTGTACATTTTTGTTTGCAGTAGCTAATTAATATACTCAAGTTTATTAGGAAGGTCAAAAGTCCACATAGGTAGGTAATAAAACAGTCGTAAAAATGTCATAAACAAAATAATAATACTGCCACGTTGGCCCAGTGGTTACAAGCGCTACTGCTGTGCAAGAGGTCCTGAGTTCGATTCCCAGGTCAAGCAAAGTATTATTGGATTTTTTCATCTGGAATTCCTCAGTATCGGCCGGGAGTTTGTATTTGACCCCGGTTGATGGCAATAGGCTCGCCCCTTATTACATGGTACCAACTTAAACATAACTGCACCTACACCTTAAACCTTGTATATTTACATAATTTAAAAAACTAACAATCTTAAAATAATAATATGTACAAGTATATAAAAAGGGAGGGAAAATAATCAAAGGGCATCAAAAAATTCGTCCGCATGCATCAAAAAATTCGTCCGCACCTAAAACCTTTACATCAATTCCTAATAGGTCGTTTTTGCTGTATAAAGTTATAGAGCCAAAATGTATTGTCAAACGCTTTTACACAACAATCAATCACCGCCAAAACCTTTATACATCGTTTACCCAGCTTTTTTGAGATATAAGGTTTGGTTATAGCACAAAATAAAAAAAAAATAAAAATAAAAATTGCTGCTTGGGAGGTGAAATGTGGTTGTACCTACTAGATTCTGCCTAAACAAGGCGCTATGTTATGAATATTTTAATGTAATGTGTGTTTGTGTCTGTGTCTGTCCGTCCATATGTAATTTACTTCTGTCAGTTACAAAATGACACCGTATCGTGTTGTGTCATAATTTCAGCCGAAAGACGTCCACTGCTGGACATAGGCCTCCCCAAGCAGCGCCACTTCGACCAGTTCTGTATTTCCCGTATCCAGCGGATGTTAGCTAGCCACGCCAATATACCAACAAATACAATAAACGCTATACGTACTCAAGCAAAAAAATAATAAATCAAAATTAAAAATGTAAACAAAACATCTTACTACCTAAATAAAAGCCTCCAAGTATAAAGGGTGTGACAGCTTACATATATTTATGCAATGCTGGGTTCTGTTCACATAGCTGTCACTTGAAGTCACAAATAAAATACTAATTCAATATGTATAATAATATTTTTGCTATTCAACTTTCTTCTGTTCACGTGGCTCATTTATACGTCGAGCTGTAGGGTATCGGAATTTTTATTAAATTATTTTTGTGCCATTAGAAGATGAAATAAAATCCTCTGATACCGTTTGCTTTTTATTTATTTTTTTAACGATTCGGTATCTACATATTTCTCCGTCGATTTTTAATCAAATAATTGTCTGCGTCTGTATCTGTCTATGTATTTATCATTCAATGGATGTATATCTATACCTATGTAATATTAAAAATTATGTGTGTATAAAAAATCTTTTTGGAAATGTATTTTCCCCCTGTTCCATATATCCCTACTGATGTATCTCCACTGGTAGGGATACTTGGAGATTTTTTCCAATTATCGCTACCGGTAGGGATAGATGCAACCTTGTGCTCCATATATCCCTACTGACCCGCACTGGTTGGGATATGTATAAGAATAAACATTATTATATTAAAGTCAGAATGGCTGGACGCTTTCCACGTTATAGTTTTCGTTTTCCCTCCTTAGCGAGGTACCTACCAATTATTTTATGTCTGGTACCAAATAGTACCAAATACGTGCAATAACTTGGTATTGCTTCAACTTAGAAAATCTCTCTTGGTCCAGTCATTCTGACGCAGAAAAATAATTATATGCAATGAAAGGTCACATTATTCACTTTAGTTAAAAACTATTTTGGTCAATGTCCGCCATTTTTTGCAAAGTGGGTTCGGTCTATTCTGTAAAAATCTCGTCGTGAAAACTTAGATCTGATGAACCTGATGACCTTAGAAACCTGAAGTATTAAGTATTCTGTGCCTGAAAGTCAATTCTCGTAATTTAAAAGGTTCAAAATCTAGTCGCAGTCTCATCTCGACGACAAACAAATGTCAAAAACTTGTCAAAATTAGCGGTATTTTTGACAGTTTGAGACTGAGATCAGACTGTGAATGTTTTTAAAATTATGAGAATTGCCCCTCTGATGACACTTTTGACAGCTCACTTCACGGTCACTTCACCTAAGTTTTCACTGTGAATATGTTTAGATATGACCTATGAACTTTGTCAATAATCTCTTGCAAACACAACGTAAGTGTGTATGTTTAGGGCTTAGAACTTAATATCGTCCCCAAGAGACCTAAAACTGAAACATAACAAAGTTGCTATTACACTCGACAGATACAAATTGGATTCGTCGAGCTATCGAGTGATAAATTGAAATCGAAACGGTTCAATTACTTCTAAAACGACTGTTTTCGATTTAAATAGGTCTGAACGTGTGAGAAGTGATTTAATCAATCAATCTGAAGCATTTTATTTACCCAATGTTCAATTTTTTATGCAAATGTTAAATGGACTTTTATCGCTCTAAAGTCTATTAACAGTAGTAGTGTTAATAGACTATTAAATTACATTTAATTAAAATGATCACATCATCAAAATTGACACAAAATTGTCGATGTACAAAACCACTGAAATACAATGTACAGACGCCAACACATCAAGCTACTACAATCTGTCAATTTTTTTTAATAGTTTTTCAACTTTATTACTAAATTATAAGGTTGAAAGTTGATTGGGAAAATTTGGCAGTTTTGGGTAGCTTGATGTGCTGGCGTCTGTACCTAGTTACCTACCCATCGAAAAAATGTGGATCTTAATATAAATGATACATAAAAAATAACTCTTAACTATTACGCTAAGGGCTGATTTTTCAATCGACAGATATTTTTTCTTCATGGAATAAAATTAACGTCTGACAGATTTTGTATGGAAGAACTGTCAAAAATTCTAAATTATTCCTCAGATAAAATTATCTGGCGTTGGAAAATCTGCCCTACGTGTAAAAAAAGAATAATAACTCTTAGCTATTAAGATAAAGAGTTAATATTCTTTTAATAATACTTATTTTAATGAACCGATGTTCATTAAATGTTTAGCTCAATAATTAAGATGAAAAATCAGATACTGTTAAAGGACTTTTGTCGCTAACTGTAGGTACTAGGTACAGGCATACCTACACGACTCAAACGAAAGTTAAAGCGCAAAATACTATAGTCTGCGTGACACCTATAAATATAACGTCATAGTAGGTCAAGGCTATATCGACGAGACGAAAAACAAATCCAAATAGCCCATAAATCTCTGGAACTTTGTCATCGACTGAGACAAAACACAATCAAAAACAAATCGTTCATGCCACTAAGTTGCCATTTCATTAGGTAATTTTATGATTCTTATTCCCTAACGAGACTTTGGAGACGTTTCGGTAAGTGTCTAATGTATTCTCACACTGATCTCGGCTACGGTGATTTCTGTTTTAAACGGCTATGGGTTGCGAGCATAGAAATACACTTATGTAGGTATCTATGGTTGCGAGCGTGTAGGTACTCCTATGTGGCTAATAAACCTTAACTTGACAGTTTCGATAATGTTATTGTATGTTGTACTTGTGGTACCTAATACTAGCTGCATGAGCATAACCAGCCTACAACTTTTCCACTGCTGGGACATAGGCCTCCTTTCTGTGAGAGGGCCTGGGCCATTGTTCACCACACGGGTTCTTGATTCTAGAAAATGCCGGTTTCCCGAGTTAATTGTTCTTATTATATTTATTTAATCACTTCGTCCGCGTGAAATTTTTTGTTCCCCCAACCCAACCCGTCGCATCGGATCACCTGCTCGCGCTATTCGATCCTTCGTTTTCGCTCAGCGTTCTTTCTGAACTGTTGTTGTTGTTTTATGTTTGACCTTTAAGAGTCGAGGCTCCTTAAGGTCCTAACTTGATATTAATAGTAGCCCATAGCCTTCCTCAAGAATTGAACTATCAAATGCAAAAAGAATTTTTCAAATCCGACTGGAAGTTCGAGACATTAGCGCGTTTAAACAAAAAAAAAAACAAACTCTTATACTTTATTATTACTATAGATTTAGATTCATTTCCTCAGTTAAGCAATACTCTTGCTGTCGTCAGCAAATCACATTACACAAATCATTCTTCACTTATCACGTTATATTTATTCACAGTCGAAAAAAAAAATACTGTCTCTGTATTCCAAAGCCTCAATTTCTCGGAACCAGACAAAACCACGTCTGCTAAACAATCAATCAAGGCTTCTACACCTGCGAACTAGGCTGTCTGACGAAATCCTTTAATATATAGTCGAGACATAGACAAGTCGACGTGTGGGCTTGACAGCTCTAAATAAAGATGGCGGATAAAAAGTATTGGCGGCAAAAAGATTTTTGAAATCTTTTAGTTTGGTGGCGTGGGTAAACGTATATAGTAAGCTAACAATACATTATGTAACGTAAAGAGACGTCAAAACATAAAAGAAACGCATAGTTAAGCAGATATAATTTATCTTTAAGCAACGTTTATAAATAAACCCCTATAAGTACCTAATGTCGAACAGTGAATGGCTAACTAATTACTTATATTTTCTTGTAAATTGTGACGTAGATACAAGTGTCTTTTATGAAATAAAATGATTTGACTTTGACCTAAGAATGTACAAGTAAAACTTATTCCAAGATAGATAAGTGGCAGTAAAAAACGTGTCCACCTGAGTTTTATTTGAGGCCAATGACCAAATGTCATAAAACGAAAATGTTAAGGCAAAAATGTCAAACATAAAACTTTATTTCATCCAGTTTCATCCACTGAATGTCCACAGACTAGCAATTTTGAATATGGAATGCTTTACTCGGAACAAGAATGTGTCTGTAGCTGTACCAAAAAGTTTCATACACTGTATCTCTATGGTTGGGCTGTCGCCGGTTATTAAAAAAGTTATGCTCGAAACGTTAACTTATTAATTATATGAAGAACGTACATTTCATCAAGCCTATGGCTAATGTAGATACTGGCGGTATGGTGGTTATACATGGTATCTCTCTTGGTACATTGGAAAAGAAGATCCCCAATAATTGACTGTGCTGTTACGTTACCTAGTAGAGTAATCAGCCTATAATGTTCCCACTGCTGGGGCACAGACCTCCTCTTTGTGAGAGGGAGTGAGCTGTAATCTACCACGCGGGCCCAATGCGGGTTGGTGGATAGCACGTATATTCGATTTTTTGGTTCTATTACATACCGGTTTCCTCACGATGTTTTCCTTCGCCATTTTGAGAGCAGTGGAGATGAAATAATTTACACAAAGTAAAGTGCCTGCCTGAGTTCAGACCTACGACCTACAACTCATAAGTCGCAGCCGTTTCCACTGAGCCACCACTGCTCTTGGTTTTACATAATAGAGTGATCAATATTTGACTAGAAATTTATAATATTTGACGGTGTTTATCAGAACTAGTCCATGTTCTCTGAACACATAAGACACGCGTTGTTACCTATAATTACAACTCGTGTCTTATGTGTTGGAAATTGGAATCCTTGCCGGCTCGTAGTCACACAAGATTTAAGAAAAAATTAACCATAAGTAACCTTTAAAGTAACGTTTTTTTTAAGTAACGTTTCGCGCACCAAGTTGCCCCTTTACCATCATCATGATCATTTCAACAGAAAGATGTCTCGTCTGGACCCTTCTTCTCACATCCAGCTGATTCCCGTAACTTTCATCAGATATTCCGGAAGGTGCAGCCTTATCAATTAAAGTCAGACAAATTAATTTACCAAGATTACCAACTTAAATTGCCCGTATATTTCAAACCACAGTCGTCAAAAGCCCAAAAGTCTGAAAAATAGTCTTATCAAGGGGCATCGTATTACGGTATTACCCAGTAACTGGCTTGTGGAGATCAGATAGGCAATTGCTCCATGTAAATATTATTATTCATTATTTTATGGTTAATTCCGGTTAGACTGGAATCCGACCCCGACATAGTTGGCTAGGCAGATGATGACTGTGGGTAGATGAAAACTTAAACAAACCAATCAAACAAACAGAATGGCAGAGACAAACTTTTGCTACTTAATTGCACTTACAATATTAGCAGAGAGGTGTGACCTCAAGGTTAATTTTATTTATCCACACCAATTTATTAATTATTTTTCTGGATAAGGAAAACTTTGTGAGGAAGTTCTTCTAATGAAATTATTGGACAGCGTGTGTAAACAAACAGGTGGAGTTGACTTTTCCCTAGACTCTAGAGTGTTTATTTATGATAGATGGTGTCTATAGTAAAATAATATTAAGAGCTTTTTATTAGGAACATACTATTTTCTTAACATACTCTTTGTTCGAGTTTTGCAATGAATTATCAATACTTAACCTTCAAAATTATTCAGATTATGATTGAAAGTAAGTTACACAATTAGGGTACAGGCCTATGTATTACAGTAACCCAGACTTTTAATAAATTAAAAACGTTTTATATTTACGCGCTTTTGCGTAGGTCTGCTGTAGTCTATTTTTAACTAACTCATCGTACCTATCTATCATCATCATCATCATCATCAGCCTATAATGTTCCCACTGCTGGGACACAGGCCTCCTCTCTGTGAGAGGGAGTGGGCCGTAATCCACCACGCGGGCCCAGTGCGGATTGGTAGATGTCACATGTCTTTGAATTTTTGGTTCTAGGACATGCCGGTTTCCTCACGATGTTTTCCTTCACCGTTTTGAGAGCAGTGGTGATGAAATAATTTACACAAAGTAAAGCACCTGTCTGGGTTCGAACCTACGACCTACAACTCGTAAGTCGCGGCCGATACCACTGGGCCACCACTGCTCTCGTACCTATCTATAACAATTAAAATTAATGTACCTTAAATTCTGAAAGTCAGAGGGAAGTCATCGCCGTCAAGGTAGACCACGACGAAGGTGGTGTGACGATCTGATAATGTTTACAGGGCCAGAGATCGCACAGGACAAAACACAGGAAGAAAAAAAAAACAGCGGCACTCCGGGAGTGCCGACAGCAGTGAAAACAAAACACAAACGGAATACTTTGCCATCACTCACTGACATATCGGATATACATTAAAACCGAGTACATCCCGAGGGCAGCCGAACACATCCGAAGCGGTGTCGGTTACGGTAACAGTGGCGCGAATTCAATGTTTTTCCCCATCTCAAAAATGCCCAACGCGCCTAAAGAAGTTTTCATTTGAAAAAAACTGATAAGACGAAGAATCAACTTTTTGTGTTATTCACCAACATTCTAGCGTGCCTAGTGTTGTTTACTGTGCCTGTATTTATTCTCTTTGACCGGGCATGTTATTTTTATTAACATTTCTGGCAACTGTTCCCGCGAAGGCTTTTGTTAAGAGTTTTTATTGTCTTAGCTGCGTGTTTATGTGTCTTTCTGGCAAACCACGGGTAGAACTAGGTTCCTTCTGTTACTTAGACTTAGTTTTATTAAATAAAAGCTGGAGTTTTTGTTGTTAGTCTTATTGGAGGAAATATTGCCACCCTTGCCTTTGTTGATTGACTGGTAGAGAATGCTTGTCCGCTTTTGTACCTTTTTTGTGCGAAAAGTTTAACCCCCTTATTCATAATCCTATTTTATCTCTATTTAAGCTAAAATAGGTTTATAGAACGTTTGTCTTTATCTGTCACGTTGTCATTTCTGTGTGTAAGAAAGAGACAAACCCCATTTTAACTAAAATAGGTTTGATAAGTTTTATGAATAAGGGGGTAAATATATAAATATTAACATTGTTACTGTATAATATTGTTATTTTTTGTAAATGTAAGTCTTGTTGCCTTGAGACCCTGGGTTATTGAAGTTTGAGTCACTAAATAATAGTTAACAAAATATTTTTAAAAATATAGCACAGTGTCAGGATTACAGCCATTTGGTATTGAACATCCTTAATGACAGCAAGTTCACTTCTCATAAATTGCTAATTAATGCTAGAAAATCAAAATTCCTATAATAATAAGAATTAATTCCTAAATCTTTAGGAAAATACTGCTTATAACACAACGTATCCAAAAGGTGCATGAATTAGGTACTGTAATAATCTTACGTATAACTTTTTAAGCTTGACACGATAATGTAATGTACAGTCAACAAAAGAGATAGTATGCAGGATCGTCGGATATAGTTGAAGTATAGTAAAAAACCAATAGATGTTCTAGAATAAAATTTTATTTTATTAATAGACAACAAACAGCTCATTTATCAAATTAAATTTCAGTCGACAACATCCATCGGTTTCTTACTAAACTTCAACTATTTCCGACGATCCTGCATACTTATCTCTTTTGTTGACTGTACATCATACGTCAACTTAATATTACATGAATCATGATAAAACTTTCCTCGCTCGAAGGGAGAGTTTTTGCGCCATCCTGTATGGCGGTTATTTATAAAGTTACGTTACTTTAAAACAATATCGCTGCGTATGCTGTTATGACCCACTTACACAACACTCATTCTTTTTTTACAAACGTAATGTATCACAAACTCTAGCAGAAATAATTTTAAATGCAAAAAAAAACGCTGATGTTCATTACGTCACAACGATACGATAGACCCGATCAACCCTTTGGGCGCATCGTATCCAATTCGCAAAATGTCCAACATGTCTTCTCAATTAGTCCAGTTCACAATTGGTCTAGTTCGCAATTGGTCCAATTCGCAATTAGTCCAGTTCGCAATTTAATTTTGATTTTACTGTTTATTTTATTACCTCATTATATTTTTTAAGAGTTCACTTATATAGCACGTTCGAATTTTAATTTTATTATGTAACCTGTCTTGGAAGGCGCTGGTGTCTGTGATACAATGATTTTCTTTCATTAGTACAGGCACCAACGATACACTTTTTTCTGTAATGCTCATTTTTACTTGGAACATTGTTTTTGTGAACCTTAAATGTGTTTTTCTGAAATAAAATTTATTATATTATTTATTATTATTATATTATTAATTAGTATTAAATTATTAATTAATTAAATTGCGAATTAGACAATTTATGATTTGGAAGTTGTGTGAATCTCCCCAGCGAAAGCACTAGTAAGTGGTGAAGGGCGGGCGTTTTGGGGGACTGTCTTTTGTAATTTTGACGTTCGAAAAGTGCTGATTCTCAGTCAAGTTTGAATAAAGACTTTTGATTTTGATTGGACATTTTGAGCCCAAAGGGAATAAACATACAGCAATAAATGGATATGAATAATTATAAACATATTATAAGGTCGATTCCAAAAATATTTAATGAGAATGTAAGCAAATGGATCAGAAAAAGTGCTTGGTTTTCAATATGCAATACCACTTACAAATTGAGTGCTTTGACAAATAAATGCAAAATTAGAACTTCAGATGTAAGTATTCAAATATTTCTTAATCCTCTAAAAAATGTTTTTCAATGATTTTTCAATCACAATTTAATAATGTTATTCAAACAAGTATTGTTGGGAAAATGTAGTGAGATATACACATGAATGTGTTACTAATTCTCTTTAGTGATTGATTGCTTAAGAATTTGATCTGATCAGGGTTTATTAACACTTTCATCAGCTACTTTTTGAAGTGACTATAAACAAAAGGTCATAAAAATAAAACAAACGGAAGGGTAGGAAAACTATCCTTCTCGCAACCCGACCGCACATCAAATGTTTAGACACCAAGGTGGAATCTTTGACACATGCTAGGTCGATTGCTCTACTTATTGCACAAACAATTTTATTTACTACATGGTTAGTTTATGAGATAAAAACCATTGTCCTCAATTCACCACCATACATTTTCTTTGCACGATACGATCTTCCAAGTTCATCATAAATTAATCTATAATTACTTATGGAGAAATATCAAATACCTAATTTCAAATGAAAGGTCTCTCTTCTGAATTTAGTTGAGTTTTACGAAATAAACAAGATTTAAATTAGGCGTTTGATTAAGTGAACATGCTCACTGTCTCAAAAGATTCATTAGGATCACGTTTTGACTTTAAAGGTGGTTTTATAAAACTATATTCACTGGATTTCCTCAGGTACAGTGATTAGTTTTGACATTTCTTGAATCTGTAAACTTTAACTACGGGTCCAAGAATAGTCCCTTGGGGCACCCTTAATGTTAGCCTTCAAAATGGAATGATACCAGATAACTACAAAGGAAATTCGCTTGTCCCCAACGAAAGTAAAATCAATTGTCTACAAGAACTTATCACACCTACTCATCATTCTACAATCGAGTACCCGAAAAAAAATCTATTTCACAAAATGGTCACGCGCAGAGCCCCTTATTGAGACAATAGCGAAAGCGATGGAATGATAAACAGGGTGAGGCGAGGTCGAGGGTCTAAAAATACACCATGGAGACCAGACAATGAGGTACTGCAATAAATATGATAATTTTAGCCATAATTTTTGGTAAGCTGAGAGGTTGGTATGCCTGTGACGGACCCATTAAAAGGCCAGGCGACATAAGTGGGTCATCAGGTTAAACGTAGTTTATTTGAATTTAAAAACTTAATTAACAAAAATAACAAAATAGAAACTATATAAAAACTAAAATATAGCGTCGAAAAATTCATCCGCATCGCTGTCGACTGGTAATGTACCCAAGAGACTGGCGGCATTGCCACGTTGTATAGCAATGCTTAGCCTTTGGCCAAGGTAAAAGCCAGCCCTTGGGTCACGGGAAGTGTCAACCAGCCGTTTTGAAATTTCTGTAAAAAGACCATGAGCACTCGGACCCCACGGCCCGAGGGTTTCAACCCCAAACGGCTCGAAAATATAATTTCCGATAAGGTTATTATATTTTCGCCGCTTGAGGTTTTCCGCAGCCGCAGCAGCAGCGCCAGCACAGCATGCCGATCCAGGAAGGTGGGATGGCGCAAGAGTATCGACACAAGTTGCGTCCCACACTAAAGGCCTACCCACCTTCCAAGGAAATAGAGACATACCGTCCGGTCTCTTGCCATCGTCGCGTACCAAGCCATTGGGTTCTAATACAGCTGGAACGCCGACGGTAACAAGAGCTCGTCGGATGATGTCATTAATGTTCGCGTGGCGCGCTAAGCGACCCGCACTTCGGCTGCAAGACAGGCCGTGGTGTCCGAGGCTGTTGACATCTTCGCCACAGTGACAGCGATGAGGGGAACAGCAAGGAGTGCCTAGTCGCAGGGAAGCAGCGAGGCGAAAAGTAGTGTCGTCGAACAAAGTGCCTATGTTCGACGAAGGTAGTGCATGAAGCCAAAGTCCCGACTCCCATCTACCCACAGCCAGCAGGCGCGCACGTTCCGCAGGAGTAGCAGACGAGTCAAGTAAATTGTTCTGTACTACTCTGCAGAGCGGCTCATCCCACCGTCTCTGGGAAGATGGATTGTCGGGTGGATCTGTATTCGGGCAAGCGAGTCTCCAGGCATCCATAGCCTCGGTGAAACACGGCACATCAGAATTAATCAGTGTGGAGGCTAAGATTTTCCTGATTAATTTATCAGTGCCGTGGACCGAGGATATGAAAGCCGGTAAACTAATACTAGAAATTTTGCGGACGCCGAGGCCCCCCATACGAATGGGAAGAGTAGCTTGTGCCCAAGCTCGGTCGTCCATGGCCACATTTAAAATAGATGTTAATGTATGCCTGATAATTTGGTCCATTTGGTCTAAAAGGTGAGTGTGCTTCCATAAATGTGAAGCGCGAAGAAAATATGTTAATTTAGGGCCAAAACAGCAGTAACGGATTAAAGTTATGGCCGAATGCATATTAATTTCTAACAATCTTTCCGAAACGTCATTGAAATTTTGAATTTTTTCCTGAATAAAAACGGGAAAGGAATTGTCAAAGATTTGAGACCCAAGAAGACGAAGAGAGCTTTTTTCAATAATTTTGATTTCTGGAGCTATTGCGTTAAATTTGGGAAGTGTCAAGTGTCTGTCAGTACTGTCCGCTAGGTATAGTTCACATTTCGAAAGATTGAGATCAAGGCCAATGGAATGAAGTTCGTTTTTTAAAAATTGAAGGTCGTGTAGTACAGTTTCTGCATCGCCTCCCAAGGTTCCATCATCGAGATACCAAACGTTAAATTTGGAATTTAGCTGTCGAATAATTGGGTGGATGGCTAAACTAAAAATCACTGGCCCGAGGGGGTCACCTTGTTGACAGCCAACAGCAGATTCCAAAAGGTTGTCCCGATACAGTAATTTAGAAGGGTTTCTGTAACATTGCCAAATGAAACTATAAATTTGTGGTATTTCTTTTCTAGTTTCTGTCAGCAAGGTGTCCTATTAACAGAATTGAAGGCATTCTTTATGTCAACCTTCAGGATGACCTCTCCTTTTCCAGAATTTAGGTAGGTCGACAGGGCGTGTACGGCAGCCTCACAGCCCCCTTTGGAGCCGTAACCTAGCTGCAGGGGCTGAAATTTTTCCGAAACAACCTCACCATAAAATTTACAGCAAATTTTGGCTGCTATACGGCGGTAAGTAGTGCCCACGGCAATGGGCCGAATGCCGCCATCCCTCTTACGCAGGGCGCATAAATTGGCACCGTACAGAACGTCGATGACGGCCTCGTTCACCTTGCCGGAGAGCATAAGGTTAATCAAAGCCGTAAGCTCCTTCAAGAGCAACTCACCAGCTGCCCCGGCGCCTGAACAAATAAGGTCCTTGAGGTGCTGAGGGCTCAGGCCGTCAAGGCCGCCAGCGGAGCCGTTCCTGAAGGAGCAAACGGCTGTGACCAACTCTCGACCTGTAATGGTGAGGGAGTGGTTATCAGGATCAGGAGGGTCAGGAAAAGAAAGGCCATCCGCTGCGGCAGGGTGTTTGCTCTCCAGAGCTGCGAGTGTTTCTGGAGAACACGGTGCCACCACATCACTACTAAATAGAATCCTGGCTGCTCCGCTGATGTCACCTTCCCCTAACTTAGTTTCTACGAGATGGGATATACCTCTTGATGAGGTATATCTCTGTGTCTGTAATTTAGAATCTAAATTATGAGTCGAAATATTACAGTTTTCTTTAATTTGTGCAGTTAATGTCTTTTTTGTTGCCAAATTCTTTTGAACATGTAGAATTCTGTAAGGGAAGGTGAGCAGTTGTTCCCAAGCACTTAACGAGTTCTCGCGGGCGGCAAGACGAACGCAACCTGCTAGGTGTTGCGCCACTAGAGGTCTAGCGCCACGGGGAACTCGCTTTAAAACAGGAACAGAGTTTTTGAATTTGTACAGGGTTTTCCAAAACGGGTCAAAAGTGGATATAGCTGGAGTTGTAGGAGTGGTTGTTGAGGCAGGGTCTGAGATGAGCACATTTGGTGGTCTGTGCACCTTTCCAATGTGCACATTCAAACCCCGCTTACCTTTAAAAAACCGTGCCTGGGTACACAGCGGACATCTCTCCAGGATGCTCAGCGATGTCGAAGGTTGACAAGCACTGTTATCTACCACATCGCTGCTGCCACTAAGCATTTAATCAGGTTGATATTTATTTATTTCGGTAACATTCACCTCGCTAGTGGTATCGATAGGTTTGGGGACAGATTTATTGTGGAATGGAGTTTGGCTGGTATTAAAATATCTTCAGCCTCATACAAATTTATCATTTAATCTACTGGTCTTTATTGCCTTTTTTCACGTAGAAGGACGCCTGCAATTGCAGAAGTTTGTCTGATTTGTATGTTGCACGTTTTGATGAGGATGAGGGCATCCAGGTTAAAACGTGCAACATACAAATCAGACAAACTGCAACCGGTTTTTTTTCCATACTTTCTGGTTCCGTGCGTCCCTACGCACGGAACCAGAAAGTATGGAAAAAAATCCGGTCAAGAGCAAGTCGGACTCGCGCATCGAGGGTTCCGTAAAAATTTGTAGGTAGGTATGTGAATAGTTTATGACGGGTTTTTTTTATTTAACTATAAAACGGTTTTCGGACTTTTTCCTTTACTTGTGCTACATGGTCTTGCTTCTTGTCAAATTTCATGATTCTAGGTAAACAGGAAGTACCCTAAATTTTGATTCCCTTGAGAGTGTCGAAATATACGTTGTTTGCGGCATAAACGGCCATATATTTTTTAGAAGTTTGATTTTTTCACAGCTTCAAGGGACCGCAGATCTGAGTTCATATATATAGTTTTACTCGCTACCTCCACGTGTTCCATAGCTTATAATATGTTAGTACAGCGGCATGCGACCACGGGAAGGTACTTTCTAGTTTCATCCTTTTCAGTAGTCGGGTTTTAGTTTTTATTAAACTTATTTTTTTACTAATACTGTAGTGCTCACAAGCAAGTCCACCAAAGTTTACTTATTCCAGATTTTCAATCTCCACAAACAGCCAGTAAAACCGCCCAAAAGACGGACACAATACAAACAAATTATTATATAATAGCCCACTGTTCATTAACACGCGGAAAACGGACGAAATGAATTAGATGTCGCGACCATCTTGGGACGCTACGGTTTTGGCGCGCCTTTTACGGCGCGTGCGCACTGTCGCAATGTCGTATTGTGTGGCTAATATTAGATACAGTAGCTATTGTACCTACTGACATAATGCCTTTGGAGTACAGTTGTTAACTGTCTGTCTGTGGGTGTCATGTTTTGGGTAGTCCCAAAACATGACAAAAAATGTGCTGCATTTAGTATACAGTAGTCTGTATGCTCCATTTATTATAACATTAGAAAAAAGAGGCTCGCAGAAGCAGGAGTACGAAACCTTTTATTTTCAAGTTAATTCAAACAATTTTAATAAATAATATATGTGCTTTTTTAGTAAGTAACAATGTATGGCATACAATAAAGCATATTCTATCTATCTACTCGTTACGATGCTTGGATAGGTACATGAAATGAAACAATTTTTAGCAACAATCAGTTTATTAAAAACAGCTTTACATAAACCGACAAAATAAAAAAAAACACGTGCTGCCCAACTTATGAAGGGAATAGGTAACATTTTAGATTTGGTAGAGTTATAGTGACATGAAAAACGTTCCGGTACTGTCCGCCCCTGCTTCTTTTAGATTTTAAACATTGACACGACAATATTTTATGTAAAAACTAAATAATATTAAATGAAATCCTTGTAATTTCTGAAGGTAGATAGGTTAAATAAGTACAAATAAGTGTGACTGCTGTTATTTAAATTGATTATATTTAACTCCACATCAATCTTGACTGTAATAATGTTTGTTGTACTTTTATTACAAAGTGTGCCCCTAAAAGAGCCTTTTTTAACTTCTGTCTAATGCTATAGTAAATGAAGTATAGATACTTGGGAATGCGTTCAACCTTTAATAGTGCATAACTTTATCTAAACTAATATTATAAAGAGAAAAGATTTGATTTTTTGCAGGTTTGTTTGTAATAGATAAACTCAAAAAATACTCAACCGATTTTAAAAATTATTTCACCTATAGAAAGCTACATTATTAGCGAATAACACGGGCTGTATGTTGTGGTGTTATGCGACTTCTGCGCGAACGAATTCGCGGGCAGAAGTTAGTCGTAAATAAGCCATTCCATAAAAATAAAATAGTTAGCTCCATCTCAACACAGACCTGAGCCCTGATTCACAACCATACGACAGGCTATCGTATCGAAAACCTGACATTTCGATAACCTGATTTGACTTGCCCTCAACAGCAAATAGCTGTTGGAAGGATAGCGGGCGTTTATTTAATTTAAACTGACAAAATTTTCGGGTTTTGGACGTCTTGTGAACAGCGTTTAGAAGACTCCTACGATAACAATGATTAATGTTCGATACGATACGGAAGCGTATCGAGTGTTTGTGAATAGCTATATGCTGTTGAAGTTATCAATGTCTTCATCATCACCCTCCTACCCCTCCTCCCAATAGCTCCACCTGCAGATTTGAAATCATCATCAACCTCTTGTTCTTATCCCAATTTTATTAAGGTTCAGCGCAGCATGTCTTCTTTTCTAAATTATGTCTTCAAACAATTCTAAAGTATTACAGAGAAAGAGATTATTCAGTAAACTAAACGGGCAGTCATGTGGAATGGCTAGATTGTAAAACTAGTTTAGGAATGCTGGACTGCATTCACGTTCCAGATACTTAAATTGTTATATCTAAGTTTCGCTTTGGAAATCAGTCTCACTGCGAGATTTGAACTATGGTTTGAGGATTAGCTCGTAGGTCTGAGGGGCAATTCTCGTAATTTTGTGAACGTTCACAGTCTGATCTCAGTCTTAATCTGTCAAAAATACCAAATTCCCTACATTTTTGACGAGTTTTTGACATTGATTGTCGCTAAGATGAGATTGCGACTAGATTTTGAACATTTTTAATTACGGGAATTTGCCTTCTGAATACGAAATGAAGAATCACGAATACAGTCGAAATATGTGCTGCATTTAGGCAGATCATACTTATTTATTTAACCCGATATAAACAGTACCACACAAGAGTATAACCAGCCTGTACTTGATTGATGACAGCTAATGGCAAATCCATATCGTTTTGATAGCCAATCAATGGATATTCATACCCTATTTATCTGACATGAGTTTACGTCAATCGTTCCAAATTAGGGCTGGTACTGACGTGTGTTGTTTACAGATGAACTCTTTTAGTGGAACCATTTAATTTGATGCTAATTTGTTATGTGATCTTGGCCTTAACTTTTGTAGAGGGTACCTCGATGTATTCATTAAAAGTCAAGGGCAATGGTGTTTCATTTTCTTTGAAATATGTTTAATGGGGGTTCGTCGGGCAAAAAGACATATCGTGGGGTCGAACCCATGCAGGCACTTTACTGTGTGTAATTTATTTTCATCACCACTGCTTTCAGAAACGGTGAAGGACAACATCGTGAGGAAACAGGCATGTACTAGAACCAAAAATCCGCCAACTTGCCAACTCCGGGCTGTTACTGACAATTTCTTAATGGAAAAACCAAATAATATTTGCTCGGCCTGGGAATCGAAGCCAGGACCCCACGCTTAGCAGTCGCGTTTGCTATCACGGGACCAACGGGGCACCCTTTCCAAGGCAATGAAGCCGTCTTCTGTTTGCTTTTGGCTGCTACTCAGTTGGTTCGAACGACGCATACACAAAACGAAACACAACGACAAACGATGTACAATTGTAGATTGGGATTCTAGGGTAAAGGAATGTCTACATTAATTAAAATAGTATAAAACGGAAGGAACGATAAGGCGATTTAATTAAAATCGTATTTGTGACGTCGCGCTTCTCATTTAGCGTTAAATTTCCAGAGGAGATGATACTAAAAACTAATCTGCATTCATAGTCATATGTCTTGGTAATTAATTGCCGTGTAGGAAGCACGTCCGGAGACATATGTGTTATTAAGAGCTTTCACAATATGATATTTTTTCAGCTGAGACTTCAGGATGGAAATTAAGAAATACCACAAGGCAAAAAACGCCGAAAAGACACGCTTCTTATAAGGTCTCCATAAAAGAAACGTATCTGTTCGGCTTTTTATTTTTACATTTTTGTTGTTATAGCGGCAATAAACAATACACATTCTGTGATTTCAACTGTCCACCTATTACGGTTCATGAGATAGACTGCTGACAGACAAACGAACGGATGGACAGCGAAGGTTTAGTAATAGGGTCCCGTTGGCACGTTTTGGAGCCTAAAAACCAGCTAAGTTCCGTACTCCCAAAACTAAGTATTATACTCAACCTTATTTTCTGTAAAAGAAAATATTTTATTAACTAGTGACCCGCCCCCACTTTACACGATTTTTACGACATGACAAAACATCGAGATTTGATCATTATAATAATGTACCTACCTAAGGTGTCACCCCAATGTCCGTTGCGTAGTTTATAAGAACAACGCAATCACACATACAGACACGTAAAGCTGCAAAGTCAAAATTCAAAGTCCAATCATTTATTTTAAAAAGGCATATTTAAATGTCAAAATTTACAATAAAATATAATTGATTCTAGTCGTCCCTTGCAAATGGGAGTTTTGTATGGAGAAGAATGGGCAGGAAACTCCACTTTTGATCCCAAAAAAAATATTCATTTTAATTGGTAAACGGTGAAATGAAACTCAATGGTTCTCTTTCATGTTTACACGGTTCACTTGGCTATTAATTTGGGTGGGTCAAGCGTGAAACATAATATAATACTTACTGCCATGTCACAAATTGAGCTGGACCTTTTTTAAAATAATAATTATAAGTACTTAAGTTTTATTTCACGAAGAGTTGGTATTTTATTGTGTGTAATGTGTATGGATGCACAGAAGCTTTGTTTATGTGTGCGTTACTAATTATGCGCAGGAGTGCTCGAACCTTCTTCACGCATACTTACAAAAACAATGTGTAAATGCATCAATGTTCCTGCCAGATCAGCGGGATTGTCCGAAAGGGTTACCGCTGTCCCGGAACATAAAAGGCTAAGGAAGGAACATGGGTGGGTTTTAGTCAGTAAGAGTCTGTCACTCCCTTCCGCTCCATCCAGAGCGGGAGGAGTCATTTGATGATTTCCCATCCACAAAAAAAAAAAGTGCTTCAATGTTTATGAGCAACGGAGCGCAGTATTCTAGTGGTTCGAATTTCTGACCGTATAAGGAACACAATACTGCGCGCCAAAACCAAGATAACGGACGTTTCCCAGAAAGCCGCTAAACTTAAGTGGGACTGGGCTGGACATGTCTGCTGCATGTCAGATGACAATTGAGCTAAGAGAACCATCGATTGGTTCCCACTCAACACACGACGCTATCGCGGCAGTCCGAGACGGAGATGGCGGGACGAGCTTGACTCTTGCCGTAGGGACTGGCAAAATACATTTAATTGTGTGGAAAAGGGAGAGGGAGGCCTTTGACCTGCAGTGGAACAACCAGACAATACAGGCTAGTAGGATAGGATAGAAATGCTTCTTAAATAAAAAAACAATCAACCAATCAATCTGACTAGCCTTTTCCTAACTATGTTGGGGTCAGCCTCCAGCTTAACCGGATACAGCTGAATATCAATATTTTACATGGAGCGACTGCCTATCTGACTTCCACACCCCGGTTACTGGGTAACACGATACCCCTTGCTAAGACTAGTTGTCAGATTATCGGCCTTTTGACTAGCCGTAACGACTGCCAAAGATCTACAAATGACAGCCGGGACCAACGGCTTAACGTGCTTTGCGAGGCACGGAGGGGTCTCGATTTGTAATGGATGGTCACCCATCCACGGACTGCCCTCGGCAAGCGTTGCTTTATATTGAAAATCGCCCCTGCGGCTGTTATTATTTAGCTTTGATGCCTAACTTTAGCCATGGGAACCTCAATTTCAATTTTTTCATTTTAGGGTTGTGTTTACCAAACGCAACCCAAAAAAATATAGGACCGGTGTGGTCCTATTTCATTTCATTTTTCTTCCGTAAGATAAAAAATCTATAGATAACAAACAGCACTTCATTTTTAAAGGCGCAGGGTCGGAATCAATACTTGTACACTGATGATGTTAATGAAATTGGATGTTTCAAAAAAGCAAGTCTCAACACATAAAAATACATAATCCTACTATTATTATATATCTCTCACACTAATATTATAAAGGCGAAAGTTTGTGAGAGGCTGTGTGCGTGTGTATGTGGGGAGCTGTGTTTATATGTTTGTTACTTCTTCACGCTCTCAAACGGCTGTACCAATTTTGATAACATTTTGTATGGAGGTAGCTGACACCCTGGATTAACATATAGGCTACTTTTTATCCCGATATTCCCACGGGATCGACACTTATGCGAGTGCAACCGCGGGGCGCAGCTAGTAATATTATAAACGCGAAAGTTTGTGAGGGTGTATGAATGTTTGTTACTCTTTCACGCAAAAACTCCTAAACGGATTTGGTAAAATTTGGCACACAGATAGTTTATAACCAGGATTAACATAGGATACCTACTTTTTATCCGAATATTCCCATGAGATCGAAACTTATGCGGGTGAAACCGTGGGGCGCTGCTAGTATTGAATACATTTGACTTTTACGTTATTACATTAGGTGGTTAGATAATAACAGCCGCGCGGCTCGATTGAAGATTACGCTACTTGCCGTCAACAAAGATACGGGCCTCCACAACCTACTATTGTGGAGGTTAGATGGGCAGTCGCTCCATGATAAACACAGTTCAGCTGCATCCAGTTAAGACTGCAATCCGACCCCAACATGGTTGGGAAAATGCTAGACTAAAGAAAATCACACTAATATTATAAAGGTGAATGTTTGCGAGTGTGTGTGTTTATATGTTTGTGACTTCTTCACGCACAAATGGCTGAACGGATTTGGATGAAATTTTGCACACAGATAGTTTATAACGAGGATTAACACATAGGCTATTTTTTATCCCGATATTCCCACGGGATCGACACTTACGCGGGTGAAACCGCAGGGCGCAGCTAGTATTGAATATTGTGAATGTGACAAAGTAGGTGTTAACACATATAAATGCATCATTTGACATTTGGGTTATTATAAATGGTTTATCTTAGCGTGCCAGTTTACGATGTTTGGTTTATGACGCCACCGAGTCGTAACATGTATTCAATGAACGAGGTATTATAGCTTTGTCTTGAGTTCTGTATATACTACTGTTTAATATGTATGTATTACAGGGCATCCTGGGTTCGATTCTCAGGTCGGGAAATGTGTTATATCCCCCATACTAATAAACGTTGTATAACGTCTGTATAGTTAAACAACGCTTTGTCTTCTTCTAAACTCAAACTCAAAGCATTTATTTCAATTAAACCAATTACAGGCACTTTTGAATTGTCAAAGGGTCGGTCAGTCAGAAAGATGAAGCTAGTTGCCCATTGCAAAGCGTAGGTACCTATGGAGAAGAACGGGCAAGAAACTCCATGGACACTCTTTTAAATCAAAATAAAATATTAGGTCCTTACATATGAAATTGGCGTTTTGTATGGAAGGAACAAAAAGTCGAATATTTTTTAATATAATATATTTAATTAATCAAAGTATGAACCATTGTTTTCAATGCACTTTTGCCATCTTATAGGTAGTTCATTGATCCCTTTACTAAAAAAACCAGTCGGACGGGAATCAATAAAATCTTTGAAGGCGATTTGGACTGCCCCATCGGAGTTGAATTTTTTCCCTTGCAAAAAGTTATCCAAATTGCGAAAAAAATGGTAATCTGTTGGAGCAAGGTCCGGGGAGTACGGAGGATGTCTAAGACATTCCAATTCAAGCTCTTCTAATTTGGTAGCCGTCTGTTGCGCAGTGTGTGGTCTGGCGTTGTCGTGCTTTCAAGCTTTTTAATCTTCCCAATTTGCTTCAAGTGAATTAAAACAGTTTTATCACTAACATCGAAGCCTGCAGCTAACTCGGACGTGGTTTGCGATGGGTCCGCTTCCACAATAGCCTTCAATTCTCCATTATCAACTTGGGTCTCAGGCCGTCCACGGGGCTTGTTCTGCAGGTCGAAATTTCCAGAACGAAAACGTTGGAACCAAAAACGAACTGTGTTTTCTTTTGCAACATGACCGCCATACACATCATTCACCCTTCGAGTCGTTTCCGCAGCACTAGTGCCACGGCGGAACTCGTACTCGTAAATAATGCGATATTTTAAATTTTCCATTTTGTAAAATGAGTGACGCAAACAGAAAAAACAGAAGAAAAAAAACAAATGAATGACGGTCATCGAAGCACAAATACATGAGTAAATAGCTGTACAAATTTGAATTTGGAATTCCTTACCAAAGAGGAGAAATTCGTGATTAAAGTGGCCAGTACGAAAAACGCCAATTTCATATGTAAGGACCTAATAGTTACAAAGTCTTGGTTACATCATTCATGTTAAAAATTATACATGTGAGAACGATGCAGAACGTTTAAAAGCGTCCATAATGAAAAGATAAGAAAAACAACAATTCAAATATTAAATAAAATAAAATAAGCCATGGCAGTCCCTACTGACGGCGCCCGTTCACGAACATGACATGATAAAAAAGTCAAAACTTATGAGTTTTGACAAAACTTATAAGTTTTGACTATTTTTTATTAAATTGTCACTCTCAAGGGCCTTCAGTTATTGCCCAAAGTGTGGATCACACCATTCAGACATTTTGCAACAACGGTACAAGTAAATCTCAATAAAAACTTACTCTACTGAATAAATATCTCAAAAATTTGTAACGGCGATTATTTGATTCATTCTTTGTGCAAATAAAACGATACTTTATCAAAGGATCGCTGTTCAGTGAAGGTAATTGGGTGACGTTAAAGGTAAAGTTATGAACTGAAGTTTATAAAAACTATATCAAGTTACAATACTGACACATCATATCTAACATGTCATATTTTTATCTATCTATGGGGCTAGTAGCTAAGTAATAACAGCCGCACGGGTCGATCGACCAGGTTAAGCTACGCTGGCCTCCAATCTAACCGGATGCAGCTGAATACCAGTATTTTACATGGAGTGACTGCCTATATGACCTTGTAGCGGTATCTACAACGCCACATGCGAACAACGCGTCATACTGACGTAACGCAAATCCTGCATCGCGCAAGCAGAGTTTACCACGCAACTAGCATATATACAACAGCCCGACATGACTCATTGGGCAGTTGCCCGCCGGACACAACACCCGTCTGGTCGGAGGATCCTCCCTTTTCTATAGAGTATGAGTGGACTTTACACCCTGTTCCTCATATCTCTATAACCTCCTACCCCTTGGTAAGACTGGTTGTCAGACTTTCGGGTTTAGGTGAAGCACGGGTCCGGACCCCTTCTGACGACCCGTAACGACTGTCAAAGTTCCAAGAATGACAGCCGGGACCAACGGCTTAGCGTGCTTTCTGAAGCATGGAGGGGTCCCGGCATGTAAATATGGTCACCTATCCACGGAGCGACCGCAACAAGTGTAGGTTAACCTTGATCGATCGACCCGTGCGGCTGTTATTACTCTCGTCTGTAAATAAAAAGCACTGAAACTAAACATGGGGATTTCTATTTTTGTAGTTTTCCCAAGACAATAACTTCGAAAAATACAAGGAACTTACCGTTGCTACGAAGAAAAACATTTTTCTTGGGATTTTTTCCATCTATTCTTATTGCCAGAAGTTTATTTGAAAAGGCCAAACAAACAAATACCTCATGTTGCTTTTCTATTTTTTTTCTCCTTTCGCCATGTTGCGTGGGTGGAAGAAAAACTCGCAACCTACTTATATTAATATTTTACGCCGAATGGATGTGACTATGTGAACTCATCTATCTATCTATCTATATAAATAAAAATCAATGTTTGTATGTTTGTCCTCTATGCCACAGACGAAATAAAAAACCAAAACAGAGGGCTGTCAACAGTAAAGTGAAGCCAGTTTCGTAATCATGTGTGCACTTAGTGAGGTGTAGTTTGATTGTAAATAGTTGTAAATGTGTGCGTGTGAGCGTGTATGCACAGAGCGGAGGTGTAGTTTTGGCATGCTTCACTGTATTGTTCGCAGCGCTATGTCTTGACTTTTTTATTTGGTCCGAGCTCTATGCGTTCTGAACCATTGGTCAGATTGTGATGAAATCTTTGGTAATGTGTTCTGGGGACGCCCGTGAGGGTTCCATTATTAAAAGATGGAAAAAAATACTGAGGCGGTTCGAAGTTCGCCGGGTCAGCTAGTTGTTTCATAAAATAGGTAAACAAATAAGTAGTGTATTGGTCGGATAGGTACATACATACTTATGTATGTACCTATCCGACCAATACACTACTTATTTGTTTTTGGCAGTTGCGAAATATACGCAGCTGATGCCGAGGCCCATAAGGCCAAAAAACTGATTTATTTCCGTTGGATCCCGTTTTTGAATCCCATTTTAATATTTTTGGCGTTGGATCCTGCAAAACATTATTATGTATTTCCGTTGAATCCCGAATTTAAAAAATGCAAGATAATTATTACGTTTTATTGTCGTTGAATCCCGAAAAGTATTTCCATTGGATCCCGAATGCTTAAAAAATCTGAATGCGGGTACTTTCAACAGCAAAATTGTTTATAATAAAATGAGGGGTTCACTAATATTTCACCAAAACTCCATTGACAAATTTTTAGTTTACAACCAAACGTTTTGTATACTATTTATTTCACAAACAACTAATTTTCTATATAATCTAGTCGTTTTTGGCACTCGCCGGCCGCTACCGCGGCACCGCTCGCTTCGCTCGCTCGGCTCGTGCGTAGGGGTCACAGTTTTAACCTAACCTAACCTGTCATTGTTTTTTTTTAAATAACTAACCTAATCTAACTAGTTCGGTTCCGGATAGCCCACAAAAAATAATCTCTTTTTTTTTCTATTAGTGCAAGTCGATGAAAGAATGAGTTTACCATTTTTAGGGAATTGCGTAATGATAAGTCAATATGTAAAACGTTTTTATTCCAAACGTTGTTTTATGATAAAGGTAAATCATTTTTCTTCTGAAATGTACACATGTTGTTGTAACATGGGATTCAACGGAAATAGCAAACGGGATCCATCGTTAATACCTAAAAAATGGGATTCAAAAGTGGGATCCAACGAAAATAAACGAAAAAACTTAGGTGAAGTGAACTGTCAATATTGTCAATCGCTACCATCAGGTGGTATGACATAACAGCTTACTTCACGCAGTTTTGGGTGTGAGATCTTTACAGAGTAGTTTCGCTCGTCAATTTTCCCCCTTACCAAGATAATAAGTATCTGATCATTTTTTTAAAGCTCTCTATACTTTTCTTGTTCTTGTCTCGTGATTGCACAGCAAACATCACGTAGAAATAGGTTTGTTCAAGCTACCTCCTAATAAAAGCTCTGGTGTTAATAAAACGCAATCCCTACAATGTACTCACTACCTACAAAAGCTAAAGGCAGTGTATACAACGTGGATTAGCAATCAAACGGCTAAGGTTAGTATATAGGAGTTTATTGTAGATCCAGCTTTATTCACAGTGTTTGTTTTGCATACAGATGTTCGCAAAGTTTACACCCAACCATTACAGCTAATAAAAGGTTGTAGTGACAACTTCTTTTAAAATCAGTGGTAACATCGGAAAGCTGTCGACCTTAAGAGCGATTGGGTAGCACATGTCTACCGCATGCCAGAGTGGGCTAAAGTAACCACTAATTGGGTCCTATTAAATAGTGTACGGAGATGGAGGGACGAACTTGACTCCTACAAAATGGACTGGTCCGCAATGGCAGTAGACAATCGTTTGTGGAAAGGGGAAGGGCCTTCGCCCAGCTGTGGGACATCACGGGCTAAATATGGATAGATAGATGTACATATTGACTGAAACAAACTTTTGGAAATCCCGCACACAAGATGTTTGGGTTGGTTTTGGTAGTTAACTACTTACTGATAAGAGCCAGATCTGCAGGCGTTCAGAAACTGGGGGTTTGATTGAAAACCTTTCGGTTGCTATCATTTGAAACTAACACCTAAGGCCAAGGCTAAGGGCTAAGGCCTTTCTAAAAAGAAGGGGCAAGGTCAAGATAATTGTTTAAGCGAAGAAACACCGCACAATACAAGTAATTATATGTACTGCCTCGTTGGTCTTTTGGGCCTACCCAAAAGACCCTTTTTTACTTTTACGTTTTTTTACTTTATGTGACCTATCGCATAAAGTAAAAAAACTGCCAGCCCATCATTATAACTAAGGGAGAAAGAAAAAAAGAAGTAATTACCCACATAGTCCTTACATTCACAACACAACACACTTCCAAAGTTGGCATCGTGCACGCAGAAAAAGAAACGTTGCAGTTTCTACCAATGCAGGTCAACGATCCAAAATGGCCGCGCTACGGAAATCGGAAAACATTTGCAATGGCAACTGCGCACATACCTAACGATAATGGCGATGGGTGATAGCCGTGTACACAATGGGCTATGGTAGATAAAGGGTACTATGAGATTTTTATTATTACTTCGATTTGATAGACTTTATTATCATGCGTAAACAAACACTGCTACAAAGATCTTTTGGGGCTCGAATGACGTTAACAATGGGGCGCTGTTGATAAACATAATTTGTGCCCCTGACAGCAACAGCAAAAGCAACCTTATAATATTGAGCATAAAGAACATTGTGATTTTGACAGACTTGTCAGTGGCTGCAACTCAACAGCAACCTTATCACAAGGAGTATAAAGATCACTGTGATTTGGACAAAGATGCAACATCAGAGGTAAAAAACTGTGAAACGACTGTATGCAAAAAAAAAACAAGATGGCGGTGTTAGTTCCGATTATGGTCACACGTTCAAAAATACCAGTTATACAGCTGTAGGTACCTAAATTGGTGAAAATAGCCAAGCTAAAGACTCAATCAACTCAGCCTATTGCAGTCCACTACTGGACATAGGCCTCTCCCAGGCTGCGCCACAACACCCTGTCCTCCGCCTTCCGCATCCAGTCCGTCCCAGCCATCTTCTTTAGGTCGTCCGTCCACCTACTCGTAGCTGGGGGGCCTCCCGCGGTCTCCACTCTGGGATAATTCTTGAGGAAGGCTATTTAACATCACGCTAAGACCCTTAGGAGCCGAGCAAAAATAAAAAGTCAGAAAGAAAGCTAAGCGAAAATGAAGTAATAGCGCTGGCACGAGATGAGTCAGGAAATAATAAATTTCACGTGGATGAAGTCGCGGGCAAAAGCTAGCCAGTAATAGCTAGCTAGTATATCTATATGAAGCTGATATAAAAATAATGATACGGAGTACTCGTATTTCTAACACCTAACATTGTGTAAAAGGGTCATAAAACTTTAACGTCCTCATAAATGTAAAGAATCTGTAACTAGAAGTAATTCTGTCTAGACGTAATTAAACTTTTTATCCAAAGGATATCTTTAATATCCTGGAATGGAAATAAGGCAATTTTACCGTGAATAATGCTGGAGTTACATCAAATCATAAATTATAATATTTCAGAAGATAGTGGTCCCAGATCGTATTCACCGTCTCCTTAGTGAGATTAGTTTTCTGATTAATACTTTGATTTGAAACGTAACGACTGGGGCAGTAGAGTTTCTCTCAGGATTTCCTACAAGCCCCTGTGAATTTTCTACTCGAACAAAATTGAAATTAGTTTTATGAGTATCCCAGTTGAATTCATTTTGTGTTTATGTACCTGATATTATTATGTATATCATAATTCCATCCGTACTTCTATACTTTATACCAATTCAGCCTATCGCAGTCCACTGCTGGACATAGGCCTCTCCCAGGCTGCACCACAACACCCTGTCCTCCGCCTTCCCTTCCAGTCTGTCCCAGCCACTTTCATAAGGTCGTCGGTCCATCTAGCTGCGGGACGTCCCACACTACGTCGTAAGTTGGTACCCTTACCACTAGGCCACTACTGCTCTCCCGTTCTGACGACTAAAAGTGTTTCTTTTTTATATAAAATTTATCATTTAGTGAGGCGGGGTCGCGGTAAACCACGTAGGAGATGGCGGGATGAGCTGGATAGGTTCCATCAAAACTTGAAAAAGGACGCGCGGGCTCGCAAAAGATGGAAGGAGTGGAGGGAAGCCTTTGCCCAAGAGTGGGACAGAAAGCAGGCTAATAAAAAAAAATGTTCCTGCTGCTAGGCTTCCTCTCTATGAGTCATATTCCACCACACGGGCTCATGTACAGGTTGCCAGCAGTCCAGCACATCTCTTACAAACACGCTTTTAAAAACAAATGAAAGCTCAATTCTATCTCTTTGGTTCCAGGCTCCACGATGTACGGGCTCCTCCTCGAGAACATGGCGGAGTACATCCGCCAGACGTACGGCGAGGAGCGATGGGAGGACATTCGGAGACAGGCGGGGGTGGAACAGCCTTCGTTCTCCGTCCATCAGGTCTACCCAGAGAATCTCATCACACGGCTCGCAAAGAAGGCACAGGAGGTAAGCATGAGCATCACCTGTCTAGCCTTTTCCCAACTATGTTGGGGTCGGCTTCCAGTCTAACCGGATGCAGCTGAATACTAGTATTTTACACGGAGCGACGGCCATTCTGACAACCTAGTCACTGGGTAATACGGTACCCTTTGGTAAGACTGGTTGTCAGACTTTCGGGCTTCTGACGATCCGTAACGACTGTCAAAAATCCGCGAATGACACCCGGGACAACGGCTTAAAGTCCTTTCCGAGGCACGGAGGAGTCTTGGTATGTAAAAACGGTCATCCACGGACCAACCGCAGATGCGGTTGTTATTACTTAGCCCAAGCCCCCAAGGCGGTAAGCATGATAAAAACAGTAGTAAGTATACTTAATTGAATATTGAATTCATAATTAATTTAGATATAGGGTCGAAAAAGAAACACATTTCGGGCAGGTACTGCGGCAATTCTACTTTTGAACATAACATACTTTCTCAGGAAGATTTTACATATAATATAAGTAGGTAGTAATTATTATGTAAAATACTTTGCTTTTTTATATAATACTGACCTAATCAAATTAAAAATGAACATTCCTTTACAATGTCAACGACTGTGATGTCATCATTCCAAAATGGCCACACCACCAGTTAAATCAATCGCTAAAAATCTCAAGAATCACTATATCATTAAAAAAGTTAAAAATAAATCTTCATAGCATTTCGTATGGTGTTGAATAATTTATTAATATTTATATATTTCGTTGGTTTATTTTTAAATTATGGCTCTTTGATCTTTGTCACTAGTTTGAGTTGGTTACAGGAGATGATATTAGAATTTATTATTATCCTCCTCTGAGCAGTTATTGTGACCTTATTTAAAGGCAATCGTAGCGGGTGTCGACTGAAGTTTTTATATAACAGCATCTAGGGTAATGAGAAAACTAAATGCTTTTTGCAGTTTCATTTCTTGATTGCATACTAACTACCTATACTAGTTGGCCGTGGCTACGATGGCCTAGCAGTCAAATACTTATTGGAATTATAAAGAAGACTAATTTATGCACATTCAAAGGCCAAAAACAACGAAAACGTAACGTAAATTCGAACGACTTTTGAATCGAAAATAACCCACTCGGTTCACACTTGTGCGAAACGAGTACTTATTTTCAATTTTAAAATCATTTTAATGTACGCATGGCTACACATGTATACATAACCAGTATAAGCTGATTTCGGATTGTACGAAAAACCTATAAAATGCGAGGTCAGCTAAAACTGGAGAAGTATAGCTTGATGTGTAACCGTGTGTACGTTATGCGCGTTCGTGCTAGATCCACTGGATATAAATTCACTCTGTATAAGTGTGTGCTAAGATCATACTATGCATTGAGCAACCCTCCCACGAAAATGCAGCGCAAACTGGGAGTCAGACAACAGCCACAAACACCCACTCTACTTTGCTGGCTGGACGACGCCACGGATATACGCCGTGAGCTTTTCACAATGTCACAAAGATTGTGCTGATCCGAATAAATTTTACCTAGTTTTCATGAGAGAAGCTAAAAATAGCCAAATAAAACTCCCAATAAAGTTACATTCACTATTTCCGCGAGTAATATAATTTCCCAGATTCCTCGCCCACATTCTTCATGTGACGGAACATGTATTTTCAATTAAATGTCAGTCTTCTCCTCTGGGAGCGCCTTTTCTCCCTGCCAAGACATTCCGCCTGTGGCCACAAAACGTTAACAGTGGTATATTGTGTGAAAATGGTGTCAAAGTAGTTATTTCGTGTTGTAGTTTTTAATATCCGGACTACTGCGTATAATAAATGTTCTCGATAATATGTTCACTTCTCGGCACTAGCTCATGCCGAGGTAAAAAATCCAAAGTCGTTTAATCAAACTAGGCTGAGGATCAGCACTTTTTAAACGTCAAAATTACATAAGACAATCCCCCAACAAGCTGCAACCGTAACAAGTATGTACCTATTTACAGAATTAAAAAAAATTCAAACTATTTATTCTAAACAACTTGTCATCGAACATTCTACATCGCAATAGCGCTAAATCTTTGATACAAACTAAAATTATGTGCGCTATTAACTTATTTTTGAGTAGAATTACTTATAACCTTTGTTGATTAATATTTAATGAAACAGTCATTCAATAGGGTTATTATCACGGATATCGATGAAGTAAGAGGGTTGCATTGATGATTTTAATATCATTCAAATACATAGATACTCGTTACGGTCGCGAATCATATTTTGTTCAACTTACAACCTGAGACTGACCTGCAAATTACAGGAAACGCAAGAAAATTTGAACGCGGACGGTCTTTACACTAGATTCAACGTCGCACATTGAAATTAATGTTCTAGCAATCTGTTCTCCAGAGCCTTATTAAAAAGTATTTAACAAGCTATAAAACTCACTAAGCTTCTACCAAATTAATTCCGAACATTTATCAAATTAAAGTTGGACAGCATATCTATGTGAATATTATAAGTAGGTACAGTCAAACGCACATCACTTGCACTACGACAACCGCCTTTAGTGATAACGACATAAAGCCACTGTCAATGGCAAACTGTTACTACTGAAGTTCGGTTGACTATCATCATCATTTCAGGCGAAAGACGTCCGTCCAGTGCTGGACATAGACCTCCCCAAGCACCTCCACTTCGACCGGTTCTGTGTTTCCCGCATCCAGCGGATTCCTGCGGCCTTCACAAGGTCATCGGTCTACCTTGTGGGAGCCCTTCCAACGCTACGTCTTCCAGTAGGTACGCGGTCGCCACTCAAAAACCTTTCAGCCCCATCGGCCATCTGTTCTGCGAGCAATGTGCCCTGCCCACTGCCACTTATGTTTGGCAATTCTTATTGGCTATACCATTCTGTTGACTGTAATACCAAAGTATGACTTCCCCCAGTCGATCAAAGTGACTAGGGCGGCGATTTTTTATAGCTTGTCTGAGAATGTCCTTCTAGTATTTAAAATACATACCTAGACTGACTTAGAGCGTCCTAATTTGTTTTGAAATTGTCTGGAGACGTAAGGATGACGGCCAAATCTTTTCGTTCTCATTGAAAAAAAGTTTGACAAGTTAAACGCCTTTGTGTTACAGACTCTGATTTTATTTTTCTAAGGCCTGATTTTTCAATCTTCAGGTGGCTGTATCATGAATTCATGACGGTTCAATGCCAGTGTAAGAGAGACGGAGCTATACATGACCCATAGCACCATCCCTTTTTCGGACTGCTACCTCGAAAATCCTCGAAAGCCTACTAAGCGAGCGAAAGTGATGTAATTTCTTTTGAAACGCAAAAGAAGAGTGATGGCATAATGTGCGTGCGCTCGGAATAAAACGACGTATGTGCCAAAACGAATTTACTCCTTTTTTAACAAAATAAATTAATTAAATTTAAAACTACTTTATGTAAACTTTGATATGTTAATTCTCAATATTTTAAAGTAAATTCCCTTGAATAACTCTTACCTAATCGTTACGTAGTGATGTAAATAGATATAACTTTGCATTTTTTTTTGTATCAATAAAAAATCATTGAATCGTGTATTCCTTTCACATGATACTAGACTAGAGACAAAAACTTATACCAAAATGTTAAATCCCTATTCCACATACTTAACAAGTTACACGAAATAGAAAAACTATTTCTGAGGAATCACACTAATATTATAAAGGCGAAAGTTTGTGAGTGTGTGTGTGTGTTTATATGTTTGTTACTTCTTCACGCTCAAACCGCTGAACCGATTTAGATGAAATTTGGTATAGGGATAGTTTGAGTCCCGAAAAAGGACATAGGATAGTTTTTATCCCGATATTCCCACGGGATCGAAACTTATGCGGGTGAAACCGCGGGGCGCAGCTAGTAATATAATAATTGCGATTTGACAGCTTCCAAGTTATGAAACGCTTATCTCGTTCGAGAATAAACATTACAAGAATAAGGTTGATAGTATAAACGTTCTGACTAAAGAAAACGTGTATTAAGTGTCTTCCCCTTAATATAAAGTGAATAAGAAAGACGTTATTAGACGATTTCTTAATGTTATACTTACTCGTAATTAATTACCTACTTAGCAGGTTATTTAAGGGCTGATTATTCCAACGCGAGATAATTTTATTCGAGGAATAATTTTGAATTTTTGACAGTTCTTATTCCACGAATAAAAATTATTAATTTATTTATTAAAACTTTATGCACAAGTAAAAACTGTACAAAGGCGGACTTAATGCCTTGGGCGTTTTCTACCAGTCTACCTTAGGGTGGTGGGTGAAATTATCTGTCGACGGAAAAATCAGCCCTGTTATATTATATTTAAATTACTTATTACATTGTAATGTGAATAAAGTATCGCTCACCGTACTTTATATGAAATAAAACTTTTTAACAAAAAATTAAACCTCCGAAAAAACTGAAAAGCAAAAAATAATAAACTTTTTTATTTAACCTTAATAAATAAGTTCTTAAACTAATGCAAGTATACCTAAGTAATTTAGAGTCGGCGCCAAACAAGCAAATTAATTCGTTGCGAGTGGTCGTGCGGAGAGCGCATTTTTTGTTTGAAATGTTAATGTTTTTTTCGCGGGTAGGTGTAAAAAACGATAGACGTATCTCTGTTCTTTAATTTTTATTTAAAATAGAAATACAAAAAAAATCGCCTAAATTTATAGCAAGTATAAGTGTATAAGCTCCATTACACAAGTACTTACGTTTGTGGCACATTTATGTGACCCAAGCATAAAATTGCACCGCCTGCCAGCTCATCATCTGTAAAGTCACTTCACAATAAATTTAATTTAATCTTCTGGATCACTATGTCCCAATTTGCCGAGGTGTTGTCAGCACAAAAGTGCCTTGAAGAGACATTCACACGGAAGATGGAAGCACTAGAAGCCCAAATCCAGTGCGCAGGACCTGCCAAAGACACAGTGGCAAGGGTGGCTGAGGAGTTCCGGACATTTAGGGAGCTTGTTTTCAATATGCTTGGCTTGCTCCGGTCTCAGATTAGTGAGTGTGCTAAGCATCTTGACGGATTGGAGACAAGACATAGGAGGAAAGCACTGATATTCCAAGGTGTTGCTGAAGTTGAACATGAAGACAGCACCGCAGTCATCCTGGATGTTATCTCCAATAAGCTTGCTCTCAAGAACTTTGCCGTATCCTCCATAAAGGTCTGCCACAGACTTGGTGCAGCCAATACTGAACATCACAGGCCCATATTGGTAAGATTCTCCAGCTATGATGACAAATCAATGGTGTGGAAAGCCAAGACACGCTTGAAAGGCACATCCATATCAGTCAAGGAGTTCTTGACGAAGGTCCGGCAGTCCATCTTTGGAAAAGCGCGTCTACACTTCGGAATGCGGTCGTGTTGGACACAAGACGGTGTTATATTTCTGAAGGCCTTTGACGGAAGTAAACACAAAGTTTCCTCAATGGATGAGCTGAGTCCTCTTCTTGTGAAGTTTCCGAAGGTGCAAGGTCCAAAGGCCCAAGGCACAGGAGATGGCCTGCAAGACAGAACGGGTCAATAATGGTATCATGTTTTATACTCACTAAATATTGATTTGCATGCAATTGTTATTATGGAATTACTTACCGTTTCTTTGTTTATGTATTGAGTTGTTCTTGTAATATCAGTTTTGTTATTTCCCCATAATCTGTTGTGAAATTAATTTGGCTAATTTAGAGAATAATTTACCCTCAACCTTTTCAATAACCTTATCAATTTTATTTTGTTCGTAAACTCAAACGTCAATCATGTTGTGCTGTCATTTATGCCAAAGTATAGTCCACAGACTATATAATGACAAGAAGGCAAGCTTGCTCGAAGTTTGACGTGTCCTTGATCGGATACGTCCATAATTTTATGTAGGCCATAAAATGATTACCATAATATCTTTGTGTGTATACTTAGTTTTTCTCGTGTAATTTTTTTTTTTCTATTTTATTTTTCGCATGACAGTTATTATGTTTTGTTTTAGGTTTTGCTATTTGCTTTTTCTCATAAAGGTTTATTAATGTTAAGAATAAGATGATGTGAGCTGGCGGGTGGTGCAGGGATGCTTTCGTCGCGCCAGTAATTCGTGTAGTGTTTTTAGCGTTATATATAATTATATATAAGATATTTAGTATATTTACTTATATTTATGACTTCTGATAACGAATCTTTTTATTCTGCTAACGATTCTAGTGCATCTTCCAGCGATGGAAGCTTTTGTTCTATTACAGACACCTTAGGTGTTCTTTTACGCCAAAATTTTAGCCAACATGCTGGCCGGCTGTTTAACGTATGCCACCTTAATGCTCAGAGTATTCCTAGTCACTTCAACGAACTTTACGACACTTTTACCGACAATAACGTTCACGCCGTCCTGATTTCCGAGACTTGGCTCAAACCTAACCTGCTTTCAACCACTTACCCACTCCCCGGTTTCGTTCTTATTCGGAATGACCGGATCGGTAAGAGGGGGGGTGGTGTAGCCATCTACCTTCGTGGTGATTTCCCTTTTAAAGTTCTAGCTTCTTCTTCTCCTAATGAATCCGCAGAGTTTCTTTTCCTCGAGGTTTTTGTCAAAGGAGCTAAAACCGTCCTTGGTGTCGTCTATTGTCCCCCTTCCCTTGATTACTTCACCGAATTCGAATCGGTTCTTGAATCTTTGGGTTCGGAGTATGCACATCACATTGTTATGGGGGATTTTAACACCAACCTCCTTGCCCACAACTCCCCTCGGTCCCGTAAACTCCTGCACCTCATCGAGTCAGCCAGTCTGCATGTATTGCCTCTCCAACCCACTCATCATAATATAGCAGGTGATGATACTTGGCTTGACTTGATCCTCACCTCTAATCCTTCCCTAGTTTCCTCACATGGTCAACATGTTGCTCCTGGCTTTTCCCGTCACGACCTTATTTTCTTATGCTATATCCTTAAACCCCCTAAACCTAAACCCACGTTCCAGTACAGGCGTGCCTTTGCACGTATGAATTGCGAGAGGCTTCAACAAGACGCATCTAATATTGACTGGTCACCCCTGGAAGCAGCTGCTTCGGTTGACGAAAAAGTGAGTATTTTCAATGATGTTGTGGTCAAGCTATATGACGCCCATGCTCCTGTCAAAAAAATTAAGTTGAAGCGTCCACCTGCTCCTTGGATGAACAGGGGAGTTCGGATGGCAATGCGTCGGAGGGACCGCGCGTTTCGGAAATTTAAAAAGGATCGATCGGAGGACAATTGGACCTTCTTTAAGGCTGCTAGAAATCGGTGTAACCAGATGATACGCAACGCTAAACGCCGCCACATCCTAAGTAATATCACTACATGTTCTCCTGCCGATATTTGGAAGTTTCTTGGAACTTTAGGAATCGGCAAATCGCGAAATTCAGACCTTCCTAGTACAATTGGTTTGGACGATCTAAATCGCCATTTCTCTACCGTTCCAGCTCTAGATAGTCTAACCAAAAGTCAAACACTTCAATACCTTGCTGGTCTGACGCGTCCTAACATTAACCCCTTTGTCTTCACCCCAATCGACCCGGGAGAGATCAAAAAGATTATCCTATCCATTAAATCCAAAGCCGTGGGTTGCGATAACATCAGCCGCCATATGATCGTGACGGCTCTTGATCAATTCCTCCCTGCAATCTCCCATATCATAAACTTTTCCCTTTACACCGGTGTTTTCCCCTCCCTATGGCGTAAAGCCCTTGTCCGGCCCCTGCCTAAGATATCCAATCCCTCTCTTCCTAGTCACTTTCGTCCAATTTCCATCCTTCCCTTTCTATCTAAGGTGCTCGAGGCTATTGTTCATAAACAATTCTCCCACTTTATCCACCACAACTCCCTCATCAGTCCATTTCAATCCGGCTTCAGGCCCGGGCACAGTACCGTTACAGCTCTCCTTAAAGTGACTGACGATATAAGGCGGGGAATGGAAGACACTAAAGTCACAGTCTTAGTGTTAATTGACTTTTCCAATGCTTTTAATACCGTCAGTCACGAAGTCCTTTTATCTATCCTTTCCTATCTTATGGTCTCTCCGGAGGTTCTGGAATGGTTTTCTTCTTATCTTCGGGGACGTCAGCAGTCTGTTTATGCTGGAGACTCTTCATCGAGTTGGTGTGATCTTGCAGCTGGCGTTCCTCAAGGCGGTATATTATCTCCTCTTTTATTCTCCATTTTTATTAACTTCATTACCACCGAGCTTCGGACTGCGTATCATCTTTATGCTGACGACTTGCAGCTTTATTGCCAGGCAGGTGTTGACAACATATCAGATGCAATTGATGAGCTAAACCGGGATTTAGATGTCGTTAAAGACTGGTCTAATCGATTCGGGGTGGCGGTTAACCCCACCAAGTGTCAGGCTATCTTAGTAGGCAGCCCCTACAGCACGAGGAAGCTGAATGGCTTAACTGTGCCACCTGTGATCTTCGACAGCTCAGTCATCCCGTTTAGCTCTGATGTGAAGAATCTTGGTCTGCATGTCGACACTTGTCTTGACTGGCGAAAGCAGGTCACGACTGTTAGTCAGAAAGTCACCGGAACGTTGCGGTCGCTCTATCGATTGAAAAACCTTCTCCCTTCACACATAAAGGCAATGCTTGTACAGTCCCTAATATTTCCCATAATTGACTATGGTGATGTGTGTTACTATGACCTGAATGCAGATCTCCTCAATAAACTTGACCGTCTTCTCAATAACTGCATTCGATTCGTTTTCAATCTTCGTAAATATGACCATGTTTCCGAGCACCGGCGGCTTTTAAAATGGTTACCCATTCGCCAGCGCAGAGAGTTGAGGGCGCTGACTACGTTGTTCTCTATTCTTGACAATCCCACTGCCCCTTCTTACATGACTTCTCAAATTCAATATTTATGCTCTGCCCATACTAAAAATCTTCGTTCAACCAACAATCGCCTTCTACGATGTCCTTCTCACCGTTCTGGTTTCATTCATTCTTCTTTCTTTGTCCAGGCGGTCTTTCTATGGAATGCGCTCCCTCTGAACATCAGGACGGCAACCAGTCGGTTATCTTTTAAAGTGAAGGCACGTGAGCATATTCGGCAGAAGTTGGCCGTAACATCCCAGCGCTGATTTGCTGGATTCGTTTTCTCCTCTACCGATCATTTTTCCCCTGAGAGTTCATCTGGTTTATATGTATGTATGTATGTATCTGTGTATATATTGTATTTTATATTCATTTCCTAGCTAGTTCTCCTATATGTTGCACCTGCCATGTTTTGTCTCTGCATCACCCTAAGGTTGACTGGTAGAAAATGCCTCAGGCATTAAGTCCGCCTTTGTACAGTATTATTTTTTTTACTTGTGCATAAAGTTTTAATAAATAAATAAATAATGTTTATCGCTATAGATTTCACGTTGCTTATTTCTTTAAATTTAAGGTAATTTAGTAATCTTTGTTCATTGATTGTTTGGCGCCGACTCAAAACTACTTAGGTATACTTGCATTAGTTTAAGAACTTATTTATTAAGGTTAAATAAAAAAGTTTATTATTTTTTGCTTTTCAGTTTTTTCGGAGGTTTAATTTTTTGTTAAAAAGTTTTTATTTTATAATTTTTTGAGGCTATAATTTACTAATTACTACATGCTTAATGTTTGATTACTTTTAAAATACCTACCTTACTTTAGACATTAACTGTTATATAATCCTACTTTAACTATTATTTTTTGTGTAATATAGTACTAAATAATATAATGTAATACTTAAAAAAAACAGGCTTTATATACCAACATAGATAGGCCTTTTATTTTAATTGTAATACACAGCTCAGCATTAAAATCTGTGAATGAACAATAAGTCACCCCTATTTTCCCACCCTTAGGGTAGGTTTTTTTTTTCCAAATTTACATGGGACCAACTTCGAAGTATGTCCTATCCAACAAAAGAAGAACTATCAAAATCGGACTACTCTGTAAAAAGTTAAGCGTGGTCATACATTACAATCAGTGAGTGAACAATCAATCATCCCCTGTTTTCTAACCCTTAGGGTTGGAATTTTTTTTCCAAATTTATATGGGACCAACTTCAGGGTATACCCTTTCTAATAAAAAAAGAATTATCAAAATCGGACTGCTCTGTAAAAAGTTATGCGTGATCATACATAAAAAAAAAAAAAAAAAAAAAATATACGCGTCGAATTGAGAACCTCCTCCGTTTTTTTTCGTCGGTTAAAAAGAGAATTGTATGAAACGCTGTGAATCTTGCCCAGGCAACAGTAGAATAAAAAGTCTATAAGATTTATTGCCAAAATAAAAAAATATTTTCATTTGAACTTATTTAATTATTAATAACAGTATTGTCGCCTCCATTAGATATTATATAAAGTAGATAGGTATGCTCACCTACTGTCGCTACTGTTTGAACGTAATCTGTCATGCATTGTTCTCAAAGATAAAATCACACACACTAACTGGTCCCTAGGTACAATCTTCTTAGATTTCCCTTGACGACTGATACAAAGGGACTAACATAGGACATACCTGCCAACGTCCCACATAGATATGTGTAGTATGTTACATAAGTACTTGATTATTCAGTATTTGGAACAGTTCATTAATTATTTTGAAGCAAAGCATTTGTACGTACTAAATAAAACCTTTGCTCATCCATAGAGAGAGATAAAGAGATTCCGATAACAGCGATTGATTCACGATAACATCCAATGAAGACTACCAACTACATGTATATGTATAGTCCGAACAATAATGATACTATGAAGGAAAACGTCAACAGAAACCAAACCGCTATTTCGACTCCCATCTCAACGGCCCATTAGCTCAGTTGGTTAGAGCGTCGTGCTAATAACGCGAAGGTCGCGGGTTCGATCCCCTCATGGGCCACATATTCTTTTTGTATTTTTTTTCTTTGATTCCATTTTGCTTTTTATTCGAACTAACTGTTTCATAATAATTAATATTGTTGATGATTCTAAGCTATCGTAAGTTCTGTCACTATTTGCCGTTTCTGATACAAATAAATAATGTAAATGATTAATGCCCTTTTCATGTAAAAAGTGCTACTTCACAACGGTGAAGTAACATATGAATAAATATATAAATACAAAACTTTATTTTCAAGAACAGAAAATGAGAAAAAAAAACAAAACGACAAAAAGGATTTGGAGATGCTGGGATTTGAACCCAGGACTTTCAGCATGCGAAGCAGACACTCTACCACTGAGTTACATCCCCGGTATCAAGTATATCGAAATTATAAACTCGGTTCAGTGACTAATACTGACTGATCTTTATTCACAAGCATGATGCAATCAAAAAATAAATTATGCAAGAAATCATGAAAACATCAAAAAGAAAAAATAAGTTACAACATAATTTAAACATTTATAGGCACTTATAACATAAAATAGATTCGAGTGCTGGAAAGAGAAAGTTTTGTCCTGTACATTTTTTTTTATTAGGCTAGGCAGGTTCATAGCAGGCTACTCTACGTACAGTCACATGAGCATAAATACCATACACTAACCTTACACAAGATTCTAAAGAGAGTCTCTCATAAATTATTGATTCATAGGTACTTAGATATTTTATGATGTCACGAATTCACTAAACCATCACACATCATCATTTCAGTCCAATGACGGCAACTGCTGGACGTAGGCCCAGTGGCGTGCATTGTTTTTCAGAATAGGTAGGCACTAGGCCGGCTCTATAGTCTAGGCAAACGCGATCAGAAAAAAGCGAGGTCAAAAGTGTGGTTATTAAAGTAGGCATGCCTACTTAAGCGTGATAAATTGCGAAGGTCGAGCGTCATGGTAGACGTACGTGTTTTTAATTTTGTCGTATTAACTTGAACTAGTGCACAGACCAATGACAATGTGCGAATAGTGCGGGAGGCGAGCAGGCCGTTCGGCGACTGCCTACTGCCGCGCGTGTTTGTATGAAGATTTTGTGTTTTGTTAAGTATAATAATTTAGTGAGTTTCTTAATTGTGGGGCACATACACTAAAATGTAATTGACAGGCTTATGTTGATATATCGCGGTAGGCACTGCTTAAAATGCAATGCACGCCACTGCATAGGCCCCTCCCCAACCACCACTTCGACCGGTTACCGGTCTGTGGTGTACCGATGACCTTGTGAAGGCCGCAAGAATCCGCTGGATGTAGGAAGCACAAAAGCATAATACATTTTATAAAAAATAGATCTTTTCTTATACTTAGTTGCAAATATAATTTAATAAAAAATTAAATAAAACAATAATACTAGTAATGTACTGACATATGTATATTTTGTAATTTCATGATTTCGCTTTTGAGTTTTGCGTTAAAATAAAAGTAGGTACAGTCACGAGCATATTATGCTCGTGACTGTACCTACTTTTATTTTAATTATGTAGTCCTGTCCGGCTAGCAACAACTCATAATTACAATATTGCTAATATCTTTTCTCAGGCGTTTTATTTTTGTTAACAGGTATTAGGAATAACAGAACGTGAATTTATGGACCAAATGGGGGTATATTTCGTTGGATTCGTCTCACAGTATGGCTACGACAGAGTTTTATCAGTGCTCGGCAGACACATGAGAGATTTTCTAAACGGATTGGACAATCTTCACGAGTATTTAAAATTCAGTTACCCGAGAATGAGGGCACCCAGCTTTATATGTGAGAATGAGACAAGACAAGGATTGACACTACATTATAGGTCTAAAAGAAGAGGATTTGTTTACTACGCTATGGGACAAATAAGAGAGGTGAGTTATTTTATCAATCATGATAACATAATATATAACGTGAAAATTTTGTCTTTAATTTATTATATCTTATCGTTAAAATTGTAGAAAAATATTAAAAATGTAATACAAATTAAACAAATATCCAAGAGACAAAAGGATTTTATATTGGAGGCGCCGGGTATCGATCCCGGTACCTCTCGCATGCTAAGCGAGCGCTCTACCATCTGAGCTACGCCCCCGGTTGAAATACTAGTTCAAATTATGGATCAGCTACTTTTATAATAAACACTACCATGAGAAATATTTAATTCCATTAACACATTTTATTTGAAAGTAATAATAATAGGTATAACTTTAACGTTCGATTTCATTAATATTAATAATGAATTCATACAATCTTAACACAACTCACAACTCGACTTTTATAACGCCATCTATTACAAATGTAACACCTGTACGACTTGCTCGTTTCTTCACTTTGTCACTAGATGGCGCTATACCGCGCAACTTCAACTTGTTTGCAATTATTATCTGGTTACCCAATAATGCCAATGTTTTCTTCCAGGTAGCCCGTCATTTCTATCACAAAGAGATGCGAATAGAGTTATTACGGGAAGAATTACTATTCGATACAGTACACGTGACTTTTCAACTAACATTCGACAATCGGGCCTTCACGCTAGCTTCTTTAGCGATGACTAGAGAAGAAAAACATCTGCCAATCAGTGCGTCCGTGCTGTTTGAAATATTCCCCTTTTGTATTGTGTTCGGGTAAGTTATTTTTCATAAGTTTATATTTTTATTTACGAACTCGTTGGTCTAGAATGAAGCTTTACTCAGAAAAAATTAATTTGGTGGCCACGAAAAAAAAAGGAGAAAATGGCGCGAATATGAGTTCTATGTAGGGTTACCATCCGTCCGGATTTGTCCGGACATGTCCGGACTTCTAGACTTTTGTCCGGACTTTGTCCGGCTCTTTAATTTGTCCGGATTTTTTGGTTTAGAATTTAGATGGGATACGAACAGTGGCCTTTTTTTTTTTTTTTTTTTTTTTAACCTGGAGAAATGCTCATGCATTCTGCACTACCACGGGGAGATAGTGCAGTTATGTGGGACTCCAACCCACTAAAACTCCACGGTGTCCTCCTCTGCCGCTTACGGCGGGAACACGGGCACGCGTTAGCACTCATCCGTGAACCCGCCACGGCTGTCCGTCACCGGACCCTCCTCTGGGGAGTATTCCCCATCACCGGCGCACCAGAACACATAGCACGCCGTGACCACCCCAGGGACCAAACCAGCACATGGGCGCCAGACGACCCCGTGTCTGGGCACCCTTGGTCCCCCTGCGACGGGTCAGGTCATTGGCCCCGCCGCCTGCCAATTTTCGGCCGCAGAGGATAGGGAGAGCGGCCAACGTCATACCAACACTCCTCTTCCTCTGCGGCCCCACCGCGTCCGCCATCGGACGGTGGCGACCCCGTCAAGGCCGCGGAAGGTAGGGAGAGCGGCGCACCGCAATACCGGCACTCCTCTCCCACCGCGGCCTCCAACCCTCAGCCGCGATGCCTCCGATACGACATCGCGGCCCGCCTCAGCTGCGATGTCGCTCAAGCGGCACCGCAACCTACTCGTTGGCCGCTACGTCGTCGGCTTACCGGCAAAAGCCCTGACGAGCGGCCCCTCCTCGGGTTCCACTTCGCTTCACCGTGGGTGTCCAAGCCACGGCTACTGAGCCCCCCCGCCTCGACAATGCGGGAACCCACCGGGGGGGACGAACAGTGGCCTGCATTGGTTTTCAGAATAAATAGGCACTAAGCCGGGTCTAGTCTACGCAAACGTGGTCACTAATCAGAAAAAAAATAGTGAGATCAAAAGTGTGGTTATTTGAGTAGGCATTTCTACTTAAGGGTGATAAATTACGAAGGTCGAGCGTCATGGTATTACGCTTGAGACTAACGTATTTTTAATTTTGTCGTATTAACTTGAACGAATAAAGACCAATGACAATGTGCGAATAGTACGGGAGCTGAGTAGGCCGTCTGGCGACTGCCTACTGCCGCGCGTGTTTGTATGAAGATTTTGTTTTTTGTTAGGTATGATAATTTTGTGAGTTTCTTAATTGTGGGGGCACACACACTAAAATGTGATTGACAGGCTTATGTTGATATATCAAGGTAGGCACTGCTTATATGCCTATATGCAATGCACGCCACTGGATACGAGTAATAAAACTTACCTATATAAGTAATACCAAATAAGTCTTTAGTAGTAGATAAATCTTTACTTCAACATAAAATTTTTTCATCGAAATAAATAAAGTTTTACGTATTTAAAATAATCAAACTTAACGCTTGTTTCTGGTATAGGTATTAATTTTCGCGCAATTACAATTAGCGCACTTTTTTTATCCCCGCACCCCGCAACCCCCGCCCTCCCCTCGTGAGCGTTTGCTACCATGCCTACCATACCACTGTAACAAGTGGGTAATGTTTGGATTTTGTGACTAAAATGTCCGGACTTTTATTGAAATGTCCGGCTTTTCGTCAGGACTTTTCAAATTTCTAAATGGTAACCCTAGTTCTATGTGAGCTTATAATAGGTTATGTTTCTATGTAGGCAAGTAAATACCTAATTAAGACAGAAACAAATACCTATTACAATTATTAAGTACTTACCTATTTATTTATTTATTCCAGATCGGACATGGTAGTGAGAAGTATTGGCAACTCTTTGATGGTAATATTACCAGATTTAGTAGGGAAGAAAATTACCAACTGGTTCGACCTGGTGCGGCCGCTTATAGCCTTCAAGTTCCAGACTGTAAGTGCTATAACTATACCTAATAGGTTTTACTCCAATAACTAACATATTTTATTTTAACTAAATAGGTTTTACCTATTACCTACCCATTCTAGCTAAACCATCTTTCACAGAGGACATCCCGCATTCATACCTACTTACTCAAAATTTTCCTCACGACATCGAGATTTGTAACTTAGTTAGGGACAAATATCGATGTCGTGAGGAAAATTTTGAGAATTTTCCGTAAGTCTTGTATCTTATCCTAAGTAACAACGGAATTCCACACAACTGCTCGCTCATTTCTACATCTAAGGTATGACATTCCTCAGATCCTAAACCGCACGAACAATATCTTCGAGCTGGTGACCGTGGAGGCTGTGATGCATGAGAAGGCTCCTGACAAACGCAATGAGTTGGTGCGACTGTCTGACGAGACTGAGGCGGCCACTGACAAGAACCTCAGGCTTAAAGGTATGTACTTAGGAGAAATGGATGAAAATACGGAAATAAAGTAGGTACCTAATATTTTGTATACAGCAGTGATAACCCTTCAACGTTGAGCTGGCCTAGCGTAGTATGTATTTTCAATGGAATAAAACGCCAGACGGGGATACAGAGGGGGGGCAACGGGTGTATTTGGTCTCCCCCTGGGCTTCGATCAAACTGAGTGTAACTAAATCTCTAAATTAGACATAAGTAAACATAGTTTTACAACCTATAGTGGTCATCCTATAAATCGGGGCCCATTCTTGAGTTTGAAAAATAGGTGCTAATACAGCCCCTCAGAGAGAAACATTTGCCCTCCACTGAGCGAAAACCTGGATAAGAGGCCAGCTTACAAAGATTTTGTTAAAGGCTCCCACAGAAAGGCGCGACGCAAGTCGACGACACGATGCGACGCGATTCTGGTAGAACGACTTCTTTCATAAATTGTTATTCTAGTGACTAGTCGGTCGCGTCGAGCCTTACCACCGGTGATCGCAATAGTCTAAGTATACTTATTTACCTAAACTTCGGAGAACAGTGACAGAAAGTGGAGACTTCCTTACGACGACATTTTTTTTCCCCGGAATTCGGGAAAAATCTTAAATGAGTTGAAAATAAGCTTTATTTAAGATGGGTAGGCTATTGTCAACTAAACATGCAATTACCAAATTTTCACGTAAAATAAAATAGTCTAAACTTTAATTCATGTATTCGAATTATATTAACGATCCTTAAACTAACCGTTGTATCATACATTACATATAATTCGAGTACATGAATTAAAGTTAGACGATTTATTTCGGGATTTTACGTGAAAACCCCGAAAAGGTAATTGCAAGTTTAGTTAAAAATAGCCTTTACCCATCCTAAATAAAGCTTATTTTCAACTTATAAGTATAAGATTTTCCCGAATTCCGGGGAAAAAATGTTGTCGTAAGGAAGTCTCCACTTTCTGTCTCTGTTCTCCGAAGTTTAGGTAAATATACTTAGCCTATTCCGATCACTGCTTATCACTAAATCACGGCCTACCTGCTCTGTCTCGTACCAAATATTTAGCTAATGGTCTTTGGCGAAGACTTTCTTAGACGGAATTATAGAAGGAGGTACGACGGGCTGAATTAATTGGATAACCCTTTTACTCAGGTATTTTTATTAAGAGAGGCTTAGGTACCTACCCTATTAATGCAGATGTCTGAACATAAGAATTTAGGTATCTGAGGGCCAATTCCTATAATTAAAAACGTTCAAAATCTAGTCGCAATCTCATTTCAGCGACAATCAATGTATTTGGGTCTTTTAGCAGAGAAAAGCGTTGTCTATTTAGATATGTTTGTCATTTGATCCAATGATCATTCCAGATTCAGTCAATACTGTAGGATTATTTTAATGAATAAAGGTTTTTTTTTATTATAAACTAGCTTCAGCACGCGACTTCGTTCGCGTGAAACTTCTTGTTTCCCCCGAGCCACCCCGCCGATTCGCATCACCCGCCCGCGCTATTTTTGACTTTTTTTTTCCTAGGGGTCATAGCGTGATGTTAAATAGCGAAATGCAAGAAGATTTTTTCAAATCCGACTGGTAGTTCCAGAGATTACCCCCTACATACAAACTTACAAACAAATTTTACCTCTTTATAATATTAGTAAGTATATAGATTACTTAGTTCTACCGTTTTAAACTGACAAACAAGTTAGTTAATAAAAAAAAAACTAGGTAGCTTAGGTAGTTAGTTTATTAATCTGCTGAAATTATTAAGTTGTTGGGTGGGGTAATTGCGTAACAGACTAACAGTAGCAATGGCTTTCGTTTAATAACGCAATGAATGTTGTTGAACTGTCAAAATGAAACCGATTCCCATTGATAATGTCGGCATGATTGGGCAGCGCCGGACGGTAAAATATACAGGGTGGCGGGGACATCGCGGCGCAAACAGAAACCATAAATTCAGCACATGATCCTAGAAGAAAATGCCCCTAAATTTTACGACGTTAACATAAAAGAATCTGCTGTTTCCTATAAAAGTGTAATATACGACGCGGTCAAAATTTATGAAACAGCAAATTCTTTAGGGTTCCGTACCTCAAAAGGAAAAACGGAACCCTTATAAGATCACTTCGTTGTCCGCCTATCTGTCCATCTGTCAAGACCCTTTTTCTCAAGAACGGGTAGAGTTATCAAGTATCAAATACTCAGAGCTGCAATCCCTTGAAGCAGTGAAATAATCAAACTTCTAAGTCAACGCAATCAAAAGATACGGGCGTTTATGTTCCGGAATCAAAACCTATACGGTACTTCCCTTTGACCTAGAATCATGAAATTTGGCAAGAAGCAATGTCACGTACCACAAGTAAAGGAAAAAGTCTGAAAACCGTAAAATAGTTAATATACCTACTTGTATGGAACCCTCGGTACGCGAGCCCGACTCGCACTTGACCGGTTTTTTTTATTATCTGACGAAAAATTTCGACGCTGCGGTGTTCAGAGTCATATTGTACTGAATCCATGTTAACAGGCTGTCGATGTCCCTGCCACAATGATAGGTATATTAAATTTTGCCACCCGGCCTGCGCCAAAAATTATGCCACCACCCGTGTGTAGCATCCCCTAAAAGAGGATATCTCCCGCATTCAACACATGACCTACATATCAAACAATGACCTGGAAACCATTACTCCCCTAAAACTCATCAAATTCCACTAAGATTCCAATCTGACAGTTGAACGAACCGGACTCGAACCCACATCAATCGGTGTCACAGCTTCCTAACTGAATTTAACTTCGATAGACTGTCACTGCGATTTTGTAACCCAGATGTTACATTTTCAAACAAGGTCTTTTTAAAAGGAAACTTCACAGAATCGATGGGTAGGCATCGGCTGTCTGTTAAGTACCTACTGTCTTAAAAAAATGCGTAAGTCGCCGTAAGGTCTATTTTTCTTTGCCGTCACACTGTCAGTTCAATAAAGCAGATTTGATTTTTAGTACGGCCGACGAGAGAATGCCACCTTTCAGTTTCATACAAACAAATAGGTGTTTTGCGAATTTGATCTTTATTAGCTAAGTACTAGAATTGTCGCACTGACAGGTGTCAGGAACGCATTCTCTCGACGCCGACGGCCGGACTATAAGTAGGTATATTTCTTAAAATAACCAGTCCATTATACAGGGTGACATTTTAATCACCGTTATCCTCTTAAGGGTTCATTATACGAGTACTAATCATTATGAACAACTTATACTATGGGACCAAACCTGAAATCGTGAAAAAAAAAATCAGCTGTTCCCTAAATTTTGACGAGTTATGCACTTATGCGAAAATAAATGTCACAAACAGCTGATTTTTTTAATGATGAGTACAATAACCCCTTAAGAGGATAACGGTGATTATAATTTCACCCTGTATAGGTTTTTGGTTAATGGCACCGATTCCCTTGTTCACAAACTAAACTAAATTTAAGTTCAATGCATCTTATTCTTTCTATTTCATTAAGAAAAGGACAGAACATAAATATTAGTTTAGTCCTGTCAAGTTAGTCAGCGCCTGACATAAATTGTCGTATTTTTAGTAGCCAATTTTTTAATCACGTCTAAACTTGTCTATGGAGTATCTAGATTTGACAGGACTAAACTAATATTTATGTTTTGTCCTTTTCTTAATGAAATAGAAAGATAAAGATGCATTGAGCTTAAATTTAGTTTAGTTTGTGAACAAGGGAATCGGCGCCAGTGTCCGCTAGGCATTGATCAAAGGTGTACCTCGCCACCTAAGCATGCTATTTCGGAGCCTACATGCGCTGCAAGATATTATTAATAACTGTCCTGTGATAAGTCACAGGACAGTTATTAATAATATCTTTCCTTCCCTTCTTATCTTCCTTCGCTAGTTTCAGATTCTGTCCTGTAATAAGTTACAGGACAGAATCTGAAACTAGCGAAGGTAACTTACAAAAAACAGACTTGGCTGTAAATATTGTAGGTACGCTGCTATAATACAATAAAATATTAAAAAATGCAGGTTCACGACCTGACTGTAAATTATTTTCTTTATAATCCACAAGAAAACAAACTTACAACACAAACTGTAAAACATTATATGAAAACTGATGCCATACATCAACAACGAGCTAAAATTACTTGCTCTCTAGAATTTGGGTTCTCTTGTGACAGCTAACTTTGATACCAGCAGAAAACTAAGCGTGTTGATAGACTAAGTTTCTGCCAAAGAAACTTTCAACTTTATGCTCCACGAAACAAAATTCAATTTCAGTTGAGGGTATCTATGTGCAGCAAGGAGTACCTAATCATTATTTATGAGGTCTCAGTTTTAGTTTCGCCGTAATCCAGGAATCTGGCTCCGACCGACCACTGCGATGTGGGAACAGCTCTATCTAAACTCTGATTTTTAATTTGCTACACTAAAATACCATCATCATAATCAGCCTATAATGTTCCCACTGCTGGGACACAGGCCTCCTCTCGGTGAGAGGGAAAATAACAGCTGCGTTCGACCTTTTTTTGTCCACATGACATTTTTCAGTAAATATTAGCTGTCATTTTGGTCTAGCAAATAAAAAATCAGAGTTTGCCTGGCTATTTATCTACGTACGAGTAACTTGAAAGTCGTTACGAAAATCACCAAGCCACTAAAATAATCACTTTTTTTTTTGTTAGCCTGTACTGTCCCACTGGTAGGCAAAGGTCACTCCCAAATCCTTCCAGGAACTCTTTTCCTCCTCGCGGCCGCGTCCAGATCGTATATATTGTATATCACTTACGGTAGTTTTATCTCACGAACCGACGCGCGTTTTATTTGTGTTTGCCAAGTGTACAAAACACGCTGTAAATGTGTGTGTAAGCGCAGGAGCTCTCGGTACCATCCGAGACAATGGCAAAGTCGGAAGTGTGTGCATGTCTACCGCTGACGCTACTTGTCTTAACGCACATATTAGCCATATAAGAGCACACTTGTAACCCATTTCCGTAAAAAACAGAAATGATTACCGTTGCCAAAATAATCATCATCAGCATCATCATCAGCCTATAGCAGTCCATTGCTGGACATAGGCCTCTCCTATTGCACGCCAATCAACTCGATTTTCGGCAACTCTCATCCAGCTGCTACCAGCCATCCTGTGAAGATCGTCGCTCCACCTAGCCTGAGGGCGTCCCACCTTACGTTTCCCGATTCGCGGTCTCTATTCAAAAACACGTCTACCCCAACGGTCATTGGTTCTAGCGCTAATATGGCCGGCCATTGCCATTTCAGCTTGCTTATTCTGTGAGCTATGTCGAGCCAAAATCGGCATAGCAAAATATAGTTAATATAAAATAATAATCCTATCCTACTAATATTATAAAAGCGAAATTTTGTGAGGATCGATAGATTGGTTACTCTTTCAAGCTTTAACCTGATATTCCCAAGGGATGACGGGATCGAAACTTACGTGGGTGAAACCGCGGGAAGCAGCTAGTAATTCATATACAGGGTGTCCCTGGAAGTATGGATCAAATCGAATAGGGGCGTGGGCAAGGTCATTTCCAAACGTTTTAGCAAAAAAAACTAAAAAAATAAAAGAAGAGAAATCGAATCGTTTTAAAGAAATCTTTAAAAAAAACTATCAGGGCTATCAATTTTTTTTTAGATAGCCCTAATAGTATTTTTTATGATTATTTTCTTTGAGCACTATGCGAAGTGATTGAAAAAGAAAGTAAAAATCGGTCATAACTTTTGAACCGTAAAAAAATTCACTGACATTCTCAGGGTTAAAAAGTTTGGAAATGACCGTGCCCACGCCCCTATTCGATTTGATCCATACTTCCAGGGACATCCAGTATATTATTACTTGCCTACTTTAGAGTGGTATCTATTCATACGATCAATCGCAGTTCATTATTTCATTCGTCAGCAGGGAAATTATAAAGTTTGAGTTTTCTCGCGCTTTCCATAATAACCGCAATTTCTCGTTTCACGTGGACGCCACTTATAAGTTATAACGTTATAACTTTAGAAAATAAATTACACGACAACAGCAAGAAACTTCTTCAACAAGTTAATTTATTTAATTTAATTAATGTCTTTGTGAATAAGTAGGTACCTAATAATTTACCTACGTAAATGTAAAATAATTCAATTAAGTATAATGGCTGTATTTGAATTGAAGACCGCACACAGATGTGGGAAAATAAAACTTTTTGAACAGACGGCCCGTTTTCCAATAAGTATTTAAGTAGTGCTTGTAGGACTATATCACACATACGCACAGCTCTTTCAGAATCCAGGGGGGTAATTGCGTAACAAATTAACAGTAGCAATGGCTTTAATTTTGACAGTTCAACAACGTTCATTGCGTTATTTACGTTGTTGAGCAGACAAATTTTTCGAACATATGAAGCAATGGATTAACAATAGCCTTCAATATGATTCAGATTGTGATTAAAAGTGTGTTACCCAATTAGTGTGCCGATCGATCTTTAAACTGAGGTGTCACATACCTACCTTTGAAGGTTCGTTTTTAATTAAGTACTAAAGATCCTTAGAAATAAACAGTTCGTGCATGAGCGTTTTAAACTTTAAACAGACAGCTGAACATAAACCTTCCATCTAGACCAAAGATCTGGGTCTTTGGTTTGCGGCGGCTTAATGTCCAGACATTAAGCCGCCGCAAGAAATGTCTAATCTAGACATAAAGTATTTAGATTAAACTTACGAAACAGCAACTAAAGGAATTTAACCAATATTTTATGCGATCTACTTTCATCCCTCAAGGGGATTTTACACGTCGTTCTAAGTAACTTTCGCTATTAAACTCATACCCGACAGGTTAAAAAAAGAACTATAAGTATTATATACATACATTGAATTTTTCTACTGTTGCATAGGAATTTGTTTTATTTTACGAATCTGATAAGTGTTTCGCAGCGAAAGTTGTTTAAAATGAGGCGAATTATAGTCACCCCCTTGACGGATGCAGGTGACTAAATCGCCACCCCTTTGTTTGGAACGCTAGCAAAATGGAAATGCCCTTCGAAAGATGCCGATAAATTAACGCAAAGGTACTCACACTCAAAGCATTTATATCAAACTAGCTGACCTGACGTCCTGCTCCTGTCCAAATTTTAAATAAATCATACAAAAACTTAATAGAAAAAAGTAAATTTCCGGAAAACTTTTCCAATTTTTTTTCCCATTAAAAGCTTATTTGGATTATTACGAACACTTTATGGCTAAGCCAGCACTGCGATGCGATTTTTGTAATCGCATGGTGATGCGAAATAAAATCGCAAATATTTTTAAAAGCAAATTCTCAAGCGATTTTTTACCGCAGCGCACGGACTCTAGTATATTGGTATTGTTTACGGATTGGCGTCAGTTAATCAGAAAGTTGAAACTAACGTTGACATTTGGTAAAATTTTCCAGGCATGCAACCAAAGAAGCGCTATGCGTATGACGGAAGACCTTTGCCTGACGTTATTAATTTACATCTTAAAGGTAGACGAGACCAAAAGCACAAAACTTGGCTGTAAACAATGTAGCCTGGGCACTCTAGACAGTATATTAAATATGGCACCATTATTTTAAATGCAATCAATACTGTAAATACAAGACTATCTTTATAAATGAGTGGCGCACCAAATAATTTGGAATCTTTATCAAATTCACTGTATCCTTCTATAAATTTATTTAGATGTTTGACAGCACTTTTATAGGGTGGATTTTTGAGACTTAGCGGTAAGGGTACCATTACTGTTGTAGCTACAAGAAAATGGTCTAAGGAGACTGTTCTTAACTTTATGAAACATCTTGCTCCTCATTCACGCATTTTGAAAAAAGATACGGTCAAAAAAGTTTTTGCGTAAAATTTCCGAAATTCTAGTTGTCTGTAGGTACTTTTTGTTTCAAATTCTCTGAATGCAGGTCAAAATTTCTCAAATAGTTGAAGGACAGTCTCTTAAGACCGTTGTCCTGTATCCTATCCACCCTGTATTGGGCCTGTATACCTACCTATCCTATCTTCTACTTAGCACTTTATAAGTTACTAAGTGACCTTCAGTTTTGTTCTATCACCATCACATTCATGTATGAATATTCCATTTCATCTCCATCATTCTTGTTAACAGTACGCTCTAATATCTTTGTCGTTATACAGGTCAAATGATCTACATGGACAACTGGCGGATGATGATGTACCTGGGTACTCCTGTGATGCCTGACCTGGCTGCTCTTGTGTCCACTGGTCTTTACATCAACGATCTTTCGATGCACGACTTTAGCAGGTAAATTATTATTATACCTACTTGAAGACGCACTTGCATCAATCAAATCACTAAATTCATTTAGCGCTAAACGAAATTAAAACAGAAGAATTGTCAAACTGAAGTGGCAGTGTGCAGGGCACATTGCTCGCAGAACAGATGGTCTAGAAGACGTACGTAGAATACTCTTTATTATGTACACCATATAAAATAACAAACATAAATATAGAAATTTTACAAAGTGTGACACCAATGGGCGGTCTTATCGCTAAGAGCGATTATTTTAAAGACAACCTTTGGATGGATTAAAAAGGAGAAAGAGAGATAAAAAGTGACGGTAGCAACAAATACATAAATAAAGTAGAATGACGTTTTTAATACATTTAATGTTAAATTCAGTTAGTGATTTTTGGTGCAAGTGAGCCTAACTATACAAACATTTAACGCTTTCACTAACCTCGAAGCCAACGCAATTGTTGATTCAATTTATCCGCCGTAATAAATGTGAAAACAAACATAACAATTAAGATCATATCTACAAAGTATATTACAACATACACGCACCTTTTCACGAATGACTTAACTTCACTACACGAAGTCTCGAATAATAAACTGTCACTTGATCCAAAAGTTCTTTACTGGTTTTAAAACATACTCCCGATATTCCAGAGACCTAATGTTAGCTGGAACACAGCAATCAGTGGAGCTGAAGCTAGCCTTGGATCAAGAACAACAGAAGAGTAAAAAGCTAGAGGAATCAATGAGGAAACTGGACGAGGAGATGAAGAGGACAGACGAGCTGCTGTACCAGATGATACCGAAGCAGGTGGCTGATAGACTGAGGAATGGAGAGAATCCCATAGACACGTGCGAGGTGAGTAACGTAACTCAGATAGTGTAAATGTAGAATTTAACTATAAATGCAATGAATCTAGCCTATGCAGACAGATATAGCTAAGGCTGGTGATAGCAAGCACAAATTCAGCCTGCTATGATTAAGGGAAAAGGTAAGGACATGTAGGTATCTACAGTTAAAATAATTGGTTGGAAATTAGGAATTTTCTGTACATTGACTATTTCAACATCATCTGCTGTCTGTGTTAAGAAGAGTATTAATTCTCATTACAGCGAGAAATCATATATTTACATGTGTTTTTTTTTTTCTTAGTCTTGTGGACACTTGTGAAATATCCAATTCACCACTAAAAGGCATGTCCTCATGTATTTTTAGAACAGAAACCCTCGAGACACACCAGAACTTACACAGGTGTTCTTAACAGGCCAGGAGACGTAATCATTCTTCATTATCTTCAATCTTCTGGAGGGAGTAGGGCTGGTTAAAATAACCACCCACGGCCACTATGGCCTGCGCACAATGGTCTACTTGAAGGACTAAGCGCGGAAAACAAACCCTCTAACAATGTTCTCAACTCATCTGTTAGATATATTCCTTAAAACAAACTATCCTCAATCTTCAAACGTACGCTTACAGTCCCTATAGCAAACAGTAAACCAATATAGGAAAGATCAGAGGCTTAGCAGAGAAGCAAGAGGCGATCGAACTCCTAATCCGAACTGGGATCATTTCAGTAAAGCTTCCGTGGCCTTTGGGATTTGCACCCACTTAAGAGCTTTGAAAAATAAAACGATTGCAAAAACAACTCATTTCTAATGCAAATTCAGTGAGTGCTTTGATACTTTCGGTTAATTGTGTTGCCACTAGCTTCTGCTCGCGAACTCGTCCGCGTGAGGGTCCTAGCGTAATGTTAAGGCGAATGGTTACGCCAAACTTCAAAGTAGACCTCTCTTTGAAGGCCTACTTCTCCCAAATGGATAGCCCAAATATATTAAAAAAAATATATGATATGTGACATATGTTTACAAATATAATTTAAGTTTGATTTTTTTAATATTACTGTTAGTTTTAACAATAAAAAATCATATCCATCCTCTTATTTTACGCAAGAATTTTCTTTCTACTTCCAAACGCCTGAAGCGATTTTGATGATTGTTTCACCAAATTATAGCAAATTTAATGGTTTATAAAAATTAAGTTAGTTTTTTTTAATAATTATTATTTAAGTGGGAAAAAATCAGTAACACCATGGTTTTACCTATACGGGCGCGGGCAGCAGCCGCCCGGTCAGTCTCGCTGTATCGTTCGCACGGGGAGGTTGTGTCGCATGTCGGCTCGCTCCGATCTGCATTTTTGTAGCAAAGACTAAATAGCGCAGATAGTACACTCGGACTGTTCGTTTACGCTTGGACGTTGATAGTATTAGTAGTAGTGATAGTTTGTTTGCGAGTGGACGCTATATTATTGTCTATTGAATACTAATATAATAATAATATCAATAAAACACGTTTATTCAGTATACAGATCGTTTATTCACGTATACAATTTATAAAAAAAATATAATTACAAAAAAAAATTAAAACTAACTTATGACTAATACCGCTCTTAACAGTGGTAGTTTTTCGGGTTCCGTACCCAAAGGGTAAAAACGGGACCTTATTACTAAGAGTCCTCTCTCCGTCTGTCTGTCTGTCACCAGGCTGTATCTCACGAACCGTGATAGCCAGAAGAAGGGTTGTTTTTCGAGAGTATATAATATACAGGTGTAAGAAAGGCGTGGGTGTGATACCCGAGGAAAAGACGATTTATGCCACGAAAACAGTTTAATTCGGCACACAGCACAATACAACAAAGTATGACGTAAACTTTTACAACAAAGTACAACAACTTTACTAATTACAAGTTTTGGCGGGAGCGAACGAGAGCCGTGGACGGTATAAAAACGACGTGCGCTCGCGTCGTAGCGGGTGCGCGACTAACTCGGACGGAGCGCGGGAGAGGGACGTAGCCGGCGGCGGCGCGTGAGCAGGGCGCATGCGCGGTGCGCGGGCGATGCTTACCTAGCCCTGTGGCCGCGCTGTACCTATGACCGAAAATGCGTCTGACAGTCTCCCCCTCTAACCCTAACGAACGTCCTCGCGTTTGGGTTAGCTTCTACGAGGCCTCCCCCTCTTACGTTTCTCCTGTACTGGAGCTTGGATGCGACCAACGAAGGGAGTTAGTGTAGAAGCATGGTATTTACCCAGTACCGTACCGTCGCTGAGGCGCTCGAGGACGTACGTAGTGGGACTGACCACAGCCCGGATCTTGTAAGGCCCGTCGCGGCGAGGGATAAACTTTGAAGTTTGCCCTCTGCCGGTGTCATTGGCCCCTTGAGTTTTCAGCAGCACCAGATCACCAACCTTATAATCTGGCGCTGGTCGACGATATTCGTCGGTGTACTTCTTTTGCGCCGCCTGGGCACTCTCATAGACGTCACGAGCGTCTAAGAGTACCGACGAAATCTTCTTAAGAAAATTAGTGATGTCACCTACATAATTATCGTTCTCGATTATGGTGTGCATCTCTGACATGACATCTGCTGGCGCGCGCATGTCTCGCGCGAAGTTCAAATAAGCGGGTGAGTAACCAGTTCCTGATGTGACCGCCGAGTTCATAGCGAAGCGGACTGCAGGTAAGTGGATATCCCACGTATCATGGTCTTTACCTACCAGAATCGCCAGCTGTGGCTTGAGATCCCGGTTCTTACGTTCCACCGGGTTCGCCTCGGGGTGGTAAAATGAGGTAAGTGATTGTGTAATCCCCATCGCATGGCAGGTCTGCTGCATCACCTCACTTATAAATTGGACACCGTTGTCACTAACAAGACGCCTGGGGACTCCGAACCGTAAGTATACTTCTGATACAAGTACCTTTGCGCATTCCTCACTGGTAGCTGAAGTGAGGGCGAACAGCTCCACCCAGCGCGTGCAAGTGTCCTCGACTATCAAGATCCATTTGTGTCCTCTCGCTGTTTCAGGTAGAGGGCCGAACAGGTCCACGGCTAACACCTCAAACCGGCGTGCAGAAGCGGGCGTCTGTAATAACCCAGACGGTTTCCTAGTGTCTGCCTTATAACGCTGACAAGGTACACAATTTTTAACGTATTGCGTAACGTAGGAACGCATTCCTGGCCAGTAGTACTTACCGACTAAGCGTTGCAGCGTACGTTCCGCACCCATGTGACCAGCGGTGGGTGCATCATGGTATTCGGCCAATACTTTGGCGCGTTCCTGTTCTGGGACCACCAGACTGGCGTCATCATGCTCCTCGTTCTCAGGGCAATATCTATACAATACACCTTCGGCGAGCACGTACCCTTTGTTTGACCATATCCTCCCCCTAGAGGGATCGTCGGATTCCAGCGCCTCGACGATCTTACTTACCTCCGGGTCCTTTATTTGGTTCTCGCGCAGGTCCTTTAGACTGCGGGAGGGCACGTCGACCACAGCGCAGCACAGGTCACAATCGGCGTCTTCGGCGCATGCCGGACGCGACAGAGTGTCGGCTATAACATTGGCTTTACCTGGTGTGTATTCTATTTTCAGGTTATACTCTTGAAGGCTCAGGGCCCACCTTGCTAGGCGACCGCTCGGAGACTTCATACTCATCAGCCACCTAAGTGGCTGATGGTCCGACTTGATCACAACTTCAGCGCCATCTATGTACCCCCTGAACTTGGAGACTGCCCAGACGACGGCAAGAGCCTCCCTCTCCGTCGTGCTGTAGTTCCTTTCAGCGGCGGTCAAGAGTCGACTGGCGTATTCTATTGGGCGCTCGTCGGTCCCCTCCCCCTGGAGGAGAACCGCCCCGAGAGCATACCCACTGCTATCAGTTCTGAGGACGAAGGGTAACGTCGCATCAGCCTGACGCAGGATCGGCGCCGATACCAGCAGTTGCTTAATCTTCTCGAAAGCTGCCTGCTGCTCCGGGCCCCATTTCCATATGCTTACCTTTTTTAGCAGCGCTGTCAACGGTTTGGCGACCTCTGCGTAGTCAGGGATAAAGCGCCTGAACCAGCTGGAGGTCTGCAGGAAACATTTCAGATGTTTTACGTTCCGAGGCGTTGGCATGTCCGCGATCGCTGCGGTCTTCCCTGGATCGACATGGATACCACCTGGTAAGATAATATGCCCTAAGAACTTTACCGATTCCCTCGCGAAGTGACTCTTCTCACGGTTCACCCGCAGGTTGAACAAGGCGAGTCGATCAAACACGGAGGTGAGGTCGGCGAGGTGCTTCTCGAAGGTCTCATCGGACATTATCAACAAGTCGTCTAAATAGGCTAGAAGAGTAGTACCTGGTAAGTTCGACTTGAATCTGTCAATCAGCCTCTGGAACGTGGCGCCTGAGTTGCGCAAACCCATTGGCATGCGTTTAAATCTATAAGTGCCGAGAGGTGTCGTGAAAGCTGTCTTGTCCCTATCATTAGGGTCGACGTTCACCTGAAAGTAGCCAGCTCGGAGGTCAAGGGTAGTCATGTACTTAGCGGTTTTTGCGTCGTGGAGAATGTCCTCAATCCTTGGGAGAGGGTACCGGTCGGGCTCGGTGACTGTATTGAGCTTGCGGTAGTCAACACACAGTCTGAAGCTGCCATCCTTCTTCTTGACAAGCACGACATTCGATGCCCACGGCGACTCGCATTCCTCAATGACGTCAGAGCTGACCAGTTTGTGTAGCTCTTTTTCGAGTGCCTCTCTCTTAGGCGGCGACAATCTATAGGGAGGAGAAGCCAAAGGTTCCTGTGTTTCGCTTACCTTTATCTTATGGACAGCGACGTCCGTAGGAGGTCCCGCCGAAGCGAACTGAGCGACTCTGTCTCGCAAGAACTCGTTGAGTGCGGCCCTGTGCTCCGGGGACAAACTCGTACCTTCATCTTGGCGCAGTGATACGTCGCAGACCTCTGCTTGCGTCACGGCCGCGCTGTTCAATACATAAGATTGCAAAAACGGGAACCGGTCTCCTGGACTATCTGCAAAATGCCATGACTCCTGGGCTATGTCTAGAACAATAGCCGCGTTAGCAATAAAATCACGACCTAAAAGTGTTCTGGTGTCATCACCAGGAAATACCATAAACTCGGTGTCGACTCTTCGACTATCCAATGTGACGGGTACCATAGCGATCTTTACTATTTTCCTATGACACGAGCCATCGGCGAGCCCGATATAACGCTCCGTTTCTTGGAATTGAACGCCGTTGTTTACTAACAACGAATACAATAAAGGACTAGCAACACTGTGCGTAGCCCCGGTATCGACTATTGCTACCCCTTCCTTACCTACTACGCTTATTGCTATCAAAGGATGTGACGTCGTTGTCGCGAAGAAGTCACCTTTTACGACGTTAAAGTCGGACGGTTTAGTCGAACAAGTTTCACACTTTGACTTCACCACCCCTGGTTGACCGCATCCATAACAACGTATCGGATTAATATCTTTATCACTAGTACCTACTTTATTAGCTTTATTGTCACTATCGACTTTATTAGCCTTACGACAATCGTTAGCCGCGTGACCGAACGCTTTGCAAAATGAACATCTGATGCGATTTCGTTTCGAGTTATCATTAGAGTTAGAAGTGAGTTTGGAACCGGTGGTTGCGCTTGGACTCGTAGTACCGCGGTCGGGAGCGGTAGGTACATTCGGGTTCGCGGAATTCGCGGAAACGATCGAGTTTTTTAATTCCGTTATCGAATCTTCCACGAGTCTCGCTCTCTCTAACAAATTATCAATATCGCTAATGGTGTCTCGCGACAAACGTTTCCGTATTCGACGATGTAGTAAGCCGTACACAATATCCACTATCATCACGTTTGGCACAACATAGGGTAATTGAACTAATAACGATCGTACCTTTGATATGAAAACTTCAGCGCGTTCACACTCACTTTGTTCCCGCGTAAATACCTCGCGTAGTATCCTGTACGCGGGCTTTTGCACGCCGTAGGCGGCGCGCAGGCGCCGCGCAGGCGCCGCGCAGGCGGCGAGCGCGTCCGGCCACGAGCCGACGCAGGCCCGGGCGCCGCGCCACCATACCGCCGCGTCGCCGCTTAGCAGGATCGAGAGGCCGCGTAGCGCGTGCTCGTCGGACACGCCGGCGCACTCCTTGTAGACCTCCACTGCATCGATGAACGCCTCTAGTACCTCGGTGTCGCGCGACTGCCCGTCGAACCTCGCGGTGCACTTTGAAAAGTTACCGCCAGAGGTCACGGGCGCGTTCGCCGTGGGCGATGCCGCCGGTGTCGACGCGACTGGGTTCCACTGGTTGCCTTGATGTAGAGACCGTAGGGTGTCCACTAGCGTGCGGTTGGTCTCCGCCTGCATCCTGGCGAACGACTCCATCATGGTGGATAGTAGCCGTTCGGTGTTCAGCGCTGCGGCGGGTGCGCCGGTGTGGGCCCCGCTGAGCGTGTGGTCGAGGGCGGCGCCCCTCTGGGCGCGCGTCTCCTCGGCCGCGTCGGTTGAGTCGCGTGTGTGGGTGGTAGCATTGGTAGCGGCGCCGGCATAGGCGCGTGGCTCCACCACTGGGTCACAGTCCGCATCGGAGTAACCGTCGCTTCCTTGATCTTCCGCTTTGCGGTCGATTGCTGCTCGGGTTGCCCGCGTCGTTCGTGGCATGATAATGTCTTTATAGTCACTCAGGTATTAACTGCACTTCACTGGGTTCGTTTTTATTGCCGCGTGTTAAAACTTAACATGGCCGCGAGTTGGGCGTCACTGTAAGAAAGGCGTGGGTGTGATACCCGAGGAAAAGACGATTTATGCCACGAAAACAGTTTAATTCGGCACACAGCACAATACAACAAAGTATGACGTAAACTTTTACAGTAAAGTACAACAACTTTACTAATTACAAGTTTTGGCGGGAGCGAACGAGAGCCGTGGACGGTATAAAAACGACGTGCGCTCGCGTCGTAGCGGGTGCGCGACTAACTCGGACGGAGCGCGGGAGAGGGACGTAGCCGGCGGCGGCGCGTGAGCAGGGCGCATGCGCGGTGCGCGGGCGATGCTTACCTAGCCCTGTGGCCGCGCTGTACCTATGACCGAAAATGCGTCTGACACAGGTTATATTTTTCAAGTGGGCGTGGATGGCCAAATTCTATACAATGAGGAATAGCGAAAAATACTCAAAGGAGTCGCGGGCTCGATTTTGATGAAAACTAAAACTGAATCATTGGATTTTTGAAAAATCAATATTTCTAGCCAGGAATCGAACCTGTTGATTTTGAAAAAAAAACACACACACTGTATTATTACACCATTCGATAGTGTCCCTAATAAGGATCAAATTCTGGGAAGTAATGACATACGGCAAACTTAAGGAAAATGTTGAATCTTAATAAACTGCTTCTTATTTTAAAGTATTCATACCTAGATTACGTACCTTGTTCGAAATGATGCTCAATATTTTTATTTTACTAACACACCCGCAGCGCAGTCACCTTCACAACATTATGTTCCAAATTCAAATTTCTATTACGATCTTTGGAAAATATTCTAATGGAATCACTAATATTGTAATGTTGAATGGCAGTACAATCCTTGAGACGTCGAATCCAGCTATGTATTGAAAACAATGGTCGCGTCAGGACACGTGACCGTCAGGAGAGATTTCACAGGGGAGAACTACTACTCGTAACTACTAAGTATCCCCCTCTCTTTCTACGGCGGTGCCAACCGAAGTGAACCAAGTGACACACGACAATGGATGGATGGATGGATGGATGGATGGATGGATGGATGGGTGTGGGTGTGGGTGTGGGTGTGGGTATGGGTGTGGGTGTGGGTGTGGGTGTGTGTGTGGCTGTGGGTGTGGGTGTGTGGGTGTGGGTGTGGGCGTGTGTGTGGGTGTGGGTGTGGGGGTGTGTGTGGGTGTGTGTGTGGGAGTGGGTGTGGATGTACGGATGGATGGATGGACAGCTGATGGCTCGACCGTCTGTGTAGTACCTACACTGCTGTGTATTCGTAAAATTCGTGTATACTCGTATAGTGTTTAAAATATGGAAATTGAACAAAGTGCATCTATTAATGAAAAAAGTGACGCAGAAATAGTGAAAAAAATGAGTTATATTAATTCAATTAATAATTGATTTATTTCAACGTTAATATTCAAGTTTTCACTTCTGCCGGCACTCCCGGAGTGCAACCCGTCTTTTTTTTTCTCATAACCTATTGAGTGGGGTATCAAAATAAAAGGTTTTAAAAGGTGATTACAAAAATATATACAATTTATAATATGGTAAAAACTAATTCAAAGCGACAAATCGTAAAAAACGGGTCCATATTGGCTCAACTAAAGTTCTTTACCCGAAATTGTTCTTCCTAACGATTTGTAATCCGAATGATCACTCTTCCTAAAATTTTTCATCCTAAAGTTTTCATTCATACTATTTGTAGTGCTACCGGCGATGTTCATAACACTCATGTTTCCGAAAATTGTAATCAATAATATCATTAATGTAAATATTTTAAACTCCTACTGTTTTTTATCATAACGCTTTTATCCCTAAACATAACTACTAATGTAACTAATTTCTATAAGAATAACAGACAATATAAAATCGTTTGATATACCACTCAATAGACATAAAACCTATTTAGTCTAATATGATAAACACTTTTTTTTTTTCATCCTATGTCATCCAATGTCGACGGAGCCCCGCTCCGCGGGGCCCCTATTTCTGTATAAAGGGTTTAAAGTAACCTAACCAAACCGAACCTCGGGGTGCCCTTCGCTCGCCCTTGCATCGTATGTCGACGGAGCCCCGCTTCGCGGGGCCCCTATTTCTGTGTAAAGGGTTTAAAGTAACCTAACCAAACCGAACCTCGGGGTGCCCTTCGCTCGCCCTTGCATCCTATGTCGACGGAGCCCCGCTTCGCGGGGCCCCTATTTCTGTGTAAAGGGTTTAAAGTAACCTAACCAAACCGAACCTCGGGGTGCCCTTCGCTCGCCCTTGCATCCTATGTCGACGGAGCCCCGCTTCGCGGGGCCCCTAATTCTGTGTAAAGGGTTTAAAGTAACCTAACCAAACCGAACCTCGGGGTGCCCTTCGCTCGCCCTTGCATCCTATGTCGACGGAGCCCCGCTTCGCGGGGCCCCTATTTCTGTGTAAAGGGTTTAAAGTAACCTAACCAAACCGAACCTCGGGGTGCCCTTCGCTCGCCCTTGCATCCTATGTCGACGAAGCCCCGCTTCGCGGGGCCCCTATTTGTGTGTAAAGGGTTTAAAGTAACCTAACCAAACCGAACCTCGGGGTGCCCTTCGCTCGCCCTTGCATCCTATGTCGACGGAGCCCCGCTTCACGGGGCCCCTATTTCTGTGTAAAGGGTTTAAAGTAACCTAGCCAAACCGAACCTCGGGGTGCCCTTCGCTCGTTTTTGCATCCTATGTCGACGATCTAAACAAAAAATATATGACTTTGAATAATAGTGTAAAAGATGGTTATGTTGAGAAAATATAGGAAAACAAATAAAAGTATAATAGATGTTTATTGCTACTGACATTATGAAGTTGAATGATTCGGAATTATGAACATTAGAGACAGAGTAGTTAGGAATTGTGATTGTTAGGATGAAAAATGTTAGGAAGAACATTTTCGGATTTCCAATTATCGGAGTTGAAAATTTAGGTGAACTTTGGCGCACCCGTAAAAAACACCTACCAAGAACTAAATCGTCTGCGAAATCTTTCATATTTGTAAACTAAAAAGCAGGAAATAAAAAAATTAAAAAACCCGACTGCAACCTTATACTAAAACTAACTGAAAAGCTAAAAACAAGCCCATTTTAAATTAAATAAAAGTTGGAAGCAGGCGGGACCCATTTGAGTTTGTAACTATAATAATGGTATTCTTCTGGCAATCACGGTTCGTGAGATACAGCCCGGTGACAGACCGACAGACGGACAGAGGAGTCTTAGTAATAAGGTCCCGTTTTTACCCTTTGGGTACGGAACCCTAAAACTACCACTGTTAAAAGCGGTATTAGTCATAAGTTTTTTTTTTTTCATAATTGTATTTTTTTATAATCTGTATACGTGAAAAAACGAACTGTATACTGAATAAACGTTTTTTATCGATATTATTATTATTTTTTATTTGTCTCTAAGAAAGCAGTATTTTTACTGTAAGTACAATAGCATTCATACTCACAACATAAATATTGTACGTATTCTCGATCCATCTACACTCAGTAAGTAGGTAGCATCATAAAACTGCCTAAGACAAAATGCATCACACGCCGCATCTGCATGCGCTACGTACGAGTACGACATTCTTTGACATTGGGGAGGTAAGCGGGCGCGCGGGGTGAGGCACTGGGTTCGCCTATGCTCCGCCCAAACGCTCAAGGACATTCGAGGCTATAATCGCCTTAAATGATGATTTTTTTTAAATCCGACTGGTAATTCCAGAGATTAGAACGTTCAAACAAACAAACTTTTCAGTTTTATTATTAGTACCGTGGCTTCATCCGTGTCAAATTTCTTGTTCCCCCAACCCACCCCGTAGCATCGCATCGCCTTTTCTTTTCTTGGCGCGCGGTGGAAATCCTCATGGAATTCCTCCATCATGGGGACAGAGGGGCATGCCGGAGTCTTTCCGGCTAAAACTACGGCGGTGTTCCACCTCTACCTATAGCTGGGGGTGCGGGATTCCCATAAGCATTCACCGCTCCCAGCAACGCATCGACTGCTTCACGCTATTACTTTGTTTTTGCTTAGCGTTCTTTCTGACTTTACATCTTTTTTTCGGCTCCTTAGATTCCTAGCATGCTGTTAAATAGCCTATAGCCTTCCTCAAAATGGGCTATCAAATGCAAAAAATATTTTTTCATATCCATCTGGGAGTTTTAGAGTAATAGCGCGTTCAAACAAACAAACAAAAAAAGTAACAAACAATTTACTGTTGGTCACGGCATAATTTTTGTAGGTCCTACAATCAGCGCTTAGTTCTTTTCTAGGACTTACGTTTGTAGGACGTGTGCGTTGATACATTAGTTCTCATTTAGCTCCTACAAGAGCTTACCAATCGGCCACCGATTGTATCCCGTCTACGAACGCTCTTAACAGTGCTCAAGTAAAAGTACGTGCTCAAATATTATTTCCTAATAGGAAAAGTTTGGGTAAATACTTGTGGCTTCTGAAATCTTCGACAATTTTCCCCCAAATACGTGAGTTCCTGTTTCCCAAAACCCATTGTTATTCTGTGATAAAATATACTTAAATCATATCTATACTTACTAATAATAAAGCTGAAGTTTGTTTGAACGCACTAATCTTTGGAACTACAGTTCGGAAATGAAAAACATTTTTGCATTTGATAGCCCAACTCTTGAGGAAGCTATATGCTATAACATCACACTATGATGATGATGATGATGGGGATCCCTTTTCCGCACTTAGACCGTTGGCCCGTTGTGCGTGGGGATTCTGGCTAACAGAGCCAGCCCAGCTCCGCCCAAAAGCACAGAAGCTTCCTAGGAGCTACGCAGGTTCACGGAGCAACCTCACTATTCCGAGGATTAACATCACGCTATGACCCTAAGAAGCCGAGCAAAAAGAAAAAAAAACTCAGAAAGAACGCTAAGCGAAAACGAATAGCGCGGGCAGGTGATGGGATGCGACGGGGAGGGCGGGGGAACAAGAAATTTCACGCGGGCGAAGTCTCGGGCCGAAGCTAGTTAGTACATATAACTCAATGCCTGTCTATAATATTGATAAGTCACATGACTTGATGCGCGCCAGCACATACCCGAAGCTGTCAAATTTTCCCAATCGACTTTGAGCCTTATACTATAGCGATAAAGTTGAAAATCTATTACAGAAATTTGACAGATTGTAGTAGCTTGATGTGCTGGCGTCTGTATACTATCAGAATAACCAATTATTTGTACATACTATAACGGTTCGTCTGTACACCCCAAGGGTTAGACAGAGCCTATAGTGGAGCCACTTTTCGCCAGTTATATTTGAGTCCTTGGTTGCCTAAAACCGACCCCGGTACAAATGCTGTATCCGCTAGCAGGAATAGCGCCACCAGTGGTTCGCAGAGCGGTGGCAAGCTCCAGCGAAAGGGCCAAAATGGTCTCCGACACACGACACCCTTTGCACGACAACACCCTTGTGCCACAAAGGCTGAAAAGCCGAAATAGTTTCTTAAAGTGTGTCGTCCCACTCACTGGCGAACTACCACAAGAAAGACTGAGGCTGTGGCGAGACAGTGCTTCCTTACACAAACCGTTCGTTCCACCCGCTGAGGACCTCCCACCTGGACATGAGTTACCTTGGGTAAACTGGAAGTCTTTAAACAGACTCCGGACCCAGGTTGGCCGAAGCAAGAAAAACCTGTTCAGGTGGAAATTTATAGACGACTCCGCCTTGGAGTGTAAATGTGGTGCTGTTCCACAAACGATGGGACACTTAATATCGTGCCCTGCGTGTCCTGTCAGCTGCACGTTACAGAAACTGATGGACGCTAGTGATGGCGCCAAACAAGTGGCCGAATTCTGGGCCGAGTACATTTAGATTGCCATCGACACGCTAAGAAGAAGAAGATTTGAGTCCCATGAAATAGGGCGCGAGGCTATTGTCATCCATCAAATCCAGACTCCGGGCTATTGGTTATTGAGAAATTCCAGATAGAAAACCCAATAACACTTTGACCCGACCCGAGAATCGAACCCGGGACCTTATGCTCAGCAGTAGACCAACGAGACAGGGGCAGATGACATTAGACAGCAGAATGGCAGCCGAATTGGCAGATGATTGTCGTCCATTCCTTATCTACCAAATTGAATTTAGTTTGGGTACCTAGTAGCAAAATAAGAACTAATATTATCTTGGTGTTGGATCGTGGATACTCTTAAATGGCAATGTTAGCTCAAAGCAAAAAAAGAAAGAAAGAATAAAGTTTATTTGGACAAAGTTCGTGAAACACAAAATTAACAAAATAAAAATAATGTTTCAAACAACAATAGTAAGTATGTGCCTCACGGCTGCGCCAAAAAGCTTCATCAGAGTATTAGCTGACGTGTAGGTTTTGTACTTACTCAGACCGTTCCGAAAAGTTTTTCAATTTCAAATCCAATCACAATATACAGAGTGGCAGGGACTAGACGCAAAACCCGTTACCATGGACTCAGTGTCTGATTCTGAACACCTATGTCAGTTTATAAGTGTAGGTATAGTCTATGCACCTATGCGTTGAAATTTTTCGCCGGTAAAAAAAATCAGCTATATCGTACAAAAGTGTATCTACCTACACGCCGACGTATGTATGGAGCCAAAATGTATGGAACAGCATTATTTTTTAATAACCTAACTATTAAAAAAATCATGGTTACCTACACGTTGTGCGTCGATGTCCCTGGGTGGCTAACCAAAACTGAGCTAGGTTTTATGACTGTCAAATTCCAAAACACTTGTAGCGGTATCTACAACGCCACATGCGAACAACGCGTCATACTGACGTCACGCAAATCCTGCATCGCGCAAGCAGAGTTTACAGCGCAACTAGCATATATACAACAGCCCGACATGAATCATCGGGCAGTTGCCCGCCAGACACAACACCCGTCTGGTCGGAGGATCCTCCCTTTTCTATGGAGGTTGAGTGAACTTTACACCCTGTTCCTCATACCTCTATACTGGTGACCCCGAACATGAACGTCAGCGCAGCCTTCGTGCAAATACTTCAGCGTGACGTCATCATCATCACTCCCGCAAGCTTTAGAGCGGCGAGTCACCCAGCCAGCCAGCAGCTACGGCTTCAACGGGTATCCTGACCACCAGCATGCAGCGACCGCGCATACCTGGTCATCACCCTCAGCCTCATCAGCAACCTCGGCACAGCACACTGCACTTTCGGCCGGTCTACAAGCAGAGCCCTTCTCTCCTGGTCGACGTCAGCAGCCAGCCTCAACCCGGCGCTGTACCACATCCGACGCACTGGAGCTTAACGCAGCGCCACCCCGACTCACTGGGGACATCTTCGCAGACAGTTCCGACTCACCGTGAACTATGCGGCAACCGGTTCCGACTCACTGGAACCTCAGCTGGCCTGGCAAGCATCGCAAGATACAAGACTCAGCTTCTCAGGTCTCCGGGGGGGAGTGATGTAGCGGTATCTACAACGCCACATGCGAACAACGCGTCATACTGACGTCACGCAAATCCTGCATCGCGCAAGCAGAGTTTACAGCGCAACTAGCATAATTATATAATATACAACAGCCCGACATGAATCATCGGGCAGTTGCCCGCCAGACACAACATCCGTCTGGTTGGAGGATCCTCCCTTTTCTATGGAGGTTGAGTGAACTTTACACCCTGTTCCTCATACCTCTATACACTTGATGCAATTACATTGAAAAATAAACTATTCTAGCACTAAACATCGTTACACAGTTATTTTTCTAACAGTGTGTTACACGCTAGCACATCTAACAGCATATAATTCTCCAAGCGTGCAAAAGTGAAGCAAACGTGTTAAGTTTGTTTCCTCGTTTCCTTTTTAATGTTCTTTTATTATGATGTTACTTTGACTCAGTCATATATTTTCAACGTACCTATGTATTTCAATACCAGAATATAACAACCTTATTGGGAGATTTATGTTTGAGCCGTTTCGGGTTGAAACACTAGGGCCTTGGGGTCCGAGTATTTCGGGACATCGCCAAGCGGTTACGTCGGGACTATATGTATTGTTGATATACAGTTGAGTTGTTACAAACAAATAATGTTTGTTGACAGGTATATTCTACCATTTGTCATGCAAAAATTCATACAGGTTTATATAGCTTATCATTTTATTATTATTTTATTTATTTATTTAAAAAGTTACAAGTTCCTTATACTTAAAACTTAAACAAAGCACACACTTAGACCGGGTCTGTCTTAGCATGCCATGGCCTGAGATTTGATCAACGCGCTATTAATAGTTATGTTATAATCGAATTGATGTTAATGTTCTTTCAGCTTACGTTCTTGAATTCTAGTGTAGTTTAAATAGTCCTTCATACACAACAAGATTCACTCAAGCAACACTAGAAAATTTCTAAGTTTTAGCTTATGATCACGGAAAACATCGTAAGAAAATAAACTACAAACTGATTTTAACAGACAGAACGACTATCGCAACCACAAAGCTTGTGACCCGGAAAGTGAAAATCGTTTCAGGAGTTAGTGACGGTTCAGTAAACCGAGCTCGCTCTCTGCTTACCCTTATCCGCTGTTTCGCTAGCCACACCCCGCACAAACATGAATCCGTGCCGACTGGCTCCCAGATGAGATGAACGATAAGTTTTGTTTATTATAACAATGGTTATGAGGTTATGACGTTTACTCATTTATGGGATTAGAGGGTTTAAAGTGTTTTGTTTTAACTAAGTAGGTAGGTAGTAGTTTTGGTCTTAAGCTTTAGCTATTGTTGGTTTTGTACTTATACATATAGGTTCCAAAAAAATAATCAGTATAGGTATGTATATTATAATAAATAATATGTACTAGCTGCGCCCCGTGGATTTACCGGCATAAGTGTTGATCCCGTGGGAATATCGGGATAAAAGTATTCTATGTATTAATCCTGGTTATAAACTATCTGCGTGCCAAATTTCATCCAAATCCGTTCAGCCGTTTGTGCGTGAAGAAGTAACAAACATATTTCGTGCTCAATATTCTCATCATATCTATTCCCATAAATATTCTCAGTTTCTACTCCTGTTTTTACATCAATATCTATATTAGCAAATTTCTAAACATCACCCCGCAAACTCATCGTTGCATAGTCTACTCCAAATTGAAATAGTGAGCCTAGATCCAGTTTTCCTTTAACATAATCAGCCTATGTTCCCACTGATGGGACACAGGCCTCCTCTCTTCGAGAGGAAGTGGGCTGTAATCTACCACGCGGGCCCAGTGCGGGTTGGTAGATCATGTCGATGTTAGAATTTTTCGTTCTAGGACTAGTAGGTTGATGCCGGTTTCCTCACGATGTTTTCCTCCACCGTTTCGAGAGCAGCGGTGATGAAATTATTTATACAAAGTAAAGCGCCTGCTGGTCGAAGTGGAGGTGCTTGGGGGGCCTATGTCCAGCAGTGGACGTATTTTGGCTGAAATGATGATGATGATGAAAGCGCCTGCCTGGGTTCGAACCCACGACCATCATCTCGTAAGTCGGGGCCGCTACCGCTGGGTCACCAGCACCACTTCCCTCAATTTACTTTGAAGATGTGACTTTTTTCTGTATGTACATATCATCTTTTGTATGCCAATTCCTGCCTATAACTCACCACTGCCTTCCTTATACAACCGCAGATGTTCAACAGCGTCTCGATCCTGTTCTCTGACGTGGTAACCTTCACGGAGATCTGTTCCCGCATCACTCCCATGGAGGTGGTCTCTATGCTCAACGCTATGTACTCCATCTTTGATACGCTGACTGAGAGGAACAGGGTTTATAAGGTACGTTGAGTTCAGCATCAGCATTTATAGCATATCGTCGACCTAACTGAATGGAGTAAATCAGTGACCGAGTGGCGCCCAAGGGCAGGAGGGCAAGGTTTCGGTCGCTGTCGGCGAGATGGGCGAAAGAATGTGTTGCCATCATGGGTAGAACCTGGATGAGGTTGGTACAGGAGCCTGGGGATTGGCACATGAAAAGAGAGGCTCATGCTCAACAGTGGGTGAAGTCGTGGGCTGTGCTGTGGATGATCACAATGATGTACTAACTTCATTAGTTTTTTATAGATGGATACCTATATGTATAAGGTGTTTCAAAATTAACCCAAAAACTTTAAGAGGTGCTTTAAAAGTTTAGACCATCAAACTGAACAACTTTCACTATGGGACCAACTCTGAAAACACGAAAAAAATCAGCTGCTTAAAACAAAAGTTCAATTGACCAAAATGTATGAAACAGCTGATTTTTTTTTCGTACTGGTCCCATAGTGAAAGTTTTTCAGTTCGATGGTCTTAAGCACCTCGTAAAGAGTGTTGGGTTAATTTTGAAACACCTTGTATAATTGTAAAATTATAAATACAAATACTTATGATTGTAAAATTGTGCGCTACGATTCCCTCCGCAGAGTGGACCTACGGGCTTTTAGTTTTGGGAAAGGCCTATGTAAAGCAGTGGTCGTCTTTCAGTTCAACTGGAATGATGCTGAATCAATCCTCATTTGAATCGATTGCTTGTTTATATCAAAGTTAAGCCTCTCTAACGTCATTATTAAAATTATTTTGTATAATAATTGTGTTTGTCTGATCAATTCCAGGTAGAAACAATAGGCGATGCCTACATGGTGGTATCTGGAGCTCCAGAGAAGGAAGACAATCATGCTGAGAAGGTCTGTGACATGGCGCTCGATATGGTTGACGCTATTACTGACTTAAAAGATCCTAGCACAGGTAAATACAAAGTTATATACTTTGATATTATAAATGTAAAAGTAACTCTCTCTGGCTGTTACTTTTCATGCCTTGACAGCTAAACGGATTTCAATGAAAGGACATGTCTGGTGGAGCAATGGGCGAATGTCTAGGCAGTCAAAGAAAATGTTCAGTAATGATTGTTATATTATTATAATCGTCGTATTTTATAGTTTATTAATTAATAAGTTTCAGGAGTCAGGATCTTGCGTAAACTGGTCAAAATAAGGATTATACGCTAGGGATTTTTCTTAACTTTGTTTAGTATAATGACATCTGTGAGCAAATACAGGTACTAATTGGTGGTATGTCTTTGTGAGGTTAATGAAACATTTTGTTGGTCTGAGATCATATTCTACAGTATTTTGGATATTTCTATTTGTGTAACAAAAATGTTAAGCACCTATTGTTTGTCACAATATTATAATATTATATTGGCATCATCTTTAATTCCGTATTTTGGTTTCTATCTTGAATACCCATAATATTATTTATGTGTAGCTACTTGTTGATACTGAATTGGGATTATAATAAATAAAACTATGTATGTATTTATTGCAAAACAAACTAATTTATTGTAGATACATTCTTAAATAAAATGATAAAAAAAATTAAACGTCTTCTAGAGACACCAAAACATTGTCCAAAAATGTAGCTGGTGCTAGCACGTTATTTTGATGCCTTGCCCAGCCAAGATACCATACTAGCGTCATGACGTGGCAGACCATTGTATGACCTAGTAAGCTCTCATTGTCAGCAGCTTTGGTATTTAATAAATTATAACAATCGTGACACTTGCGTATCCATCTAATGGGAGCTGGAACAATAAGACGTCATTGTATTTTTCAAATTATAACACAACTGCTCAATGAACTGCCTTTCCTGCATGGTTTACGCGACTGCCGTAGTATAGAGGCCTACCTGATTTGATAACCATCGAGCAAGTCTCACTTGCAGGGGTAACGCCAGCCTTGACACGATATGTCTGCGAATCCGCAGCACAGCGATGCGCCTCATCATAATATCTAAATCGAAAAGAAAAGCAGAATCCTATAAGTATAGCAATAGTCATCGTGTCTAGATGATGTCGCTCCGTGTAGAATAGCAATGGTCGTTTAAAGAAAATATCCTTAACAGAAAATAATCGCATAGTAAGCAAGGAACGCATACACGCAACTTGGAATTGACAACCAAAAAATAAATGTCAATGCCATGTCAAAAAAGTAATAAATACTTACCTTCATGTTAGGAAGTGGGTATCCGAAGAAAAACACGTTTGACGTGTACACTAAAATATTTTAGTAATATTGTCGTATTATATACGCAAATACGTTAATATATTCCTTTCATCTAAAATAAGCGGCTTATAATTATTGCTCACACTATTTAAAGATAATTACGGGATAAAATGGAACGTCAAAAACATTTTTAGTACTTCCCGTTTAAAATGGCAACGCGGAAGCTACGATTGAGTACTGTTTTTTTGAGAATTATGTTACGCAAGTGATACTGAATTAATTAATCCATAGTAATTTAAATCTAAATTTTTAAATCTTACTGAAAAACCTTAAATCATGAACATTTATCTATACCAGAATTACCAGAGGGCAGAAACTGGACATGTCCTTTGGCACAGAGGTAGGTAAACTACTTTATCTTTATCCCGGTAGTATGTTCCCGTGGGATAATTTCCGACCTCCATGCGGGCGAAGCCGAAGACAAAAGCTATAATAACCTAATGGAACCTACTGTTCATGTTTTACTCAACTTTACAATGAGCAGACATAAGTTGGTTATAGTCAAGAGCAAGAATAAAATTAAATAGAAATTCCCATTATCCATAATCATTAAAATTAAGGTCAACAAAATCAAGATCTAAGGAGTGTATTGACTCACTCTCTCCGTAACTAGAAACTACCACTAACCAGACAACCATCATGAGTAGGTATCGAAGATAATTCAAAGACAAATATTAACTAAAAACAACTAACAAATACTTATTACCTTTTATTTATTAACTCTCTCTGTCTCTGTTTTATATTAACTCTATTAATATTTAGCTACCTGAAGATAGATTGCTAGTCGTGCCAGTACTGCCTGAATTTGTCGAAAAATTTCAGCTCAAAATATCCATATGATAAATCCTACCTAACAAAATTATTAAGTCAACACTTTTCATATTTCCAGGATCCCATCTTTCAATACGAGTGGGAGTTCACTCTGGGGCTGTGGTAGCAGGTATCGTCGGCCTCAAGATGCCTCGGTACTGCCTCTTCGGAGACTCAGTCAACACTGCTTCAAGAATGGAGTCTACTTCAGAAGCCATGAGGATACACATCTCGCAGACGACGCAGGAACTACTGTCACCGTCTTATATGGTGACTGAGAGAGGAGAGATACAGGTCAAAGGGAAAGGTAAGAATATAAATAATTTTCTTTGTAGTTGGACCATATAAAAGAAAGAGATTCTTTGATTGGTGACTCTACTGACGAAATATAGTAAGATCACCAATCCAGGAATCTCTAGAAGCATTTCAGAAGTGTTTAAAATGTTCATCATCATTTCACTCATTCTATGATTTGGCATATTAATAAATCAGTTCTAAAATATACAAGTAGTTATTATGAATGATCACAATCAAATGTGCAATGTTTCTCATAAGCCAAAACAAACCGTTGCAGGTGCAATGAAAACATACTGGCTGGAAGGTCGCGAATCAAGACCATCCCTAACAAAAGTCATATCACCACAAATGACCCCTGGCACGGAACTAGAATGGGAAAGAGCTGCTGACGTCAGAGACAGTATTGCAGAACATTCAGCACAACAAATGAACAATAAAGAAGCGCAAAATTCTGGAAGGATCCAGAGTGCTGACAACCATCTCCCGAATGCCGTCAACTCTGGTCCAAACTCTTTAGTGAATAGTTCAGGGACTTTGATGACGGTACAGAATACAACGGTTGTGAGGAATTCTCAAAATTCGAACGCGCCAACGACGACGATGACGTCACCGGTAGAAGAGAGACGGATGTATTCTCCGGTCACTTTTCAAGATGTAGCCAGGAGGAGTATAGCCAATTCACCTAATAGGACGGAAAGGGAACAAGGTGAGAGACACAATAAACGAAAATAGCTAAAAATATATTTATTTAAATATGTATTTAAAACATCATCTTCCTTTTATGTTATAGAATCAAGATCAAATTCAACTAGTGTAGTTGGGATGTGGACAGACGCTGAATCCGTGGAACCACAAAGAACTGCGACAGCTACAACCATAGACAGCCTGAATTCGTCTATTTGGTAATTACAATCACTGTTAGTTTTCGAAAAATCATTAAGTACAGTCCTTTCATAGTTATTTTATCTCTGATTTTGATCACTGTCGAAATCACAGTGATCTATTCTCATTGCAATAACCGGTCAAGTGTCGCGGTTCGCCGATCGGCGACGAAACAATAGAAAATCAATTGTGTCTCATTAGCGTAGCTTGACAGATTGATGCTGTTTTTTTGCTGTCACTGACAATGCTGTCAAATATTGATCTTTATTCTCGTTTCAATAAGGTTGCTTTTGAGTTGCTGCTGTCAGAGGCAAAATAACTGTGAATCGACTGCAAATTTTCGGATCGCCTGATGACTGTTTTTACTAATCGTTTTCACAATGTTGAACTATTTTGATTGACTGGCAGCCATGTAAAATCAAGATAATCTTAAGTTACAGTTCGACGTCCCCTTGCAGAGTTGGGACTGCTCCACAACCCAAGGACCGAGATACTGACAATATTATTGACACTGTAAGTCATACTGAATTTATAGTAATATAGTTATGAAAAAACAATACAATTAAGTTCAGTAACCACCAATTTATAACTTATATTTTATAACTTAATCACATTTTGGGGTGCATGTGCATGGAAACACACAATATTTTTCGCTTCGACTAAAAATCTTGAAATGTTGCTCCTCTGAACTGCTTGACACCTAAAATTGCTAAAACATTTCGGTGGTGGATCACAAAGAATTTGGTGGAGGGTCTAAAAATTTTTCGCCCTGCCGAATTGAAGATCAAATAGTATGACCGCTGAAATGTTCTAGATATCGTTAACTAGCCCACGGCTAACGTTTGGGTGCTTCACGCTAATCCAACAGTGCGTCGCGCGGATTTCGCCCGCTCGGTCGGCTCCGCCAGCTATAGGAGATTCCTACTCTACGCTCAGACCTGAGACCGCATCTTCAATTACAGCCAAGCATAGTGGGGATGAAATAGGTAAGCAGGTAATGGTCAGTAAAAAAGATTTTACTTAATGCGACATGGTATATGGGAGATACCTAGATTGCAAACTGAACACCGATCATTTTTTTGTAAATCATATATCATACATGTATGCAAACTATTTTTAAACAATTATCAAGACCCTTTTATACGAAAATATTGTTGTAAGTTTCAAGAAGTACCAATTCATATACTAAATGTTAATGTCTGGAATTGTGTGTTTCTGTTACCATATGTAAAAGAACTAATAACATGTGCAGTGACTTGATGATACCCTTTCATTGGATCTATAGTTTAAAATCAGACAAATCTATAACTCTATAAGCCTAACAGGTACAGCTGATTTTAAAACATGTTTATCTTCCTCAGAAACAGACACCGAATACCAAGATGCCCACAATGACATGAGCCAAGTACCGCATCTATGCACCCAAGAATCTATTGAGAGCCATCCAAAACCCGGCAAAGTTGGTAGATTCAAAGCGCGAATAGCTCCCGGACACAACAAGACTTGTTCAGTACACAAACAGGTACCCAGAGATTTTTCTAATAAAGAGAAGCAGCAGCTGCAACAAGGGAATGTACATCCTCATGGTCATCATCACACGAAAAATGTAAACCACCATCAGTGCTGTGGGGCATTCGGAAACCCTCATGTAAGACATAAAAATAATTCTAGTTGTCATCTTATTTAAAGTTTAAATAGTTTAAGTCACCTGTTTTGCCCTCTGATAACTAAATGCACAATTTGTAATTTTAACATTATCATCTTCTTCAGTGTCTTTTTGTGCAGTTTCTAAATCGATTTTGTTGTTATTTATTTCATTATAAGTACAGTACCTATTCAATTCATTTTCATTAAAATAGTTGTTATGATAAGTCTTTCATTCAGTAAAGGTTGTATAATTGTAGTTCTATCTTCGTCTTTAATAACTTTGCATATCCAGGTTGTCGAGTGAGGGTAAAACAGGTTTCTAGTGTAACTTTAATATCAAAATCAGAAATGTTAATAATTATCAGTATTTTAACAGAATAATCTATTAATTATCTCGGCCTAATGTATCGTTTTGAAAACCTATTTACAAATTCACTCTAGTCCATAAACAGTACGAAACATAAACATATTATAAAACATATTACGAAATAATACAAATAATTGTAGAAGATATAGTTATTATGATTGTACTTAATTACTTTTGTAAGTAGCAAATAAAATCTTTAATTCGTGCAAATTAAAATTTTCTCTGCCATGTTTTGTCTCAAAAATATCTGAAAAAAATATTATAAGAGCTTAAACATTGGTGGAATATTCTTATCGTTAAAAATATATAACGTTTTTAGTATTTAATAGATCTCAGACGAATACATCCCAAAAATAATTCCAAAGATTATTGTTACGAAAGAAAAAAATCAAGTTACGAGCTTTACAACATGACAATAGAAACTAAACATAATAAAATATTAAAAAAAAATATCAAAATATTTGACGCTGTTTGACGGCGGTTTTGGAGTAAGAGAAACATAGATAATTTACCATAAACGTATTAATTATAGAATATATTTTCTTGTACACGCAAAGACGATATTTTTATTGTACCTTTATTGTAGATAGAATGTTACTTAGTAACTTCAAAAGGTCTTATCGGATCGTCTTTTTTTAGAATTTAAAGGGCGTAGTAGGCATGTCAGCACACTCACCACCGTCAACTTTATAATGTTTGAAAGGGGCTGTTCATTTATTACGTGAGAAGATTTGAGGAGGGAGGGCATCCGAACAAGTCTTATTTTTTCTTACGTGGGGGTGGGAGGGGTCTAGATTTTCTTACGTAAGATTACAAAAGTAAGCAAAAATTCTAAGTTTTAATTTTTTTTGATACTTCTTTGCAATTTTGGTAGATACTGATCTTACGTAAAGGAAAGGGGGGCAGGGGGTGAACCCCTGCACCCCAAAAAATAAGACTTAGATGAATTCAAGTCTTATTTTTATTTACGTAGGGGGTCAGAAAGTGGTCAAAATTGTCTTACGTAACAAATGAACAGCCCCAAAGCCTCAGACCAATAATTGTTCTGAGCCCAAAGCTACGGCTTCCTAGAAAAGAAATAACCGCACATAATGGCCGCAGTGACGGCTGTCATTATAATGATGACAGCGGCAAAGATTTAAATCGTTAGATATGCCCGCGTCAAAAGATAGTCGCGTTTCTGTTTTGTTTTGACACTTCTGACACACAATGACGCACTGACCTGACTTGATTGTCATGAAAACGATATATAATAACGTATGAGCTCACTCTTCTCAGTGTGGCCACTTATTCGCGTAACTAAGTACGGTGAGTGCAAATCTAGCGATTTAAATCTTTGGGCAGCAGTTTGACATTACGGTGCCAAAAGCGCTCTCTAGGAAAACACACCAACTTACTTTAATTAAAAATGTTTCTATGACGTCAATCACCGGTAAATTGCGGCCGCTATGTCGTCGCTTTTCTAGCAAACCATAGCTTATAATCACAGTTTTATTATTCTTCTCCAATAATAGCAGCATGGGTTTTTAATATTTAATATGTGACTGAAATGATTTATGTGTAACTTCGTAACTAAAAATTTGTATACGACTCGCTGTTAATAATAATTTGCTTAAATTAAAATACCCAATCATGTAGATATCTATCCCCTTAAAAGAAAATGTATATTTTCTACCTTTTGTAAATATGTACTTATTAAACTCCTTGCTACGCCCTCACTAGGCACAATTTATTTAATATTTGTAATAATATTAATCCTGTATTTAAGGAACTTACAGGAGTCACGATCAATGTAGTTTTTAAGTTTAAAAAATATATAAAAGTTTTTTCTATAATTAAATCTATTGTACCTACGCACTAGGTATTTACCTACTAAACGAAACGAAGTCTCCCATTAATTTTAAAATAAAAGGTAGCGACAAAAATTTTAAAAATATTTTATAATTTTTTTTTTTTTAAACATGTGCGTTATGCTTCCTAGTTTTGTCCAGTAGTGCTATTCTGTAGAAATCTCACAGTGAAAACTTAGCTTAGGTGAAGTAGGTCAATAGTGTCAATCCCTAGAAATAGATGGAATGAAAGAAAAGAAAGAATAGTAGATTGTTATGCAAGGGTCGAAAGGAATTGATGACTTTCACCCGTGTTAAACACTCTACTTTTCATTTCGAATATAAGGAAAGTAAAAAGTAGTAGTTTTTCTAAAATATTTATTGATAACAATAACATGCAAAGTTTTTGAATTTCGGTACAGCTTACAGGGTTAGTATTCAGCCAAATAATACTATATTGTCTTTTTTTATTTTAAATATGGAACACACCGCGTCATCGCCGCGAGCTGTCCCGCTAAGAGGTTTTTTTTTTTTTAAATTCACACTGGCTGTTTATACACTTACAAGACTGCAGCATTTTTCTTAATTTATGTAAAACAGTTCGTAGCTGACTACAGTTCTATTTTTAAAATTCATTCCCACCCTAAAGAGGGAAGTAATTACTATGAGTCTTTCCCGCCCTGTGGTGGGAAGCAGCGTCTTCCACCCGCTATTTGGATCAAACAAACACTACTTTCCGAGTATGAGAAATGAAAAGTATTTTTTGAACACAGTTCGTGAAACACAAAATACAAAAAAAAAATATTGACCAAAAACTAACCAAAGACTAAACTTCACCAAAGGTTCCACGGTAAGATCATTACAGATTTACAGAATAGCTACACCGGCTGTATTCTTTCACTTCAAATTTGGAAAATGCTTACTTAAAATAGCGTTCATATTACATAGGTACTTAGTAGGTAGGTACATAGATATCTTAAACAATAGATGTATAGCTGAAATGCACCGCGTAGCTAAGTGTTGTGAGTCAATTAAATTAATATTTATCGTATCTAGTCCTTTTGAGATTATCCATGTTGTAATTTACATGTTTTCATTTTTTTTTATAAGGAATTTGTTTTTATTTTATTTTTTTGTACATTATGTTTTTTTTTTTGTTATTTTAAGAATGTGAAGTTTAAATAAAAGCTTTAATAATGCGACTTTTATACTTTTAACTATAAGTTCTTAAAAACGAATGTTCAGGATCAACATATTTTATTATAATGTTATACCTATCAATACAATTTGGTCCATCCTTATTCAATCCTACTTCATTTTCCAGAGCACTGTTCTTACTTCATTCTACAGTTTCAACTAAGCAATTGTACCCAATGAAGCAAATCTATAATTTACCAACATACTATTATTCATATAATAGGTAGGTTCATAGATACACTACACACACCGGACCCGCACTGGGTCCGCGTGGTAGATTACGGCCCACCCCCTCTCACAGAGAGGAGGCCTGTGTCCCAGCAGTGGGAACATTATAGGCTGAGTATGTATGTATGTTGTACGTGGATACAATGAGAGAACGAGGAAAAACTGCGAATAAACCCGATAAAAAGAAGAAAGAGCAAAAAAAAATCATCAAATGACCCCTCCCGCTCTGGGTGGAGCGGAAGGCGAGTGTCAGGCTCTTACTGACTAAAACCCATCCGTGTTCCTTCCTTAGCTCTTTATGTTCCGGGGTAGCGGTAACCTTTTCGAACAATCCCGCACCCCCGGCAGGCTTCGGCCCTGGCAGGCTCCTTCCTTTTTGCTGACATGTCTTTGAGGCGCGCGTGGAACACGTACGCGCCGTCCGGCACGGGCCTGGTCCTGATCGGACGGTGAGCTACCCATTACCAGTGACGGATTAACCCTTAATCAAATTAAGCAATTGCCTAGGGCATCACGTCTGGGGGGCACCAGAAGAAGCACAAAAAAAATCCGTCCTTAAGGCATCACGTCTCACCGTCACCAAAAACCACACCAAAAAAAGTTTCTAAGACTAATTTGAAAATTCGCGCGTTTTAAGTTGACATAGAGTCAGACCTAGTCATAACCCCGCTCCCGCTTGCCCACTTGCTGCCCGCTAGTGCATTCGGCAATTCGAATGTACCGGAATTGCGATTAGCCAATCACAAACCACCCCTTCCCGCGGGCCCCCCGCTTGGCAATTTATTTTCTTTGGATCCCGCTTTTGAATCCCAGTTTAATATTTTTGACGCTGGATCCCGCAAAACATTATTATGTATTTCCGTTGGATCCCGAATTTAAAAAATGTATGATAATTACGTTTTATTGTCGTTGAATCCCGAAAAGTATTTCCGTTGGATCCCGAATGCTTAAAAAAATCTGAATGCGGGTACTTTCAACAACAAAATTGTTTATAATAAAATGAGGGGTTCACTAATGTTTCACCAAAACTCCGTTGACAAATTTTTAGTTTATAACCAACGTTTCGTATACTATTTATCTCACAAACAACTCATTTTCTATATAATCTAGTTGTTTCTGGCACTCGCCGGCCGCTGCTGCCGTTGCACCGCTCGCTTCGCTCGCTCGGCTCGTGCGTAGTATTTAAATCTCCACCTGAACAGGTTTTCCTTGCTGCGGCCAACATTCCGGGTTGCCCACTAAAAATAATCTCTTTTTTTCTATTAGCGCAAGTCGATGAAAGAATGAGTTTCATTTTTAGGAAATTGCGTAGGTAAATGATAAGTCAATATGTAAAACGTTTTTATTCCAAACGTTGTTTTATGAGATAAAATCAATAAAAAATGAAATGCTTGTTAAACAACACGTTATTAAACAAAAATTTATCAGTTTAGTTTATAAACTAAACTGATAAATTGATGATTGATTGATTGATTATTATGTCGCTTGCTACCGCGTCACCAGTCCTAACTCTATATATTTTGGCTGCTGGGACCAAAACTACAAACGTACAAGTGTACAGGGATGTTTTATAAAATGCGGCTGTTACTTTACAATATTGTGGTGTCTTACGACTTTCACGCGAAGTCGCGGGCAGAAGCTAGTGTTTGATAAAGGTAAATCACTTTTCTTCTGAAATGTACACATGTTGTTATAATATGGGATTCAACGAAAATAGCAAACGGGATCCATCGTTAATACCTAAAAAATGGGATTCAAAAGTGGGATCCAACGAAAATAAACGGTAGGTACGTTACATCTCATCATCTTATTTTACAAAAAACTAATTTTTTTAGGCGGTACTTAAAGGTTTAAAGACCGATTCTAGTTGACATACGGATAGGGGGGCCCACAGGCGTGGATTGCTTAGGGCATCAAGTAGTCTTAATCCGTCACTGCCCATTACTCTCCGTCCGCAGGCCCGCGCCTACGGTGGCCGGGACTCGTCATGCGGCTCCCGACGCCCGGAGCGTCTCCCGCGGCGGCTGGGATGCGAGGCTCTCTCCCTCAGCCGTCCCGCCACCTCCTTCGCTAGCATGACTGCTTCGCAGAAGGAGGTGACTGCCTCCCCACTCCCTCTCGCCCCGGACCATGGCTTGAACCAGGGCCGGACGCGAGAGGTCGCCGCCGCTGCCGATCGCCTCTACGAGGGCACGGCGGTGCTCCGCCAATGCGGGGCAGACCTCCACCGTATGCTCCATCGTGTCCTCTGGGCGATCCTCGCAATAGTGACACTCGGGCGTCTCCTCCCGCCTGATGATGTGTAGGAACCTCCCAAAACATCCGTGTCCGGTGAGGACCTGCGTCAGGCGATAGGTGAGGACGCCGTGACGCCTCTCTAGCCACTCCTCAAAGAGGGGTCTTATCGCCACTATCGTGGCGTGCCCTTTCATTGGAACTTGGAATCCCCTTTTTGAGTTGTCTTACAAACATAGTGAAATTTTCATCACCCCGTTGTACCACACCCCCCAGGATATTTGTTTACGGATTAATGTATGACCTTTTATTGAACTTTGTCGAAAAAAAAAATTGGATTCATAATCAGGTATCAGAGCGGAAAACTTACGTGTACCTACTTCTATCTAGGTATTCGATCTATCCATTTATTTTTATTTAGTCATCCATAATAGGTACTACGAGTATTTTGAATTGGGAAATACATAGTAAGTACATTTTGACAATTCGTATCATCTAGATAAGTCACTTATATTTTCGGCAGAATATTTACCGCACATAACATTTTTAAACTTAGATACTTTTACCCGACTGCGGCGGAGTCCAAAAGGAGAGCAATGTTTATAAAGATGTCGATGTATTATCTATTTGTTTACTTCTTCTTTATGTAGGTACCACTCTGTACAATAATGCTTGAAAGTTACCATTTTGATTTAATTGCCAACCTTGTGAATCTCACTTTTGTGGTATTAAAAAGCATCCAAAATGTTTGGTTATTTCATTTTTCAACCCTTCGACCATAATAAAATAGTCCTTGTAGGTACTGTGTATAAATTCCCTATGCCCAAATTGTGAAATCGTAAGCTAACAGGAATCTTGCAAAAAAAAATTGCAACGGGTAACAGTCTCCACACGGTGGGTACCTGAGGATGGACGGCGCCGCCGAGGCCGGCCCAAGAAGAGGTGGGGAGTCGACCTAGACGCTTACCGTACAAGGGTTGGATCGAGGTGGCGCTAGAAAAGGATGCCTGGAAGGATTTGGAGTAGGCCTTTGCTCAACAGAGGACCGTGTAGGCTAATAAAAAAATAGAAAAAAAAACAAATGAAAGTTACTTAATTCTTTATTTTACATACGGTAGTGTTATATACCACGTAATTAAATAACAATTATCACTCATATAAAAGTAAATAACAACAATTATATGAGCAAACGTAACAATAGGAAAAATATAGACGGAAGTATTGTTACGTCAACAACTTCAATTAAAATAGGCATCTACACATTTACGCGTTACATAAAGACAATACTGTTTTCTTTAGTTATGTTATGAAAAAAAAACGAAATAGGTATTTAAAACATCGTGGAAAAATATTAAAGTGTAATCATAAAAGAGAACATTACGTATCTTATACTATTTTATAGCAATGTGTGACCTAAACCCGCACTTAAATCACGCTTTTCTGTGACTTACGTGCAGGTTTAGGGGCCACACAGCGCTATAAACATAATAACTAAACACCTATCCGCACTGTTCTTCATAATAAAAGCTAAAATAATATCTTTAAATAGATTAGAAACTACAAAATCAAAATTAATTATACTGGAGCACCGTTATCTTACTCAAAACTTAGCTCGGTTCCTTTCAAGTGCTGTTCAGCCCACTCATCGAATCTTCGAGACAGATCATCTGACATGTAATTCTTCCAGTCCCCAATTTCCCCTTTCCTGATGAACCTCAAGTCTGTGGACTCCAAGTAGCTCACTCCGAAAGACTTTTCCAAGATGGCTTCCAAGTTGACAGCTCGATTCGTCTTCATATTTTGGAAGGAGAGATGGTCGCATAGTTTGTCCACTTGAGTGTCGCCAAGCTCTTTATTGAGGAAGTGAGCAGTTCTCCTGACCACGGAAGGGAGGTCATGCTTCATCTCTTCGAATTTTATGAAGAGGACATTCGGGTCGTGGCGGCGGTTCCAGAACCCTGAGTACGAAAAGTTTTGTTGTAAAAGAGATAGGTGATGTTATAAAAAATATAATCCGGGCTAAAGGACCAAACTTGATTTTAATCGAGTGAGCGAGTGATAGAATAAAAAGGTACGGTACGGTAGGTCTAAATAATAGGAGGGAAATACGGTGAAGGTAAACATCGTGATGTCATAGAACCAAAAATTCGCATGTAACATCTACCAATCAGTGCTGGGCCCGTGTGGTAGGTTATAGCCCACTCCCTCTCGAAGAGAAGAGGCCTGTGTCCCAGCAGTGGGAACATTATAGGCTCATTATGCTTACCAAGTATATGGTTCCATACGGGTCCAAAAGGCGCGCGGTCCTTCATGAAGAGGTCGCAGAACTCCTCGAAGGTCCCTTTGAGTCCGTGCACCAGGGTGCAGTAGTGGTAGTACGATACCACCATGTCCTTTGGGTTGCGGGACGTATATATCACCTGGGAACACACAGTTTTAGGTATCTTACGGAAAACGAAACAGGGAAAGAAGGAAGACCAATATTTTGATGATGAAGTAATCACACTAATATTGGTGGCAGCGGTAGTCGGAGCATCAGTAGGAACAGTGGTGGTTAAAGGCGAAAGTTTATGTGTGTGTGTGTTTATATGTTTGTTACTTCTTCACGCTCAAACGACTGGACTAATTTTGTATGGAAGTTGCCACCCTGGATTAACCATATATTATAGGCTACTTTTTATCCCGATATTCCCACGGGATCGACAATTACGCGAGTGAAACCGCGTGGAGCAACTAGTTTGTTGAATAAGCTGCATTATGACCACAATAGACTATGTACTAACAACTTACATTATTAAGTATTAGCGAAGTAAATACACATTTTTAAAACCCTTAAAAAACAAACGTCAATCTATGATCAATATGATCATGCTCATTTTTAAGATTTTAGCGCCCAGAAATAAGTATGTTTTTTTCGAACTTTATCTAACCAGTACCTGTCAGATAATTAAAGTTATAAGTTAAGTTGTCAGATATTAGAGTTATAGATAGTGCCATCCCCGAAGACGCGCCAAACTCTTCTTACTAATCGCTAGTTAATTCCGCTAGTGTTTTAGTTTTTTGATACATACTTAGTAATTAATTACCCACTAATAAGTAATTACTATGTATCGACAAAAGTAAAACACTAGCGGAATGTTGCACACTTGTACTGTAAGCAAATAGGAAGAAGAGTAAGGCGCGTCTTCGTGGATGGCGCTATCTGTAGGTACTGATAGTGACGAAAATTTTCAGTAGTAGGTAGCTTATGGTTAGGCGGCGGCCGCAATTCGGAGATATTTTCCGGCAGTGTTTCCGAATGGAAAATATAAGAACGTGTGCGCTAATGAGAAGATTTTGTATGAAATGCGTGCATTCGGGGTCTCCGAATCTAAATTCCGAATCAGGAAACCTGCCGTATGCAGCTAACCAATCCCACAAAGCACAATATTCGAATTCTAGTTTATTGATGGTCAAAATTAAAAAAGTATATCTACAACATACCTCTAGTACAGTGTACACACGACGCCATACCAAGTTATACCGTTCCAGTATAAGCCGACTCTCATTGTACGAAAAGCCTATACAATGCGAGGTCACAGCTAAAACTGGAAATGTATAGCTTGATAAGTCGTGTGTACAAAAAAATATGGATATGATAGGAACAGGTACTTACACAATGTTCATAGTTGCATCATATTTTACCTTAGGCTTAGCAGAACCATCATCCTTCTCAATATCAACTGGCAGAAGATCCCAGGGCAGATGGCTGCGGATGTAGCGAGGGTACGGCAGACGATGCTTCACCAGGTCCACGGAGGTACCCTGGACCGACTCCTTGTGCCAGGTCGAGTGGCCAGCCACCATGATGCAAGATAGCTCCACTAGAGGACATCGTATCTGGCAGTAGGAAATGAATGACTTATGTAAAGTCAACTCTAACAACAACTATAGATAGTAACACTACCTACGCCTCTGGCTAAAGCTCAGTTGCGACCACAGGGCCATACACAATGTCCTGCCGATGTATTCTGTAAAAATCTCACCGTGATATTGTAACTTACGTGAAGTGAACTGTCAATAGTGTCCCTAGCATCGTGGAATGCATGGTGGAATGACAACTCACTACAAGATCACTTCATTTACAGCCTCTTCGGCCGCCGAGAGAATGCGTTCTTCCTGTCAGTTTCATACAAACGAATACGTGTACTAGGTGTAACTAATAGAGACCAAATTCGCAAAACACGTATTCGTTTGTATGAAACTGACAGGTGTCAAGAACGCATTCTCCCGACGGCCGGACTGCAAGTTTTCACGGTGATATTTCGCAGAATAAACCGGCTGCATGCTCTTTGGTATTTTAGTTATTTTATTAGGTACGTTCTTAGCTAGACAAAGAGTTAGCTACTTAGAAGCCCCAGACAGGGCAACTGTTGTCTAGGATAATAGGCATGATATAACATTAAGACAGAAAGCTGTTCAGTAGCTGTTTGTTATTACCTTTTACAACCGTAATTAGAGTAGATACCTATGTACAGACGCCAGCACATCAAGCTACCCGAAACTATCAAATTTTCCCAATCAACTTTGAACCTTACCTATGCTTTAGAGATAAAGTTGAAAATCTATAAAAAAAAAATTGACAGATTTTAGCATGTTGATGTGCTGGAACCTGTACTTTATTCAGATAAAACGACGGCTGATAAATTAATTGATTAGACTTTTTAACCGGACTCAAAAAAGGAGGACCTTTTATGTACGTCTGTATGTATTTTTATGTTAATCGATATTATCATCAATTGTGGACTGATTTTGTAAATTAAGTCGGTGGCAAAAAGCGACAATACGAAACCGATAACACCGACATCCGAAATGAAAATTAATTTTCACTTCGTGGTGTTGAAGTAAAAAAGATTTTTTACCTTTTAGGGATGATTTTTCCAACGCCAGATAATTTTATCCGAGGAATAATTTTGAATTTTTGACAGTTGTTCCATGCAAACTCTGTCAGACGACAATTTTTTTCCAAGAATGGAAATTATGTGTCGATTGAACAATCAGCCCTTAAAGTACCTAGTAAAAGCTCAAAAACCTTACCTGTTGAAGTGATTTAGCGCCCTCGTAATCTAAGTCGTGTCCGATGAGCCACACCATTTCCTGTGCCCATGTAGAACCTAAACAAGAAAGGAAATCAGTCAAAACGTAAGTATGTAGGTAAAGATGCCAGCACATCAAGCTACTACTGCAATCTGCCAAATTTCTTTTCAACTTTATCATTAAGAGCATTAGGTTCAAGGTTGATTGGGAAAATTTGACAGTTTCGGCACGGTAATGTTATCTAATAGATTTAGAAATTAGATAACATTACCGTGGTTTCGGGTAACTTGATGTGCTGGCCCAATCTGTACCTAAACATGCAAAGCGCCAGGGTAGCCCGCGAAATTAAAATTTTCATTCGTTTTTGCAATTTATAAGTCATTATCAGGGTGCATGTTGATCAAAATGTGATTCGCGACCGTAGCAAATAGATAATTAGGTATGTATTAATAGAATTATAATAATTAAAATCATGAATCATCATAACCAGCCTATATTGTTCCCATTGCTGGGACACATGGCCAATGCGGGATGGTAGATGAGATGTCACATGTCTTCGAACTTTTGGTTCTAAGACATGCCGGTTTCCTCACGATGTTTTCCTTCACCGTTTTGAGAGCAGTGGTGATGAAATAATTTACGCAAAGTAAAGCGCCTGTCTGGGTTCGAACCTACGACCTACAACTCGTAAGTCGCGGCCGGCGTCTGTTAGTTCAAATTACCCTATTGTATATGACTATTTGATAAAAACCAAAACCTTTGAGGTAAATTCTAACTTAGAGAGCTGTATTGATCAACAAGCCCGACACAAACCTGCAAATTGCAAAAAAACGTAAGACAATTTGAAATTTTCGGATTACCTTTGCGGATGTGTCTTATTTTGCTCATTGGTTCAGCTGTTACAATTGCGAGTGTAAAGTGTGAGGTACTGGATTCGATCCCCAGGGCCCTAATTTACTATGACCACTTAACGATTACTTACTCGTACTTCGAAACCACGTCAACTCCTTAGCTGTTCCCGCCAATCTCGCTTTCTTTTCGCGCGGTTTCGTTCATTGTGTTGTGTCATAGAGAATAAGGCCCGGTCGGAAAAGTGTTAATGGTTTGGGTGTTATTATTCACTATGCTCGTGCTTTCTTTGCATGAGAGGAACATATATATCAATGATGAGAGGCCTTTGCCCAGTAGTGGGACAGAGATAGGCTGATATTTTTATTATAATAAAAACACACTGATTAATTAAGAAAGTAAAGCAAAAGACAGAAAAAATGTTTATTCTGTACAAACTAAACGCTCATTACGAAAAAAAAAAAGATATAAAATACACACATAATTTATGTTTTTTCTTTTGTGTGTGAATGTGTTCTTTTTGTGAAAAACGTATTTTCTTTCTTTTCTTTCAAACTGTACCTATAACCTAATAGATGGGCAATTAGCACAGAAAAAACAAAATTACTCACCAGTCCTAGGATAAGAGCACATCCAGACATCCGTATCCTTCACTTCCATATCCAAAATATCCTGCCCAATAGTCATATAATCAGCTGGCAGAATCACCCTCCCCGGATTAATCTCCGACATACAATCCTTCTTGTCAAACATTCTATCTAACAGATCACCTGTTTCTGGGTCCAATTTTGAAAACGTCAACATTGGCTTCGTCTTCATTTTGAAAAAAAAAATACAAATTGTTTTTCGAAAGAGGTTTTAAATCAGGCTGTCCGTGAGACGTCCAGTGCCTGCCCTCAACGGAAGTGATGTGATTGCGTGGTGCATCGGTGCATCGCGTTTCCCTCGCTTATTGCAGAAATGCAGAAAGCCGTTTACTTTCTACCAATAGGAATACCAATATTGTACGCGGATAAAGGACAGTTATGAAATTGTACTTTAATGCTATGGTAAAATTTTATTAAAACGTAAATAATATGAGAATTGGTAGCTCCGGTTGGTTTGACTTAAAAAAGCGGTCGAGTTATAGGTTGATAATTGATAAGCTATCAACAAGATAATCACATTTTTTTGCAACACAGCAAATTTTTTACCTATATGGGGATAGCAGTGGTGGCCCAGTAGCAACGGCCGTGATTTACGAGTTGTATATGTCGTAGGTTCGAACTCAGACAGGCGCTTTACTTTGTGTAAATTATTTCATCACCCACTGCTCTCAAAACAGTGAAGGAAATCATCGTGACGAAACCCAGCATGTCCTAGAACTAAAAACTACAGTATAGGCTGATTATGCTATATAATGGTGTACCTACTTAGATATTCACTAAAATCATAGACTAAATCAATGATTTTAACGAATAGGTACCTGCAGAAAAACGAAGTATTTGTTTATGTAAAGAGGTGGGTACCTACCTTATACTTAGTAGGCCGGTAGTAGAAGCGAAATAGAACTAATTTAATATTAAGTATTCCTCCTGAAAACCGTATTTAAAAAACTATTTTGAATTCTACGATGACTTGAATTTTTGATATAGGTACACTTTTTAGCAAAGTTTATCTTACCTAGATCAAAGTTAAGACATTTCATAGACATATGGCTGTTTGGTCAGATAATCAGCCTCGACCAGGCGCTCATCTTCATTTATTCTCAAAAATCAAAGTGATACTTCATCGTATTGACATTATTAACCCTGAAGACGCAGTAACTGCAGTCGAAAAGGCTGTGGTAGAGAATCCCAGGTACCTAACGCTTCCCACCAGGCAAGATCGGAAGATTCTACCTTTTAAATGAAGGAGTAATAATTATACCTTTCCTAAGCGACACATTATTGTTTGCCGACATTCACGAGAACGAAGTCGCGGGCACAACTAGTAGGTATCATCTACTTAGGTACTAAGTATTCAGGTAGGTATGGTACCTGTGTCAGGATCTTGCTCCTATTTTGTTTTCCACCATGGTTACCCTAGAAATGCACTGCATAACTAGCCAAGCCGGTTGGAGCTTTATTAGCTTTTATTCTCATTTGAACTTACCACCTGGCTGTGCCATAACCAGGCTTAGGTACTAGGTACATGCAGATAAAACAAGTTACGTTAATGCATTAGGTAGGTAATTTCACCGCAACAGGAAAAGTGAAGATATGATCCTAGCTTTCCTCATAATTTGCACCTACTTATTATGAAAGGAAAGATGATATATCTTACAAACCTAAATTAACCCAACAAGGCGAGGTTTGATTCATAAACGTTTTGGCGACTGTTCAATCGTACATTTTTGACGTTTAAACGTCTCTTAACTTTAATCATCGTTTTTATATAAACCCCTGAATGTCTTGTACAGACGCCAGCACATCAACCTACTACAATCTGTCTTTATTTAATAGATTTTCAACTTTATCGCTAAGGAATAAGGTTCAAAGTTGATTGTGAAAATTTGACAGTTTCGGGTAGCTTGATGTGCTGGCGTCTGTACATGCTAGATAGTAGAAACCATTTTAAAGGGATCTAAACTAAGCCAATTATCTATAACTATTAAGAAAGTAAATAAAACTTTGACTATGGGCCTAATAGGTACTTTGGGACGATAACCAGCACCCTAGAATTGCGTAACACACTATCAATCACAATCTGAATCATTTTGAAGGATATTGCTAATCCATTGCTTCATATGTTTTAAAAATTAGTCTGCTCAACAACGTAAATAACACAATGAATGTTGTTGAACTGTCAAAATTAAAGTTATTGCTACTGATAGTGTGTTACGCAATTAAGTACCCCGCAAGTTTTAGCGCCAAATGTGAGTGTGGAACGTAAGATAGAAACACACTTGTACCACAGCTTGTACGATACGACTACATACAGAAAGCATGGGTAATAGAAATCTCTATTCCGAGACAGCACGTTTCGCCGAAAACTTTGTTGATAGAAAACATTGTTTGTCAAGTAGATATCTCGGTTCATAGGAAGCACTGTTGGCAGAGATCTCTGTTCATAGATAGCACTTCTTGCCGTAAACTTTGTTCATAGAAACCACTGTTTCCAGATACCTTCTGACGTTTCATAAGTGTCCATGTAGGTTTATGTGAAATATAATATTTTTAATTTGAATGAGCACCATCAAGCTCAATAGGTACCACAAATCGTAAAGTACCTTCACACTACGTACCATGTGCAAGTAGAAATTGCCAGCAGCCACAAATCGGACTGGTACTACTTCCTCAATACCTACTCTTCCTACTCGGTAAACTTTCCGATTTCGTATAAGCATTTATGTTTGATAGTGCATTTACCTAGTGCATTCGTTGCATAACGGACACGGGTAACGGACGAACGCACTCGACCGTGCGCGCACGCAATAAGGTGCGTAAACGAAGCGGGGAAAGAATTCGCTAATGAATGGGAATCTTTATGGATATGGCATGAGGAAGTTTTTCGTTTTAATTTTTTCACTTTGAATATCAATTAAACCAATGTTGATTCGTTTTCATTTAATGTGTATAGTTTTTGATACAAACATATACAAATGTAGATACAAAAATAAAATACAAATAAATATCCTAACAACAAACTAAATGGCGTCAAAAATGAATTGATCTTTGATTTGTTAATTCATTAGTGTTCGCCAAGAGCTTCGTACCTATTCGACTTCTAAAAAAATTACTTATAAACAATTAAATGAAATTAGAAAATTAGAAATCCAAACTTTTACCAAAAACTGCCGAACCGGTGGTGACATTTGTCATGTCACCTCCGGTAAAACCAAAACCAAAGAAATAATACAAGAATGTTGACAAGATCAGCCGCAAGACGCGCACGCATACCACCTCCGGACTCTTCGCTCAGCTCCGCCTCGCCGCCCGCACCGCCGGTACCCAGCCCCACTGTGAGCGCTGTGACGACACCGGCCGCGGCAGTTGCGTCGAGCTCGAGCGACGAGTATTTTTCCCCGCCCACGACGCCACCACCTGTTCGTCGACGGGGAGGACGCCGGCCGCCGGACGGCTTAGGACCTCGAGGCCCATCGGCCTCTGATAGGGTCCCAGCTCCCGGCGGAGGTGTGCAGCGCATGAGATGGACACGATCCATCAATGAAAACGTCATGCGCTCATACTATGGATAACACTGACATAACACTGTTATCTCATACATGCACTCGGCCGAGCGGTCGGTGGTGTGAAGCTACCATCCGCGGGATTATGCCTGAACGCCTGTAAGGCCGAAGCCAGCCTAGCCGAATCCGGCAAGGATACCTATGCTCACTGTGGAGCCCCGAGAGTCGGGAGGCTCTAAACAATGTGACTTTACTAGTCGCGCTTCACCACGTGAGGTGCGACGTCGAAGCCCATTTGGATCGCGGAGATCGATGCTGTCCGTTTAACGCGTGCATCACGGCTCCGAAGGTCCGAATTTACCTCAGTTCGATGTCGGGGCTCGGAATAGTCTGTAGACGATATGAATATTATAATATGTAGTGTTATGGATAACAGTGCTTGTCAACCTTCGACATCGCTGAGCATCCTGGAGAGATGTCCGCTGTGTACCCAGGCACGGTTTTTTAAAGGTAAGCGGGGTTTGAATGTGCACATTGGAAAGGTGCACAGACCACCAAATGTGCTCATCTCAGACCCTGCCTCTACAACCACTCCTACAACTCCATCTACATCCACTTTTGACCCGTTTTGGAAAACCCTGTCCAAATTCAAAAACTCTGTTCCTGTTTTAAAGCGAGTTCCCCGTGGCGCTAGACCTCTAGTGGCGCAACACCTAGCAGGTTGCGTTCGTCTTGCCGCCCGCGAGAACTCGTTAAGTGCTTGGGAACAACTACTCACCTTCCCTTACAGAATTCTACATGTTCAAAAGAATTTGGCAACAAAAAAGACATTAACTGCACAAATTAAAGAAAACTGTAATATTTCGACTCATAATTTAGATTCTAAATTACAGACACAGAGATATACCTCATCAAGAGGTATATCCCATCTCGTAGAAACTAAGTTAGGGGAAGGTGACATCAGCGGAGCAGCCAGGATTCTATTTAGTAGTGATGTGGTGGCAGCGTGTTCTCCAGAAACACTCGCAGCTCTGGAGAGCAAACACCCTGCCGCAGTGGATGGCCTTTCTTTTGGGCACTACTTACCGCCGTATAGCAGCCATTTGCTGTAAATTTTATGGTGAGGTTGTTTCGGAAAAATTTCAGCCCCTGTAGCTAGGTTACGGCTCCAAAGGGGGCTGTGAGGCTGCCGTACACGCCCTGTCGACCTACCTAAATTCTGGAAAAGGAGAGGTCATCCTGAAGGTTGACATAAAGAATGCCTTCAATTCTGTTAATAGGGACACCTTGCTGACAGAAACTAGAAAAGAAATACCCCAAATTTATAGTTTCATTTGGCAATGTTACAGACACCCTTCTAAATTACTGTATCGGGACAACCTTTTGGAATCTGCTGTTGGCTGTCAACAAGGTGACCCCCTCGGGCCAGTGATTTTTAGTTTAGCCATTCACCCAATTATTCGACAGCTAAATTCCAAATTTAACGTTTGGTATCTCGATGATGGAACCTTGGGAGGCGATGCAGAAACTGTACTACACGACCTTCAATTTTTAAAAAATGAACTTCATTCCATTGGCCTTGATCTCAATCTTTCGAAATGTGAACTATACCTAGCGGACAGTACTGACAGACACTTGACACTTCCCAAATTTAACGCAATAGCTCCAGAAATCAAAATTATTGAAAAAAGCTCTCTTCGTCTTCTTGGGTCTCCAATCTTTGACAATTCCTTTCCCGGTTTTATTCAGGAAAAAATTCAAAATTTCAATGACGTTTCGGAAAGATTGTTAGAAATTAATATGCATTCGGCCATAACTTTAATCCGCTACTGCTGTTTCGGCCCTAAATTAACATATTTTCTTCGCGCTTCACATTTATGGAAGCACACTCACCTTTTAGACCAAATGGACCAAATTATCAGGCATACATTAACATCTATTTTAAATGTGGCCATGGACGACCGAGCTTGGGCACAAGCTACTCTTCCCATTCGTATGGGGGGCCTCGGCGTCCGCAAAATTTCTAGTATTAGTTTACCGGCTTTCATATCCTCGGTCCACGGCACTGATAAATTAATCAGGAAAATCTTAGCCTCCACACTGATTAATTCTGATGTGCCGTGTTTCACCGAGGCTATGGATGCCTGGAGACTCGCTTGCCCGAATACAGATCCACCTGACAATCCATCTTCCCAGAGACGGTGGGATGAGCCGCTCTGCAGAGTAGTACAGAACAATTTACTTGACTCGTCTGCTACTTCTGCGGAACGTGCGCGCCTGCTGGCTGTGGGTAGATGGGAGTCGGGACTTTGGCTTCATGCACTACCTTCGTCGAACATAGGCACTTTGTTCGACGACACTACTTTTCGCCTCGCTGCTTCCCTGCGACTAGGCACTCCTTGCTGTTCCCCTCATCGCTGTCACTGTGGCGAAGATGTCAACAGCCTCGGACACCACGGCCTGTCTTGCAGCCGAAGTGCGGGTCGCTTAGCGCGCCACGCGAACATTAATGACATCATCCGACGAGCTCTTGTTACCGTCGGCGTTCCAGCTGTATTAGAACCCAATGGCTTGGTACGCGACGACGGCAAGAGACCGGACGGTATGTCTCTATTTCCTTGGAAGGTGGGTAGGCCTTTAGTGTGGGACGCAACTTGTGTCGATACTCTTGCGCCATCCCACCTTCCTGGATCGGCATGCTGTGCTGGCGCTGCTGCTGCGGCTGCGGAAAACCTCAAGCGGCGAAAATATAATAACCTTATCGGAAATTATATTTTCGAGCCGTTTGGGGTTGAAACCCTCGGGCCGTGGGGTCCGAGTGCTCATGGTCTTTTTACAGAAATTTCAAAACAGCTGGTTGACAATTCCCGTGACCCAAGGGCTGGCTTTTACCTTGGCCAAAGGCTAAGCATTGCCATACAACGTGGCAATGCCGCCAGTCTCTTGGGTACATTACCAGTCGACAGCGATGCGGATGAATTTTTCGACGCTATATTTTAGTTTTTGTATAGTTTTAGTTAAGTTAGTTTTTAATCTTGTTATTTTTGTTAATTTATTTAAATTATATATCTATCACTAATGAAATTGTAAGTAAAAGTTAATAAACTTGTCTTATTTTCATTTCGATTTCGTTCTAATATTTCGAAACGCGGAAATCAATACAAGTAATATGCGCGCGCAATTTTTTCATTGGATGTTACATTTTGACAGTTTACCGTACGTCAGTCTACGTCACTTGCGTATCCGGTAACCCGTTGTCTAGGCGGTCGATCAAATAAACAAAAAGTATTAACGTCAAGAAAAGTAAACAAAACAGCCGTAATCATTGATTCCTTCAGGAAAATGTCCAAAGTGACTAATGTTAATTCTAGTTTAGCTTATGAGATACTGTTATACCTGAACAGCTTTTATCTTGGGATGTTTTTCGTGTGTGAAGTGGCCATGGGCATTTTGAAAGCCATCAATGTTTCTTACCCAGAGAATGCTTTATTAACCGAAGCTGGGATATTTAGTGCGCTATGCCTTGTGGAAGTTGTTCGTATATTCTTGGGAAGAAGAGGAAATTTAGCCAGTAAAAGTAAGTATTTTTACTGAAAAGCCAACTAGTACTGACTGAACTGAATGTCTTACTAGGAACCTCATTTCCTGGCAGTTGGGTCCAGATAAAATTAATAAACTAAGAAAAACTAATAAAATTATTCCTTCCTTACTTACGAGATTCTTAGAGGCCTCATACACTTACATAATTTCTCAAAATTCCTTGTCAGGAAAAACAAAACTAACTTTTTTTTTTCATTTTCAGAAGTACCAGTGTTTTTCTCTGTAATGCTGACAATACCTTCAGCGATAGGTGTATGCTACTTCCTCATATACCAGACATACATACTCCGATTGGAGTACATTTGGTGTGCTGTAATGTTGATGTTTCACGCCTTAGAGCTAGCGTTCGCTATACTCTTCATTGTCACAGTGTGTAAACATCAGCAATATGAATAGAATGTAAGCACAACTTTGCCAAAGAGATATTAAGTGCCAATTTCACCAATGAAGCTGAATGCGATCAGCATACCACTAAACACCATTCAAGAGTACTGTCCACTAAAATGATGACACTGGCAGCTCTTGAACGCAGTTTAGATGTCCTGAGGGGCAATTCTCGTAATTTTAAGAACATTCACAGTCTCAGTTACCTGTCTCTATCTATGAAAAGTACCTCTAATTTTCCTACATGTATGACAAGTTTTTGACATTGATTGTCGCTGAGATGAGATTGGGACTAGATTTTGAACGTTTTTAATTATAGGAATTGGCCTTCTGATAGCTTCAAGTTTCATTGGTGAAATCCGCCCTAAATTGCCAAAATGTTGACTGAGTTTTAAGTGTAACTTGTAAATTAAAATGTTTGCTCTGTAATGGCTTTGAAAGTAGTTTTCAAAAAGTTGTACTTTTATTATTATAGGCTATTTTATGAACTATGTTTGTATGGCATGTGCCTCAATGTAATATGCAAAAAAATTACGGCTTTTTAGGTATCTAAACAAAAATTAGAACTTTGTTTCATTGTTATGAGCCTTATGTAGGTACTAATCTTTACCTGTTATAATAGATAAATGTTTAGACCAATGTTGTATGAATTAGATAGTAATAAATAAAATAAAATTCCTTGTATGTTTGTGAGGTGTGCGTGTGCCTGCCAATGATAAAAAAATGAGTGCCTGTGCTCATGCCCATGTTCCAGAACTATGCTCAAGTATGAACCTTGATTCAAAACTATAAATTTTATTACCAATTTTTTTTTTTTGATGACAATGTTGTTCTCATCGAGTAAGTTGTTCAGTTTGATTGTCTGTGCCACACCCTTAAATTTGTACCACACATCATCATTCTCCTGCCCATATCTCAATTTATTAGTGGTTGACGCAACACATCTTTTTCTTCCATACTTCTCTATTAGACGTCGTCTCAGCAGTCTCCCCCTTTTTAACCATATCATCATTCACACATTCCATCCATTGTTTCTTTGATCTTCCCCTACCCATTAAATTTGACGACACCTTTCTGATATAAATGCTCATTCCATCTAGGTACCCATCATTGTCATTTCAGCCCGGAATCACCCACTGCTGGGTGTAGGCCTGCCCTTTCTTCCGCCATACTTTCCGCTTCCGTGCGTCCCTCATCCAGGTGTATCCCACGCCTTTGACGATGTCTTCAAATATACAGATATCAATATACTACTCAAATATAATTTTAAATCAAGATTTATGCCGTTCTGTCCTGGAATATGGCTCTTAGTCATAATGTGTAAACACAACCCTGTGAATTACCTATTTTTATGTAAGAATAACTTGAAGTTAACAATAGATGTTTTGAACTTATGAACTTTTAGATGTATTTAAGTAATAAAATATTCTTCAACTGCTATCTTCTGTGCCTACTTTTAGATAAAAAAATTGTCCAATTTCAAATATGGCCCTAATTTTAGAGCTATTATGAATCAGTCAGACTTTACTATATTGTACAGACAGCCACTATTTATTTATTTGTCACTGATCCCCTTTTCTAAGGTATTTTAATGAACTGGGACCCAATCTATGCAAGCGCTTCTGTACATTACTGAACTCATACAACCCAATCAATGCTCAATTTTATAGTTTTAACAATATTGAAATAAAATAAATGCATACTATATTGTATTTTATTCTAATTCTACAATACAAACTTAATCTTATTCATTGGTAGGAGGTGTTATATGTTCCGGTAGCTTCTGGCATTCGACCTTCGTAACCTTTAAGGCGCAACCTTCTGGAAGGTTTCTCTGAATGTACTCTAAATATGTGTCACATGTGGAGCCCGTGAGTCTCTGAAGATGTATGAATCTGAAGTATGTTCTTATTTCATATTGGACTCTGTGCTTCTTGTAAATATGTACGCAGCGGAGAAGGGTGTGCCTTTCTTTTTCTGCTTTTCGCAGTGCCCAACTGTAATTTAAAGACAGGAATGAATTATTCTTCTTGCAACTAGTAAACCATGGTCCTGCAGGAAAATAAATGAACAGTACCTAAAATGACGATTGTATATAACTATACTATACTCCAACAAAGTTGCTTGAATAAATATACGACAGTTCTTTATGTAATGCAAGGATTTAACAAACAAATTCTTCAGGAATAAAGAATAACCTCAAAACATACCTCTTAGTGACTTCAATACCCAAATGCGAGGCTGCTGCAACACAGAACCAGGTATAACTCAGCAGTACCGCGGGGTCGATGCCCCGCATCTCAAGCTCAACCCGTTTATATAACTTGTCTAGTTCCACGGTCGTCGACGGGACTGGCTCGATAGGCTTCTGTATAGGAACCACTGTGGCTGCCGAAAGAGGTCGGATAGCGTAGTTGGATGCTAGGGCACCTCGTACCACGGGCGCTGAACGCCATAAACTCTAAAAATAAAGCAAACACTTAGTAATGGTAAAATTTCGGCAGAAGACATGTTCAATGTTTATTGACGTTGTAGGTGCCTTACCCTGATCGCGTTCATGTTTTACACTTCTGGCTTCCGTATTAATAGCTATTTCAAGTGATGTTTTCAATAATAGCTGTTTTAAGAAGTATTCTATTATTTAAAATAACCTCATGTTTACTTTCGTTTTGGTTATTTTGACAGTGACAACTGACAGAAACTAGAAAAATTTGACAGACAACGTTCCGTTCCGTTTAGAGGCATACTCATAGAACATATCTATACATATAATAAAACTGTAGAAAAGAAGTTTTTGTACATTAAAAAAAAAATAAAAAAATATAGCCAGGGTGTTAAAGGACAACCAATAGAACCCAATTCCAGCATTTTTAGAATTTTTGTCTGTTTGTCTGTTTGTATGTTTAGTTATCCGAGCATCACGTAAAATGTACGAAATAAATGTAGATAACTTTTATACACAACGATTTAGCGTAACTTGAAGTAACATTTAGTTTTTGTTTCATTGCAATCGGTTCAGTCTATCAAAAGATTTTTGAATTTAAAGTGTACCTACCAGAAGTAAAATTAGTTAACGTGTGTTAATATGCACTTGGTCTCACAACTTTATGTTTATATATATTTGCGTTAATAATTATATAAATTGAACTAACATTGAGTTTTTTGTTTCATCGTAATCAGTTCACACACACCTAAAAATTGTAAATTAGAAAATTCTAAGTGTTTCAGAAATAAATATTAAAACAGCGCCATCTCTGGACAAAATTAGTTAATGTGTGTTAATATGCACTTGGTCTCACAACTTCACGTTTATACGCAACAATATTTGCGTTAAAAATTATAAATTGAAGTAACATTGAGTTTTTTGTTTCATCGTAATCAGTTCACACACACCTAAAAATTGTAAATTAGAAAATTCTAAGTGTTTCAGAAATAAATATTAAAACAGCGCCATCTCTGGACAAAATTAGTTAATGTGTGTTAATATGCACTTGGTCTCACAACTTCACGTTTATACGCAACAATATTTGCGTTAAAAATTATAAATTGAAGTAACATTGAGTTTTTTGTTTCATCGTAATCAGTTCACACCTAAAAAAAAGACGGGTTGCACTCCGGGAGTGCCGGCAGAAGAGAAAACTTGAATATTAACGTTGAAATTAATCAATTATTAATTTTAATTAATATAACTAATTTTTTTTCACTACTTCTGCGTCACTTTTTTCATTTTACGTCCACGTCCACGTCCACGTCCATCCATCCATCCATCCATTGTCGTGTGTCACTTGGTTCACTTCGGTTGGCGCCGCCGTAGAAAGAGAGGAGGGGGGGGGGGGGGAAATCTCTCCTTGTCCTGACGCGAGTTTAAGATTTTTTACCCATTACAAAAAGTGTGCAACGCCGCTAAAGAAGTTTTCACTTCAAAAATGTAAATTTGAAAATTATAATATGGACTACATCTGGAGATCAACTACGTGCAGTATTGAATATTAATAGCACTTCGATAGATGGCGTTGTTATGGTTTGCCCACACCGGTACTCGATGGACAGAGAGTACGTATCAGAAATTAGTTACAATCCCGTGGAACTCGAAGAAATTTTACAAAATGACTGCGCAAATTTGACAGAGGAACAGCGCCAGTCGTTTGATAGGGAATGCTGCAGTGTAGATAACGCCTCGGGTGAAATCCTGTTTTTAGACGCACCGGGTGGCACAGGGAAAACTTTCCTAACCAATGTTATTTTGGCTCGAATAAGGAACCAAAGTAAATTGCCCTTGCTGTCGCCTCTTCAGGGATAGCAGCCACATTATTGCCTGGAGGAAAAACGGCACACACAACATTTAAAATTCCTATCGACTTGGACCGTACGGAAAGCCCGGTTTGCAACATATCACGAAATAGCGATAAAGCAAAGGTTTTACGCGATTGTGTTTTAATTATTAGGGATGAGTGCACAATGGCAAAGCTGTAGAAGCAGTGAATAGAACTTTGCAGGACATAAGGCAAAATGACCGGCCGATGGGAGGCATTACGGTACTGTTCTGCGGTGATTTTCGGCAGACACTCCCGATAGTACCCCGAGGAACGAGAACCGATGAAATTGCTGCATGTCTGAAGAGTTCTGTTTTATGGCGCAATATATCATCTACACACCTGAGCGTAAATATGCGTGCACAGTTAGGAGGCTGCGAAAATGCACAGGAGTTTTCCAATTTATTGTTACAAATAGGCGATGGCACATACCCCGTACAAGAAGATGGAAAAGTTAATTTGGTCGCTAATCTCTGTTCTTGCGTTACATCACAACAAGAGCTAATTTCTTCTGTGTACGGAGATTCCACAAATATGGGAAATCAAGCCGGTTCTTGGCTATGTCAGCGAGTTATTTTGACTCCCCGCAATGACCAAGCTGCGGCAATTAATTTAAAAATATTGATGCATGTGTCCGGGAATAGTAGAGAATACACCTCTATAAATACAGTTATGGAAGAAGATGACGCCACGCACTACCCGGTAGAATTTTTGGATTCCCTCAACACACCCGGACTTCCCGCCAACAAAATAGTTTTAAAAATCGGTGTTCCAATAATTCTCCTCAGAAATTGATGTCCTCCCAAACTTTGTAACGGCACTCAGCTCAAAGTCACAAATCTGCAGCAAAACATTATCGAAGCTGAAATATTAACCGGTTGCGGTGCCGGTGATATTGTTTTTATTCCAAGAATACCTATTATTCCTAACAACTTTCCTTTCTCTTTCAAACGAGTGCAATTCCCAGTCAGTCTTTGTTATGCCATGACGATTAATAAAGCTCAGGGCCAGACATTATCCGTTGCGGGGGTGGACCTAAGTATTGGATGCTTTTCCCATGGTCAACTATACGTAGCTCTTTCACGCGTAAACAACCCCAATAACCTTTTTGTGTACGCTTCAGATGGTTCCACAACTAATGTTATTAATAGAGAAGCACTAACTTAAATAAAAAATAAAGATTTGAATCGGTATCCTCGCAGGATATTGTTAAGTTCCGACATCCACGCGAACGAAGTCGCGGGCACAGCTAGTACATAATAATGTTTTGCGGGATCCAACGCCAAAAATATTAAAATGGGATTCAAAAGCGGGATCCAACGGAAATAAATCTAAATTATCACACTATCACACTAATATTATAAAGGCGAAAGTTTGTGAGTGTGTGTGTGTTTATATGTTTGTTACTTCTTCACGCTCGAACAGCTGGACCAATTTTGATGAAATTTGGTATAGAGATAGCTTGAGTCCCGGAAAAGGACATAGGATACTTTTTATCCCGATATTCCCACGGGATCGACATTTAAGCGGGTGAAACCGCGGGGCGCAGCTAGTAAATAATATATCGGTATACTCGCATATTATTGTAAAAAAATATTTTGATCTTTCCACGAAATATGAATTGAACAATTCTAACATCGTTACGATCGCTTATTTATATAATAACAATAGTGATTACAACAAAGTGACGGCGTTTTATTGCTAGAACATGGCTAGAACCTGACACTGACAGTCAGTATTTTGCACTGACGTATAAATTTATACGTCAGTGGTATTTTGTTTGTGTTAGAGTGATATTTTGACAGCTTCTTTCTACAACTCGGTGGCTGTGAAAAACAAAATCAAAAGAAAGCAAGGAAATTATAAAATTTTACTGATTTTCTCGCAACAAGAAGATCAGCGTGTCGCTGAAAACAAAAATCAATATGTCGCTGTCAATGTTACTGTTAAAAATGTTGCATTGCAAACAGATGAATGGCAGAAGTACGAGCGCAGGGGAGGACTCGGCCTGCGATAGTATCCCGCTCGACGAAAACCCTGGGCGAAAAATCAGCATAAAGAAAGAACATACCCACGATAGCGTATGCAGGGTTTGCCTTAAAGAAGGTTGTATACCAATCCACGGGAACAAAACATCGGAAGACCTTTCCGAATGGTTCAACACATTTGCCGGCATAGAAGTAAGAATAGATGATCCGTATCCCAAGTACTTATGTGAGCCATGCAACACCCTTCTTCTAGGAGCCATAGAGTTTAGGAAAAGTGCACAACAGTCTGATGAAATTCTAAAACGTCCTCCTGAAGATTTGCTAACTGTTGGTATTGATGATACATTCAATTACCCTGAGGACGACGACAACTCCTGGGAATATGAAGAACGCAAAACCAGTAAAAAGAGGACATTCCATTGTAAAAAATGTGAAATAACATTTGATACATTCAAAGACTATGATGATCACAGAATGACTGAGGAACATGAGAATAGGAAAATCATATGTCCTGTCTGCAACAACTCCTATGCAGAATTGTATTTTAAAAAGCATTTAGCATTACACAGAGACAAGGCCTTGTATATGTGTGATATTTGTGGGAAAAACTTCATAATGCAGGGACATTTCACCCGTCACAGATTGACACATTTCTACAAACTACCCTTCAAATGTTCTCTTTGTCCGTACAAAGGAAGGTTCAGTGAATCCCTAAAAATGCACATGCGCTCTCACACTGGAGAAAAACCATATCAATGTACACAATGCCCTTCAAGGTTTATAAATAAAAGTAATTTAAACAAACATGCATTGAGACATAAGGGAGAGCATGATTTTAAATGTGAAACATGTGGTCGAGGGTTTTATACTAAACGGGAATTGGAGCTTCACTATAAAGTAGATCATACAGGGATAAAGGACCATGTTTGTAACATATGTGGGAAAGCATTTGGGTATAGAAAGCAGATGATGAAACATCAGCTAAAAGTGCATAAAAGAGAAAAACTCAGAAGTGGGAGAATGCCTTTGTACTTGCAAGTAGAAACTATGAAACAACAGGGCCATGATATTTCTAGTGAGAGTTGAACCAAAAACATCTTAAACACACGTTCTTACAATCACTACCAATATACTTAAGAGGAAAAATAAAATATTATGTTCTAGCCAATATTGTATTACGTACTGCCATATTTTTAGATTTTAAAATTCTATGATCTGCAAACATTATTATGATTTATATTTTTCTCAAATAATAATAACAAAAATTACTTAAAATAATAAAAATATATAATTTATTAAATATTCAGTATTTTATTATTTTAGGGTGACCAACATTTTCATTAAAGGCTTAACTAGGGGATAAATAGAACATGCCGCAGTACCAAGGCACAGTAGGTGCTTTAAGCATGTAGAGGATACACACGGCTACATGGCTCCTTTGGTCTGACTGTCTTTTCGGAATATACAACCGCAAGAATTTAATTGTAATTTTTTTTTATTAGTTTTTACATTCATTACTCACACCCTGACTTATTACTTGTAATTTGTTTTTTTAATAAAAATCGTTTTGCTTGTACCATGTTTGTAAATATGTGAGCACCATGTATCTATCAGATAATTAATTTATATGTCATGGTTTCGTTTTTAATTCTTTTACCTATTGTGGTATAGTAGTTTTATTTTAGGTGCATCGTCCTCACATGTTATTATATAATTAATGTACCCATGCAAAATATTGTACCTAACGGTGGAGTTTCTTGCCCATTCTTCTCCATACGAAAACTACCTTTTGGAATGGGCGACTAGAATCAATTCTATTTTAAGATAATTTTTGACGTTCAAAAGTGCCTTTTATGTGCCTATTTGAAATAAATGCTTTGACTTTGACAAGAGTTAACTTGAGACCCAAGTGTACCCTTCCCGACCGAAGACCCCCGTGCTATTACCGCTCGCGAACATGCAGATGTCTTTCGGTGCTTCGCTGCAGTGTGGCAGTCCACGCCCTATTTATAATGTACTCTGTAGTCCACGCAGTTTATCCGTTTCGGCTTGCTCTCGCCCATATAGTAAAAGTACTCTGTGCTTTCGCCATCGACGCCCCAGTATCGCGCGCTTACGTCATCCGAGCGAAGTCTCAAGTTAACTCTTGCGGGTTGTATTTGGTTTTTTTTTTCATGTTAAAGTATTCCCTAGCTATTCTATGTACACTACTTTGCAAAAAAAACGGGCACCTAAGGAAATTTACGTTCTAAGGTCGATTTGAGTTAATTAAATGAAATTTATTTTTTTGACGTAGTCTGTAATCTGTAGGTATACTAATAATCGTGTAAATTAATACACGTGAAGTGAATTCTAGCAATTTTTTTTTTTAATTTTCGATGAATTCTTTAAAACCGATATACACGGCCAAACAATAAGAAGTGGTCGGCAATAAAGACAAGGAGTTTTTTTTACTTTTTTAAATTAAATAAAGTTACAAATGTAAAAATCTAATAGAGTGTGACCTCCTCTTACCAAAATCACAGCTTGAATCCTTCTGGGCATTATTTCCACGATGTTTTTAATAACGTTTTGAGGAATACGTTCCCACTTTTCTGCAATGACTCTTTTTAGCTCCCTGATGTTTTGTGGAGCAGGTTGCACTGATCCAACTCGTCTTTTTAGAACATCCCAGACATGCTCAATTGGATTGAGGTCAGGACTTCGAGCTGGCTAATCTAAACGACGGATCCCAACTTCTTGCATGTATGCTTCCACGTCGCCAGAACGGTGCGGGCGAGCATTGTCGTCCATAAAAATGGAATCTTCCCCAAGTGCAGTTAATGCGGGTTGTGCATATGGAATTAGGACTTCCATTATGTACCGGTATGCATTTAATGTTCCATTTTTTCTGAAAATTAACTCCGTACGCTCCGTCAAATAAATTGCTGCCCAAAACATAACGGAGCCTCCGCCATAAGGAGTGATTTCTTCGAAACACACTTTTCCCGTGGTCTTCGCAGCACTCGTCGGCGTCGGTTTTCTTCAGTTCTCCACACAAAGAGATTCTAGCTTTATCAGAAAACAATACTTTATTCCAGTCCTCCAGTGTCCATAAAGCACAGTTTCGAGCAAACTGAAGTCGAGCAACGCGGTGCTCACGGAGTAATTTAGGGCCCCGAGCCGGGCGGTAACTCCTGATATTGGCAGCCAAAAGCCTCCTCTTGACCGTCCACAAGCTAACTTCTACTCCTCTTACTTCTTCAAAGCTCTTCTTCAGGTCCACACTTGACGCCTGACGATTCTGCAACGCCTGACTCACCAAAAATCGGTCATCTCTTGGTTCTGTGCATCGTTTTCTTTCCGAACCGGGTCTTTTTTTGACCGAGCCGGTCTCTTGATACCGTTGCCAAGTCCTCTGGACAATTGAACGACTCACATTTAGCCGCTGAGACACGTAAGTTTACGAACAACCTTCTTCAAGTAGGGCTATAATTTTACCGGCCCTTATCGCTTTATCACTCATACCAAAAAAAGAAAGATTAAATTGTTTAATTTGCAGAAAATATTCAAAAAGTTTTAAAATTTTAGTAACGAGTAAAAACATCGTTTCAGCAATTCGCGCCAGTAGTAAATAGTCCATCCAACAAAGAGATTGTAGAGTGCGTGAGCAAGGCCCTAAGCAATTACTTCAGAAAATTGTTCAGGGTGCTTAGAGAGTTAACATACTAAAAGTCCTGACATCTAGGGGGTGAGGCGGAGTGGGGGGAGGGGGTTAAAGTTCCCATTTTTCAGTTTTTCGCTAATATCTTTTAAACGGTGCGTTATGGAGATAAAAAGTCTTCTACGCAATAAAAGCTTATAAAATTATGTACAACTTTTATCTTATACACTTTTTCACATTCCTACCTATTTTCGAACTACACCACCAAGTGCAGCTGTGGCTCGGAAATGAGCTGCCTCCTCAAGAGTGGGGATGGAAACATGAAGGGGACAGCCTGGTGCCAATAACAACCGGAGATTTGCCAGCACCAGAGATACTAATGAAAACAATATTTTGCCGCTGCACGAAGGATTGTGGTAGTAGAAAATGTGGATGTCGGAAAGCAATGTTGAACTGTTCCGCGGCGTGCCTCCACTGCCAAGGGAATTGCCTCAACGGCGTGTCTGTTGACGTTGACGATGATGAAGACGACGTAGAGCCTCTTCAGCAAGTACCATCTACTGAGGATGAGGGAGCCTTGGAAAAAGAACCATTGTCAGGACCCTCACAGCCTAAACGAATTAAAAGATAATATGTATCAAAGATACAAGTTTTGATTACTCAAAGGCTGAACCGATTTGGATGAAATTCGTTATGATTAAAGGCTACTTTTATCCCGAAATAACGCAAACAAAGTAGCAGGCAACAGGTAGAGATTCATAATAGTTATTTGTTATACAAGAGTGCAAAGTTGCTTTTTAACCGCGTGTTCAATTTTGATGACCGAGCAAGCGAAGGATTCTAAAATTGAATCACGAGCGCAGCGAGTGATTCAAAATTAGAATCCTGAGCGTTAGCGAGGGAATCAAAAGAGCACGAGGTGAAAAATCTTTGCACTCGAGTGCAACACGTAACTTTTCATTCCACCTCAGCGAGGAAATGACTAAATGCAAAAAAAAAACGTTTACAATCACAAGATAGGTACACTTTTATTTCAGTTTAGGTATTAATTACTACATTATGACAGGTAAGTATTACAGAATAATCTTTAAATTATAACAAAATAATACTAAGGTATAATTAAGAAAATTTTAAAGTAACGTTGCTACAGTTATTTAAATTGAGTGTAATATTTTTTTAATTCACAAACTTAGTGCACACGATGTTCTAAATTCAATTTACTTTATCCTCTAGAGAATAAAAACGGCTTTTCCACTCAGATATTGAAGATTAAAAATACTCTTTCCGAGATGGTGGGATGAAAAAGTAGTTTTTTCGAAAATTTTCACTATTTTAGAATGTATATGTAAAAAATGGGTAGTAATTCGAAAAAGTGTATAAGACTAAAGTTGTAGGAAATTTTATAAGCTTTCATTCCGCAGAAAACTTCTTTTCTCTAAAACATACCGTTTTAAAGATATTAGCGAAAAACTGAAAAATGGGAACTTTAACCCCCTCCCCCCACTCCGCCTCACCCCCTAGATGTCAGGACTTTTAGTATGTTAACTCTCTAAGCACCCTGAACAATTTTCTGAAGTAATTGCTTAGGGCCCTGCTCACGCACTCTACAACTCCTTATGGGTGATTTATTGAATGGACTAAAAGCAATTTTACAATAATCCAAGTAATCCACAATAATCATTATTTTTCTTTTGTTAATTTCAAAATTTAAATTTGGAACGTGAAGAATCATGCCAGGATGCTTCAAATAACATACAAATACATCGTCAAATTAATAAAACTTCATTCTTATTCTTCTTCATTGAAGTAGAGAAAAAAATCTAAAGTGCCCGTTTTTTTTGCAAAAGAGTGTATAACTTACAACGCTACAAGGTTTTAGTGGCGCGTTGAGAAAATCGGAAGTAACCTCGCCATTTTGTTTTATCCAGACATTAAGTGTCTAAACACACTATGCCGAAGGTACGCGACCGAAGTGCCGAACTTCGGTCGCGTACCTTCGGCATAGTGTGTGATTACGCCTGCAATACTGACGATACATTATGCCGAAATTACGTTGCGTTATAGCGTACAGCCAGATTTCGGTCGGGCGTAAGTTCAGCGACAATTCGGTGGCAACGTATTCTGTGGAGCACACATTATACGCGACCGAAGTTCGGTTCGATTGCCAAAGAAGATCCGGGGCGGGGAGCAGCGAGGCGCAGGCAAACCCCGCGCCCCGCGTGTCCGCCCGTTGTACACACAAAGTTACGCAACGGAATTTCTGTCGCGTAAGTTCGGCACTTATGGTGTGTCATATCAGCCGAATAAGTCGGAACGTAAAATCAGCCGCGGAACATCGGCGGCGTACCTTCGGCACAGTGTGTTTGGACACTAAATTATTTACCTACTCAATATCTGTTTGGTTTTATGAATACAATTTCAACAATGTTTACCATCATATCATGGCAACAGAACTCGTTGGCACAGCAACTACGCGTGTCAACAATACAAATGAATCGTTAATTTTTACGACCCCTGAGAATGGCTTAATCAAAGTTTTATTGAGCGATGACGCACACACTCCATCAGATAAAACCTTAATAAAAAAAAACGAGTGTTATATTTTTAAAGGTTTGAAACGAACCTCCTTTCGCGGGTGTTTCAAAAGTACTGGCCTTTTAGACAACAAAAACAATAATATTGTAATATATTCTAATTTGCGCTTTGACAATAGAATTTCCACAAAAAATAGGACAGCGTAATAAAGTCGCTATTTCTGGATTAAAACTTCTGAAGGTATTTTCTGTCATAAAAGTCTAGTTTTTACACAAAAAAAATGGCAAACGAGGCCGAAGAGACAATTCGCAAGCTAGCTATGCACAAAGGAGTAGCAGGAGTCATAGTGGTGAACGGTGAAGGTATACCGATCAAGACTACGTTGGACAACCATGTTTCAGTGCAATATGCGGGTCTTATGACTTCCTTGGTGGACAAAGCGAAGGCTGTAGTAAGAGATCTAGATCCTTCGAACGACTTGACGTTTCTGAGGATACGCAGCAAGAAAAGTGAAGTGATGGTAGCTCCAGATAAAGAATTTATACTGATCGTCGTCCAAAACCCGGTTGAATGACGATGGCTTTGGCTCGTGAGCCAATTTTTTTACGCTGTGGCCTTTTTTTGTTTGAAATTGCGCCAATTTCTTTGATGGTCATAGTCGCCATCGCTAGTCGTAGATTTGCTTCTTATTATAATTTCAAATTGTTACGGCCCTGTCATACGGCAGTATTTCATTGATTTACGGGATCACCAGGCGTATGAATGGGTTGCAAGGATTTTAATTTAACTATAATATGCTATCATCAAAGATTTTATTTTTATGTTAATCTAACTTACTATTTATTTCCATCGGCTTTTAATTTCCATTATTTAACCATTGTATATTTATCATTACACTTTTTCTTATTAGTGTTACAATCAATAAATGAAACCAAATTTATGCACAATAGTTTTATTACTTACAATAGAACGATCACAAAATATGTACTACTAATTTGGAATGGAATATTCACCAGTTACCACGGCCTCTACCCCTAAATCCCCCTCTAAAACCACCTCGGTTGCCGAATCCACCTCGGCCGAAACCGTTGCCACTACCACCAAACCCTCCCTGGTTGCCGCCAAATCCGCCTTGATCGCCGCCAAAGCCACCTTGGTTACCGCCGAAGCCGTATTGGTTGCCACCAAAGCCTGGGTTTCCTCCGCCAAAGCCTGGATTTCCTCCGCCGAAGCCGCTTCTGTTTCCGCCGCCGCCGCCACCGTAACCACGGTTGCCTCCAAAGCCTCCACGGTTGCCGCCGAAGCCCGGATTGGCACCGAAGCCCCCTCCCATGCCGCCTCCCCCGCGGGGCCCAGTAGTGCCCCAGCCCCTATTCCCTCTCTTGGCTACTTCCGGCCTGAAGGTTGGTGCGCTGCATTCGCGTTCGATGTTGTAGTCACCTGCTTCGATGAGGCATAGGGACTTTACGCAGTTGATAACCTGTGGGAAAGTTTTTGCTATAGACATTTTTTGAAGGGGCCTGGTCTTGGTTTCTATGATTATTCGGTAATTAGAAGAAAACGTGATGTGTTCATTTGCTGTGCCTGTGCATTCAAGAGATTAGAAGTATTTATTTATTCATCTCTTACTTTAAACTATTATTACGAGATTTATACTCTGGCGAATATGATAAGCATAGGAATCCACATCCCAAATCCCCAAGTTGTATTGCAACATTCGTTGAACCATCATTCATTAAAAAAAAAAAATAGAATGGTCGTCGAATACTTCACAGATCAATATTTCAATTATTTTAAGCATTCTCCCCTTCGACCAACAATAGTACTAGATTTCCGACAAGCGCATCAAAAACGGCCGGAAAATTATCATTACAAAGTTGTGGTCTTATTTTGCAACATGGTTTTTTAACCGTCATCATTTCAAGCGAAAGACGTCCACAGCTGGATATAGGCCTTCCCCAAGCACCTCCACTTCGACCGGTTCTGTGCTTCTCGCATCCAACGGGTTCCTGCCTTCACAAGGTCGTCGGTCCACCATGTGGGAGGCCTTCCAACGCTACGTTTTTAACCGTATTGCTTAGAAATTATGTTTCATTTTTCCATAAATGAAGGGTACAGGGGGAAAACATGCAATGTCACAAAGACAATGAACTGAGAAAATAGCAAATTAAACTTTAGATCATCAAAAAAAGTACATTAAAGCTTGAAATAAAAGAAAAATATATTAATTTATAAAGAAAATATATTTGTTTTGGGTGTGTAGTAAAAAAAAAACTTTTTTCTTTCTTATACTTATTGAGTTAGCGGAAAAAAACTGAACAAAGTCAGGAAATACAGGCCAAAAAATATGCAATGTCCATGAAAAACAGGGTTAAAACATGCAATGTTACAAAGATAAGGAACTGAGAAATTGCTAAATTAATCTTTTGATTTTTGAAAAAAGGTACATGGACACGAGGACATGGATAATGCTTATTTTTTTCCTGTACGACGTGGACTTTTCTTATTATTTCACTGTATCGATATTTTTGAATGAAGATTACTCCGGGGCTGCATGTTACTGTAAAGTGTGTTTCGGCGTTTTGTTCTACCACATTTGAACTATACAATGGCATTACCAGTTCAAAAAACATAAATATGTGACATCGCATGTTTTTCCCCTGTGCCCTTCAAATATTTTTGTTCTTATTTAAAAAATACTAAACGTATTTTTTTGTACTTTTCGATCAAATTAGCAAATATATTGCAAACGATAACAAACTTTATGTTTGAAAGTTAAGGTTTATAATCAAGTTATATGGAATTGCGGCCACTTGAGCGATGTGTTTTTATTCCTAATCAATATTCTAGTGGTATTTGTTGATCGTAGATTCTCCCAATTAAATTATAAATTGACAAAAGGGGTGTTTATTCGATAGTCATAAAGTATCTAGCTACCTTTGTCTCGGCAGGAGTGAACTGCAGTGCAGCATCAGGTTCGGCCGCAGCCCGCTCCACAATTTTCTCGATGGCGGGCCGCAGGGCCGTCACCAGCGCCGCGGCGCGCGGGTTCATCTCGAAGTTCAGCCAGTTGTCCAGGCGGACTACGTTGTCGATCTAAAACCATATACATTAAGAAAATAAGAGAAAATTGTTTATTATCATTTTTATTTCAGCCGAAAGACGTTCATGAAAGACGAAAGCGTAGCCACTTCGACACTTAAAAATAAAATATAAATTAATGAAATGGCTATATGTCTCATGTAAGGAGGTAGATAGAAGTACAGAAATGTTAAAATGTGGCAATAACCGCAAGTTATAAGATACTTGTTTTAGGGGGCAAGTGTGTTGCCATCAACCTACTTATTTACTTATCCAATCCTACATACATACATAATCAGCCTATAATGTTCCCACTGCTGGGACACAGGCCTCCTCTCGGTGAGAGGGAGTGGGCCGTAATCAACCACGCGGGTTGGCAGATGTCACATGTTTTCGAATTTTTGGTTCTAGGACATGCCGGTTTCCTCACGATGTTTTCCTTCACCGTTTTTGAGAACAGTGGTGATGAAATAATTTACACAAAGTAAAGCGCCTGTATGGGTTCGAACCTACGACCTACAACTCGTAAGTCGCGGCCGTTACCACTTGGCCACCACTGCTCTCCAGTCCTAACCTACTAATATTATAAAACTAGTGTTGGTTTTTTTGTCTAATAAGTACCTGTCATATTTTTGGCATTGTCTCTTCAAGCCCTTTATTTTGATACCCCACATGGTTAATGGTACTAAAGATTTTTTCAAGACATTACTTAGTGACGTCTAAAATCCTCTATTATGATTAAAGAAGAAAAAACAAAACCAAGCCTATAAACCATACACGAGTCGACAGACAACTCGTGCATGTGTAGGATGCTTCGAGGGTATATAGAATTCCACATAGAAAGATACATAGATATTTTTGAAAAACGCCTGGCTTTGCTCTCGCACAGACCGGTTGTTATGAGCTGAACTGTCACTAATGAGATACAATTACTTTTTATTTATTTATTATTTATTTAATACTTCAAGCACATAAATGTACAGAGGCGGACTTAATGCCATAGGCATTTTCTACCAGTCAACCTTTGGGTGATGCAGAGACAAACAATGTTTTTCTATTATTATTATTACCGAACTTAACAATCTTACCTAACAGACGAGGGGTTATAAATTAGAAAACTCTTCAACATACCCATTCCACCTTCCTGCTAGCGAACAGCAACACATGCAGCGGCGCCACCATGGTAGTCTGCTTGCAGCTGATGGCACGCGTGCGCACCTTCTCGCCGAACACGAACAGCGGGGACGGGAAGCGTTGTTCTTGATTACTGCAGTTCACCGAGGTCTTAGCTATTAGCGCCGGCTTGCCTTCTGTTGTCAGGACCTGGGGAATATAAAACAAATTATTAATTTTTTTTAAATGAATAAATTAGAGAATCTGTTTATTTTTCAAGAGATGACATAACAGAACTACACACCATCCCCGAAGTGTTAGGCAGAAGAGTACCTATACCCACATTTCGGCTGTTATGTTTAAGCCTCATGTAATAGTAAAAAAGTAAAAATCGTTTATTTCAACATTCAAAATTACAATATCTTGGGCACCGTTACATAAGTAAGGTCCGGCGTTTCTAAAGCCAAAGAATGAAACAAACATTACATAAATTAAATGTTGTTGTGCATCGATTATATTCCATTTTCAATGTTTACATCTTTGGCAAAAAAACGTTTTGACCATTTCAGACAAAATAAAGTAAAATTATTAAAGTTGAAATTGGCCGTGGAGGCGAGCCTTTTGCCATCAGCTGGCCAAGTTGTTACTGATAAAATCGTAATAGAAAAACACTGCCCGACCTGGGAATCGAACCCGATTACTTTACCAATGAAGCAGTCTAAAATTGGGTTCCGTAATGTGAATTGTGAAATGACACGATGACTACAAGACGTATATCGATTAATGAAACTGTGGTATTCATTATTTAATTGTTTTCTGAGTATTTAATAAACTCTGCCGAAGCAGAGTATTCCAAAAATGCATAAGACTCATTTGAGTGTTCCCCTCCACGGAAATCTTTAGTAAAAGGCGAAAGATTTATGCGTTTTGAAGGGAAACCAGAGATACCAAACACGCTCAATACAAGTGACCCAACCAAACGGCGGAGAATCTTGACACCGCGATTCAGAAACGTGACGTAAATGTACAGCGCCATCTATTGAGACGCGGTGAACTAAACAAAGTTTAAATACAAAGCTCATACCAGGAGCTTGTGCCGCCTTTTTTAAAGGGGCCGGTGTTACCATACCTAGGGTGTCATTACAATGGGAAGCGGAGAGGAGTTGGCTTTTTTAAAAGTTAAAACCTTTGATCAAAAGCAAATTGTAATGTCGTGTGGAAAGTGAAGTTTTGAGTATGAATGAGGATGGCTATGCGTAAGAAGACCAAGGAAACAATGGATGGACTGTGTGTAAGATGTTATAGCTATAAAGGGGACGAGAATAATGGAAAGCGGAGAGGGTTTGTTTTATTTTGACCTTCAATCAAAGCAAATCGTAAAATGACGTGAGGTAAGTTTTGAAGTATGAATGTGGATCAGAGAAACGATGGATGGACTGTGTGAAAGATGTTTAGGGGCAAGAACTAAGATGACAACTAATAAGAGACGTATAGAAAAACAAGAAATGCTACGCCGACCCCAAATAAATTGGGATAAGGGCAAGAGAATGATCATGATGGTTATGCTAGTGTATGTAAAGTCTATTCAAACTTATGTATTATTTCAAGTTTAACATATATCCCTCTCACAGAGAGAAGGCGTGTGTCCCAGCAGTGGGAACGTTATAGGCTGATTATGTATGTATGTATGTAAACAAATATCAACTTAATTTTAATGGCAATTAAGTTGATTTCCGAGTGACTAGCACTATTGAAACAGTTAAGAATCTGCTACATGTGCATTCTCTATAGATATAACTCCTCACCTTCCTCTTCCCCTGGTGCAAACACACGTTAGGGTACAGTCCCATACACATGAGAGATATCACTAGATCCAGTGTGGGGTCGGATCCCGTCGGGTGCCAGCGTTGGGGCACGCAGCACTCTTCAGAAAAACCGATGGAAGTTGTAAGGATATCTGAAAAAAAAAAGTTTTATTTTTATCATCAGCTCACAGGACCTAATTATTCATATTCATATATGTTTACCATAATCTTATAATCGGTCCATTCGTTTAAGAGTTGCGATGCCACAGACAGACAGACACGTCAAACTTATAACTCCCCTCTTTTTGCGTCGGAGGTTAAAAATATCTTACAATGCCTTACAGGTAAGGTGGAGCAGAGGAAAGATATTTATTTTTCTAAACTTATATTAAAAAATAAAATAGATTTGATTTTTTGTTTGTTACGCTTTCACGCTCAAACGGCTGAATGGATTTGGAAGAAATTTGGCACATGGGTAGACCATGACCTGGATTAAGGCATAGGATATTTTATCCCGATTCTCCCCTATCAGTGGTCACTCTATCATTCACTTCTGAGGGACAATTGACAACATTTCATATTTTTAACCTGCATGTATTATTACGTTATATAAAAGTAAATTCAAATCTAGGGCACCCACATTTTTTCGTTTTTCGAAATTATGTACTTTTCATTCATAATTTTAACTTTGAAATTCGGTGTATTCTAAAAAGACGTAAGTGCCAGATGACGGTAGAATGGCCATATTACCTTTGCTTTATTGTGACCCGTCAAAAAAACTGTTAGATGTCACTTGTCTCAGTCGTTGTTTTGGTTCCGTCATTGGCGTAGATCCATTGGTGGGATCCATTTTATTGGCGAAATATCAATCAAAAATTGATAATATAGTAAGCAGCGTGTCGAGTTGATAGGAAAAAAATATTGTTGAATTCAATTCAGTTTTTTAGTTGTTTTCTAGTTACACTTCTTAGGTGACATTGACATGTCTTGTTTGATATAATGTTTTCAATCAAAGAAATTGGAATGCGCAAAGGTAACTACCTCATTCCGCCGTTTATGTGACGTCATCACATGTTTTTTGATTTTTATTTTTTTTTCTCAAAAATTTTCTCAGAAATTTAGAAATATAAAAATAAAATAAAAATTTATTTGAACTCAGGATACGAAAATAAAGAAATAGTATTTTTGTTTTAAGGTCGTGTCAGGTTTGAAATGTTGTCAATTCTCGTAATTTTAAGAAAGTTCAGTCTGATCTCAGTCTCAATCTGTCAAATATACCTTTGATTTCCCTACATTTTGACAAATTTTTGACATTTTGCTTGACACCAAGATGACACTGCGACTAGATTTTGAATGTTTTAAATTACGAGAATTGAACTTCTTGTCTTTCGTATAACTTACAAAAGCTACCACTACACATAACCCAAGTCATACTCACTAGTGAGCTGGTACTTGGCTTCGGACGTGACCCTCATGGTAGTCTGCTGTATTCCCTTCCACTCGCACCACCTCACCTCTGCGTCCTCACCCTTGGCGTGCTCTCTTTCCCACATCTGTAATAAATAAAACATTATTATTATTATTTATTTATATTTCAGACAACATGATCCATTTTGTTAATAAAAATAATGCTTAAAACTATGTTAGTTCACAAATAAACGCATACAATTTTTGAAGAACGGACAGTCATACCTGTCCGCTACCACACTCAGCATGCTGTTGCTACTCACACGCACTCTGTGCAGCAGTGACGCCGCTTTCTTGCGTAAGATTGCCATGTGTTTCATCCATTATGTTTTACTTATAAATTAACAATGTCGCAACAACGATAATATCCAAACTAATATTATAAATGCGAAAGTAACTCTGTCTGTCTGTCTGTCTTTTCTTCACGCCTAAACTACTGAACCGATTTGTGTGAAATTTGGTACAGAGATAGCTTGAGTCCTGGGAAAGGACATAGGATACTTTTTATCCCGATATTCCCACGGGATCGACATTTACGCGGGTGAAACCGCGGGGCGCAGCTAGTAAATAAATAAGTAAATCAAATATGCAACGTTTTCACACAATTTTCTTTCATAGTAGGGTATGTCGGGTTATTTTGTGGCATACCTAGAAAAGAGTTCTGTATCTCTGCATTTTATTTTACTGAGAAGAGATTGAACTCCCACTTTCCTGTTTAATTCCTTACTATTTGATGTTACCAGCCTATATAATGTTACCATTGCTGGGACACAGACCTCCTCTCTGTGAGAGGTACTGGTTATAGCCAGTACTCTCTCTACCACGCGGGCCCAGTGCGGATTTGGTAGATGTCATGTCTTCGAATTTTTGGTTAGAGGACATGCCGGTTTCCTCACGATGTTTTCTTTCACCGTTTTGAGAGCAGTGGTATTGAAATTATTTACACAAAGTAAAGCGCCTGCTTGGGTACGAACCCACGACCTACAAACTAAGTCGGGGCCAATACCATTCGGCCAACACTGCTGTCTGATGTTAGAAATCTAAGAAAATTCATCTTAATGTCTACCTAATCATGCTTTGTTTATATAGGTATTGCCTGAAAACCGTTCCACATCCAGATTTTCGAAGCAAAGCTATTTTTTTTTACCATATATTTCTAAAAATGTTATTAACCTTATTTCGCCTTACCTGAAAAGCGTTAAGCATAGCCACATGGTCTGAAGCCCGGTCGCCCGCTAGCGCCCTCTGATGGTTGGAGAGCCTCCTGCGTCCCTCCACGACGAAGATCTCGGGGAACGTGGTGGAGTTCGCTGCCATAGTAGTGAGCGCGTCTCCCACGCCCAACACGAAGCCTAGGACCATCATCTTGCCGAGGCGGGGTTCTGCGGAAGAAAATAGGAATTATCGGAGTTATTTTTAGAATTTTATGGTAAAAAATACTTGAGCTTTTTATATTGGATATAGGTTAAACTGGATGGTGCTGATCCACGAGTCATGTTCGTGAACGGGCACGCCCGGTTGAGACTGGTCATCTCTTAACTGCGAGGGCTTATTTTCAATCTTATATTTTGAATTGTTTCTTCATTTCATTTTTTTAACCGACTTCAAAAAAGGAGGAGGTTCTCAATTCGGATGTTATATTTGTAGCAACAAGGATAATGTATTCATGCTTTTGTAATATCTTGATTTAAAAGAGTGTCGTTGGAGTTGCTTGTCCGTTCTTCTCCATAGAGATCTACGTTTTGGAATAGGCTAACTTCAACTTTCTGACTAACTGGCTGACTATAGAAAATTTGGCCAGGATTTATTTTTAGTAAATGAAGAGCTTTAATTCACATTTTCATGCAATGAGTCATCTAAGTTGAGTTTATCAATGAATTAAAAGGGAAAAAATGACGCGCAAAGCAGGAAATATCTTAACAAACAACAACGCGTGCGAATTTGGCTAGTAAAATTCGGCTATTCTACAAAAGTTGAATCTGGAAGCTAAATAGTAGGTAAGCCTGCCATTTATGTGGATTGACGACCTAGTAAAGGTCGCAAAAATTCGCTGGATGCAGCCAAATTAGGACTTGTCATTGTGGCAATGGTGAGCAGTGGTGGCCCAGTGGTATCGGCCGCGACTTACGAGTTGTAGGTCGTAGGTTCGAACCCAGACAGGCGCTTTACTTTGTGTAAAATTATTTCATCACCACTGCTCTCAAAACGGTGAAGGAAAACATCGTGAGGAAACCGGCATGTCCTAGAACCAAAAATTCAAAGACATGTGACATCTACCAACCCGCACTGGGCCCGCGTGGTGGATTACGGCCCACTCCCTCTCACAGAGAGGAGGCCTGTGTCCCAGCAGTGGACATCATCATTGTGGCAATGATTGGGGGAGGGGCTTATGTAAAACAGTGGACGTTTCTGGGCTGAAATGATGTCGTTCTAAAATGCATAAATAATCATTCTGGCTTATACTAACCTATAGGCAACTTAGCGAGTATAGTCCCCAACGGCGTGAGATTGTCGTTGGCGTCCAAACAGCCCAGCTCTCGTAGCAACGCCTCGGCTTCGATCACCGCGTCTAATGGCGGAGGTTCTGGGGCCTTTGAGAGGAAGTGGCCGATGCTGCCTAGCCGGAGGAGCTTGATACTGGAAAGGTAGGGACATTGTTAGATGAAATTAGGTGAAAGATAGGGTGGCATTCGCCTGTAATGTAATGTTAGATTCGAGCATTACATCAGTGAGGGAGGAAAATCGAGCATTACAACGCGCACCTTGTAATGATACAAAACGAGTATTACATCAGTGAAGGAGGAGAACCGAGCATTACAATACGCACCTTGTAATGATACAATGTGTAATACCTTGATACAACTTGTAACATCAATGCGCTCCGCTTGTAAAAAGTCAAATCTATAATGTTACATTACACGCGAATGCTCGTCAGTCAGGGAAGTAGTACTGTAATGTAATGCTCAAAGTCGAATCTGTAATGTTACATTACACGCCAATGCTCCTGGTGAGGGAGCACCTTTAAACTTATTTGGAAATAATTTCGTATGGTTTTGTGTTTGACCCTATCAGCAATAGCCGATATTTCATGCGACTCTCGCATCGTTATAATAACAATCAACTTTAGCATAGTATTCTGTCCGAAAACCATGTTGTGCTGTCCCATGTTGCCCATTCTTCTTTAAAAGAAACTACCTTTTGGAAGAAGCAACTAAAATCAATTCTATTTTAATGGCCTACTAGAAATAAATTATTTGACTTTGCCTTTTGCATTATGTTGTCCATTGAATACTACTCTAGAGTAGTCTTCAGAAAGCGTCGCTTCATATCGCGCAGAAGTTTACATGTAAGCTATATTGATCGATCTAAAATATTATCGTCTCTTTCTGGCTCTACGTTTTAGTAAAAGATAGCTCGTTTTAATATACTCAATTAATAATATAATAGCGTTATTACCTTAGGGCCAGCTCGTGCAAAGGTGTACGGAACATCTCGGCAGTTTGATGCTCTTCAAGTTTGTCGTATCGTGCGCGGGAGCAGAGTGTGAAGCACACGCCTGGACGGACACGACCGGCACGCCCTTTACGCTGTGAAATAAGTAGATTTTTAATTAAAGTCTTCTATAACAAGTGTAGGACCTAATCGAGAGACTATCAATACGCAATCTACCCAGTTTTTGTTTTATAAATTAGCTTGGAAGGTATTGCAGAGCAAAATTATTTTATTACTAAAATATTTTATTTTTACTGTAAATATTTTACATATCACAATGTCGCAGTGCAAGTATTCTGATAGGTTAGGGATATCCTATCGGAATACTGCGACACAAATAAAAGATGCTTGTGGTAACTACTACTCAATATGGGTAAAATAACCTACCTGTTCCAGATTGGTTCTGCTGGCCCAAACAGTAGCGTACGAGGTCATGTTGTTGTGTGACGTAAATAGCTTCATCTTCGCCTTGCATGAGTCTATGACGTAGACAACGTCGTTGATCGTGATTGATGTTTCTGCTATGTTCGTGGACAGGATCACCTGGCGAAATACGTCAATAATGTACCTATATCATAATCAACTTATTATGTTCTCAGTGCTGGGGCACAGGCCTTCTCTCGGTGAGAGGGAGTGGGCCGTAATCCACCACGAGGGCCAAGTGCGAGTTGGTACATGTCTTCGAATTTTTGGTTCTAGGACAGTATCTAACTGTAGCGGCAGTATCACATACTGTGAAGTTTCGCGAAACACACGGTATTGGGACAAATGTTTGAACACTTACCTTGGTCATACCGGGTGGTGGAGTAACAAACACTTTCTTCTGATCTTCCCTAGGTATCTGACTGTGTAGCGGCAGTATCACATACTGTGAAGTGTCGCCAAACACGCGGTGTTGGGACAAATGTTTGGCCAGCGCGAAGATTAGATTCCAACCGGGGAGGAAGACTAGGATGGCGCCGTCGCCTTTGATATCGCGAATGTACTGGAGGAGGGCTTCAATTAGCTCGAAGCTTAGCTGGAACGGAAACATAAGTAAATGATTTATTTCTGTAAGGGCGAATTTTTCCAAACATACAGATAGTTCAACTCATCTGTGCGCGCGGCGCCATGTGTGAGGGCGCTTGTAATTATACAGCTTAAATTTGTGTGGCAGTGACGCGGCAGTCCATAGAGTAAGTAATGTTCATTAGAGACGGGAATTCCATAGAAAAAGATGAAAAACGTCGCTTGTATGAAACTTGTACTAAAACTGAATACCAACATAACTTAAATGACATAGACTATGCACAGACTGCATATGTTAAAGCGAGACAGCGATAGCCGCCATTATGTTAAGTACACGTATCAGTTTCATTTTTTATTAGACAGTTGCGTCAGACTGAACCAAAACGTGACCTTATCGCTTTACCCACCCATAGCGCCGCGCGCACAGATGAGTTGAACTATCTATACCTCGAATAAGTCTTATCCAGATAATAAATTTGGAATTTTTGACAGTTTATGTTCTAGCATGGTAGTTCTACTACCGTACTAGAACTGTCAGACATCAATTTTATTCCACAGATAAAAGATGTCCGACTTTGGTAAAATCAGCCCTAAGTAGGTTTCTAAAAACGTGACGTGTAAAAAACACTTTCAGTCATTTTTTTTTTTAATTAAAGGAGACCCGCGTTTCCTATCCGACTACACTTAGAAGAAAGATCGAAACAAACGCAGAGTACAGCTTTTCACGTCGTTTCCACTGGGCGTATTTGCAACTAAATATCTCATGTTTTTTACTACCTTTAAACATTAATTTGTAATATAGTTGCAAAAGCACGTAACTTGGCAAGAGTCGTTAGATGCGTTTTTCCATTCAAAACTTTGTTTAAAAATAAATTATGGCAATAGCCGTAGAATAATATCAAGCAATAAAAGTGACCATTTTTTTGTTGCAGTAAAGTGTACAGACGCCAGCACATCAACCTACCCGAAACTGTCACATTTTCCCAATCAACTTTGAACCTTATGCTTTTAGTGATAAAGTTGAAAATCGATTAAAGAAATTTGACAGATTGTAGTAGGTTGATGTGCTGGTGTCTGTACATGCACGACCTAGTTAGTTCGCGTACGTACATTTTAGTAGACGGTTCGGTTTTGGCGTAGTGGGAGTACCCACTACGCCAAAGCCTTGCCAAGTTAGTGCGACTAGCGACTGTACGTATTTTTTCCATTAAACATTATTTTATATTACTTACATCTTTCTCCGAGAGCCTGGCCATAGTTTGGCTGGTTTGCGGTAAATAGTTGTTACCGAGTTGACAGTTCTTGTTGAGATCCTCTTCTTGCTCGTCGGCCACTCCTAAACATATAATACTTATGTAAATTCTTATGTAATTACTTAAGAATGTAAATACATGGATTCGCCATTGAGGTTCGCATTTTAACATTTAATTTAATTTTTATGTTCGGATATTGTCTTTAGTGTTTGTGTTGTATTTGTAGGTACTACAATTTTTTTTTTCTAATTATACCTTCAATTAATATTTGCACACCAGAGGGGCAATTCTCGTAATTTTAAGAACGTTCAGTCTGATCTCGGGCACAATCTGTCATACTTACACTAGCTGCCAATCGTTTTGGCAGACAAAGAACAATTAAATACCACTTTAGAATGATTGATGCATCCAAAAGTAATCAATCCCTTTAACACATAAAAACTGTATTTTTCGTAGTACCTTGTAAAACCGCAGGAAAACGCTTGTATAAAATAATACGCACCATCTTCATCGTCGTCTTCCTCTTCCCCGCGCGAGTTGGTCTTCTTGCCGGAAGACTTGCGCTTGCGCATGTCGGCGGGAGGCACAAACTTGGTCAGTTCCACGCAGTCTTCGAGGAAGTATTGTTTTACAGGGTACGTGCGGCCTGGGACCTGTTGAAGGTAGTGATTAGTTTCGGTATTTTTTTTTAATTTTGTAATCTTTAAACATCTCCTGGTCTTTAGGCATAAACCTTTTCAATGGATCAAGAGCGTTTACGACGAACGGCATTTCATACAAACTTTCAAGCCCTTGTTTTTCGAAATGAATGAACCGATTTTAATGAAACTTCGTACGCATAAGCAGGATATAAAGGCCTAAAAAGGTAGTTAAGAACATTTTCGAAAAATAGTGTTACAGCCAAATTAGACCGGTTTTAAATTATCCATAGAAACAGAGATTTCCAGTTACTTATCTTTTTTTAAATAATCATTTCGAAAATGTGTGTAACTATTCATCTATCTATGTATATAAAATTCAAAGCCCTGACTGACTGATATATCAACACACAGCCTAAACCGCTGGTCCTAGAGACATGAAATTTGGAGGGTGTGTTCTTTGTGAAAGCAGGTATCCAATAAGAAAGGGTTTTTTTTCGAAATTCCACCCCTAAGAGGGTGAATGGGGGGAGGGTGAAGTTTCACGCGGACGAAGTCGCGGGCAGAAGCTAGTATAATTGTATAAAATTCAAAGCCCTGACTGACTGATATATCAACACACAGCCTAAACCGCTGGTCCTAGATACATGAAATTTGGAGGGTGTGTTCTTTGTGAAAGTTGGTATCCACTAAGAAAGGGTTTTTCAAAATTCCACCCCTAAGAGGGTGAATGGTTGGAAGGTGAAATTTCACGCGGACGAAGTCGCGGGCAGAAGCTAGTCTGATATAATACGTTTATTAGTAAGGGGGTAACTGGCGAAATGTGGGTGTACTATAGATACTGTTATTACACCTCTGCCTTAAACTTCGGGAATTTCAGGCGTGTTACCTCAATAACAGGACAGTTTCCGAAGTAGCTAGTGAACAGCGTCGTATCGACCGTCGCCGACATGAGAATGATGCGTAGATCTGGGTATGTGTGCGCCATATCACGGAGCAGGATTAAAGCGAAGTCGGTATCTGCATCGCGTTCGTGGACCTGTGAAGAAATTGAGATGTTTATTTACTTGTATTGCTGATTTAAAAATATTAAAAAAAAAACGGATAAACAGCAAACATTTTGCATCGTCAAAAATTTGGGGACACTGCAGCCAAAAAATAATAATAGGTACAGTAAGCAAAAAAGTCTATTAACACTGTCAATTTTATGTATTATCAAAATTTATACAAAATAATTCAATACACTGCTTTTCTATAACTAAAAATATAATTCTTAGTTGTTAAAAAGCTTATATTCTTTAAATTGTACTTCTGTGCCGACTTTAATTAAATATTTTGCTCAATAATATTTAGAAATCCTAAGTGATAATCGGCTTTTGTTACTGACCGTACCATAACTGCTACGCTTTCTAAATTGTATATGTATCTTTTGGAGTTTAGCCGTACGGACGAGGCAACATCCACAACATCCAACATACCTCATCCACAAGCACGTGACTCACGCCGCGCAGACCGCCCTCTAACTTCCTCAGCAGCACGCCCACGGTACAGAACATTATAGAACCGTACGGACGAGGCAGCATTGATTCGAAACGGACTGAGTAACTGTGAAAGAACATAATTGTCATAAGGAATCCACATAATAAATACACGACTGACAAAGCTACTGTGAAATTTTACTGTGAGGGCAAATACATAGATAATTATATAGAGGTATGAGGAACAGGGAGTAAAGTTCACTCATCCTCCATAGAAAAGGGAAGATCCTCCGACCAGGGTGCTTACTCTTGAATTTAATTCCGATAGATCGACATTAGAATTGTGACGTTTCGTACTTTTGAGTTCGGTTTAATTAAACTAAAAGGTAAAATTGGGTGTCCATTTTGGTGAACTAAGTGGAAATTAGGGCCGGGCTCCAAAATCAATCATCCAATTTTACCTTTTAGTTTAATTAAACCGAACTCAAAAGTACGAAACGTCATAATTGTAATGTCGATCTATCGGAATTAAATTCAAGAGTAAGCACCCAGATGGGTGTCGTGTCTGGTAAGCTACTGCTCGACGATTAATGCTAGTCGCGCGGTAAACTCTGCTTGCGCGATGCAGGATTTTGCGTGACGTCAATGTGATGCGTAGTACGCATGTGGCGATACAGATGCCGCCACAGACAGTTCTATCGAATTTGAACTTTCTCATGTATGATATTGAGTTTGAATTCCTAAAACCTGATAATGATCTGAGTTTCTGTACTTACCCAATACTATTAGCCAGCTCTTCACACCGCTCAGTAGCGACTCGTTCAGCGACGCTAACAGCTGAAATTCGTCGTGGTTGAGTTACACAGACGTTGGCCCAGGCACCTTGACCACTGGCTATGTAGTCGTCTAGGATGAATTGGCAGACCTGCGGGAAATGTTTATGTTAGGACTAGCTTTTGGCGTGACTTCGTTCGCGTGAAATTTGGCCTCCAACCACCGCGTCGCATCCCATCGCCCGCCCGCGCTATTACTTTCTTTTTTCGTTTAGCGTTCATGTTGTTTTTTTTTTTTTGCTCAGCTCCTCATGGTCGTAGCGTGATGTTAACCGGTCAAGCGGCGCGCGTCGCCCATTGGCGACGAAACAATAGAAAATCAATTGTGTTTCATTAGCGGAGCTTGACAGGAAACAGCCAAAACCGCAAGCGAACCCTTGCGGATAGTTACTAACTTAAGAATCGTCCGTAGTTCAAAGTTAAGAAGGTCAAAACCAAATGTTTATTTTACCTGTGTAGTTTTACCGCATCCGGTGTTACCCCTGATGATAACGACAGGGTTCTCGTTGATAGCCTCCATGATTTCCGTCCTCATTGCGTACACCGGCAACTGTTCCCTCTCGCGGAGACTCTCCTATAATATTACAAAAGGTTTAAAAATCTGCCAATCGTATCGTAAAATACATACAACATGGCCCCAGGTAAGGTCTATTTTCATAGGTCAATTGTCATTGAAAACTGTAGGCAAAGACCGGATACATGGCTTTTTTTTTTCTCGCGGTGGAAATCCTCATGGACTTCCTCTATCGTGGCCCGTACCAGAGGGGCATGCCGGACTCTTACCGGCTAAAACCACCGCGGTGTTCCACCTCTACCTATGGCCGGGGGTGCGGGATTCGCAAAAGCATTCACCCTTCTCCCGATAGGCCTCGACCCGCTGTTCCTCAGCGGGTCCCACCTCCCCGTGTGGATACATGGCTAAAGGTATTTTATACGAACCTGGTACAGAGAACTGTTCTGACACATATCTCTGTGATGTTTCTCGAGATCGGCACTGATGTCGTCCAGGCTTGTGGAAGCTAACGGACCCTCATCTGTAGAAAACAATACGAGTATAATATTTTAGTGAAAATTCTGATTTATTATAAATGCAAAAAGGAGAAGTGGAATCGCCGGGAGTGCCCACGTCTCACTTGTCGCATCGTCTTGACAATTACAATACCGTTTTTTTTTTTTTTATGGATGGGAAATCATCAGATGACCCCTCCCGCTCTGGGTGGAGCGGAAGGGAGTGTCAGACTCTTACTGACTAAAACCCATCCGTGTTCCTTCCTTAGCCCTTTATGTTCCGGGGTAGCGGTAACCCTTTCGGACAATCCCGCACCCCCGGCACGCTTCGGCCCTGGCAGGCCCCTTCCTTTTGCTGACATCTCTTTGAGGCGCGCGTGGAACACGTACGCGCCGTCCGGCACGGGCCTGCAGCCTAATTGCGGAACGCCAAATCGTCAAATGATTCTGATCAGTTGGCTTCATTTCTATCACAATTGGCTTCATTTTACGATTTTCGAATTGCGAAACTCTAGTTTATTATGAAACCAATTATGAACGTTAACCTATTAACCGCCGCAGTTGTATATAAGCAACTTATTATTTTTGAGCCCCTGGCACCACAGTTGTAAATTCGCAACTAAAGTCTAGGAAGTGATTTTCAAGCATATTTTTATTTACGTAGCAGCAATTTCATAATAATTATAAAGACCACCTTTGCCATTCAAGGAATTTCTTTCATTTTTCCCTAAAATCACTGATGCTGAGCGCCAAATTAACGGTGAAAAAAACGAATAAAACTCATCGCAAAATGCAAGTGTGACCTTAACCTGTACCGCCAGAGTTGTATAAATACAACAGTAGTGATGTAACACATAAGTTTATTTATTGCTCATTAATGCCAACTTTAGTTTATTCAAATAACATACAAATAAGTTAGCCATTCAGAATTAGAAAGTAATTCAATGCTTGTTGCTGTTTGATTCTATTTCTAACTATAACATCTAAAACTTCACATGATTTCAGGTAGATTCATATTACAATTGTAGCGACGGTTTTTACTAAATCGTATTTTAGTAACAACCCTAGCACTTTAATATTATCAAAAGAGTCCAGCGCCGGAGTTGTATATATGCAACCGCTTGTGACGTCATAAGCGAACTCATAATGATAATAGTGAGGGTACATCTGTTTTATTTGTTAAAAAATTTAATGAATTAGTGGGTATCTAATTTATTTCAATGGGTATTGTGGCTGTGTTTGTATCGCAAAATGTCGAGTGCAGAGGAATTAATAAGGATTTTAGAAGGTTTTGAGGAAGATGTAGAAGAATTTGTGTCCGAAAAAACAAAATATACAAGATATATGTGCAAACAGTGTAACACTTATTTGTGTTTAGAGAATTGCATCACAGAATTTCATAGAAAGCCTAGGGGTGGTAATATGTAAAATAAAATCCATGATTTAATAATTAAAGTGTTTTATTCAATAATTTGAAAATCTTGCTTTATTTATTGGTATGTAGATATGTAATTATGTTAATTTTTTTCGGTTTCCGTTAAATCAATGTCTTCAATGTGACAATTTTTTATTGTGTTTAAAAAGTTTAAAATTTTTATATGAATTCGGCTACGCATACACGGAGCTATATACTTTAACTCTTCAAGAATTAGATGTGTGAAATGCTCGTTTCTTTGGTCTGCACCAAACGTTGCACATATCTCACATTGTGGCCTTGCGTTCGGTGCACCACCAATACTGGTTTTCGACAACCTTGAGGCTGATTCTGCCTGGACATGTTTTTCAAACAAATCCTGGGTATTTTCATCGTCATTCACTTCCATTCTCGAACGCTTGGAAGCTGTAAAAATATTGCGAATTATTATTCTTTTTTTTTTGTAGAAAGTAAAAATTTACTACACAATATAATATTTTAAGTATTTAGGTTTAGATGGCATAAAGCAAATATAATTGATATTTAATTAAAATTTAAATAAGAAAATTAACACAAATAATTAACACAATTCATTATCTTTAACAAATTTTAATTAATTAAAATTTAAATAAGAAAATTAACACATACCTGTATTTGCCATTTCGAGACTCGCAAAGCAATGTCCGTTAAAGCAGTGACAATTAAATGCCCTGTCATTGACCATAAATTAAGATTTTTTTTAAACAGGAAAACTTAAAACTTTCTACTACCCTTTGTCATACACAAATTGAACATATTCATAGTTTGAGTAATAAAATCGATAACCGGAAATAATTTCACTTGTCCCCGCACTATCTACGCTCTTTTTTATCTCTAATGTTAGCGCCGGAGTTGTATAAATGCAACAATAGGGATTCCAAAAGCCGAATTTTGTAGAATTATGAACTAAACTCTATCTTGGCTTTGTTAGTGTCTATGTACATGGTTATAGGTTTTTGATGTGGGTAATTTTAATCTTATTATTGTTATGAGGGTAATGAATTAAAAAAAACATTAGATTTTCGTAAAAACGTGTAATTTTACCTTACAAATCTTGTTTGCTGTAGGGACTGGTCCACATCACTATAGTTGACCTTGAAAATACGTGATTGGCGCTAGGGGCACATTTTTTTTAGGATGGTCTGGCGGTTAAAAGGTTAAGGCCCTGCGCAGAAACTAGAGTTTCGCAATTCGAAAATCGTAAAATGAAGCCAATTGTGATAGAAATGAAGCCAACTGATCAGAATCATTTGACGATTTGGCGTTCCGCAATTAGGCTGCTGGTCCTGATCGGACGGTGAGCTACCCATTACTCTCCGTCCGCAGGCCCGCGCCTACGGTGGCCGGGAGTCGTCACGCGGCTCCCGACGCCCGGAGCGTCTCCCGCGGCGGCTGGGGTGTGAGGCTCTCTCCCTCAGCCGTTCAGCCACCTCCTTCGCTAGCATGACTGCTTCGCAGAAGGAGGTGACCGCCCCCCACTCCCTCTCGCCCCGGACCATGGCTTGAACCAGGGCCGGACGCGAGAGGTCGCCGCCGCTGCCGATCGCCTCTACGAGGGCACGGCGGTGCTCCGCCCGTGCGGGGCAGACCTCCACCGTATACAATTACAATACCTGCGTATAATATTAGGTCCTTACATATGAAATTGGCGTTTTGTATGGAAGGAACAAAAAGTCGAATATTTTTTAATATAATATATTTAATTAATCAAAGTATGAACCATTGTTTTCAATGCACTTTTGCCATCTTATAGGTAATTCATTGATCCCTTTACTAAAAAAACCAGTCGGACGGGAATCAATAAAATCTTTGAAGGCGATTTGGACTGCCCCATCGGAGTTGAATTTTTTCCCTTGCAAAAAGTTATCCAAATTGCGAAAAAAATGGTAATCTGTTGGAGCAAGGTCCGGGGAGTACGGAGGATGTCTAAGACATTCCAATTCAAGCTCTTCTAATTTGGTAGCCGTCTGTTGCGCAGTGTGTGGTCTGGCGTTGTCGTGAAGCAGCAGTGGCGTGGAGCTTTTTAATCTTCCCAATTTGCTTCAAGTGAATTAAAACAGTTTTATCACTAACATCGAAGCCTGCAGCTAACTCGGACGTGGTTTGCGATGGGTCCGCTTCCACAATAGCCTTCAATTCTCCATTATCAACTTGGGTCTCAGGCCGTCCACGGGGCTTGTTCTGCAGGTCGAAATTTCCAGAACGAAAACGTTGGAACCAAAAACGAACTGTGTTTTCTTTTGCAACATGACCGCCATACACATCATTCACCCTTCGAGTCGTTTCCGCAGCACTAGTGCCACGGCGGAACTCGTACTCGTAAATAATGCGATATTTTAAATTTTCCATTTTGTAAAATGAGTGACGCAAACAGAAAAAACAGAAGAAAAAAAACAAATGAATGACGGTCATCGAAGCACAAATACATGAGTAAATAGCTGTACAAATTTGAATTTGGAATTCCTTACCAAAGAGGAGAAATTCGTGATTAAAGTGGCCAGTACGAAAAACGCCAATTTCATATGTAAGGACCTAATATATTGCTACCTCTTACCAGTGTTACAGCCAGTCCAAGCATTCCAGCTAGCTTGAGGAGGCGACCAGGAGACTACGCCTCCGGGTGTAGGTCTCGCCTCTCGCATCGCCTTCAGATGTATAACATCTACGTATAATATAATGCTACCTCTTACCAATGTTACAGCCAGTCCAAGCATTCCAGTTAGCTTGAGGAGGCGACCAGGAGACTACGCCTCCGGGTGTAGGTCTCGCCTCTCGCATCGCCTTCACTCGGTCCACTTGGAGCAATGTTAGGCCTCCTGACTGACCCTCCTCGCTTGAGTACGTGTTTGATGCGTCGATATACACTGGTTCGATTTCTAGTTCTGTAAAATATTTTGATGGTTAATATTATGCAGCGTAGCTGCTAGGAAAGATCCTCTTAATATTTCGAATTAGAATTGGTTGTAGTAGTCATAAGAATATCATCCTTAAAAAAAATTGAGTATGACAAAAGATATTACGATCGAAGCTTGATACAATCACATTTAATTGGAATATATTTTTAAAACAAAACGGGCGAAAAGCAAGAATTAATGTAATTAGAATATAAAACTATGCATACCTTGTAGTGTCTCTTCTAACTGACGTTCCAGGTCAGGGCTGATAGCCACAGGGTATGGTTTCATAATACCTTCCGATGTCCTGTTTAAAAGCATTTATTTTATTTTTTTAATCGTCATTTCAATCACATTGATATCCCTTTAGGAGCGAACGAAAACACTCATGATTAAAAACCAGTTTTAATAAAACACAAATGGAAAAAAAAATATCACCGTTACCTATAAAAATTAAATTGAAATGGTTGAAAAAGATGTTTAATCACTCCTTCTGGTCTCACAGAAAAACTGGAATACTTTCGCTTTTTGTAAGTATTATAGAGGTATGAGGAACAGGGTGTAAAGTTCACTCATACTCTATAGAAAAGGGAGGATCCTCCGACCAGACGGGTGTTGTGTCTGGCGGGCAACTGCCCGATGATTCATATCGGGCTGTTGTAGCTATGCTAGTTGCGCGGTAAACTCTGCTTGCGAGATGCAGGATTTGCGTGACGTCAGTATGACGCGTTGTTCGCATGTGGCGTTGTAGATACCGCTACAGGATGTTAAAAGTCTTACCTGTCCCTCTTCAAGGTCCCACTGAAGGCCTCAATCACACCGAGATGGTACAGCTGTCTCACAATGGACAATGCACAAGACTTGCTAGCGGTCTGCTTGTTCGACGCGGTTTCACGGCCGGTCACATTACGGCCCAGTTGTCGAACAAATATCGACATCTCACAGCAGAAGCTCCTGGAATTTTGTATTGAAGTTAGTGGAAGAAGAGAAAAGAGCGAAAATCTTTTAAGTAATTATGTTCTACGTTATTTATAAGCGAAAAAAGGCGATATTATGTAACTGAATTGATTAAAGGAAGTGTTTAGTGAAAATACTTATTTAGCAGATACTTATTAGATGTGTTAATAAATAAGTTTACAGCTTATTTAATGGTGAAGTATTTCCATACTCGGTTGTATATCATCATTTGCCTAGCCTTTTCCCATCTATGGTTGGGTCGGCTTCCAGTCTAATCGGATACAGCTGAATACCAGTACTTTACACGGAGCCACTGCCTATCTGAACTTCACAACCCAGTTACTGGATAATACGATACCCCTTGGCAAGACTGGTTGTCAGATTTTCGGGCTTCTGACCCATAACGACTGTCAAAAATCCACAAATGACAGCCGGGACCAACGGCTTAACGTGCTTTCCGAAGCACGGAGGGGTCTCGGTATGTAAAGATGGTCATCTATCCACAGACTACTCGGTTGTATATAAAACATTAAATTACATTGACAAAACAAACATACTTTACATGCAAGAAGGCGCGAACCCCTTCGTTTTGTAACACGCTGTTCTGTCACATGTCTTTTAAGCTATTGCATAGCTTTTATCGCGGGCTTTGAGCGCGGCGACCGAATCAAGAAATTCCGTAACAAAAATAAACCTAACACCCCCCACTCCGACCGCCACAGCGGTGCGGCGGCGTTGAAAGCCGTGCATCGTCTAACGTCGTTTCAGTTCGGCAGACTTCGGCACGGTGTTTGTGTGCGTGCGACTAGACGTATGCGTGTAGACTGTACGAAGCTCGCATAAGTTGATAAAAAATGCTATGCAATAGCTTTACCGCGGCAGTCCCCGAGTGCCACACGTATTTTTTTTTTCACTTTTGAAGTGTTGTACACATCAGATTTTTTTAATGAGCTATGTGGGGTGGCCGGGACATAAACTTGAACCATGAATTCAGTACATGATTCAGAACCATTTGCGTTGCAATTTTTCATCGGTTATTAAAAAACAAGTTGATGTTCCATACATTTTGACTGCGTAGGTATAGTACCTACTTTTATATGAATTAGCTGTGTTTTTTTAATAAACAACGTAAAATTTCAAGGCAGGAGTTTTCAGAATCATGTTCTGAATCCATGGTAGCCGGTTGCGCGTCAATATCCCTGCCATCCTGTATATAAATACAACAAGCAATAAATATATAAACTTACCTCATTGTTGACTTGACGTCACATAATTGTTACATTCTGGAAGTGTAGCCAAGTACAGTCAGTCTAAAGAGCTCAAACACACCTGTATTGAGAACAAAATCCAAGACTATCATTGATCCGACATATTATCCAATTGGAGGGTTTGTTAGTAATAAGAGATGGAAACAATAGTACGTAAAAATAGTAAAAACATCAATCTAAATACTTGATAATGTTTTGATAACTACATCTTTCAAGCCCCATTTTCTTGGTGCACATAATATGTGGAATATTGTTAAGTACAGCCACGCGATAATGTGTTGCTCAAAATATGTTGTTTAAATGCACATAATATAGTAAAGGTGCGCGGTGCTGAACACCCCACCCTATTTCAAGTTAAAGCAATATCAACTTTATTTTAATGACAAATAAGTTGATTTCAGAGTGACTATAAATATACTATAATATATTATTGAAAAAGTTCTAAAAATGTTTGAAGTTGTAGCGTAAACTGAACTTTATTGTGTAGGTTTTTTTTTTAATATTTGTTTACATTTTTGGCAAATAAATCGAGAACGCAGATTACATATTGCATGCAGCGTTGCTAGTAACTTTATGTTGCTGCAACAACGATGTGCAACACGCATGTGCTCAACTATTCTTTAGGGTGAAATCATAGTTCCACGCATGTATCAGTATTTTTCTGCTATTTCCTTCTTTTTACTCATATAAGTGACACATTGCGGACTTCTTGGTTTAGCGTCTAAACGCATCATTAGCTAAACCGAGAAGTCCGCACAAATAATTACGAATGGACTCCTTGCTCTATGGAATTACATTTCTTCTGACGGACAGAAAGGGATAGAGATATTAAAATGAAAAAGCCAATCTGTGCGTGTAACAGTAATTTCACTCTTATCATGAAAACGTGGCTTTATAGGTACTAACTATTGTTCACAACTGTGCAAATTCAGAGAATAGATAATATTTCATTCTCTATATTTTTTTGGTTCATTTTATTCCATTATTTGTCTTGGATTCGTTCTGTGCGGTTCATAACTCTTAGCTCTTGAAACCAACTTGGTCAGTTACGAAGCTACCTCTGCGTTTTAACATTGCAAAGGTATCTTCAATCGTTTTTACTTTTTATGAAGTTATTTATTTTTTGCTAGCAACACTCATCTTCTAGTTTACAACACACATCTACATCTTGAAGTTTTTGTGGTCAACTTCACAAGGAAATGAGATACAGAGTGTTGCTTTGTGTGAGTATGAATAAACGTCAAAAGTAAGAAAACGTCGCGCGGCCATCTTTTTTGTCGCATCGGTACGAACTACATAATAATTCAATAACTCATACCGATGCCGTAGTTTTAATGTTGACCAGTCAGCCAGCACCCTAATTGCGTAACACATTTTCAATCACAATCAGACGGATTTTGAAGGATATTGCTAAACCGTTGCTTCATGTTTGAAAAACTCCTCTGTTTGACAACGTAAATCACGCAATTAATGTTTTTGAATTTTCAAAATGAAAGGCATTGGCGTCGATTCCCTTGTTCACAAACTAAACTAAATTTAATTTCAGTGCATCTTTTTCTTTCTCTTTCATTAAGAAAAGGACAGAAGATAGATATTAGTTTAGACCTGTCAAATTAGTCAGTGCCTGACGTAAATTGACGTATTTTTAATAGCCAATTTTTTAATCACGTCTTAATTGTCTATGGAGTATCTTAATTTGACAAGACTAAACTAATATTTATCTCCTGTCCTTTTCTTAATGAAATAGAAAGAAAAAGATGCACTGAACTGAAATTTAGTTTAGTTTGTGAACAAGAGAATCGGCGCCATTGTTATTGTGTTACGCAATAAAATTACCCGCGAAAACGCGTCATATTTGTCTTTTTTTTTTTTTCAAAATTGATGCACTTCCACGACAAGTGCTAATAAAGTAGATAAAAAATGTATGAATGAAACTTGTAAAATTGTCGCCTGTCGGTTTTATTAAGTAGGCTTCTGGTGGTAGAGGGGGTGACTGCGTAGGGTGCCAGACGAAAATTTATCGAATTTGTTAAAATGCGTGGAAATGTTCACTCACACAAAGCTCAAAGTATATCTCATTCCAACTTGATGGGTAAGGTAGTTGACTTCGTTATACAGGATGAAATTGAAAACATGCGACAAATCGAAATGTGAGATTTTACTTATCATTATGAACAACTTTTAGTATGGGACCAAACCTGAAATCGCCAAAAAAAAAAATCTGCTGTTCCCTACATTTTGACGAGTTATGCGAACATAAATGTAGGGAACAGCTGATTTTTTTTTTCGCGATTTCGGGTTTGGTCCCATAGTAAAAGTTGTCCATAATGATGTACAATCTCCCATTTCGACTTGTCGCATGTTTTTAATTTCAACCTGTGTAATAAGACGCACAAAAGAAGCATTAAGCATTCAAAATGCTTCTTCTGAAATCCAATAAGGCCGCGTTCTAACCAAAGCGATCGACGCACCATCACGCGACCGTTGCGTCCATTAATTCGGCGAACCCATACACGTGACCGCGTCGACAGAGAGCGCTTTCCGGTTTTCCGAACATGTAAAAGCGTCGATCGCATGTTCGTGCGACCGATCGCCTTGGTTAGGACGCGGAGTAAAACGTCGATCGCGCGATCAAGCATGCGATTGACATCGCTTCATGCGTATCGCCTCATAAGTATTGCCAGCAGTAAAAAAAAAAGAAAATACTTGACAACACTTCCAGGTTGTCTACATTAAATCTGCAGCCAATGATTTTTCATTTGTACAATATGAATAATCAGTGGCTTGATAAAGTATTAAATTATAGGCGTCTCTACAATAGTAAGGAAAGCGGGCGTAAATATGGACCATAGGAATGACAGAATCTAACGATCAATTTTGTTGTAATAATGGAAGTGCCATATTAACGCCCAGGTATTGCACATCATACACAGGTGATGAACATTTTTCATAAACTACATAATAAGTAAAATTTTTTTTTTCATTCATAAATAGGACAAAGGAAGCTATGGTTTTGAACCAAAGCGTCCTCCTCAGGTCTTCAGGACCTCATTCAGGTCTCGCACATTTTGTACCCAAAAACTAAAGCCAGAAAAGAAAATACTACAGTTTTCTTACATGAAATAACACCCTCAACATTTTTTACTATTGCAACGAGAGTATACAATTAACCCTCTCGCTGCTATTTGCAGTTGATATTTCGACTTAGTGTTTCGAACATAACATCACACTAATATTATAAAGGCGAGAATTTGTGTGTGTGTTTATATGTTTGTTACTTCTTCACGCTCAAACGACTGGACCAATTTTGAAAAAAAAATTAAATGGAGGTAGCTGACACCCTGTATTAACATATAGGCTACTATTTATCCCGATATTCCCACGGGATCGAAACTTATGCGGGTGAAACCGCGGAGCGCAGCTAGTTTAAAATTATACCGACTTTTGATTGAAAATAAGATCCTGTTCATTTTCAAGAAAGCTGTTTTTGTTCTCGCTTTAGTTTTTGGGTATGAAATAAATTACCTTTAATGGTTTGCTAGGTTATTTTATTAAAAAAACTTCAAAAAGGAGGTTATCAATTCATTTGAATGGATTTTTTAATGCAATGTGTTTGATGCCTCATATTATACTTTAACATAATGAACCATTAGATATAAGTAATATTTTATGTTTTTCTTATATAATGTTATACAGGATGAAATTGAACACATGCGACAAATCGAAATGGGAGATTATACTCATCATTATGAACAACTTTTACTATGGGACCAAACCTGAAATCGCGAAAAAAAAATCAGCTGTTCCCTACATTTATGTTCGCATAACTCGCCAAAATGTAGGGAACAGCTGATTTTTTTTTCGCGATTATAGGTTTGGTCCCATAGTAAAAGTTGTTTATAATGACGAGTACAATCTCCCATTTCGATTTGTCGCATGTGTTCAATTTCACCCTGTATTTATATGAGAATTAGCAGTTAGAAGTGCATGCTATAAAAAAATCATTTAATGAGTGGTTGACTATAATACATGAAGCAAGATTTTTTAAAACATTGAATTAGGAAACAAAAAGTGATGATGTCATCGTGCAAGATGTATCTGTAGACAGTTGCTGCCTCTCATGCATTAGAATAAAACTAGCGAAACCAAAGTTGGCTTCAAATGTAACAAATAAGATACATACAACTAACATGAACATGAAAATGAAAAGATTTTTAATACAAACCGCGTATGATCCGGACCAACAGCCTTATACATGTAGTCCGTATTTATCTTATTAATCTGTAAGAATTGATGAAGCTTCGACTTGGCGTTCTCCATCGTCCAGTTACCATGGAGACTGGCATTAACATCCAAGTCTTCAGCTTCTTCTACGTTCTTTTGCTGCTGCATGCGGTCCATATACGTGAAGTTCGAAGGCCTATCACCACCTTGGTTATGTCCTCCATATGCTTGGTACGCTTCTCCCATCATTTGGGGTCCCATACCCTCCTAGAATGGTTAAAGTCATAAATTCAAATTATAGGTCACCATTTCAACAAAATTCTTTTAGCCCTAGTTGTGTCTGTACTGCAGAATGTTCAGCTCATATGCCATAAATCGATAAGTATGAAAACTAACGAAATTTTGACAAGAACCTGCCACAATGCAAACAGCATATAAATATGGTAAAATTAAACATAATGGTAAAACATCAGTATTAAATGGTAATACTGATGTTTTACCATTTAATGATTCAGTAAGTCGTAATCCATTTTCTGTTAGTAATTCAGACCATGTTAAATAGTAAATTAACTCCAGGACTGACAGCAGCCTAACCAAGATTATGTTTAAACTTTTACAGGTTCTGGTGTGGTAAATGAGACGCAATAGAAGTATTATTGGATTGTTCCACTTTGCCCCACCAGCTATAGCCATAATAAGCCATATAGTGCCAAAGTATTATAAAAGACTGTGACCTCTGAGTTTGTTTCGGTTGTTTCTCAGAGTAGTCAGTTAGGAAACACGGAACTCATCTATACTCCATTTGTTTAGGTAATTAAATAAAGTTAGTTAACCAACTAAACGTAATACCAGTCTATTCAGTTGTTATGCTACGTTACAATTGTACTCTTGAATTTAGCAACATTATAATTTGTTAATAACATTGCTAAATTGAATCACACCCCGGACACTCCATACAACGCTCGCAAAATAATTACCTACTACCACTACATTGACAAATGACGTTTGTATACGTGTAAATGTGTGCGTGAAATCTAGTAGGGCTGGCAGGCAGTACTCGGCCTACTGGCCGAGTACTGCCTGCGGCCGTACGTATGCAACAATGGGGCGCCGCGCGCCGCGACACTAGGTACTCGCAGAAATCTAATTAATAACATTTCTATTGTACTCCTTTTCAAGTCGAAGAACGAATAGAACGTGAAAGAAAGAGACATAACTAAGACAATAAAGAGAGAGAGCAATAATTTAATAGTTGATATGTTAATATTACGGAAGTTTTAATTGTTCTAAAACGAAGAAAACTTGGAAAATAAACGAATAATAGAGAAAATTATGAAAATAAATTATCACAACACTGGCTTAACTTGTTTGTCTGTAATATACTAGCTTTTATTTTTTATGGGTTTAAAGGATATTTGAGTTGCTGTTCCTTACCTTCTTTCATGTTTCGGGAACCGAAAGAAACTCCTGTCTTTATCGTTCCTCGATGATGATAAGCATCCAAATAATGCACAATATCGTGATTAACACAAAATATAAAACTTTAAAAAAATTATGTATTCGTGTCAGCAGTAGGTAGGTACAGCGCTGCGGTTCTTGTGTATGCGAGCGCCATTGTTAAAGAGCAGGCGACGAACACATCGAAGTGCGGGGTGAGGTGCGGTAACTGATGTTAGTGCGGGGAAGGTAGTGGCCATTCTGTACGTAGTACTTTAAGTATTCTGTGATTGAATAGTACAACTGTAACGTAGCATGACAACTGAATAGACTGGTGTTATGTTTAGTTGGTTAACTAACAAGGGGACGGCACAACCTTGGGGAAACGGATTTTAATGAATTTTCGTGTAGTGGTAGTATACCATGTGGGTACTACCACTGTAAAATATTTCCGTCCAATGCCCAGTAGAAGCTGAGAAAAATGCATGTAAAGTTTACCTTGTACTTTATATTTATAGAAGTTATGTTGTATACCGTTTGAACGTAGCGAAGCAGGATAGTTTATTTTAAAAATCTGATCTATAAACTGAAAAATTGGCCCTATTTATCTAAATAAATGATAAAGATCATAAACATACATTTTCGAAATTTTTAGAGGAAAGTACGAAATACATGCGGACAGAGTCACGGGCAAAGTGCTAGTTATCTATAAGTAACAGAAACATTAAAAAACAAAACACCAACCTGAAATACAGATCTTTGTTGCTGCTGCCTCGGCTCCTGCTGCTGCATATCCCCATTCCTCGGCCCCTGATCCTCATCCTCAGCCTTGACAGCACTTCTCGTGTCTTCAGGCACTTCGGAGGCCGCAACCTGTCCAGTCCTCACCAGGTAGCTGACAAAGTCCTTGGAGGCATTCATCTGGGCCTCCTTCTTCGTCGTGGAGTTCCCCGCACCGACATAGGTGATGGTATCGACGCGAACTTCGCATAGAAACCGCTGTCTATGACGCGGCCCTGGAAAGTTTAGGTTAGATTTTATGGCAATGAAATGTACTTTTTGAAGGATAATTTCATGTTTTTTTGGACTTTGCTTTTGAAATATAGACGCAATTGAAAATATTGCATGGTATTTTTAGTTTATAGAGCCTGCTAGCGTCTGCAAGGGTGAAATGAAATCTAACTAAAGTACATAATAATTCATTCGAAGTATCGTGCGCAAATATTAATATTTATGAATGTTAAACTACCCAGGACATGCATAGTATGCTCAAGCCATCGTAGGCTGATGATGATCATAGTTTTCTATGGTAAAATGGCTAGAAATTTTCTGTACGTACCTGTGGCCCGGATATCATACACCGGCGTAAGTCCTTTCTTGGCACACCAAGAGTACAGGAATGATTTCCCATCCATTCTGGGTTCGTCCAGACGCACTTCTTTGATAAAGAAGACAGAATTTATAACCGCAAATCACAGAAGATCCCTTTGGTTCAATAATTACAGCCAAACGCGAAACGCCGCTTGCTCCACAGAGTACTTTTTGATATAGGCTTGCTCTTTTTGAGCTTTGATTGACAGAAATGATCGATAGTAACGTCAGTTTGACAGTCTCTTCAGGTGGGTTCCGAGTTGGGATGTAATCGATTTGAGCGTACCGAATTAGCGTGAGAGCGATAACGATGTCCTGTGAATTGTCATAGATTACGTCATGACATGCACCATCTTGCGATAACGCTGACCATAAGAAAGCTATAGGGCATCGGCATCGTGGTCACACATGATACAAAATACTAATATAACCATAATGTATATACAACGTGTAACGTTATATGCGCAGAACCTGAGACACCCCAACTGATTTTTAATTCAATTGACCTATTTCAGAGAAAAAAAAAATCATTAATAAACATTTTTTAAAGGTTTTATGTGCGGTTTAAGTTTTACTGGCAATTCTAATAATTTCTTGCGTCTGCGACGACGCTCTATCGAGGGAGGAGTCGTCACCGGGCCGCTGCGCCGCGCTGACATTATTATTTACTATCTACGCTCCTAAAAAACTTAGGTTATCTTTGAACAGTGATTTAAATGTTTCCATCACACTTTTCCAGGCTTGGACTGACAACATTAGGCAACCCACATTTTTAGACTAAATAGCTTTTTACCTACAGTAATTAAATTTGTCATGATAACGCGCCAACATTCTCACCATTTCACATTATTGAATGTTTGTGTACAAAAACGCCATAGTCCAAAATTCGCGCGCACGTGCCGCCTCGCCGGGGTAACGGGGTAAACAAATTACACCTGTGACGCATGTGCCTGCGCCGCTCAGACTGAAGTAAACACGGCCACTGTCACGTATTTCGCACGCCCCGCCCCCGTGCAGATCGTCATTTCTCTTTCTAACCCTTAGGTTAAGTTTAAGTTAAAAAAAGATAGATAGAATTATTGTTTACTTCAAATGGTCTTATTCACTTACTGTATTGCTGGGGCCAGACTATCGCGATAACGCGAAGATTTGCGCGATAAGTTGATGCTCATTGGCTGGACCTACGATGTCAGCCAATAAGAAACAACTTATCGCGATTTTCCCGTATAGTGTGGTCCCGGCATATGGAAGATTCGTATTTGCATTGAAATAAGAGCTATTATTACCCCGCGTATGAGAAAATTTAAATTGGTCGACAACAATTTGTCTTTGTTTACCTATTTTGGCGGGTTTGCGCATGTGATGGCTTGACCTATGACACGGCAACGTTATATTAAAAAGTGGTTCAATTGATTCTGCTCGTTATTCTGATCAAACTATTTTCAGGTTTTGCGCATTTAACGTTACACGTTGTGTATAGGATGAATTTTTCAAGTTGGCGTGGATGGCCAAATCCGAAAGTATGAGAACTAGCGAAAAGTACTCAAAGGAGCCGCGGGCTCGATTTTGATGAAAACTAAAACTGCATCGTTGGATTTTTGAAAAATCAATATTTCTAGCCAGGAATCGAACCTGTTAATTTAGAAAAAAAAAAACACACTGTATTATTACACCATTCGATAGTGTCGCTAATAAGGATCGAATTCTGGGAAGTAATGCTGTAATATCGTTTTGACATTGAGTAAGTACTATGAGCGCGTTCACGAGCGTTCCGATTCACAGCCCTCAGCTGTCATAATCGTAATATCTAAATTGGAACGCATGTGAGATGATGTGAGTGCTGTGAGCGATTACAGCTAATTCGGAATGCGGCCTTGGACGCATGGCATATGGCATGGCAGTTGTAGTGTATTATCTATGGTAGTTGTAGTGATGCACACGTTGAGTGAAGCAGAGTTACATGCTCTGTGGCAGTGCGAAATGCGATCAGCTCAAACCTACATAAATAAAAGTCACTTTTTCACTTGGTTTTTTTAACTGTAACATGCTTGTTTACTACGCAAGCGAAATGAGCGAATACTCGCTAAAAAAACTTTCATTGATGCTAGAGCTGCGCTTATTATTATTGATTACCGTGTGAACGATGTTTCGCTTGCTTAGGAGGGTAGATTTATGCTAATTAAAGAGCCAAAGCGTCTAAAAATTCACCGTTAGGGAGATGTGCATTAATTAAATTATAGCTGGTTTTAGCCACGGCAGTCACAATACCACTTGCATTTCGATACCTTAATCCGCAAACCAGCCAACTCCATTTTTGTCAAAAAAAATATTATGATGTCGTTTTTTAGTCAAAATAAAAACTAGAAAGTTTTAAGTGTCTCCTGTAAACTATAGCAAAATGGAGTTGGCTGGTTTGCGGATTAAGGTATCGATTTCACGAATACCTACATGCATTAGTGCGATGTTACTTTGTGGACATGAAAAAAAAATCATGTTCATTAAAGGTTCGCGAACATTATGTGGCGCATCGATAGGAACCAGGCGCCGGGCCCGCCCCGCCCCGTCAGTGTAAATACTTCATATAAAAAAATACATAACCGCTGCGGCCCGACATAATGTGCGCGAACCCTAAAAGTATCTCTACATGGCTTTGCGTAAGTGTAAATAGCTCTTATTTTTTGTAAACTAATATTATAATAAACATTATTTATCCATGTTAGCACAACAATTAAACAGGTAGAACACCCTGTAAAAATTTGGATGGTGATAAAACAATCTTCCTGTGTATAACTCGCCAGACCGAATTTTGTTTTAAATACACGGTCACAATTAAGGCGCTCCACACACTGCAACGCGCTCCGTCGCGGTGAGCAGATTTTTACGTACAAATTCAACTCCGCGCGCGTGGCGATTTTCTCCTTTATTTTTGAATGAAATTTTAAGTTCTTACGAACATAGTATTTTCGAACCCATACGTTTATGTTAAGGAGACTACTAGTGATTTAAATTTTCACATTCACGTCAGTTACTTTTATTGTATTCTGACGTAGTTTAAAAACAGGAGCTTTTTGATATCAATGTGTTATATTACAAAAACCAAAGTGAGTTGAAATAAAAGAACGCAATGAAAAGTTTATAAATCTTTTTTATTAAACACACATACATCACTCGTTCACATAATGATTACGTTACATTTGAACCATTTTAAACATCGGCTGTATTGCAAAAGGAACTAAATTATAAATAAAATAAATACTTTCATATTAATTATGAATTCGTGTAAAATAGTTCAAGTGTAGACGACTTAACGATTAAACTAATTAATAGTAACAAACTTCAATTATGCGTTGTTTCACAATCATGAAAAAGAAATGGTTTCAAAGGGATTTCTAGATTTTTTTTATATTGACTCGTAAATCAATGTTCAATTTTGAACACACTTCATCTTCATTTTCCTGCCCATATCCCAATTTATTTGGGGTCAGCGCAACATGTCTTTTTCACAGAAAGGCGAAAGTTTGTGAGTGTGTTTGTATGTTTGTTACTTCTTCACGCAAAAACTGCTGGACCAATTTTGGTAAAATTTGGTATGGAGGTAGCTGACACCCTGGATTAACACATGGGATACTTTTTATCCCGATATTCCCACGGGATCGACACTTATGCGGGTGAAACCGCGGGGCGCAGCTAGCACTTCTATAAAGGCAGCCCATTGCTTATTTTAGTTCGGCTTGTAATGTTATTGTCATTTGGTACATATTTCCCGTTCCCAGTGTGTTCAAAATCGACACTTATGTACTTTTCCTATTCATAAGTTGAGTTCGGCATTTTTGTTTGTGATGGAAGCAATTCTTGTCAATGCATACAAAGTTAAATCAGAAAGCTTAGATGAATACGGATAAAAACTAAAGTATGTTACGTTTTACGAAAAAATAAGGATCAAATCGATAAGCAATCCGAACATGTCCCAACACTAATCGATGTACCATCGTGGCCTTTCCCGCTTGATCACTTAAAAAAATTTTCGGCTAAATCCTGCGGCGGCGTCAAGCCACGCCCCCTTAAAGTTTTCGTCTATTAGGAAAGCGATTAATTAACGCATTTAGTTGCAACCTGCACTGCGCAATTTAGTGACGCATCATTTTGTGAATTTTACGGACGAACTATTTGACCTTGGCGCGCTTACTAAAGAGCGCTTCTATTATTTGAGTGCAAGCAAAAATTAACTTAGTGGTGGTCAGGCGGGAGTGTTAGCGATAGTACCTGTCCATTACAAAAAATAAATGGGAAAAATCGATAATCGATCCGACATGTCCCAACACTAATCGTTATGATGGCGCAATACTTTCAAAGTTTTCTTCCATACAATGGGTTTGTAACATAAAATTAATGCAAGGAATCATAGCTTTATCTTATGAAATAATAGAAAACGTAAAATATAATGTGGATAACCAGTTCCTTATGTAGTGAGCAAGAAATAAAAATATGTATGCTTTATAATATTAATAATAAAATAGTGACTATACATATGTATAATGTTTATGTACTTACTTAATGTGTATGTAACGACTATTAATTCTAAATGTTGGACTGCATTTGAAAATATACCATTTAATCTGTGGTTACACTATTAAAAATAAACATAACTAACCATTGATACCAAAAATACTTTTCTGAAATAAAGTTTTTTTTGTTGTTAAGTTCTTATTTATGAATGTTATTAAAATTAAGGTAAATACATATGAAAATGCAGTCAAACTTCACGATTTTTACTAAAATAAGATTATATACGGGGCTATGACTATTTACCCTTTATAATTAAGCCAGTGACCACAAACAACAAAAGAGAAAAAAAAAGTTGTCATGAGATTTCGTTTTTATTAACGCAAATTAATTAAACAAAAATGTATCTTAACTTGATAAACATAAGGTTGATAATTGCAAATATCGTATAGCGTCTTTAGGTTGACGTTAACTTAGTAAAATCATTTGGTAATGCTTCAAATGGGTGATGTAAGCAGGCGGGATAGGTTATGTTGCTACTCTTTTTCGCACGTAGAGATTATATAGCGTCATCTCTTACTGTCGTACCGAAGATTTTGGAATAATTGACCTGATTTGTTTGGCGTAGAATAGCGGTGCAGAAAACTTATTTTAGGATTTGGAAACATTATTCTAAATCACATACGCCTTGCTTAATTTGAAAGAGATTTCGAGTAACGTTTAGCCTTTTTTTATTAAAAAAATAAGTATTTCGTTTTTAAAGAAAGATAGTTTTTAGAGGTTTCGAGTTACATTTTGTCTGTTTTTGGTTTTCAAAAAATAGGAAATTAATTTTTAAATACGATTTCTAAATTATCTTTATGGATGCCTAGACCAATCTAACACATAATATAGGTAACAATATAAATACATCAAGGACAATATTTATTTTGGAGTTAGAATATTATTAAAAATTAGTCTTTTATATCTCATACATCTCAGAATATTTGAAAACTAATTATTGTAACACAATCATATTGCTTTTCTGCCATAATTCCTTTTTTTTTAATAAATCAGCTCAGGAAGATTATTTACGAAGACACTTAGAAGTCAGATGTTTAGTCTCTTTTCAACGCATAGCTGTCATATAGCACTGTCTCACTCTCTCACAGTATCATCGCAAAAAAATACAACCTGTATAAAAACCACAGACATTCCTAGAAACCCGAAATAAAAATAAAAAAAGAATTGAACAAATAATCTGAAAGAACTGTTTTAAAAAAGGAATGTCTTTTGAACCACCAACTGTTTATTCTGAGAACTAATTTCAGGGGGCCTACCACCACCTCATATAGCAGAACTATTTTAATCTTACTTCAGTGTGAGAATGAGATGGAGCTATACGGACAATATAGAACCATCTCTCTCACACAGGTGGTAGGCCCCCAGGGTTATTCTGAGTTCTTCAGATCTTCTCAATACAGCCTTTTCCTGGTCTGTTCCTGTCGTTTTTGATAGTACATGATGCCTAGGACCACTAGGACGATGATGACGATGGCTATTGCCATCATGTAGAGGAACGTCTTGACCCCTGACATGGCGGGCTTGGAGTCATCGATCCTCTCGCGAGGCGCCTCGAATGATGCCGCTGATGGGATGATTTGGGAACGGTCTTCGTCTTTGTTTTGCTGGAAATATACAAACAGAAGGTTAAAATATTTTCTTTTATACTACACTGTTACAGCATTCTGATTGAATTTTCTTTAAATGGGTAGGTATGTATTTATTTAATTCACATTATTAGACCTAATGGCCCGGCTACACGCTCAGTCTTGCCTGCGAGCATGCCTGTACAAACCTGTTTGCGCAGGTAAGCGCGCGCGTGTGGACGACGAGACGGTAGCTCGCGCAGGTCTGAAAGCGCGGCTTGTGCGATCGTCGACATGCTGAAGATTTGGACTGCGCAAACTTGAGTTGCACGGTTTTACTTGAACGTGTGGCCGGTTATTCAAGCCGCGCAACAGTCCGACGTAATAATTATTTTCGGTACACGTCGCCGTCGTAAAAATGAGTGATGTAAGAAATTATTCTAAAGAATTTTTAACCCAGTTCATAGACCTGTACAAATCGTTGCCGGCTTTATGGCAAATTAAAAGCAAAGAATATTCCGACAGGAACAAAAAAAATTAAGCATATCATTTAATCTTAATTCTTTATCAGTAAACAATAAAATAATGCTCCTAATAAAAAACCCTCTTCCGTTGGCAACATGGTGCGTTGACGAGCACACAAAACACAACAACGGACTGCACAGTTAGTTTGCACGAGCTTACCTGCACCGTATGGCCACTACACGGTGTTGCGTCTTTTTGCACAGTCATGAATGCACAAACCGGACTGCGCAGGCAAGACTGAGCGTGTAGCCGGGCCATAAGTGACATTGATTGGATCGGTATTTGGATTACTTATTGTTCTTTCCTTTTTTTTTCTTTTTTATTGCTGAATGGTCCTGCTCTTTATCTCGACCACGCCTAATGGAAAGCGATGGATGAGGTATATGATGTATAAGATGGATGAAAGAGATGTAACTGACTGAATATTTTGGAAACAACCTAATTTGGTGACTTAAATTTCTTGAATCTGTTCCTCTTTCATTCAAGAAAAAAACAGCAATATTTTAAATTAAGTTTAGTCATTGTCATACAGTCTCAGGACCACTACTCTTTCTCAGTTCAGCAGAGCTAAAGCTCTGGCCACTGCACCGAGGCGAATATTGCGCGGGACGCGTTGATTATAATAATAATGATTTATTTTCTCCCACAAAGTACAATTACAGTATAGAGGTATCACGAAAATTGGAAGTACTAGGACTTGTGGGAGTCAGGAATCCAAACTAGGATACCCTGTGCTATGGACTCCTGGCCCCCCTCGCCGAGATCATCACAAAAAGTTGTAGCACGTAAGACTATTTTAGACTATGTAGGACTATTGCAGAAAAAAAAAAACAAGAAAAGGTACTAATAAAATAAAATTGTTGATTGTTTCTATGCTTAGAAAGGCATGCGACTCGCAAGAGTTTAAACACCTCAAAACGAGTTAGTTTCAGCAATAGGCGCGAGATTCATTTCAGTTTGGCCAGAGCTAAACTAAAAATAAAGAGTTAAGAAGTAAGATAACTTACAGCTTCCAGCAGATCAAGCTCGAACATCTTGATAGCGATGATGTCGTGGTTGTCGCTCAGGTCGCCGGTGGTCGCCGACGCGCCGAAGTAGTAACCCGTCGGTAGCAGCACATTCTGTACTTTGAAGCATTCCTTCCAGGCGTTCTTGCCTTCTAGATCTGTAGATACTGCGGTCGGGAGATTGCGTTTTAAAAATCTATGTTATCAATATTAATAGTATAACGAGGAAAAGTTGTTTGTTTGTAAGTCAATATCTGGAATAACTGATCACATTACTCAAAGTCAAAGCATTTAATAGGCACATAAACAGTACTTTTGAACGTCAAAATCGTACTTCCTACTATACTACTAATTCCTACTTTCCTACTAGTATTATAAATGTGAAAGTTTGTGAGGATGTTTGTTACTCTTTCACGCAAAAACTACTGAATGGATTTTGATGAAACTTCAGTATAATAGCTTATACGTCAGAATAACATATAGAATACTTTTTATCCCGATATTCCCACGGGATCGACATTTACGTGGGTGAAACCGCGAGGCGCAGCTAGTTTACAATAAAATAGAATTGATTCTAGACTCCCCTTCCAAAGCTACATTACTTATTCCTAAGTAACACAGGATACTTTTTATGCCACAAAATGCATTTTTCTCGTGGGAATATCATTGCGGATGAAACTAAAAGGTGAAGGAGGTCTAAGACCCGCGATCCTTCATGGGTTTATACAGATTAAAAAGTGATGCACAGCAAGTATGCGACTCGGAAGAATCGGTATATTTTTTATATTCATCTACATAAATGTTACATTAGTTAACAGTAAACATTTGATATCAAAACATCAGTTTGCCTTTCCTATTCCATTATACTGTTTGTATTGTGTCAAGAATATTTTTGTCAACAAGAGCTCGAGAAAACGTTTGAGAATTTTAGGTAGGTTTTCAATTTTCTGAATCAAAATCAATCAACTCAACCTATGGCAGTCCACTGCTGGAGATAGGCCTCTCCCTTCCCGCGCCACAACACACAGTTCTCCGCCTTCAGCATCTAGTCTGTCCCAGCCACCTTCTTAAGGTCGTAGGTCCATCTATCTGGGGAGCGTCCCACGCTACGGTCGCCAATACGCGTATTATCCATACTAATATTATAAATTCGAAAGTAACTCTGTCTGTCTGTATGTTACCTTTTCACGCCTAAACCAGTGAACGGAATTAGATGAAATTTGGTATAGAGATAGTTTGACTCCCGGGAAAGGACATAGCATAGTTTTTATCCCGATATTCCCACAAGATCGATACTTACGCGGCTGAAACCGCGGGGCGCAGCTAGTTCTGAATATTTGCTTTAATTTCAGGAACAAAAACCAACATACCGGTCAAAGTGTCGTCCATATACGTAATAGATACGTGCGTATCATGGTTATAGTTGCGGAACTTGCCCTCGCAGCCGGCGAGCTGCGTGTGAGTCCCATCCCTGTCGTGGTCATAGTGCAGCGACCCGTTGTTTATCATCGCTGATATGTACGGGTGCTGGTGCTGTAATCAAATAATAGGTCATGGCTTAGAAATACTGTTTCGATGGAGTAGTGGCCGCGAGCGCGTCTGCTCAGCGTAGAGTAATATGGGTTCGATCCCCGGGTCTGGCAAAGCGTAAATAGATTATCCGATTTTTGAGTAGCAGCCCAGAGTGCCAGCCCTGGCTAAAAGAATGAAATGATAAAGAAATGCTTGGCTGGATTTGTGCCTGATTAAAGGCAATAGGGTGGCCGAACAGAAATTATATTTATTAGAAGGTTATTTAGAAAGAATTCGTCTGTTTAATTTTTTTCTCTGTTAACAACTACACATTGTGAAATGCAATAAATGATCGAGTATTGTAAGGAAGTAAACATAGAGTGGACATAACTGGAGAAAATTCAATGTGGGCATCCAGTAGGCGCGTAAACACGTTGTACAATTCTTGGCTAACAAAATCTAGATTGCCATCGACACGCTAGAAGTAAGCGCCGTACACTTTAAATTCAGGTATAGTGTTATACCTCTTAGAATGAATGAAAATTAAATATGGTTTTAGAATTAAAAGCCACACTTATTGAATGGTGACATAGTGTGAGCCCAATCGGTAGATCTGTGAACACGAAATTATTTTATAAGACCTTACTATACATTTTATAAAAAAACCACACTTATAAATAATTTGATAGTGTTTAAATGTGCACAAAATGAAGAAAAATTAAGCCATTCATTTATTTACGTATCACACTAATCACACTAATATTATAAAGGCGAAAGTTTGTGAGTGTGTGTGTGTATATGTTTGTTACTCCTTCACGCTCAAACGGCTGGACCAATTATGATAAAATTTTGTTTGGAGGTAGCTGACACACTGGATTAACATATAGGCTACTTGTTATCCCGATATTCTCACGGGATCGAAAGTTATGCGGGTGAAACCGCGGGGCGCAGCTAGTTAATTATAATACTCACATTATGAGCACCATTATGGTTACTGTAGGTATCAACAATGATTCCCAGGCCGTGGAAGTAGTCCTTGCTGCCGAACACCGGGCCAGTCTGCATGCGGTCGCGCACGTACCATATCGCGAACCCATCGCCGAACAGGTCCTTGCCGCGACCGTGCACTTTGAACTGGACCTGGAGCTCCCAGTTGCGGGTCACACATGGCTGGAATGAAGAGAACGTTGGGTTAAGAACCTGGGATACTTGTAAAAAGAAACAAGTTTTTAAAAAATGGTGCATTTGTAAATACAGGATGCAATTAAATTCATGGGCATCCTTTTAAGAGGTCATTGTACTCATCATTATGAACAACTCTTACTATGGGACCAAACCTGAATTTGAGAAAAAAAAATCAGCCGTTCCATACATTTTGACGAGTTATGCGAACATAAATGTAGGAAGCAGCTGATTTTTTTCGCGACTTCAGGTGTGGTCCCATAGTAAAAGTTGTTCATAATGATGAGTACAATGACCCCTTAACCGGTTGAATGCCGTAATTACAGACACAATTAAAAAGCCATTGTGTCTCGTGTAGATCTACGTTCCGGCATACGAAGGGTTAAAGGATGCCCATGAATTCAATTTCACCCTGTATAGCTTGTTTTTAAACAGTGGAGTTGGTCATGAAAATTAAACAAATTTTTCACACGGTTTCTAGAACGCAAATCGACACAAAAATTGGGTAACAAATTGTGAAACGCATGTTTGCAAGTGCTGTGATTGCTTGAATCAATTATTATCAACAATCAATCAGATCTTGACTTGAGTTTAATTTTGATTCGTTGATGTTCGTTTTAGAAATCGGGTGTGATTAACATACTACATCATTAAGACTTTAATACCATCCATCGATTAAAACTATAATATAAATATCATGTCTATTAAAACGACTAGTGTATGCACTGGGCATCGTAGAATGCAGTAAGTACCGTGTCAACCTATCCATTCTGTGAAAAATCACCACGTTACTTCAAGCTCATTTTTCCTAAGTTTTTACACGACTACGGCGAAGCAAAAAGGAGGGTTAGATTTTGACCAGTATGTATGTATGTTCATCTGTTCCCTCATCACTTCTAAACTGCTTTATATAATTGGACAAATGAGGTATCGTTGGAAGCGTCTTGATCGACCGCTGGTTATAGGCTATGTGACGTCACATTAAATTGAATATGGCGCCCTCTAGCAGACATAAAGTCATGATCTAAAAATTTTTTTTTTAATTAAGCCTTGTGCGGTATCAAATGAAAGGGCTTAATTAGCACATTTCAAAAATATAAATATTATTGAAATAAGCCCCAAAACAATTAAATAAAAAATAGTTTAAAAACTAAAACCCGACTACTGAAAAGGATGAAACAAGAAAGTACCTTCCCGTGGTTGCATGCTACCATAGCTTATAATATGTTAGTATAGAGGGAACGATACCTTACTTCAAGTAAGTTCCACCTGATGCTAGATTCACACTATTCATCCACTTCAAGCTCACTTCACCTGACTTTTCACAATGAGATGTTTACAGAATAGACCAGCTGGTCTCATGTCCCTACATACATGCAAGGCATTAACTTTGATAGGTACAAGGTTTGTATGGCATGGATATGAGCTTTGCCAGAGAGAATGGTTGAAATTCGAAGTACCTAGCTACCTACCTACCTACCTAAAAGTTACCATACAATTGAAATAAGCATGCTCTCTTTGGCAGTTAAAACTTCCGAAAATAATATCCGACAAGCTTGACAGACATAACATTACAACAAAGTGACTCACATTTTAACAGACACGCGTCAAAACATTGTAATTATCTATTGTTGTTTAACATAATCTGACTACTGTTATGGGGATCTCGTTAGGAACTAAATGTAAATAAACAAACAATGTTTAACACGAGTGGTGTTTTGGCGATCGAACTGTATGTTGTTGCCAAATGAATGTTCGTGTGAAATTATGATTTTCTCACTGGTATCGACTAGCTTACATTATTACGAGAATCTGTTCACGCCGTGTTAAAAGTATTATGCATTTATAAATGCTAAATGGCTAACATTTTTAACATACATAACATACACATAATCAGCCTATAATGTTCCCACTGCTGGGACGCAGGCCTCCTCTCCGTAAGAGGAAATGGGCCGTAATCTACCACGCGGGCCCAGTGCGGATTGGTAGATGTCACGTCTTCGAATTTTTGGTTCTAGGACATGCCGGTTTCCTCACGATATATTACTTCACCGTTTTGAGAGCAGTGGTGATGAAATAATTTACACAAAGTAAAGCGGCTGTCTAGGTTCGAATCTACGACCTTCACTTGTATGCCGCGGCTGATATCACTGGGTTACCATCTGCTTACCACCCAGGGTACACCGGAAATAATATTGAAGTTCTTATCGCCACTCGTGGAGACAATTTGAACGGACCTTACCCCTATTACCATCAATTTTAAACTTTTAAAAGTTCAGAACGATAATTAATGAATTGCACCGATCCCAGCGTGGTTAAACCAGACTCGATTAATCGAATGAATCCCTACATTCGCACTAGCTCCTGTAGCCTCATGTTCATGGTAGGCGACCGGGAGCGCGGTAATGGTAGGGAAGACGTGCCTGTAGGAAAGGGAAGGATTTGAGAGCCGTACCGGATATGCATCCTACAGTAAGCATTGGACTAGTGGAGAGATGGGTAATTATTATCAATGCATGGGCATTTTTTAAAGACCTCGCCGCCAGGTTGGTTCAGGACGAGCTTCATCGGCTCACCGAAAACAGACTCATCTTCTGGCGGGGTTTTACCACATCTACTGCTTTCTCGGTTCTTTTAAAAGTTCAGAACCACAGATATAGATATACCTAGATAACGCAAGTATCACGAACTGTATGAAAACTAAGCGTGCCACTTTTTGACTACCTACTATGACGTCACAAGCTCGCGCTCTCTCGCTCACGCTCACCCAGCCAGCAGTACGCAGGACTGAGCGCGAAAGTGGCGGCTTGTGATTTTCGATCGTAAACTGGTGCGATTTTTGGCACGCGAAGTAGGTGCTCTTGCGTTATCTAGGTGTATCTATATCTGTGTTCAGAACGATAATCAATTTTATTGATTTCGGTAGCTATTAAATAAGTACATATATTTTTAAATTAAAATGATTGACATTTGTCAATAAAAATCTAGCGAACCGGCGGTATAGGGAAAAGTGGACAGACCTCAAAAGAGAGGAACCTAACAATACGAGCTGCGCTCAAGGGTATGTTCCTACATCAAGCCCTTGACCCAAGTGCCTACCGAGAGCCTTTTCAAGATCACTTGAACAGGCCATCAGGTCGAGGCTTCTGGCTACTAGAAAATTGACCTTAGCGTTAATTATGATATTAAGCAATCAAGGCTTAATGAAGTACGGTTTTGATTAGATATTCTGGCATGTACAGACGCCAGCACATCAAGCTACTAGAATCTGTCAAACTTTAATAGATTTTCCAAATTTCTTTAATAAGGTTCAAAGTTGATTGGGAAAATTTGACAGTTTATTAATATGCGGAAAAAACTGCGCTATTATTATTTATTTTTTGTTATTATTTTGTTTAGCCAAATAACAATATTCATTTCGACGCCGGATGAAGATCTACGATTTCCCGATACGATAACAGAACTGGCCGAATTTAAAATACGAACTGGTTGTGATTATAGTTCCTTGTTGTTAAGGAATGACCTTAACAATATTAATAAAAACTTATCCATTCAGCACCACAGTACTCAATCTGCCTAGCCTTTTCCCACCTATGTTGGGGCTTGCTTCCAGTCTTCCGTCAATCGGGATGCAGTTGAATACCAGTATTTTACATGGAGCGACTGCCTATCTGACCTCCGCAAACCCGCGACCCCCGCGATTACCCGTAACGACTGTCCAAGTCTACGAACGACAGCCGGGACCGCGATCAACGAATGAATGCCTGGACCAACGGCTTAACGTGCTTTCCGAGGTACGAAGGGGTCTCGCTCTACGTGTATTGGAATTGGATGGTCATGCATCCACAAACCAACCGCGGCAAACGTAGCTTAACCTAATCGATCGACCTTGTGCGGCTGATATCATTTAGCTACGAGCTCCTCCATTAGGGAGTACTATGCTTCAGATAACAAAGCGTATTTTTGACTAAAAACCAAATTAATATCAATGTCTATTCAAATCCCGTCTTTGTTTAAGTTTGTTTACAAACTAAATACTACAAGTAATGTGAAGTAATCACAGACAGTAATTGAATGCAAATACTGGTGGCTGGGGTAAAGTTCAGCCAAAATGATAAACATTACGCATGCCAGTCAGTTTCTATGAACAATCAAGGTTTTGTTTTATTATGTGAGAATTCCAAACATAATAAACCCATAGAATAATAGCTATTAAATTTTTAGCTCGCGTCGTTCGTCGAGCCAGGGCAGCCCGCGAAATGCAAATTTTCTTACGTTTTTTGCAATTTGCAGGTCAGTGTCAGGTTGTATGTTGAACAAAATATGAATCGCGACCGTAACAAGTATGTATTTACAGAATTATAATCATTAAAATCATCAATGCAACCCTCTATAAAGTTCATAACCCTATTGAATGACTATCAATTAATTATTTCATGAAATATCAATTTGAATTTCGCGGGCTATCCTGCACGCGTAGCATGGCCACCACGGAAACGGTTTTTGTCGACGGAAAAATAGACAAAATGACTGATAATAGACAAATGGTAGATTTCTTTAGAAACAGATTTCATTACAAATCTGTCTAAAATGTAATTTTGTCTATTCTTCCATCGACAAAACTCGTTTCTATGGTGATCAGACTACGCGTGCGCTGGCGCTTAGGGTCAATCCCCACTGAAAGAGCAGCGGCCGTAAGAGCAAGTGACTTTCCTCTTTTGACTAGTCGCTAGAAGGCTCGCGCAGCCTCGCGGCGCCGCGCTGCCCTCCTTTGCCTTCAAATGACTATGGATAATGGCCGCTGCTCTTTCAGTGGGAATTGACCCTTAAGTTCTGAGTTGAGCTACATGGTTACTGACAAATGCGTGGACTGACTGGACAGGTCTACTCAAATCTGTGTGGTTCTTTCCTCAAAAGGCTATCTCAGACACTAATCTGCATGGTCCTCATATGACCTGACCGAGTTTATGTCTGGACTTAAAAGACAAGGAGACCTTTGCGTTTGTTTCGCTGTTTCATCTCAAAACTACCTTTTGGAAGGGGCGACTAGAATCAATTCTATTTTAAGGTAATTTTTGACGTTCAAAAGTGCCTTTTATGTGCCTATTTGAAATAAATGCTATGACTTTGATCTCAGAGTAGTCAGACAGGATACACTATAAGAACACAATTTATTAAGTATCTCGCAACCGGCGTGCGCGTTGTACCAGATGTATGAACGCTAAACGAGGCAAAAGGAGATTTGAAGGATCGTAGCAGGTGGCGTTTTGTAGTTCCTGCTTACCCTCACGGGTTTATGACCTAATCTGCATTTGCGATTTATTTGCCAAAAATGTAAACAAATATAAGTTTATGGAAAAAATAACCTTAAATCCTACAAAATAAAGATCAGTTTACGCTACAACTTCAAACATTTTTTTTATAACTTTTTCAATATTGCTAGTCACTCTTAAATCAATTTAATTACCATTAAAGTTGATATTTGTTTACTTTATGTATAAGTGTTTTTTTTACAACCTATTCATAGAAAAAAAAAATTTGGTTTGAAGTTATTTTCCCTGCAGAGCCTAAAATAAAAATCCCTACTTGGCATAGCATTTATCTTGAAATTTTATTCAAAATAAGAGATAACTTGAATATTGGCATTACCTCTAGATATTTTGTTCCAAATATCAAAACAATCGTATACGTATCTATTACATAACCAATTAACATGACCCTGTATAGTCACTAATCAGTAGGCTTATAATTACAAAAAACGAATTTAACGTCAAACCGTACTACAACAAAAGTGAATGAAGCATGAAAATTTTATATGACATTGCTATTAAAATTAGACTCGCCTATTATGGAAATTTCAACTTTATGCCTCCCACATAAGATACAATTTTGCACTCTTTGTCTTTGTCATAGGGTACAGTTTTGCGTACCATTGTGTGTAGTGTAATTGTGACCTTGTTCTGGTTGGTTACTCCCATTGCTAAATTAAACAGTTTACCCGAAGGTTACTTTTTCCTTATGTAAGAACTATAATCAGGTTTACATGCATTTAGATTTGATAATGAAAAAAGTTATGACAATACTTTTTTTAACATTTTGGTTGTATTATGATACAATGAAAATTATACAATGCTATGGTGCCATTCTGTTGTTCACAAACTTAAACTAAATTTAAGTTCAGTGCATCTTTTTCTTAAAGGACAGAAGATAAAGGGGTTTGAAGGTTTTGGCCCTAAAATCAGCCGCCATTTTGATTTTTTTTCAGAATCGCGGTGCACAACAAAAGTTATATATTTAGATAGAGGACACTTATACAAACAAAAATCTAATATAACATAATATCCTAATGCGTCAGGTTTCGGAGTTATTCACCAAAATATAAGTCGAAAACAACAAGGATTTTTTTGTTTTTTTTTCCCTCTAGGTGAGCATATTGAACTATTTAGGTAATAGAAACGTTATGAAACCTTTATGGAGAAGAAACAAATGAAGAATAGACATTTTTTAAATAAATAATTAAACACCGCAATTTACAGTTCGTTTTTTAATCCAGAGACTAATCTGACAAGTGTAATGTCAAACTTTTCTATTACCTAAATAGTTCAATATGCTTACCTAGAGGGAAAAAAAACAAAAAAATCCTTGTTGTTTTCGACTTATATTTTGGTGAATAACTCCGAAACCTGACGCTTTAGGATATTATGTTATATTACATTTTTGTTTGTATAAGTGTCCTCTATCTAAATATATAACTTTTGTTGTGCGCCGCGGTTCTGAAAAAAAATCAAAATGGCGGCCGACCTTAGGGCCACCCTCCATACAAAAATCTTCTAACCCCTTTAGTCCTGTCAAATTAATCAGCGCCTGAAGTAAATTTACTTAATTTTAGTAGACAAGTTTTTAATCACGTCAAAACTTGTATGGAGTAGTGTCAGGCACTGATCAATTTGACAGGACTAAACTAAAATTTATCTTCTGTTCTTTTCTTAATGAAATATAAAGAAAAAGATGCACTGCACTTAAATTTAGTTTAGTTTGTGTACAAGGGAATCGGCACCAATGTACAGACGCCAGCACATCAACCTACTCCAATCTGTCAAATTTCTTTAATAGATTTTCAACTTTATTACTAAAGCATAAGGTTCAAAGTTGATTGAGAAAATTTGACGGTTTCGGGTAGCTTGATGTGCTGGCGTCTAGCGTCTGTACCTATACTTAATTGGATTTGTGAATTCTTTTTGCCTTGTTGTAATTGTTAACAATAGAACTTTAAATAGCATCTAAAGTCAATCCCCACTGAAAGAGTAGCTGCGCGCTGCGGCCGTAAGAGCAAGTGACTTTCCTCTTTTGACTAGTCGCTAGAAGGCTCGCGCAGCCTCGCGGCACCGCGCTTCCCATCTTTTGCCTTCAAATGACTATGGATAATGGTCGCTGCTCTGCCCTTAGATATCAAATTGCATTTACTGACTGCCTTGTTGGGCTAGTGTTCGCAAGCGCTACTGCACCAGCACCCTAATTGCGTAACACACTAATTCACACTATCAATCGGAATCAGAATCATTTTGAAGCAAATTGCTAATCCATTGCTTCATAAGGTCGAAAAATTTGTCTGCTCAACACGTAAATAATGCGATGAATGTTGTTGAACTGTCAAAATGAAACCGATTCCGATTGATAATGTGTTACGCAATTGCCCCGCTGGGTTCGATTCCCGGGTCGGGTAAAGTGTTATTGGGTTTTTCCATGTGGAATATCTCTTTGGAATGATCTGCCAGGTTGATGGCAATAGGCTCGCCCCCTATTACATGGGACTTAAACATAACTGGCGATATGTGGGTGTACCTACTATTAGGTTCACCTCTGCCCAGTGGGGTGCATTGGTTTTCAGAATAGGTAGGCACTAGACCTGGTCTAGTCTAGGCAAACGCGTTCACTAATCAGATAAAAAAGTAAGGGCAAAAGTGTAGTTATTTGAGTAGGCATGCCTACTTAAGGGTGATAAATTGCGAAGGTCGAACGTCATGGAATTACGCGTGAGACGTACGTATTTTTAATTTTGTCGTATTAACTTGAACGAGTAAAGACCAATGACAATGTGCGAATAGTACGGGAGCCGAGTAGGCCGTCTGGCGACTGCCTACTGCCGCGCGTGTTTATATGAAGATTTTGTTTTTTGTTAGGTATGATAATTTAGTGAGTTTCTTAATTGTGGGGCACACACACTAAAATGTAATTGATAGGCTTATCTTGATATATCGAGGTAGGCACTGCTTATATGCCTATATGCAATGCACGCCACTGCCTCTGCCTAACCCTTCAAGGAATACAGCCGTGATGTTATGTTACAAATTGCATTTAGTTTCAACTTCCATGAATGACGTCACATCCTTTGTTTTCTTATCAATTCACTTGAATAGTGTTAGATATTGAAAAGAAGTATCACAGTAGGTTAACAACCCAGTAACACAAATGACTTTGTAATCAATGAACAAACAATACACATTAGCGTTTGGAAGGCTTTTAGAAGTACACTTGGGAGCAAATAAATCGAGCCACTTGCTTTTTTTTGCACGTATAATGGTTAATATTTTTGGTATTATGGAACGTATCAAATCGAAACATATATCGCCTAAGAGCTTATTTAATAATCTTTACAATGAGGGTAAATTTTTGAATGATAACCTTATTTAGTGATAAATTATTGGCTCTGAAAGAAAAACGGTAATTTTGATAGAAAATTGTAGGATTAAAACAGTCCAGAAAATCTATCGAAATCAGGGCAAGGGGGGGTAATACAAGATATTAAGAATAAGTTTATACCATAATTTTGTTTTTAATTGTTTTTTTCTGGACTGACAATTTTCTATCAAAATTACCGTTTTTCTTTCAGAGCCAATAATTTATCATTAAATAAGGTTATCATTCAATAATTTACCCTCATTGTAAAGATTATTAAATAGGCTCTTAGGCGATATATGTTTCGATTTGATACGTTCCATAATACCAAAAATAATAACCATTATACGTGAAAAAAGGAAGTGGCTCGATTTATTTGCTCCCAAGTGTAGTTCTACAGACAGAAGTGTTGTTGTCTCTGTTTGCTTTATGGATTATGCCTAAACTCGAGAGGGTCGTGGCTAAATGATAACAGCCGACGTCGATCGAAGGTTAAGCTACTATTGCCGCGGTCGGTTCATGGATAGGTGACCATCCATTACATCGTCGCTCGCATGACTAACTGTCCTATCTCATTTTTTAGCCGATTTGGGCTGGGACGACTACATTCCTCTTTCCGAGATTCTTTACATTTTGTTGCCTTTTAAAATGGTTATATTTTGAGATCCAAATAACATAAAGGTACGACGCGACGGTTAGTGAAAAGTGTAAAGAATCACTAATAGAAGAGCATAGTCGCCCGGACTCAGATCAGCCAAAAAATGTGAAAAATGAGATAGGACAGTTAGTGATGCGAGAGACGACATATCGAGACCCCTCTGTGCGAGCGACGACATATCGGAGACACCTCCGTGCTTCGGAAAGCACGTTAAGCTGTCGGTCCGGATTGTCATACATAGATTTTTGACAGTTGTTACGGGTAGTCAGAAGCCTAAAAGTCTAACAACCTGTCCAACTAAGGGGTATTGTGTTAGTTGTGTTACCTCGGGACTGGGTTGTGATGGTCAGATAGGCTGAAGGTTAGGAAGGCTAGTTAGATAGACTGGAAGCTGACCCCAACATAGTTGGAAAAGGCTAGGCAGATTGATGTGCTGAACCAGTTTGTTTGAATATTGGTATGATAGCTTGAATCCTGATGAAGAATATAGACATATTTTAAAACTAGCAGCGCCCGGCGGTTTCAGCCGCATAAGTTTCGATCCCGTGGAAATATTGGGATAAAAACGATCCTATGTCCTTTCCAGGGACTCAAACTATCTCTACACCAAATTTCAGCAAAATTGGTCCAGCTGTTTGAGCGTGAAGAAGTAACAAACATATAAACACACACACACACACTCACAAACTTTCACCTTTATAATATTAGTGTGATATATATATGTGATAGTGTGATTAGTATGGATTTGTTAGCCCAATTCTTGAACAAAGTTTGAAAGAATTTTAAGCAAAACCAAAGTACCTAATAGCTTGCACGGACGATGCGATTCGACGGGGTGGGTCGAGAACAAGAAATTTCATGTGGAAGCTAGTACTGTACAAAGTTAAAAAAAAATTAAATCTACTTCAAAAAGAAATTAACTCAAAATTATGAAATAACTTTAACTTCGGAAGTCGGTGTCTTGGGATCTGTTTTTAGTTTTAGTTTTTTGCCACCGGCTTCCGAAATTCAAGCTATTTCATAATTTTGAGTTAATTTCTTTTTGAAGTTGGTTTAATTTTTTTTTAACTATTTGTTTGGATGCCCTAATAGTTTGTCATATGTGAATATATTGCAGTTCCAATAATATTACATACATACGTGTCGAATTGATAACCTCCTTTTTTTTTAAGTTGGTAAAAACACCTAAGGCATAAAATGGAAAATTATTCAGATCTATACAGCCAAAGGTATGGGCAAAGTGCTAGTTACATTGTTATACTTAAAGAGGTCTATGACATACTACATAACAGTATTCATAGACAGAGTAAAGAGGTTTTTGTCCTTAGCCAAAGACAATAGACACTTGCATAAAGCCTAACAATATTTATGATTTATTCATAGAGTTGTTCCATTATTACAAATACATGAATGGAGTGTAGATAATATAATAAGGATAGCATATTATTTTGTGAGCTTGAGCACATGTGACAACCCAATGCGACTTGATAAAGTTGTGATTGATACATAAGTATCAATCACAACTTTATCGAGTAATAATATATATACAGTCAAACCTGGATAAGTGAGAGTTCAAGGGAGCACAATCTCATTCTCGCTTATAGAAGTTTCTCACTAACCCGAGTTTCTCGCTAATGCAGGTATATGGGTAGCGTTTCTCTCTTATAGGGGTACGCAGCAATAACAAGTCACAGCAAGTACGAATGTAGTAAATTTGTAATATTATAAAATTATTAATACAAAAACAATGGTAGGAAGTTCCACGAAAGTTAAGAATGAGTCATAAAAAATCAGATGTTAAATTTGTAAATAAAGCTCGACTGTCGCTTATAGAGGTATAGATAAGTAGCAGTCTCATTTACGGAGGTCTATGAGGGAAAAACGACTCTCTCTTAAAGAGGTTTCTGGTTCTCGCTAATAGAGGTTTTGGGAGCTTAAAATGACGGGTCCTGGCTATTACTCTCACTTATAGAGTTTTCTCACTTATCCAGTTCTCACTTATCCAGGTTTGACTGTAATACAGCCATATAAATATGATTGCTTGAGAATCATGTTGCAAGTACTTAAGACTATGTTGTGTAGTTTATTTTTAACTTTTTGTTTTCAGATACATATTATTATGGGATTTAGGTTCTTAATGAAATAAATAGGATGTCAAATTATACAAGCTATAAATATATCTTTAATGCTTCTAGAAACCGTTATATTCGTTTTTGTCTCAAGTGTAGGTAAGCAGAATTTGGTAGATTATTTTATACTATTTTTCCACCTGTAGATTAATGAATAAGCAACAGAATACCAAAAGCCGTTTTCCCATAAAACAATGCATGTATGGTAGTAAAATGTAAAAGTCATAAAGATAATCAACTTTTCAGTTTTATTGTCTTGTTTGTTATCACTATGTGTTACTCACACAATTTTATAGAATAATGTTATATGCAGTTATTAAAAACTGAAGTAGTTAAGTAGGTATATTCTAATTCAACAGGTTAATACCACAAAAGGAAATAAGTTTATGCATTAAAATGTATGTTTAAATATTAAAATAATGAAAGATTGTAGTTTAAAACATCTGAGCAAACATAGTCTGTAATAGCATGTGAAAAGTTTACATTGTATTCATGATAAAACAACTCATTATAGAATCATGAAAATCTGCCAATTTAGCCCAGCTTATCTCTAATAACAGATCAGAGTCGCCTCGTGGGGCTGTGCTGTGTGCACATTAACAGCACCTTATCATGCATCTATTCATAGCCAAGTAAGTGATAATAGCTGTGTACTTACCACAGTATTCCAAATAGCACCAGACTTCGACTGCAAGTCGGGCGTTAGTCGTACGTAGTTCGAAGTCACTATTGTGTTACCTAAGAAGTCCCAGTAAGGCACCGAATATCCACCTCCTGTAGTTAATTGATTAATTTTATTGTTAGTGCAAATTCGAGGTAAGATCAAAGTCACCGGCCAGGGGTCACTCACCTTGGTAAGGTTTTGTGAGAGAATGCTCTCGTCTGATGTAATCCCTTGTGTTCCATTCTGCTAGAATAGAACTAACTAGTATAGAAACTAAGAACACTTGCACCCAATAAAGCTTTTCATAAAGCATTTTAGTAATTTTCTAGACGATGCACTAATACGTGACAAGACAAACACCAAATCATGGCAGATGGCAGCCGCTGCCTAGTGTTGCCAAGACGTGTTATTGTAGTAGATAAGTAGAATATTATTTTTTAACCTGTAATGAGCGACTGTGTAAAGTCCAAGGTTAAGAAGTATTTTATATACTTCTAAGCTGTTGGTAAATCCCTATTAATAGACAAATGAATAAAATAAATAGTTTCTTAACTGTGAAACTATAACTGAAAAAGCTTAGGAATATCAGATGTGGCTACTGACTAAAGGAATGCAGATGTAGACTTAGAATGTCGTTACTAATTACATTGTTAAATAATTTTGATTTCTCTATTTCAAGGCGTTTTCACAATTATTAACAATTAAAAAGAAACAAATCAAAAACAACTATAACCAGCATTCTAAAAAGTCAAGTCTGAAACATCATAATATTTCGATGCTCAACTAATCAAGAGACTCGAGATATGGAAAGTAAAATATACAAAGCACGAAATTTTGCACAACGAGATGTTGTTACGTTGATAGCATGGTCAGAGTTTTATTAATAAAATCATTTACATCTTGTATGGTGCAGCCTCATCGCATTTGAAGCGCTTTTTATCCATTATCAGCAAAAAGTTATGTACAGAATAGTCTTTTATACTATGTGGTAGATTAATTATTACAAGCTCTGGTAACATTTACATAAATGTCAATATTGTATAATTGTCGATAAAACAGTTCAACAAAACCGATTCGAAGTGGTTCACATATTTATCAACAGATAGTGCTGTATAGCCAGAATTTCAGATTAATTCTTCGTGTCGTCGATAGATGTCACTATTTCATTTAAAAACATTTTATAATTTGTTTTTGTATAAACAAAAAATGTAAGTGCAGTGAGATTTGCTCATGAAATTTACCAAAAGAAAAGAGCAGATCTATTAAATAACATGACTCGTTAATAGACATACACAGCAAATCGCATCGGCAAATTGCACCTGCGGCAAAATATTGCATGAGATCAAATAACGTGAACGAGAAGCCATGACAAATAAACTGCCGTTATTGGTCAGATAATAAACTGTTGGCTTCTGTAAAATGTCAATGTAAAAGAAACTCTATCTTTGAGCTATTATTCACACAAAGATATGGTACTAAATTGTTGCAGGTGCCTAGGAACCTACCTACCTACTTACTTTTTAGAGGCATGCATCATGCATCCCTACGAATCTTTCCTTCAATATACGTTACATATCTACTTACTTTAAAGGTGCTCTACTTATCTACTATAGCGTATCGTCCATGGTTGAATTTAGGCTTCTTTTAAAACACCCCGCCCGGTCGTCCCAAGCACTGATGTTGCTGAATATACGGGTCAGTGACCTCTTATGCAGTTTTCAGTTTTGTGGTACCTACGTGCTGTTGCTTAGTGTCAATTCTCGTGCAAAAAGGTAGATGATGATAAATAGGATATCGGAATTACATTTACACGTCATATAAAAAAAGCTAGTTGGAGTCGACATTTCCTATCTGATTATCTCTGAGGAGAAATGGCGAAACCAACTCAGGTAAATGGAACAGAGAACCGAATACCTACCTATTACCTAGGTACTTGATTCATGCCTTAATTACACCTAATTATGTGATTTTATCGACTATGTTCCAGGGTAAGGCATGTAGGTAGGTACCTTCTCTGCATAGGAAAATTTTGAATATGTATATCAATAGGTACAGTGCGACACGTCCGTATGTAAGTAGACGGCGACTTAGCCACTGTGAAAATAAAAAAAAACTTTCATGCATGTTTTACGAGAGTTCTTAATGACTTTTTTATCGACAAATTAATTCAATACACTTAAATTAAGGTCAGTTAATCGGATCGGCTTAAAATTAATCGATTTCCAATCAATCAGGTTGGCAATTATTCGAACCTGCTACGAGAGAAGTGTGAACAATTTTCAACTAAAATTACGAGAAATTATTTACCTACCAATTTCATTCCAATTACAAACGTATGTAAATATCAATCAACGTCAATCTTGTACCTACTTTTACGATGTTACCCTACGAAATTATATTGTAAAAATGGTATTTTTAAAACGTCATAATCGAAGGGTTTCGCACTTTCCCCGCAAACTGATTGATGCCCCCACTTTCACTGACTTTGCTACATAAACTTTGTTAAGGTCAAAATCGCACATGCGGCGGGTCATTGACATTTACTTGGCAACTTTTACCATACGAGTCTTTCTTGATTTTCGGTGGCCTACACGCAAACCCGGCAGTAATAAGTTTTGTAGAGAGCTATAGGTAATTTTCTTCATATCATACAGTTTTCAGACTTTTAGAAAACGTTTTCTTATCTAACTTAAGTAGTTAGGTTTTGGGATATCTGCTCGGTTTTTGAATATTTTACTCCTTCGTAGCTTATTAGACAGAAATAAGGTTGGTCGAGTTCAATGACCTGCTACTGACAACAAAGTCTGCTCACAGCACTGCCCAATCTATCTTGTTTGTGACGTCTATATACATATGTATAAAGCTTTTACCCAAAGAAGGTTTTGAGATCTATACAGATCTCCAGACATTCAGAGTTCGTTTTGAATCCAGCGGGGTAATGGCGTAACACACTAAAAGTAGCAATGGCTTTCATTTTGACAGTTCAACAACCTTCATTGCGATACGTACGTTGTTGAGAAGACAAATTTTTCGAATAATGAAGCAATGGATTAGCAACATACTTCAAAATTATTCAGATTTTGATTGATAGTGTTTTACCTACTCAAATAGGGTGCCGAAGGCTTTCACATGGATTTCTGTGGAAAAAAAAAAACTTTTTAAGAGTTAGAGAGAGCGACTTAGGCCCAGAAGTAGGACATTGCAAACCATGATGGGGTTTTAATTCTTGACAAGCATGAGAAAACTAAGTAGTTTAGTACTTACTTAGCTCGCCTACCTACCTATAATTTCTAATCCCAGATTACCATGAATATGAAATGGAATATTTTTTCACTTTCTCTAAAAAGTTTTCTAAATTTGGCCCGCTCTAGAATGCAATTTCTATCGACACCTACCTATTAGAAGGGTTTCTAAAACCTGGCACTTGGCAGCCTACGCATTGTTATTCTCAATTTAAGGCGGTTGAATGAAACTTTTTTTTTATGGATGGGATATCATCAAATGGCCCCTCCCGCTCTGGGTGGAGCGGAAGGGAGTGTCAGACTCTTACTGACTAAAACCCATCCGTGTTCCTTCCTTAGCCCTTTATGTTCCGGGGCAGTGGTAACCCTTTCGGACAATCCCGCACCCCCGGCAGGCTTCGGCCCTGGCAGGCCCCTTCCTTTTTGCTGACATCTCTTTGAGGCGCACGTGGAACACGTACGCGCCGTCCGGCACGGGCCTGGTCCTGATCGGACGGTGAGCTACCCATTACTCTCCGTCCGCAGGCCCGCGCCTAGATTGAATGAAGCTGGAAAGACCAATTTGCCTTTCATAATCATCATCATTGGCAACCTTGTTCCAGCCACTGCTGAGTAAGGCCTTTATCCTTCTGTGCTATGCTTCCCTGGTCTTTACAAGTCTCAATCAAGTCTTAACCCAGTAACATATCTTAGAAACAGTAATCTTTTTGCCATATATGTTTCCCTGGTTTGTGCGAGTCTGCGAATTTGCCTTTAATCACCGTTTGTTTGAAATCCGAGGAAATAAAAGAATGAGAAAAAATATTCCTTCTGCCGAAAAACATTGTACTCCCGTTCTTCACCAGAAAAGCAATGTCCATCAAGTCTGCAAGTTCGAATAAAGTAAAACGGACCAGAAAACACTACTTTTCACTGCTTGATTCAGTTGCTGCTCTATTTACCTATGATGCACAAAACGAAAAAAAAAAACTTTTGCAGTTTTGTATAACTTTATTTCTGTTCGTACAAACACTTTTATACGTCAACCATATTATTATCTTAAAAACTACATAGATGAGGTCGGTATTTTGAGGAAAGAGCCACACAGATTGAGTGGACCTGTCCAGCTAGGGCAGCTAGTGCACGTATTTGTCAGTAAACGTGCAACTCAACTCAAAACTTAAGGAGCTCAATGTATGTAGGAAAATACTTCAAAGTTCTATTCTTAGAAAAGTGAAATTTTACAACTTTTCTAAAATGTGAAATCTAAGGGCAAGGCCCGACGCGTGGGCTGGCAATTGACACATCATGGGAAATCTCATTGTTTGCAGAATACAACGTCGCCCATGAAAATGTTACATTATTAAGTAGTTCTCGTAGTTTTTTCACTTTCGCGAGTACCTACTCTGATCAGAGCCCTGATTCACAACCATACGACAGGCTATCGTATCGAAAACCTGACATTTCAATAACCTGATTTGACTTCCCCTCAACAGCAAATAGCTGTTGGAAGAACAGCGGGCGTCTATTTGATTTAAACTGACAAAATTTTCGGGTTTTGGACTTGTGAACAGCATTGAGAAGACTCCTACGATAACAATGATTAATGTTCGATACGATACGGAAGCATATCGAGTGTTTGTGAATAAGGGGGCTGTTCCAAAAGTACCTAGCTGATGAAAGTGTAAACAAACCCTGTTCAGGTATCACATTTTACTAAGAAGGTTTCAACATAATATCTCGGATCAATGTCATTTGGTTTAAAAAAGTTTTTATTTTTATTATCTTATTTATCTTTTAAATAGGTAGTTTCTTTAATATTTTGTGAATATGAGAAAGTTGTAGGCCTTGTAGACTGTAGATTTGTAGACCATTTTCTATTTTGTTAAGTACGTGGTCCTACTTGTTCACAGGTCTACACTGTCCTCCCATACTGTTAACACTGCAATTTGAAAACATTGTAAAAGCCAATTGTTTTTAAAAGAGTAACCGTGGAGTTTCATTCTGGCTCTTCTCCATAGGAAACAACCCATTGGAACAGTGCACCTAGCTTTTGATGTTTCATAAGTGCCCATGTAGGTTTATGTGAAATGAAATATTTATGATTTTGATCTTGTAGCACGTGGCGTTCTGTAGTTTTTGCCAACCATGGAAAAAAGCGTGTGTTTATATATGCATGTATTTCACCAATTTATCAAACATTTATTCTTTGAATTAATTATTAAATAGTATGGAAAAATCATCGACAGAAATAGAAGGTAGTTCTGGAGATTAGCACGTTCAAATAAACAAAAAAAACAAACAAACTCTTCAGTTTTATGATTAGTATATAGATATATATAGACAGATCAACAGTTTCTTAAAGTTTTATGGTGTTTAAAGATTAGAAAACTCTTAACAATACAATTAAACGTTGTATAATTTTCCATAGTTATATATAGAAAGTTACTAAAGGTATATATGCATTTAAGGTTGAAGTTGGTATTTATCAATGAGATAATGTACAGGGCAAAGTACTTCAGTAACCCAGACACCCTCTGTAAGATTTTCAGTAACATCAAGGCCTTGCTAGCCTTCTTTGATGATCTGGGGTGGATCGATTAAGATTTTCCCACCCCAATTGTAAGGTTAAAGGTTTTCAATTGAGAGTAAACGCATATCCTATAACCAAAAATTCGAAGACTTGTGACATCCATCTACCCGCACTGGGCCCGCGGTGTGAAATATGGCCCACCTCTGTGGCCACTGTCCCAGCAGTGGGAACATTATAGGCTGATTGTGCATTCTTGATACATGGTGCTTATGGTGTAGCATTGATATCCAAACATATCCAACTGATTTTAGTCTTTTATTGTTGTGGACTTTGATATTTCGATAGGTGGATTGTATTCTCGATACTTTATCGCTAAGTGGTACCTAACCTAGTTAGACGACACGCCTTTGATCTACATTTTAAGTCTAGACATTTTTTTTTGTGTACGTGACTGACTACTTTAGATGGTGACAGTTTTTTTTTAAATTGAATTGTGGAGAGTCTTTTTATGCTATGCGTCTGTATACATGATGGGAGGGACATCAACGCCATACATATACATAAATTCAGCACATGATTTTAGACCCTAGCTTAGAAATTTTAGGTTATCGAAAAAAACAGCTACTACATAGAAAAGTGCAATGCCTGGGCGGTCAGTGTATTGAAACAGATTTTTGAAGTGAAAACTTCTTCAGGCGCGGTGGGCATTTTTTGAGATGGGAAAAAACCATAGAATTTGGATGTGTTCGGCTGTCCTCGGGATGTACAGACGCCAGCACATCAAGCTACTACATCTCTCATCATCGCTGAACCATAAGGTTCAATTTCAAAATTGATTGGGGAAATTTTACAGTTTCGGGTACCTTGATGTGCACTCGGTTTTAATGTATGTCCGATATGTTAGTCAGTGATGGCAAAGTATTCTGTTTGTGTTTTGTTTTCACTTCTGTCGGCACTCCCGGAGTGCCACTGTTTTTTTAAAACAATCCACGTAAAATTTCAACGCCTCTGGGGTTTCAGAATCATTTGCTGAATTCTTGGTTATAGTTTGAGCGTCGAAGTACCTGTCATCACCATGTATGTGATCATCCTGCATGCAAAGTGGGGAGATGAAGTATACCCCATATTTCGCCAGTTTTATTTAAGTTATATTATTATGTTAAAGGAGGAGAAGCCTATTGCCTATGACCGGGCCCAATCCAGACTCTGAGAAAAACACTTTATACGTAGATGCTAATCTCTCTTTTGGTCACCTGACCGTTGGATTTGTTTAAATCATCATCTGACTTGCATCCTGTCTCTTCAAGAGCCCTGTGTACTAGTTTATCTTAAGCATCTATCGACCCATTTCCCGACTCTCTCCTGGTACTTTTACCTTCGACGCCCTAAATTGCTACGTCACAACTTTCTACAGACATTAGGTTAATGAAAGTGACAGATAAAACCAAAAGTGCTGGCACCCCGAAGGCTAACCACTCGACCTACGACAATACACACATTTAGGTCAGAGAAAGTGGAGAAAGTCTATATTTGACCGTGATCTACTCTTCATACTCTCCCTAGATATTTTTATCGTGTTCTTGACATTAACCATTCACTTTTTTCTGTTTTTATAAACCAATATCAACTCTATTTTCTTAAAATTTGATGTCAGAATCGCGTGTATCGAATGTAGGTCACAAGCAACAATGTTCTTATGATTGTGTTTTAATGATGATTTCTTTTTGATCTTTTTAATGAGACTAACAGCTAACTCATTGAATCGAGATTATTCGAGATTGTTACATTGTCGATCGTTGCACGTAGTGAAGATGACTCTAAGTGGAGAATTCAACCAGAAACATATTCAATAGCTGGTAAAGACAGATTAGAATTCTCGTGCGGTCTTCGATTTCACATCTCGTTGTCTCCGTCTGATCGTTAAACTTAGACAATACGTAGGTACACAGAAACAGAGCTGCATAGGCGTTGCATTTGTCTAGAGTGTTCGACCGGGGAAAGATCGTGCGCCCGCCGAGATTTTCACCGCTTTCTATACACTTTCACTTCCGAGGCATACAGACGGGCAGACAGACAAAACGACTATAACACGGGCTATTTATCGGAACTGTGTCGGTGACTCAGTACATGTTTACAAACTAATTCTGGTTTAGAAGGAAAAAGCCAGTGATGAATGTTACATGCTTAATATTAAGTGGCCGATGAAAGGAATGGCTGCAGCGTCTCATTTGTTTTTCATCTCGTTTGTCTTGCGGCTCAGCTGAAGTTGTGCGAGGTCCATTGTCGTGTGAATAGGTATATAACAATATGTCTGGGTTTATTTTTATTGTTTGTTTTGATTTTTAGTTTTTTGTTTGATCTAAGTAGGTTGCTTTTTCGCCGAAAGTGTGCTCATTAGCTTCAATGTGAATGTCATTGTAAACAACTGTGTTTCGTTTGTTTTTGTGGCTAAACTACCGGATAAACTTTCATAAAGTTGTTTGTCAAAAGTGAAGTTTGATACATTTTTGTTTTATTTTATGGAGGTCCGATAGGCGATCGCTCTATGTAAAATTCTGGTATTCAGCTGCTTCCGGTTACTCTGGAACCTGGAAGCCAATCCCAACTTAGTTCTTCTTTTCTTGGGAAAAGGCAAGGCAGATGGTGATACATGGAAAAAGACTGAGGGCTTTTCATCCCGGGAAAAGTTATCACATTTGAAGAAGAACAGGCATCGTAGGGTGCTAACCCATGAATCTAATGATAACACATCGTTTACTTATGATTGTGTAGAATTTTAAAGCCCAAAAAGTCTGACAACAATTCTTACCAAGGGGTATGGTACTATGTATGACCCAGTAACTGGGTTGTGGAGGTGAGATGGGCAGTCGCTCCATGTAGAATACTGGTATTCAGCTGCATCCGGTTAAACTGGAAGTCGACCCCAACCCAGTTGGGAAAGGGCTAGGCGGATTGATTATAAAGAATCCCGAAGTCTTCCAAAGGCTATACTTTACGGATTCATTCATGTCTTTATTCAAATGACTATGCAGAATGACAATTATGTTAATACTTAGGCCCACTATTTTCTTTTCATTAAAGGTCATTAAACCATAAAAAACCAGTTTGAATGTGATGTTATTTGCTATAAGGCCCACCTTTTTCGTGTCGTAGTAGTTTTCACTACTAGGCTTGCTTGTCGCTTCTATACCTACTGCATAAATTATTCTTTGACATTCATGCCATCCAAAATGGTCATAGGCATAATCATAGCGTAATCAGCCTCATAGAAATGTAGATCTCCTAAGATACAGGATTACCTAGTTTAGGAGACAGGGCTACATAACCTGTGTAGATTTATGTAGAGATACCATGCTATTTTGTACATCTGTTTTTGTTTATCATGAATCTTGTGTGTTTCATAATAAAGATTATTGTTATTATTAGATCAGCCTTCTTCTTCTTAGCGTGTCGATAGCAATCTAAATGGACTCGGTCCAGAACTCGGCCACCTGCTCGGCGCCATCACCAGCCTATACTGTTCCCACTGCTGAGACACAGTCCTCCTCTCTTCGAGAGGGAGTGAGCTGTAACCTACCACACGGGCCCAGTGCGGGTTGGTAGATGTCACTTGTTTTCGAATTTTTGGTTCTTGGACATACGCGCAACCTGTTACCATGGATTCATTACAAATGATTCTGAACCCCCCCTGCGTTAAAACCACGTAGGTATTGAACTTTTCTATTAAGGAGCGACGAAAAGTTTCTTCGCTAGGAGGTCTAGAATTCATGGTTACATTTTGCGCGTCAATGTTGGGATGCCACGTTGTATAATCTTATTTTGTCATATTGTTTCCAGATTTTTTTCAGAACATTGCTTGTATTCTTTTGTGGGATCCTGTGTGTACCTATTGTGCTTGTGGTGGTAATCTATGATATTATTAGCAGTAAAGAAATAACAACGACAAGAATCAAGTAGCAATTCTTTATTCTTGTTTTGTTTTATATACATGTACGGTCACCAAATGAGATAAGTAGGTAACCAGGGTCGTCGGATATAGTTGAAGTTTAGTAAGAAACCGATTGATGTTTTCGAATGAAATTTAATTTTATAAATTAACTATTTGTTTTCTATTAATTATATTAAATTTTATTCGAAAACAACCATCAGTTTCTTATTAAACTTCAAATATATCCAACGACGCTAGTTACATGTCTCCTTTGGTGACTGTACATATTATTATTTAAAGTTATATGTATATTACGTAAATATGTTTGCAACTAAATAAAAATTGCAACTTAAAACAACTTAGCTAACAAAAACTAGATTAAGTGTTGTTAATATTATTATTATTTTTCGATTTGATATATGTCATCGTTTATTCTAATCTGTTGTGGTCATAAAATGTGTACTTTATCTCGTATTTTCACAAAATATTTATTTGTTTTTGTAGTAGCTATTTCTATAATAAGAATACACGTAGTTATAAGACGGATTTGTAGTTATCATCAAGAAAATACATAAAACCATGTTTAACCAATGCTAAATAGTTTTTACGAATCAATTCAAAATGTTTTATTTCGATTCTTCATCTACAAACATGCTTACACTCAATAAAAATGTTGATTGCATACAATAAAATATATTTATCAATTATTGAAGTCTGGAATTCAATCAGTGTCCGCGAGATCGGTCATTGACCTCGCTTGCGATGCAAATCGTCGTTTCTTTAATATGGTATGCGTATGCGCGTTCTACATTCGACACTTTTCTCTTGAACTGAATAAATTGTTACATTCTTTTTTTCTGAGAATTATAAAAGAAATCGATGTGTTTACGGCCAGGAAAACAAGTGTTTTTGTTATTAAAAAAATTGTTTACGTTTAATATTACCTACTTAGGTAGTTTTATTGGGTTTCTTCATTTTATCTATCACCTGACACATCAGGTCCAGTTGAAAACCAGCGTCAAGCACTAGTTGTCTGGTATTTTTTGCTGAACTGGGCCTTTTTGGCGCAACCGTGAGGCACATTACCTACACTTTTTATTTGATTTTCTATTTGTTTTATCTGATGTATGTATTTACCGGTATATTGTGTGTAAGTTTAGTCTTAACCGGTCAAGCGGCGCGCGTCGCCGATCGGCGACGAAACAATAGAAAATCAATTGTGTCTCATTAGCGGAGCTTGACAGAGATTAATGTATTATACATATGAACCTTCCTGAATAAATTCTCTTAATGATGGTGAAAATTTATTTTTTCATTTTAGAAGAACAACGTGGTCAAACAGACAGACAGGAGAAGCGACTTTAATTTATAATACCTATGTATAGATATAGGTTTTGTTGGTTATGTGTGGGGCTTGTGGCTAAGTAATAACAGCCGCACGGGTCGATCGATCAGGTTAAGCTGCGCTTGCCGCGGTTGGTCCGTGGACCATCTTCACAAACCAAGACCCCTCCGTGTCTCGGAAAGCACGTTAAGCCGTTGGTCCTGGCTGTCATTCGTGAATCTTTGACAGTCGTTACGGGTCTTTAGTAGCCCGAAAGTCTGACAACCAGTCTTACCAAGAGGTATCGTATTACCCAGTAGCTGGGTTGTGGAGGTCAGATAGGCAGTCGTTCTATGTAAAATACTGGTCGATCGTTCCATGTAAAGTACAGCTGCATCCGGTTAGATTGGAGGCCGACCCTAACCTAATGCCTGTACAAACCCCTGCCTGTCCTGCCCTGCCTGCATGCCTGTGCCTGTGTATGCCTGTAAATACAAGCGTTAGGTTATGTTATGTAGTTGTTTGTGTAAATGCCCTTTTACACGTGTTTTCATATTGACTTACACGAATACTTTAGTATATACATATATGTATGTATTCATTGATGATACAATATGCTATATTTAGTTTGTTTTGTTTTGATCGCAAGGTGGGCGACTTTCTTGCGACATAAATGGAAAACTCGATTTGTGATGACGTAATTCACATTTAGATACGTAAAGTTATGCCTTCTTCCCATGGAGGTAAGCAGAAGGCCACGTGCTATGATTCTTATATGTATATACTCTTTTTGAATGTTTTCCTGTATTGTTATTGTTTACTCATAAGAGCGTGCATTCAAAAAGTTTGCCACGTCCAGTAAACATAATTAGCCTATAATATTCCTGCTGGGACACAGTGGTGTCTTCAAATTTTTGGTTCTAGGACATGCCGGTTTCCCTACGAAGTTTTTCTTCACCGTTTTGAGAGCAGTGGTGATGATATAATTTACACAAAGTAAAGCGCCTGACTGGGTTCGAACCTACGACCTATAACACTTAAGTCGCGGCCGTGACCACTGAGCCACCACTGCACGTCCCATAAAGCTTGTTAACATGTATTGCTGTATAGAAATATGAAATATCTGCAGATCTGCAGTGCACTAAAATATTAATTATAAATTGCAATAATAATATGACTGAATTAGGTGTTGTAACAGTTTTAGGTGTAAAAAGGACATTTGGAAAGAGTTTTTTCTTTTACATTTCTATACACTAATATTAACAAATTAATCAAAACAATTAAGTAACTTAGAATGCACAGCTTGTGTTTTTTAGTTTTTGATCATTTTTCCGTACGTATTGTGCCTAAAAGACATAGCAGTGGCTTCTATTAAGGCAGGTGTATTTTGGTGTTTGTAAGCAGTTTTTTTTTTGGGTAAGTAATGGCATCTGTCAGTTCAACCTATGAGGTTGTCGTCTGCGTAACCAGGCTTGCCTGTGGATGCCTCAATAAGTTAAGGCCTTCAGCCAGGGCTTAAAAACTTAAAAAACTGAGCGACTACACGCTAAGGGCACCCCTGTAGGGTACGGACCTCGGCTTAGAGCGCCGCTGGGAGAGGGCAGCAAGGGACAGGCTAGATCGGAATTATTTAGGGCCGAATTTAAAACTACAGGCTCAGCGGCGTGGGCTGGCTCGAGCGAGGGAAATTTGTAAGCAGTCTTAGGTCGATATTCAATATAGTGGTTTTAAGTTCCATTTTGTTTTGCATATAGGTAGCTAATCTATAAGCCGACCGCTTAACTGAGACGTCGCCTGAGGTAGCAGCGCGGTGCGGGAGGGGTGTGGCAACGTGATGCGAGAGCTCAGTGATTCGTCAACTTGTGACAACTGTCACCCCTCCCGCACCGCGCGGCTACATCAGGCAACGTCTCAGTTAAGCGGTCGGCCTATAGTAAACTTTTCATTCAGTGCTCTCTTGCTTAAGTAAGTAAAGCTAGTTGTTTTTGATAATCTACCTATATCTATCTATTATAATATCGCTTTTCGTGTCTCTCTGTCTGACCGCTTAGTTGTTACAATGCATTTTGATTCAGTTTTCACCATCGTTGAGAGGATTGATTCCCAAAGGTTTATGTGTAGTATAATAACCCCCTTACTAATAAACGTTGCGTACCGTCTGTATGTCACAACGCTTTGTCTTCTTCTTTCGAAAGTCAAATTACTGACGACTGAAAGAGAGAAATCGGTGTGTAACTATTCATCTGATATAATACGTTTATTAGTAAGGGGGTAAGTATCTACCTACATTAATATTTAACGTCTTAGAAGATAGGGTTATTCTGTTTCTCCACCCCAAGCTGGATACGCGGAAACGCATGTCCGAGAATACTCCCTAAGCCTATAAATTCCGTTTATCCATCTAGGCCTAGGGTGGAAACAAGCGTTTCCTTAGGGTGAATAAACGGAATAACCGCTTAGATATTACATAGAAATCTCGATATATGCGACATGTCGCCACATCCAATACATTGCACCAGTGTAAAATCCATACTAATATTATAAATTCGAATGTAACTCTGTCGGTCTGTCTGTCTGTATGTTATACCTTTTCACGCCTAAACCGCTGAACCGATTTTGATGAAATTTGGTATAGACATAGCTTGAGTCCCGGGAAAGGACATAGGATACTTTTTATCCCGATATTCCTACGGGATCGAGACTTATGCGGGTGAAACCACAGGGCGCAGCTAGTATAAAATAATTGAGTTCTTTTTTATTCAAGTCATCAATAATAAATACGTTTATTTCTTACAAAGATAATTTTAAGACAGTCAAAACCCCACCCAATGCCGCAAATCAGCTGACTAATCAATCTCTCAGATCTTATCTAACAAAGAAAATACCTACATGTTATTAAACTTTACAACCGATTATACGATTTTGTCGAGCTAAAAGGATTTATTTAACAGGCAGACATAGCGGAAATGTTTATAACGTTTACGATGATTGTTCATGATAAAGATGCCATTAATCCGTCCGATATTAGGCCTGGCTGAGGGTCGGTGAACTTGCTGGTGAGTTCAAAACTTCAAATTGAACTTCTATACATCTGACGTTTCTGACACCTTAGATGTAAACGAGGTTCGACAAAGGAGTATCGTTGCGATTTCTGTTACAGAAAAGAAATAAGGCAAGTTAAATAAAAACTTTAAAAAAACGACTGGCTATTTTCTTTTTTTACATTTAAAATTAGAACTGGAGTCCGAATGTGTGATTCAGAAATAGAGAAAAGCGTCACTTTTTATCTTATTTACAAAAAAAAAAGATGAGGTACAGTCAGCATCAAAAGTCGATTAATACTATCATTTTTACGTGTTATTAAATTGACAACAACTTTTTTCAATAAACTGATTTTTAGCTTTTCACATAATAGACAAGAGTATATATTCTAAAAAAAAATCTTCTGCTGCAATTTTGAACAAATATTTTGCTCAATAACTAAGATTAAAAAACTGAAGTGTTAATCAACTTTTGATACTGACCGTACCTACTTGAATTTAAAAAGAAAATTATTTTGAGATTTTATGGAATTGATCCTTTATCATTTAGGTAAGATTTGAATTGAATTGAAATGAAATTGTTTGTTCTGCAAATAGGATTATCGGAATCACTTTTACACATCATATTCTAAAATAATATGGAAATAAGCTCGTTTTCTATTGAATGGGACTAAGTGTAACATCATTTCGAACAGGCAAAGTTATACAATGTCTTGGGTGTAGACTAGATACCTACCCGATAACTTTGCCTGCTCCTTCGTGGAACAAAGGGTGATGTTATTCTTTTATTATCGATCTTTTATCCGCTAACATATCAGCCGAAGGCTATAACCGCTGTATGAAACCATTCTTTGAGACATTAGGGGGTTTATTTATAAACGACTAGCTGACCCGGCGAACTTCTTACCGCCTCAGAATCAATAATAACGAATGTATGAGAAAATGAAGTATCATAATTATTTAACAAAAATTTTTCACATGTTTTAATAGTTTTTCTGCTATTCGGGGTGGAGAAAAATCCAACAAATCAAAGATCATAAAAATCAGTTATAAATATAAATGGAGTAACTAACCCGACTTTGTTTTATTTATATAGATGACTAGCTGCGCCCCACGGTTTTACCCGTATAAGTGTCGATCCTGTAGGAATATCGGGATAAAAAGTATCCTATGTCCTTACATAGGACACTTTAAAAAAAAAAAAAATCCTATCCTATGTCCTTACATAGGATAGGAATTTGGCGTAGGGATAGAGTCCCAGAACCTTTCCTGGGACTCAAACTATCCCTATGCCAAATTTCATCTAAATCGGTTCAGCGGTTTAGGCGTGAAAAGGTACCGACAGACAGAGTTACTTTCGAATTTATAATATTAGTATGGATTAAAGTTAAATGACGTTTAAACGTCAAAAATGTATGGATAAGCAGTCGCTAGTCTCTACTTAACTTAAAGCAACATTTTATGAATAAAGGAGTAGGTTTTCTTCTCAAATTCCTATCATACTCAAATAAACCTACCTATCACAAATTAAACTGCAGGCTACTTCAAGGATTATCTATTAATTATTTATAACTACATTACAATCCAGTTTTCTTACCTGACTGCAGGATGAGGGGGATCGATAAATCAGAGTATTAGTATTAGCTCCCCGTCAGCCTACGCGTATGGTGGTAGGTGGTGGAGGAAATCGATTACTTTGATTCTTGTAGGCGTTCAGTTTCCGACAAAGTAATTATTGGGACTTTTGTCCTATTATATAGCTCTGGACATGCTAAGGATATGGTGTAGCTTGAGACTTGAGATGACCTCCAAGAGTGACGATTTTATTAAGTCCAAGGTAGTTAGGAACAACATCAGTTTACTGAAGGCCAATTTTCGTAATTAAAAACCTTCAAAATCTGGTCACCATCTCATCTCAGCGACAATCAATGTCGAAAATTTAGGGAATTTAGAGGTATTTTTGACAGATTGAGACTGAGATCAGACTGTGAACGTTCTTAAAATTACGAGAATTGCCCCTCTGACTGGCTAATGTATTTACTTATCTTTCTTTTCTCACTTCTCTTTCTTCAATTTTATGTTAGTTTTTCATTTTATTATCAGCTGATCTCTTCTTTAGGATAAAGGAGTATGTATGCTCCTATTCATGAACCAGAAAGTAATGCCTTCTCAGAATCGTTGTACCTACCTGAGAAGTTATGGTAACAGCTTCCTAGTTGAGGCAAGTATGTAGCAATCTGTACCTATATGACTATATTTTATTCACCTTCCATTTGTTTCTTCTTTGCGTATCTTCTTATACTTCAAGGCAAAACACCCACGGGTGGACTTAGTCTGGTCGAGTGTATATTTCTAGATGTCCCCATTTTCGGCATCGTCAATTGTCACCCCCATGTTCCTGAGGTCTTGTTCGATGCCTTTCAATCATCTAAGGTTGGGAACCTTCTGCGTTTCAATGGCCAAAATAGACACAACACTAAGCAAGGAGTTTATTAAGGATCGCTGAATCGGAAGCCTTGAAAACATCTGCCTGATAGAGTCTTCTTATAACACTGTATTGTTAATGTGTCAATATTCTAATTATATGTCTCATGGAGCTATTTTACTTAGCATAGTGTTAACACATGTCCCATACATCCTCCTTGTTAAAAAACTGTAGTTTACGAGGCAACAGACAAGACAAAGCTAATGTTAGTATTTGTATTAAAAATAAGACTGTTCCAATTATTTCAGACATGGTGTGAAGATGCCATAATGATAGCTATGCTTTTAAAGTTTCTTTTTAAAGTATCCACTAAGTAGTTGTTTGCAGCTGTAGCATTGTCAGAAGCAGGTGTACTCACTCATTCCGCGTCTACAAACCACGCTTTCGATTTCATTGCGTTTTTTCTTCACATAATCGCTCAACGAAGACAAATTAACAGACCATTGTACATAATATTTACGAGTGCTATCGCATACGGTTAGAAAAACACGAAAAGGCATATTTCGCTCAACATACACCTCTGAAAACGACTTCGTATGGCAAGTTATGTTGGTTTATTTTGATTATATATACATATAGCTATGTTACATAGGTTCGCGCATAGATATAAATAACTAGGCGCACAACACAGACAGGTGGTTCAGGTTATATGAACCCGCCGGCTTGGTGTGACCGCGAAATTATTTTCAAGACTACACCAACCTCGAGCGCACACAAACATACAGCGACGCCCATCCGCACACACGTCTCACTACCAACGTGCGAATGTAGTGGTAGTCGTGAGAAACTTGCTGTTCTATTCCAAAACGGCACATACACTAGCCACTTGCGAAAGAAAATGGACTCTAATTACCCGGTTTACTGATTAAATTTGCCGCCACACCAAAACGTGTTCGCGTCATTTCATTGACACGATGCGTATGGTAAAGTTGCTATCTTGTTCGTAATGTCCGCGAACGGAGGTACATTCAACTTTTAGCCCAGTAAACTCTCGAAGTTCGTTCACCCACTGCTTGTCAACTGACGTAAAGAGAGTGAGACGGGAGAATCGACAGATAGCGGCGTCTCTGTCCCGCGGTATGTTCAAGTTTAGAAGTTTTTATTGAGCGTACGACTGTCGAAATAGTTTACTTTTGTTTTGGTTATGCTTGCCTAGTACTTTTGACGGTTCACGTTGGCTATATCGATAGATAACGTGACTATGATGTGTTTGTATCACGTTTCGGTTGTCGATAATCGGAAATTCATACAAAGAAGGGGTCTTTCAATATGCTTTAGTGGAAAACGGCTTGTTTATCGATAAAACTGATTTTTTAGCGAACTAACATTGTTATTGTGGGATTGTAGGAATATCTAGTCCCTGGTTTACCTAGTCTTATTTTTTATCTGAACGCAAAAATATGACATTTTTCACAAGTTTTGGAAAAGAACCCAACTAAGTAGTAAGCAGTAAGTATTCTGTTTATTTCGAAAAACATCATTTTCTCCTATTTAAGTAAAGCGTGCCTTTTATAATCAACGTCGAATTCAGGCTACGTCGCCATAACTAAATTCACCATTACGAAACCACAGCACATTGCTGATACGAACCACGAATTTTTATGAACGTGACTTTAGACATGCGCATTCAACCTTCGGACCGAATATTAAGCAATTTTTGAAAATGGAACATAGTGGAGATCGTTTCTGCAACTTTTCTACGATGTAGCTGTCAACTAGCTGTCAAAAATGAAAGAATTATGTTCTTTAACGACTTCCGTAAACGAAAAAGGGCCATTCATGAAAATTACAATTGTTATTGTTATCTTTACTTTTTGACAAAACGACCGTCAGTTAGTAACGTTTATAGGAGCGATAACAAAGGTCGTTACTCGTATCTCCAGACCTTTTTGAAAAATGTAAATTCATAAAATGTTGATAATGATCAACAAGCAACTTAACTTTAACATTAAGAAATATGTGCAGTGTTACATCTTTTGATAAATTAATTTAATTATCATACTTAACTCATTACAACTTCATTAATTTATGTTGCTTGTTTCATTTCTTAAACAGGGAATTTTCAATGTTTATAAATCTGCTTGCCTTTGCTGTTTGACTAGGTAAAGCATTTTTCTTTTGACTCATAGGACTAGGAACCGCCGAGAATCATAGTGCAAGAATCAAGCGATATCGATTCTATTTCTACAAAGAGACCAAACAAAACAAATGACGGTTAGAAAACTACTCCCCATGACCTCATCTAGTTTTAAAAAATATGATTGACGTGTAAACATTCGTGTAAAAGTGTTTGTACAAACCTACTTACAGAGATATCATTTACTCTGAAGTTCGATTTTCAAAAAACGATAGAGTAGCATTTGTTATTTTGTCCCTGGATGTATACAAACACAACAAAAAGGTTGCGTACATCACAAACTAGAGGTTCACACGTTCAAAGGAATACCGAATTGAGAAATGTTGCCCACGTGAAATCATGTCTTCGACCACTATTGTGGGTTGACCCCTCCTGTTTTCCGCATTCCACACAAGATGGGTCGTTTTAGGGACGGAAGTGTGTACACCGGGGTTCATAGCAATCTGGTTGTGTAAATACCTCATTGTCTATGTTTACTGGGTGGGTGTACCGGTTTTTTATTGTAAATGTGAGGTGAGGTTCATTCAAGCATTGTGGTTTGGACATGGTCTATGATGTCATGCAAGGTGATGTTGTAGAATTCAACTCATTTATCGAAGCTCTGATGTAAAATACTGCACCGGAAACCGACCTCTGCATAGGTGGAAAAGGCTAGGAAGATGATCCAATCCTTTAGTCTCTTACCCCTTTATTCATAAACGTTGCTTAATTTTAAGTATTCATTAGCGACTGTTTAACCATACATTTTTGACGTTTAAACATAACTTAACTTAATAAAAAAATCGTCATCGTTAATAAATAAACCCCTGTGATTAATATTGTAGAATTAGAAATATGCAAACATCAGGCTGAAAAGTATTTGCAAATGATAAAGGTTTATTATAGCTCGTCTATTAATTGCTTCAATATAAATATCACAAGCAACAATAAAGATAACGATGACGACGCGTTGTGATAAAAAAATCGACGACGTAAACCGACTACACAAGACCTAATTTCACTACAGAACCATAGACAAACGTCAAACCTTTGTAATAGATTCATTCGAGGTTCGAATCGTAAAAATGCCGCCATAAACTCGTAATGTCAGTTAATTAACGTAATTCCGCGGAGGCGTGGATCATACTGGCGCGCTACGAACTTTTCTACACCTCTTCAATTCTCTATTTTCCTAGTACCTTGCTGGTTAATGTTGGTCTCTGCTTTCTTTTACAATCGACAGCGATTGACGCGTCTCGGCAGCCTTTTCAATTAAAAATAACTTCTATTATGTAGGATTAGAATTCAAATTGGTATTTGTAAAAGGAGATTTATAGCTGTCGCTGCAAGGGTCGTACAAAGTTTTACATGCGTGTCTGTAATTAACGTACGGTTCGACTAGGTTGTGTATGTAGGAGAATCGACGGTAAATGTAAGTTTGTTTTCTAAGCACGCTTATGACGGCTTTACACATATGGGTTTGCGGATGCTGCGGTGGCCATCCGCGTAATTGTTGGTTTTTGCGATTAAGTGTTAAAGTGCTTTCGCGCAAATAAACAGTATTTGTCTTAGAAATAATGTAGGTGTGTTGAAAGAAAGATTGTGGAGTGTCAAATGACCTTTCAGTGTTCTATGATAGAGAATCGTATGACAGCAAAACAATGGAAAATCTATGAAAATTTGTTATTTCACAGATCAACCGTCCGCCACGACAAATTATAAAAGCAATTGAACACAATGGAGTTCACTTGGCAGTAAAGTAACCCAGTAAGTAATACCAATCAATCCATGCAAAGCATCTAGATTTAGTTAAATTACAAACATTATAGTTCACTCCCAAAAAATTTCAATTCTTTGCCCATACTCCCCCGTCTTCCCTGATCACAAACGATCATATGCCGAAGAATCCCGACGCATCCCGAAGTCACGCGGTAGGTGGCACCAAGGCACTGACATTAATGACGTAAGTGGAAACTATAAAGAAAATGCCTGCGCGACACGGAATGTATCAAGAGAAGCGACGAAGCAATACAGGGACAGACAGGTATCAATTTTGTATTAAGTATTCAGGAGATGGCTAAAGAAAGAACAGCGCCGTCCGTATGTACCTTTCATAGCATCCTAGTTTTTTAGATTGGAAAGGGTAGGTACTTCAAACTCTTCAGAAATACATTTTTTTCCGTTAAAACAAAAGTCATTTTTAGCCCAATACAAGGACACTTCTATAACAGAGAAGAACTGTTTAACCTAAAAAAATACTCAAAAGCCTACAGTTCTAAAGCAAAACCTACCCTAAAGAGGGAACAGAGTAACCAACTTCCATCATTCGACAAACAACCCAAATAGGCGACTATTATAGAAACCTATTTAGTATATATATATATGATAGAGGCCTCTGATGACAAGATAAATTCGTTAGAAAGAGAACAAAAGTCCGAGGAAGGCTTCAGAGAATGAGAAAAATAGGAACTTTGTTGAGATTTTCGACCGCTGTGAACTGTCAAAATCGGAAGAAAATTAGCACGAGTAAGATGCGGTACGCAGAGGACATATATCTTGCACACCTTTGTACGTAATCTGAGCGAAGCCCAAGCAAGCAGCCACGGTACGTATTATGACAACCTGTTGCAGTAAAGAAGTGGGCAGCAAGACATGTAGGGGGACTTATTATGCTCATGCGCACGTTCAAACATGCAACAATATCTGAGAAGTGATAACCATCTTGTCAACATTTAGGATTCTGGGCGTTGAACCTTTTACATAGTTTATGGTGGAAATATAGTGCCTGTACAATTTAAGGCTCCCATAACAACAATAAGGCTTTATTCCAGTTTTGAATTGTCAAGGCGTCAGTGAGTCAGAAAGATGATAAGTTAGTTGCCCATTCCAAAGAGTTGTAGGTTCCTATGGAGAAGAACGGGCAAGAAACTCTATGGACCCTCGTTTAAATCAAAGATTGAGGTATGTATATAGGAAACCCACATGTAACCAGTATGTTTTAAGTCTCATATAAGAGGGAGATAATATTGCCATTAACCGCGGCGGACACAGATCTAAACTCTGAAGGTCTAACGAGAATTATCTAATGGTAAAATCCTATATAATACTTTGTCTCGCCCATGGATTGAATCCAGGTCATCAACGTCCAGCAATCGCGAGAGCACCACCCCAACGTTGCAGTGAGTGAAAGAAAAGGGAGTAGAAGAAAAATTGTACCTGTGTTATACCAGGGAAGACGAAGAAAGAAGGAGTTACGATTACGTCTTGTATAATGTGGTCGTCGCCGTGGTGGTTTGTTTAACAGTAGAAGGTTGGTGCTGCGTTTCTCCGAGACACCATACTTTATTCGACTGTACTGATCATCAGTTGGAGCACGGGACTCGAGCACTGGACCCTAATCCCCGTGCTTCACCCAGGTGGAGAAACTAGGTGAAGCACGGGTCCGGACCTTAGTCGTCTTGTGCACGAAGCATTCGCTTATCATCTTTTGAGAAAGCTACGCAATATGGATCAGCCTCATGAGAAAGCTACGCAATATGGACCCTCGTAGCCGTAGGTAACATTATTGCATTAGCTGCTACGAAATGACTACGAAACGTAGACGCATGCAAAATCATCTGTAACTTCAAAGGATTATCTTAATTTTCTGCTAAAATTTTAGTAACGTTCCTTACCACAATTACCATCAAAGTTCCATCGTCAACTCGTTTATACAACAATATAAGAAATGCGATAAGCATCATGTCACCACTTGAGCGGTCATTGAACTTTTAGCCCAGTGCTGGCAGACGCGCGAGTTAGACGGGTGCAGGAACAACTTGTTTAGAATTATGCGCTCCTGGTAGGGTTGCGACCAAAGTATTAGTGTGGAGTGCATAAAATTAAGGATATGAGAGATTGTAGATAGGTAAGTGTTTTTGCTGATTTTTAGCAGAGGAATATTATTTTAATTTAGAGAAACTGCAATAACAATAAAAACGTCACCCTATCTCTTAATTAAGAACAGAAAGTACGATTGTAGTGAGAGAAAAAGGAACTATATCATGTGTGGGCGAATCAATAAGCACCTGCCTAAGTGCCCAATGAGTTGGCATTTTAAACTTGTTTTTAATTTCTTTGACATTCGCCATCCCTGAAGACGGGAGTATCGAACGCAGCATCGCGCTCACACAGATAGCCAACGATAAAGTCTAACGATCGCCACTTGATTGTGTCAACTCGATATCATCTGATACATCCTGCTCCCCTGATTACTTATGTCAGTCAATACGGAGTTTCACTTCACTATGTTTGACAGTACCTACAGGTGAGGTTCAGTTGTAACTTTGTAAGATTCTTTTGTTTTAGAGGAATTTTCTGCCGATCAACTAGAAAGATAGAGACAGTGAATATGACGTATTCGGATCAATAAACAAAAGAATTTGAATCTTTGTAATAAAGAAGCATTTGTTTTGTCAGTGACAAAAAAAAAGCTTCTCTATTACAAATTGTCACGACAAGTATCTACTGAAAACGGTTCTCATTAACCTGTTGAACTTATCTGCTGACGTTTATGTTGTCCTGGTAAAAAATAGGCGATGAATTGGCAATCTATGAAGTTTAGTATTGCCAATTTTCATTCAACCATTTACGTCAAATTATGTATTCAAACAGTGTTGGCATCGTAAGCGTGCTTATAATTATAATGTATGAAAAGTATTTTTCCAACATTGTTTTAGCTTCCCATCTAAGATATTATAAATTGTCAACTTCCCCATTCCTGAGGCAGTAAAACGGTTCTAAACATGGTGCACTTGAAGCAAAATTATGTAGCGACAAGTAACTTAACTGGCTACAGGATTGTAATAACCACGGGTAATAACCATTAATATGTAATATCTTGATCAAATAGAACATACATTATCAGGCCGTGGGGTCAAAAGCTTGCAGTGAAATGGGAAAGGAGTTATTTCAACTCATTCCATTAATAACTGGCTAGCTTTCGATATTCAAAAAAAGACTAGGCTCAAGAATTTGACGGATCAACAAACATAGACAAAATAAAAAATATTTGAAATAAAACTTTTTTGGTCTCACCCAGCCCTATGTAATAACTCTAATGGTAGGTCCAGACTAGCGCTTGTTTGTATCATAGTAAGGTAATTACTTCTTCAATGGAAGGGATTACAAGATATATCGAGATTTACAACGTCCGGACTGCAACGCGATTGACAGAGATACATAGTGTCTTAGGTAAATTCTACTTTATTCTGCGGAAGTATTAGGAATGAAAATTTTACTTGACAATTGGGTTTATGTGGTGGATTCGCCACTTATTAGACTAGTATTAGATACTAGTAGGTACTTATTCATATTCAAATTAGGTACGTACCTACAGTTTTCAAAAAATAATTTAGGCCGCCAGTTACAACGGATTTTTTAAATTACAGACTTCTGAAAATTAGCGTTTTCCGCTGTATTTTTAATACCTACTGCTGTCTTTCTCGGTATAAACAAAGACTCTTCTTCGTTTTGGTTATTATTAACTTGTCAAAGATTTTCAGTTTTCTACGGTGACTAGATTTTTAAATAAAACTAAAAAAAACAAAAGTCTGCAACAGCATTTTATGTGAGAAACTTAACACATTGCAAGTTACAGTACGAAAGAAACATTAACGGAAAATAAACATAAAAATAAACATCAACTACGAACGTAAACACCAATAAACTATACCATATAAACTTGTAATAATTTCCGATTTTCTCGCGATTTTCCCGCCGGGTTCACATTAATTGACGCGGGACGGGTTCCGTACATTTGCATCCGTAGTCATTCACCCCGGAACACTGTATGTGGTGGCCAGCATCATGAGCATTGAGCGAGGGAATGAATGGAAGACACGCTTTGATCCGGTGAGTCATGAGTGTTCCTTGTGCACTCTTCATTGTTCTATGAAACTTATGGTGCCTTAGTAACAGAGTACGACTGATAGATATTTTCTTGGACTAATTAGAGAAATATTAATCCGTAGGAAAAAAGATACATAGTTCTTCTTTCTAACCTTTTGGATATCAAAAAAACTTCTTGATTGTAAGGGTTCCTTATTCTTGTCTTACATTCTTACATTAATAAGTAAGTATGCTTATTGGCTATCGCGATGCAACATTCAAGTAACTACTGCTTGCAAAATCTAGTTTTACCTATATTGTTCGGAAATTATTGAAATTTGGCGTGTTTAATGGCGTGGAAGGAGAGGCCTATGTCCAGCAGTGGACTACTGAAGATGATGATAATGATGACACTTGTAAAACCTCTTATCTTTTGAAAATAATTAAATAAAAGTTAAAAAGTCAATCAACTGATAGTGATTAGTTTAATTACCATTGAATAAAGCGATCGAAATCATATGCTACGGTATCATGTAGGTACGCGCGTAGCGCTACGAATCGTAGTAGGCTCTACGAAAACAATGTTTAGTTTAGGCTACGAAAATAGAGACAATGTTTCATATTTATCAGTTTTTTTTTAACGTTTCATGATTGTTTTCAATAATTGGAGAAGATGACAGCATCATTATTTGAGGTGGTACAGCCAGCAAAGTCGTTCTTTGCTGGCTGTACCACCTAAAATCCAACCAATCCTTGCTAAGCGTGGTGATTCTAATATCTGCCTGTGCCTCACGCTAACAGATAAAATATGCTATCTAAATTGCTCGAAAGTTAATAGAACCCTGTTATCACGAAACAGACTATCGATCGTTCTAATACTAAATTAATACCGATGTTCTTTGCAGCACTGCGCTCCTGGTAGAGGAAAATTCGCGTGAAAATGTTCATAGAAGTTGTCTAGGTTTGTTATTTTATTAAATAGGTTGTTTTTGTAGCAGTATCGAAGTTTAAATATGGAATAGAATTGATTTTATGGCATCTGAATAATGTGCTAGTGGCCATTGGTAAAAGCGAACTTTTTTTAGTAACCTCGTTTCTACCAACGCGGCAACGTAAAAAAAACTCCGTTCTTTTTGACATTAATTTGAAGTATGAAAAGAAATTTTGTTAAATAATAGTGTAATAAAAATGTATTCAAAGATGCATTTCACTCAACGACTGCGCATTCTCTTTTGTTTTGTCTTCAAATGAGAGAGTTGTTAACAACAAATTAGACTAATCGATTGTTGACTCGACTCCACAATGACTAATGTCAATGGACAGACAGAAGCGAGAAGTCATTTTGCTTTTATTGAAGTAACTCACATACAAAGCCTTTGTCAAAGAGTATATCATAATGTTGCCTTTGTATTGTATGCCAGACGCTGTCAATGAGTTAAAATTGATCGTAATGATCAGTAATGATCTTCATTCTTCATTGATATTAAGTAGTTGCAGTACACGCTACGTTCAATATATCTAAATTAGTTGCAAGTATTTTGTTAGCAAGCAAACGCGATATGATACTGAGTCATAATAGCAGTAAATACATAATTTTGTAACTTTTACATACATTTGATTGTGATCCGTCACACAGGGTATCCTAGTATGGACGCCAGTCTCTCACAAAGGATCATATTTTATGCATTTTTGTTATAACGCTATAATTCCTGTCTCTGTTTATAACTATGTGAACCTTTGTGAGGAGAGAAAAAATAAAGATTATTATTATTATTTTTTTAGAGTGTTTTCTCTTCTCAGCTCTTTGGCTGGTTTTGCGACATTTACGGACCGAAGCCAAGTAAATGCAGCTTGTGGTGTGTTATGTTAAAATTGTGTGGTGATGAGGACCTATTTCGTTTTCATCTATTTGCATGAACTTTCTGACAATGCGACATGTATTTAAAATTGCAGCTTTTTGTAGAGTGATATACAGGGTTTCTTTTAGGTTTAGTAATTTAAGGCTGTGGAGAAGGTGATTTGGGATGACGCCTGTTGTATTATTATTATTATTTGAACACAGTAATGGCGCCCCGAAATGACTAAATGCGGCACTTAATTACCTAAATCAAATGAAATCAAAATCGTTTATTTGCGTAAAATGTGGGACCTAGGTACAACATGCAGTAATATACTAATAACGTACAGTTAATTAAATTAACAAAGGAACATATATATCATTACAAAAATATTACTTACAATGCATTTCTGAAGTGGTAGGACTGACAAGATTATTATGAAATACCTTCAGATTCACATCTCTAACATTTTCAATTACCTAAATACTTAACACTTATTATAAAGGCTACATTCATTAACACTTTGGATATAATCGCTGCAATGCCATGCATCCATGAGGAATTTCACAAAGAATGTGTCTGCTCAAAGTTGAAAAGAATTTTAGGCGCGAATGCCCTTTTTACTTTTCTCAACGCGGAAATGCAAAGACATTTTTAAGAAATGGTCCCGTCAAGCCGGTTGGGTTATTTTAAACTGCATGAAAAAAAAACTCGTACTAAAATGTATGCGCAAACGAGATCCAAGTTACCAGGCTTACATACGTTGACGGAGTTCGCCCAGTCATACGAGTCGCAACTACACCGACTCTCATTAAACATATCGCCTACGCGCTCGCTCACACCACAGCTTTAATATTAATTGCAACCCCATCTCTTTCTAATTCAACATTTAAATTTAATAAACGTCAAATTGTGAGGAGATTGTGATCGCGCAGGTGTCTCAGATCAAATGATAAATTATAAATTTTTATCATCAATTTGTCTGCGCTTCGATTCCGAGCAAACGTGTCATGAATTCATTGCGGCTGATTGGCTATGTCTGTCTCTGTCTGTCCCAAAAAACAGACGCACACAAACAAAAAGTTCGTTCACACGTTAAAAATTTAAACAAAGAATTTGATTTTCGAAAATCGTTTCGAGCGTGTTGATTCTATTCAAAGTCGGAAGTGACGATCGGCTCACTAACGCAAGTGAGTTATCAACATTTCTCACGGTTAGTTTCCATCGGTGTGTGTCGAGTCCATCTTTGTTTCTTCGCTGGTGTTGCCGTGTATGTATGTTATCTGGCTGGCGCTGTGTGCGAGAGCTGAGAGCAATGAGTCGCAAGCGCTTCCTAGGTTCGTTCAACTTTTAGCCCAGTAAACTCTGGCGAGTGACTATAGTTAGCTATGGTTGTGTAGCCAGTATCTATGGTGTACAATGGGGTAGGCTGCATAGTGGCGCGCATTTAATGCCATGTTTACACTGTCCCTTTGTTCGGACGCTTTATACTGTCATTTGCAATTCTATGCTGTTTAAACATGCGCTCGTTTGACTATAATAATGATTTCTCAGGAGAAAATGTATCTATTATTGGACACACATTGTAAATATCAGCTATTGACTTTAAATGAATTGCTTCCGGACATATTGTGCTTGAAATAACTTTGAGTTTATTATAGTTTTTCTTGGAAATGCCTATAACACTTTCATAACATGCAGTATAAAAGGAATAAACAGATCATTTTGCACCTAATAAAAATAATTTATGCAGGATTGGTCACTTGTTCGGCTGCCTGATCAATCGGATCTTGAAAACATTACGACTAATAGACTAATGACTCACGATAAACCAGATTGTCGATAATATCGACTTATCGGTACATCTCTAATCATAATAATTTCTCGTTCTGATTAGCATAGGTCCTTACCACTACTGCTGCTTCAAGTTTATGAAAAGAGAGACTGGACATAAAAATAACGAAGAAAGAATTAAGACATTTTTGTTGCTCGACAACCTTTTCCTACCCTTCGTTGCAAGCATTCCTTTTACACAAACATACCTAACACTACGCCTGTTTGTCTTAAGGGGTTAGGCAGATGTTTTAGGTACATGGGAAAGTAGGCAATAACCTCACCCTCAATTAACTCCCCAACAGCAATGGGCACAAATCCATACTCCGAGACCCAAATCGTATTTCCACAGTACTGTAGAGATCGTCTTTCCTCTTCTGTACTCTTTTGAAATACTGGCCGGTAATATTTGAAGACATGTTCCATTCGAACGTTTAAGCGTGTGTGTCATTAAAAGAGTTAGTTTTGACTATAGATGCTGGCGGGAAAAATTCCGAATCATTCCCGTCGAATACTTCGGAAGTATTCCGAAATATTCCGAAACTTTGGGAATATTTCCCATTGAATTATTCGGGCGAAATATTCGGCGGAAACATTCGATTGCGGGGTACGAATGTTTCTCGCGGGGCGCGGGGGGGGAAATTTCTCCAGGGAACATCTCCCCTCTTACCGCACCCCGCACCGCCACCGCCTGCACGCACGACTCGTGCAGCCGGGCGCGCGCGGCACGCACGACTCGTGCAGTCGGGCGCGCACAGAGGGACAGCGCGGCGGCGATCGACGATCGATGCAAAATACGATTTTTCAGCAAAAAAAAAATAAAAATCTTAATTAAATTCATTTTGAATAATTCTGATTTAAAGAAACTTTCCTAGAAGTATTCCGGAATTATTCAGAATTTTTCAGAAGTTTTGCAACTATAGTTTTGACGTGTAATAAATAAGATGGGCTAGTTTTATACAGGGTGTCCCTGGAAGCATGGATCAAATCGAATAGGGGCGTGTGCAAGGTCATTTCCAAACGTTTTAGAAAAAAAAAAAACAAAAAAAAAAGAGGGAAGAGAAATCGAATCATTTTAAAGAAATCTTTAAAAAAAGCTATCAGGGCTATCAATTTATTTTTTTAGATAGCCCTGATAGTATTTTTTATGATTATTTTCTTTGAGCACTATGCGAAGTGATTGAAAAAAAAAAAGTAAAAATCGGTCATAACTTTTAAACCGTAAAAAAATTCACAGACATTCTCAGGATTAAAAAGTTTGGAATTGACCTTGCCCACGCCCCTATTCGATTTGATCCATACTTCCAGGGACACCCTGTATATTTAATGAAATAACTCCTAAAATAATAACTTATAAAATCCGATAGGAGTTTCATTTAAGTAAAATAGTTCCCTAGTGGCGTAAGTGCCACAGTACCTCATCCAAAGCTCGACTACAAAGCTGCGGGGTAATTGCGTAGCGCACTAACATTAGCTTTCATTTTGACAGTTCAACAACATTCATTGCGTTATTTACGTTGTTAGTAGACAAATTTTTCGAACATGTGAAGCAATAGATTAGCAATATCCATGATCATTCAGATTGTGATGGATCGCGTGTTAGTGCAATAAGATGAAGTACCTAGGTATTAGCTTAAGATTGGGAGACGTGGAACAGTGGAAAACTCGTCAGTATAAAAATGCAAAGATATTTTTAAGTCACCCACCATGTTTTAGATATCACATTGACAATACAAGCGCGAGTTTAATGAGCGTGTGTTCGACATCGACTCCTGCGCATGATTCCGATCACGCGCGCAAACGTTTTGGAAATCAAGCGACACTATTGAAGTGATCGACGTTTTTTGTTTTAACTAGAAATCGTAATTGATGGAAATTGTTTACTGAGTTCAGGAGAATATTAAAGACTGAATTATCAAGAAGAACGTACCTATGTACAGTCACGACCACAAAGATGTTTACACTAAGCAAAATACAAACGCGATTTTCTCGTGGAATGACGATTGCAACTTACAACATATAAGCATGTGTTTCAATATACTATGTTCGTAGCAACATACAATTATAACCATTACGAGCTGCTTCTCACACGGACAACTGTACGTCGCTTGCTCCCGCATTACCAGTCCTGACTCTCTTCATGTTTTAGCTGCTGAGACCAAAACTACAAATGTATCTATTATACAGGAAAGTTTTATAAAAATGTGTCTTACGACTTCCACGCGAATGAAGTCGCGGGCCGAAGCTGGTAATCAATATAGTAGGAGAAAATCACTTTTAAAAGATGCCAAGTGTAGGTATAGGTACATATTAGTGCTTGCGACTGTACCTACATACTGACGGAAAAATTATGTGTGTCCTAGACTTTAGTTAGGTTAGGTAGGTAAGTAGATGTTCAACGTTTGGGCATAGCATAGATTATATCTAAACGTTGTATATATACATTTTCTATACTATATTTATATATATTCTATATACTAATAATAAAGCTGAAGAGTTTTATGTTTTTTTTTTTATTTGACCGCGCTAATATCTAGAACTACTAGTTGGATTAAAAAAAAAATATTTACGTTTGATAGCACAATTCTTGAGGAAGGTTTAAATAGGCTATTTTAACATCACGCTACGACCTTTAGGAGCCCAGCATACAGAAAACAAGTCAGAAAGAACGATAGGCGAAAATGAAGTAAAAGCGCGTGCAGGCGATGCGATGCGACGCGGTGGGCCGAAATTTCACGCGGACGAAGTCGCGGGCAGAAGCTAATAACTGACTAATAAAATGCTTATGCGAATCCCGCGCCCCCGGCCATAGGTAGAGGTGGAACACTGCGGTGGTTTTAGGCGGTAAGAGTCCGGCATGCCCCTCTGTCACCCCCCGATGGAGGAAGTCCATGAGGATTACCACCAATCACCATAAAAAAGTAGGTAACTGACTAATGCTCGGTTTCTATGTATAATCAAAAACTTTTTTACAAAAAAAAAAGAACAACCGACTTCATAAAAAAGACACTACAAAGTGAAAAATAACTTTATTTTGGGAGTAGGTGTCGTTAGGTTCGCATTTTTGTTTTTTACCACCTGTCTTCTATGCAAAGCTATGAAGTCTGCTTCATTATTAGTAAAGATACAAGAGTCTTAATTTTAACCAATAACTAAGTATCTGTAAATTATTGAAAGCAAGAGGCTTTCAATAATTTACAGATATCTGCCCACTGCTAGTACATATAAAAAAAAAATCGGCATTAAGTTATGATCTCAGTATATATGGCGTAGTGTATTTAGTTTTTATGCTTACCAGCTCAATTTGTAAAGTACCTGATGTTACAATGCTTTTATTTTACACACCTATATTTTACTAGCTGCGCCCCGCGGTTTCACTCGCATAAGTCTCGATCCCGTGGGAATATCGGGATAAAAAGTATCCTATGTCCTTTCCCGGTACTCAAACTATCTCTATACCAAATTTCATCGAAATTGGTTCAGCGGTTTAGGCGTGAAAAGGTAACATACAGACAGACAGTTACTTTCGAATTTATAATATTAGTATGGATTATACTAGCTTCTGCGCGCGACTTCTTCCGCGAAAAATGTCTTGCTCCCCAGACCCACCCTGCGTCACATCGAATCGCCCGCCTGCGCTATTATTTCGTTTTCACTCAGCGTTCTATCTGATTTTTGCGTTTGCCCGGGTTCTAAGGGCCCTAGCGTGATATTAATATAGCCTATAGCCTTCTTCAAGACTTGGGCTATCAAATGCAAATTTATATATTTTTTTCAAATCTGATTGGTAGTTCCAGAGATTAGCGCGATCAAACAAACTCCTCAACTTTATTATTAATATCTATAGATAAATATTATTCTTCATAGCATTCTATGAAGAATAATATTTATCTATAGATATTAATAATAAAGTTGAGGATCTCTGGAACTACCAATCAGATTTGAAAAAAATATATTTAACATAAATTATAATAATATAACCTGAGCCAAAGAAAATATATATAAAAATGAATAACAGCAAAATAAAATAACTTAATTCTTCGATAACACAAGGAATGGCGTCAATTTATGTTACCTATAATACCGATTATTGTATCTACAACTCGATTGCAAAAAATCGATATAAAAGTTAATAAACTTATCGATTGTCACTCGACACGGGCGCGCATTCGTATTCTTTACGCGAATCGTTGGAATTAGTGGGGAATAAAAAATGTTTAATCTATTCGCAGCTGCGGAAGGAATATCGAATGATCTTGTTGTAATCGATTAGGTTTATATTGTGCTGTTTTCTGGTATTCGATTCTATGTATTCTTACGAGTAGTAGGTAACTTTAAAATAATAGAAATAAAGTGGTATTAATACACCTTACCTAAAACTGTAGCATTTTTTTATAGGTATAATCATTTTGTTAATCAATTTATTGTCACCTTACTTATCTTAATAATTAAAGTAAAAAAAAATATATTTTTGCAATAGTTTTTTTTTGTAAATTTTTTTTTTTATATTTCAAACAATCAATCAGCAATCTAACTTGTTTAACATTTTCATAGAGAAATCATATTTTTTGTAAAAAAGTCATGCATTTTCAATTTTCTGATGCTGTTTCCCCGCTACGAAAAACAGCGCCATCTATCGCCGAGTAGTGGAACTTTGCAACTCCGAAAGAAATCGTCATTCCCACAACGTCGAATCTTCGGTCAGTAATATAGCAATTAAATTGCTAAAGTTAAGAGGAAAGCAATAAATTACTTAGTTTATTGGTTTGTCTTTATTCACATTATAAATCGTTCACCTTTATTCTGATTTGATGCGAAGTAGCCATGTTTTGGTTCGCTCATTGGAATATTATTGGAAAATGTATGGGAATAGGTACCGAAGTTCTTATACATGATTCAAATAAGTAAGTTTTAAAATGTGACTAGAACGTAATTTTAACAAAACTATGTGTTTTTTTAAACTCACAAGAGAAGCATTAGTTATTATTTATGTAGGTACCTATCATATTCATAATCATGCAAAATTGATTTGTTCTTCATACTTTAATAAAAACACAGCATACCAAAACAAAAAGCAATCGACTTCCAATACCAAACACCGATCGCGAATAGAATCGATACTCGATAGTAATTAGTACAGAATAGGGGTGTTCGGGTCGACGACCGAACTTTTGGCGATCGGACGACACTCGAATCGATAATCGAGCGTCTAGACCAAGTTTAGACGAACTTGGTTTAAATACTTGTTCAGTTTCCTGTAATTTAAACTTTAACAGCATGTTAGATAATTCTGCTATTAAGTAATTAGGGACTACTTTGAATTATTACGTTCGGAGGAAGGATTTTGATAAGACTGATTTGATTGCTCGGTATAAAGACATATTTTTTTAAGTGAAGGATTTGTGTTACCAAGATGAAATTATTGGTCAGCATATAATGTTCCCATTACTAAGACACAGGCCTCTGTGAGATCCGTGGGCTGTAATCCACCACGCGGACCCAGTGCGGGTTGTTAAAGGTCACAAATCACATGTCTTTGAATTTTCGGTTCTAGGAATTGCTGGTTTCCTCACGATGTTTCCTTCACCGTTTTCAGATTGAATTTGTGTTACCAAGATGATATTGTTGTTAAAATAACGATAAGCTCTCAAAGCATGATTCACTCAAAAATGACGATTAAAACAAAAGTAGAAGAAGCTTATAAAGCTTGCAACTTTTTTCGGCCATAATTAAGTACCTATTTCTCCCTTTTCCTTTTTCTCGGCAGTGTAATAATACTCCACTCCTTAAGCACCTCAGGATCTGTTGCCACCTTGTCGCTACCTATGTGCTAGCGATCTTTTCCGAGGGCACATTATTGTGTGTGCAAGTCACCCCCTACCATTTTATCTGTGTATCAAGGCGACCGTTTGTGGGGGTGTGTGCGTGTGTGTTTATATGTTTGTTACTTCTTCACGCTCAAACGGCTGGACCAATTTTGATAAAATTTTGTATGGAGGTAGCTGACACCCTGGATTAACATAATAGGCTACTTTTTATCCCGATATTCCTACGGGATCTAAACTTATACAGGTGAAACCGCGGGTCGCTGCTAGTTTTATATAAAACATTGGTCAGGGAGAGGCCATTACATAGTCGTCATAGTCCGAGATAACCAGTTCACTTTAGCCACCCAAACCGTCGGTTGGTGCCTCATTCCATTTAAAATTGTCTAAAAGGCCTCTGCGAGGTGGCTTCGGCCCTTCGTTCACCTTCCAAAGGACCGGGACTCCATGGTCCCGTGATATGTAATCATAATAAGGCTGGCATTATTGTTTTTTTCTTTTTAATTTTATTCAAAATTACCTACTTCTAGTGTTGGTGCAAGAATTGGGTACGCTTTTGAAGATTTTGAGTTTTTGATGAGTCCTACATTTTTTTTTGTAACTTAATACAAATAAAGTATACAATATATACATAAGCCACATGCGAGCACACGAACGGCCACTACAACGGAGCTGAAGCAATCGCCCTGGCCGAAATCGGTCGGATCGCATCATCATCATCATCACAAATAAAGTGTCTATTTCTACTGAAACTTCTCATGTGGGTATAGGTATTTTTCTTCTACAGGCTTCACACTTTTTTCAATAGATACTCAAGAGTCAAAACTTTAATCGCATTCCATAATGTTTACTTAGCTGGTGGTCGACCACATCTATTTAAAAAATGTGTTACTCGTACCATCACATGCAAATGTATAAATTGGAACACAATAAACCAGGAAACTTCATAGAAACAAGTACTTACAATATTATGAAGGAAGTTAAATTATTTGAAAAAAAGGTAAATTATTTGCTAACAGTTACAGCGTTTATACACCTCATTTTTTTGATGAAAATATTTGATTAACTGTTTTAATTAGGTAGCTATTTTTAACAATGAGTAGGTTGACGCATTTCGTTAGTCAAGATGGCACTTGTTCACGCCGTTTTCTCACAATAGCCAGCATCCTTACCACACATAAACCATATACCTATAAAGAAGTTTTCCCGCACGTCTGAGACAAACTTGGCATCAATCGACACTGAATCATTTCCTCTAACTGGACACCCTGATAATTAGACATTTTTTGTAGTTAATTACCAAAAGCAGTCGTCTTGCGGGGAGGGGGGGGCTAGGACGGACGTTGAACTTCGCCAGCGCGAGATAAGTCTGCCACAGAGAAAGGCTTAAATCGCAACTTTCGCAGCAAGAAAATTTCAACTCTAAAAACGGTTCATAGAGCTGACTTTTCGTTGCACACGGAAGCGGGATCATTGAGCTTTGTAGCAATTTATTTTGCTAAATCGCAACGTCGGAAGCGCTTCGTCCATTGACATCCGAATTCCTTCTTTAAGTCAACGACCTAAGATTCTGTTTTTAATAACTAGTGAAAGTGGTAAGGTCGATTGTAGTGTCTTCCTGGTACATATCATATCAATTAAGCGTATTGGTTTGCTAATTTATTAAGTAATCAGGGCAGCTCACTCACGCGGCTTTAATAATAGGTCGTTTGTAGTAGCATTGAATTATTAAATAGTATTATTAACACTTTCTTTTAACAGAAAGGATGTTGTATTATTATAAATTATTGGGGCCTATTAATATTAATTTGTACTGTCTGTGAGAGATTTGGCCGGATAATGGTATAGAGGTGAAATGTTTGTTGTTAAACGGGAAAAATTACTCCAATTACTGTCGTTAGGGGTAACAACTAACAATGGTCAGATAGACAGTCGCTCCATGTAAAATACTGGTATTCAGCTGCATCCGGTTAGACTGGAAGCTGACCCCAACATAGTTGGCAAAATTTGATAAAATTTGGTATGGAAGTAGCTGAAACCCTAGATAAACACATAGGCTACTTTTTATCCCAATATTCCCACGGGATCGAAACTAATGCGGGTCAAACCGCGGGGCGCAGCTAGTTGTTAATATAGGGGTGACACTGTGGCAGGGGACATCGACACAACCTGTTACCATGGATTCAGTACATTATTCTGAAAAATTTCCCCTGCGTTGAAAATTTTCGTCGGTTATTAAGCGTAATGAGCACGTGGGAATTGTACTGAAGCCAGCACATCAAGCTACCCGAAACTGTCAAATTTTCCAAACAACTTCGAACCTTATGATTTAGTGATAAAGTTGAAAATCTATTCAAGAACTAGCTTCTGATATGAAATTTCACTTTTAGGGGTGGAATTTCGAAAAATGCTTTCTTAGTGGATACCTACTCTTCACTAAGAACACACCCTCCAAATTTCATGTCTCTAGGACCAGCGGTTTAGGCTGTGCGTTGATATATCAGTCAGTCAGTCAGGACTTTAAATTTTATAGATTTTCACAGATTGTAGTAGCTTGATGTGCTGGCGTCTGTACCAAAAATAAACATCAATGTATTTAGACCAAACAAACGTATCTACCAAAAATATCGTAACTTCATCGAGACACGATAAATAAAACATCGTTACCACCAATATTGTACAGTCAGATGTGGTGTAAGGCGCAGTACTTCACTTTACATGACAACTAATGGTAAGGCTTAGTTTACACGGTGTTGTGAGTGTTGACGACAAATACTTAGTCAACATTAAGCTGCAGGAGGAACCGTGGGGACAAGGTTATTAAGACTTTGTGCTTGGCCAGACTGCAAACGCGGGCGCGGGGTGGGCGCGGCGCGGCGTACTCAAACATAAGAACTTCATTTGAACATCCATAGTGGGCACGTGGCACGCGGACGCGGTGAGCGGCGCGGGCTGCTTGGCGCGGGGAGCGCGCGGGCAACTCACGCCATAGCTCGTTCATACAAGTGCATAAGTGCCGCGGTGAGTGCGCGGGCGCCGAGCGGCCCGCGCGGGGACCGGGGTTCTCAAACTAGTTCGAGCTTTTTTCTAGTAAAAATAAATAAGTCTTCTTCATCCGTATCATATTTTGTAAAACACTGGACACGACAACACCCAGAACGAAGAAGCGCTCAACTGTGGACAGACAGATCGCGTGCGTTCCCGCACCCGCGCCGCTCCCCGCCTCGCGCTGCCAGTCTGGCCAAGCACTTAGCGTTTCGTTCTCCTCAGACCTAGAGGATTGGTCCAGGGAAGAAAAAGAAAAGGCAGAAGTGGATTTAGTACCTACACTGTCGCAAATAACACAAATAAGGATATTAATGTTCATTTAATATAAGCACGTACATGTTAACAAAAATACGTAAAGAATCACATCTCTCCAGTCATATTCAGCACTTGTAATAATTTTACTTTAATTTACATAATTAGCTTCCACAATCAAACTAATTTAGGAATTACAAAATAGTTAGGACTTATGCACACGTTGATACCTGTTACTCTTTTACACAGATTGTAGGTGAATACTTGTAGACAGTTGTGGACTCGTTGAGGACTGCACGCAGACTGGGGCTCCATCAACTCGAGAAATGCCTTTTAGTAAACGCTCGCCGGTCGTTTGCTGATCGGTCCGCCGTAAGGTGGCGGACGTGACGTCATGAAGCGTTTTCACGTAAAACGCGTCCATAATAACACCTCCAATTGCTAGCGAGGTAAAAATGTACAATAGCCGCAAACTTCTACAACAAAAATGGCGTCGATTGCGGTGCCCCCCTTTTAATTGAATGGAAAAGCACCTCCGTATTCCTGACGTTCCTCAAGTGACGTCGCCTTATCATTTTTCGCGATTGTCAGGCGGTTAGAGCCACTTCTATTGAAATTCCATACTAGTTCCCTGAACGATCAAACTATCGCTCAACAAAAAGTCGCTAGTGCGCGCTGGCTCTAGGTGTCATGCTATAGGGGCAAGTCTACAAGTCTAGACTCCTGGCTGTCAGCACTGTTAACTACAATTTCTGTCTTCGTGTCTCAGCCGGAGAAGCTACCCACATCATCACTTCACAGTGTGCACTGTGCTTTACTAAAGCTGCAGTAACGGTTTTCAGATGAAATCTTCAGTCACGTGGAACACAACGTGGTGTTGAAGTGTTTTGAAGGGAAAATAAGGCTATGAACTGAATTAAGTAGTGGAAAAATTGTAGTTAGCAAATAGTTTTGCATAGAAGTTTCCCTTTTTAAATATAGGCTATTGACCAAGGATTATATGACTGTAGGCCGATGAGGCAATGGACATGTGGAAGAAGGGATACATAGACATAACATCACACCTTTATTGCACGAAGGGTTGGGCAGCGGTGTATAGATTTTTCTATCACCATCCAAATTTTTACAGGGTGTTCTACCCATGAATATGAACAACTTTCACTATGGGACCAATTCTGAAATCACAAAAAAAAATTAAGCTGTTTCATACAAAAGTTCAGTAAGTAGTACCTACTTGACCAAAACGTATGAAACAGCTGATTTTTTTTTCGTGATTTCAGAGTTGGTCCCATAGTGAAAGTGGATCATATTCATGGGTAGAACAGCCTGTAAAAATTTGGATGGTGATAAAAAAATCTTCCTGTATAGTACACACCACATTTCGCTAGTTATCTTTAAGTCCCATTTAATAGGGGGCGAGAGTACCTATTGCCGTCATCATAATCATAATCAGCCTATAATGTTCCCACTGCTGGGACACAGGCCTCCTTTCGGTGAGAGGGAGTGGCCCGTAATCCACCACGCGGGCGCAGTGCGGGTTGGCAGATGTCAAATGTCTTCGAATTTTTGGTTCTAGGACATGCCGGTTTCCTCACGATGTTTTCCTTCAACGTTTTGAGAGCAGTGGTGATGAAATAATTTTAATCACAAAGTAAAGCGCCTGTCTGGTTTCGAACCAGAGAACCAGTTATCACTGGGCCACTACTGCTCTCAGTTATCTTTCAGTCTCATATAATAGTGGTCGAGAGTATTGCCATCAACCGGGCACAAATCCAGACTCTACTGAGAAATTCCAAATAAAAAAACTCTATAACACTCTGCCCCACCAGGGGATCGAACCCAAGACCTCATGAACAGCAGTAGCGCCTGCGACCACTGCCAAAGAGGCAGCTGAAAAAGAGATAATCGCGATTAATTATCGTTTATTTCATCGCTCCTGCTGGAAAAACTCAATAACACCCTGCCCGACCTGGGAATCGAATCCAATACCGCATGCTTAGCAGTAGCCCTTGCGTCCATTAGACCAAAGAGGCAGTTGAAAAAGGGATAGTCACGATGAAAGAGATGAGTCACATTTTTAGACTGCTAACAGAGAGGGTGTCAAGGGGTGAATAAAATAATAGAATAGAATAGGTACTTTGTAATAAGTACACCATAAATATTACAGATATAAATGTAGAAATTTTACATAGGGTGACACAATCAGCGGTCTTATCGCTAAAAGCGATGACCACAAGACCACCTTTGCATGGATCAAGACAATACATACATGTATATTTGTTGCAGCCAAAGTAATAAATCCGGATATTATATATAACGGAGAAGGCATGTGTGTCTCGTTATTATCAGCCATATTTCAACTACTGTGGGCGAACTATGGGTATGTGTTGGCTATTGCGCAATAGAAAAACGGTTTGCAGTTCAAATCAGATTATAATTTCACGAACAATTTAATCACACTAGCAAATCACACACTATAGGTACACGATACAACCAGATACGGAACGCGGGACAGTTTCTGAGCGCATGTTGTTCGTTTGATGTCCAATGTCCAAGAGAGCCCCACATCGTTCTGTCGCGCTGTCTTGTACTCCCCACGAACTCAGGCTAGACTCTGTCAAGCGCCGCCAGATGGCGCTAGCGTTCCGAATAGTCAAATTAATGACCGGTTGCGACACGGCCATCCTGCGATGCACACGTCCTCGTGTGTTAATCTGTAAACAAACATACCCGCAAAGTATCACATAGCTCGGTCACTCCTGACCTTCATGGTTTCTCACGAAACCCCACACAACACACACAACTTAATCTCTGCTCTATTTCATCAACAAGACTATTACTTGACTTTCCTCAAATTCGTCAGTAGGTAATACTCTGATCCCTTGGCATATGCCGTAGCATGTGCCTTAGCCTCATAAGCGTACTTGATTCTACCAGAGCCATGTAATCAAACTTTAATCAATCATAGCAAAAAAACATCAACCAGAGCCATGTACCATCGTTATCCACATTAAAAATAAACTTTGTCACTAAGAGCCTTAGACACCTGGCAACCCACCCACGAGTAAGCCACTCTAACGCCACGGCTCTCTTAGCCGACCAGCAATCGCATTGCTATCACACATCCATCGCATGGATCCATGTGCATCACCCCTGTGACTACACACTACGGTCTCTCCAGACCCCGACCTCTCCCAGAGACAAACGCCCACCGCGCACCCACGGACTACTTGAGTTTCCTCAAGAGACACCGATTTCTACCGGGCTACGACTACGTATTGACTACTGGTTCGGTCGCCTTTCAGCAATCACATTGCCCTCATACATCCATCGCATGGATCCGTGTGCATCAACCCTGTGACTACACACTACGGTCTCTCCAGACCCCGACCTCTCCCAGAGACAAACGCCCATCGCGCACCCACGGACTACTTGAGTTTCCTCAAGAGACACCGATTTCTAACGGGCTACGACTACGTATTGACTACTGGTTCGGTCGCACATAATACGGCCGATAGAGAACCCCTACTCGCGTGGTTACCACTACTTAGGCTTGCTCATCACCACTGTGATCACCATTTCTACTTCGACTGGTACATAACCTACTGGCATCATTCTTAACATATCGTGAGCGTATTTTAAAAAATGCATTGTAAACTAGATTGGGCTATACCTAACATTGTAACCATTTTTGCTATTGTTTACCAGCAAAGCACTCAGTACCAGAGTCGAAACAAAACGATAACTGCTCACCAGATTCGATAGACAATAGATCTGCAACCGGTCTAATAGCACAGACATCCACTTGCTGTCACCGCTTCGCTGGCAGAAGTCGCGAAACTCCCTGCTCGAACAGCACCGTCCTTGATCAGCGACTCCTCGTACAGGAGATCCAAAGAGTGCAGCACCGTCCGACGCTGCCATCCCGCTTGTACCCGACCTTGTGTGTTAACCTGTAATAAAAAAACCAACAGCAGTGCCTGTTCCACTCGGCCAATTCTGACCACATTGTTATTGAAATAAAAACAATAACAATCATCGATAAGAAAAGATTCCCCTAAGCCTTGGTAATAATTGTTCAGGAACTTTATCAACTTACGAGTAGATGGCATACTATCATAATATTACTTTGCAAGTAAATGTCGGGTCGGGTAGAAATGTAATAAAATCTTGTTATTGCTCGCTAATCGTTACACTACATAAGAATTATTCTGTGCTGAATACACGTGTTTGACCAATACTAGTCAACACAACAACGTTATTAACACGTTTGCCACTTAACCTCTCCTTTACTAACAAGCATTCAGCACCAGAATCGTAAAGAAAACAATACAGCTCACCTGTATTTTCTAACGTGTCTGGGGGTAGTTGTACGACGCAAACATCAACTCGCCGTTGCTGCTTGCAGCAGTTGAAGCATCTGCTCCACCATCCGCTTGCACTGCTTGGCTGCCACTGCTCGTGCGGGCCGCGATATGTCCTGGTTTCCCACTTGCAGCAAACGAAGGGCTTCGCTGACGGCTGCGCTGCTTGGCTCGATTTAGTCACTCCACGTCCCTGGTAGCTCCACGCCATGTCCTTGGTATGCTATTTACGATGGAAACGTTGATGCTGCTCCTTTGTTCACCTTGCAGTGAATTTTCAGCAAAACACAAATCAGCTGTCGTGCTGTGTGCTGTTACGTTGGCACACGCGTCCTACCGCGTGCTCTAATTACGGGAACGGGATACGACGAACTCGAACGCCGGTTAGGGACCCGCTTTTTTTTTTTTCAAACATGGGGGTAGGTGATACACGCGCGTCACGTATTCTGCATACAGCCTATGCCTAAAACGACATGCACTACGATCGCGCATCCGTATCTGGTTTATCTGGGTTCAACTCGAACAGATCCACACGATTACTTAATAAGCGTTCGCATGTTTACACTTTGTTTTTCAAATGTCAACGTGCGAGTACTTTCACTTTAAGCGTTCTGATTTTGCGCATAAACCAACACGAATCCCACTTCTGATAACGGAGAAGGCATGTGTGTCTCGTTATTATCAGCCATATTTCAACTACTGTGGGCGAACTATGGGTATGTGTTGGCTATTGCGCAATAGAAAAACGGTTTGCAGTTCAAATCAGATTATAATTTCACGAACAATTTAATCACACTAGCAAATCACACACTATAGGTACACGATACAACCAGATACGGAACGCGGGACAGTTTCTGAGCGCATGTTGTTCGTTTGATGTCCAATGTCCAAGAGAGCCCCACATCGTTCTGTCGCGCTGTCTTGTACTCCCCACGAACTCAGGCTAGACTCTGTCAAGCGCCGCCAGATGGCGCTAGCGTTCCGAATAGTCAAATTAATGACCGGTTGCGACATATATATTATCTAGCCAATATTTATAATGTCTACTCAATTTAGATAAAGTGATAATTGACACAAAATTAATCACATTAACTAGCAATTTTATATAATATCTTCGAAGACTTGGATAATGTAATAAAACAAGTAGGTACAGGTAAAGATTATAAAATTATATTTCAATTTGCCTTAAGTATACCTAACTATACGTGTAGCAATATTATACTGTTATTTGAAACTTAATAATTATAATGTTTATTTTAAGAATTAAAATAACATTGTCATAGATAATAATTCTACGTTAATTAACATTGTCATAAAGTTATTTCATTTTAATTTATAAAGTAAATTTAAAGCTCACTAGCTATAAAACAAAATTGATTGAAGAGCGGGAGGGTTTAGTCAGTTAGACCGTATTTATTACTTTGGCTAACTTTGAGCCGCTATTATGAATAATATCCGGATAAAGTGATTAATTTATCACATTGTCTAGTCAGTTTTGCTATTATACATATATAATGACCAGTCATTATGTATAATAGCTATTTAATCACTATGACTGTAACAATAAAATAATAACAACTTACAATAAAAGAAAGAAAGTAAAAAGAACATAAACATAGCGTTTAAGGAGAGAGATAGTGTTTTTTTTACCATAAGTTTAAAAACAGATAAAGGTTGGGCACCCCTTATTGACACGAGCACAAGGCATTCCATAACCGTACTGCCTGAACTGTAAACGATTTATCATAGAAACCGATGAATCTAAAAGGGAATTAAAAATCAAGAAGTGTTGATTAATGAAAGTGTTTAACATACTTCAACTCCGGAAATCCTGAGATTGTTTTAGCTTCTGTACTAGTCTATTCCTGGAGCTCTGAATAGCTGCCAGTGGCGCCTAAGATTCTCCCACAGTTTTGCAATAAACCTAGATACTTGGCTTAAACGTCTGTTAGACATTTGTAAAGCTTCCTGTATTATATTAGGTCCTTACATATGAAATTGGCGTTTTGTATGGAAGGAACAAAAAGTCGAATATTTTTTAATATAATATATTTAATTAATCAAAGTATGAACCATTGTTTTCAATGCACTTTTGCCATCTTATAGGTAGTTCATTGATCCCTTTATTAAAAAAACCAGTCGGACGGGAATCAATAAAATCTTTGAAGGCGATTTGGACTGCCCCATCGGAGTTGAATTTTTTCCCTTGCAAAAAGTTATCCAAATTGCGAAAAAAATGGTAATCTGTTGGAGCAAGGTCCGGGGAGTACGGAGGATGTCTAAGACATTCCAATTCAAGCTCTTCTAATTTGGTAGCCGTCTGTTGCGCAGTGTGTGGTCTGGCGTTGTCGTGCTTTCAAGCTTTTTAATCTTCCCAATTTGCTTCAAGTGAATTAAAACAGTTTTATCACTAACATCGAAGCCTGCAGCTAACTCGGACGTGGTTTGCGATGGGTCCGCTTCCACAATAGCCTTCAATTCTCCATTATCAACTTGGGTCTCAGGCCGTCCACGGGGCTTGTTCTGCAGGTCGAAATTTCCAGAACGAAAACGTTGGAACCAAAAACGAACTGTGTTTTCTTTTGCAACATGACCGCCATACACATCATTCACCCTTCGAGTCGTTTCCGCAGCACTAGTGCCACGGCGGAACTCGTACTCGTAAATAATGCGATATTTTAAATTTTCCATTTTGTAAAATGAGTGACGCAAACAGAAAAAACAGAAGAAAAAAAACAAATGAATGACGGTCATCGAAGCACAAATACATGAGTAAATAGCTGTACAAATTTGAATTTGGAATTCCTTACCAAAGAGGAGAAATTCGTGATTAAAGTGGCCAGTACGAAAAACGCCAATTTCATATGTAAGGACCTAATATTTGGGCATACACGGATCGCTGCGTCGAACGCCAGCGGCGGGGGACACTGTCGTAGGCGCAAAGAGTCACGAATCACGGCTATAACCATCTTACTGCGACATATATTTTCGTACTACCTTGTATATTAATTTTCTTAGTAAGTAAATAATTCAAAAAGTAAATTAAAGTCGCTTTGCGTGTCTGTCTGTGTGACCGCGTTGTTCTTCTAAGCTATGCAACGGATTTTGATGCAATTTTTACCATTCCTTGAAATAATTTATACTGAAAGGTTTATGTATAATTATAATACATGAATATTAAACTATTGTAATAAAGTATCCAGCACCCTTATTGCGTACCACACTATCAATCGGAATCTGAATAATTTTGAAGCAAATTGCTAATCCATTGCTTCGTAAGTTCGAAAAATTTGTCTGCTCAACACGTAAATAACGCAATGAATGTTGTTGAACTGTCAAAAAGAAACCGATTCCGATTGATAATGTGTTACGCAATTACCCGGCTGGATGTATTGTCGAGTCTTAAAAACCGTACGCAGGGGCGGGTCGCTGGTGTTTTATAAAAAACAAATGAAGGTGAAAAAGGATCAGCTTCCACCTAATTCAAATGAAGAGCCCTTTAAACGTCAAAAATAGAAAGTCTACCTAATCAGAATCCCAAAATGAAGTAAATATTAATGCTTTGTTTTCCAGAACGTCCTATTTATGCAGAAGTATTCTGGTGCATTTGTTTTGCAAGCGCCACATTGCGCCCGCGACGCACGTCGGATCAACGCCCTATATCTCTGCCAAATAACAACTGAATAACACATGATGGTCCTCTGGTGTTAACTGATTTTCATCAATATTGATCGTTGTCCTTGTAGCTTTTCTTGAGCGATGGGAAACTGTGAGTTTTTGATCAGAAATTTGAAATCCTAGAAGTTAAGACTACGTATGACGTGCAAGCTAAATTTCGACATTCTAATCTATTGAATCTACATGGTAATTAGTTACAATTATGGGTTACCAATTTATTCAGCAGCCCGGAGTCTGGATTTGTGTCTGGCTGATGGCAATAGGCTTGGCCCTTATTACATGAGACTTTAACATAACTGGCGAAATGAGGGAGGACTATAGGTTCACCTCTACCTAACTCTTCGGGGATTACGGTTAATAACGGTTCGGTTATCATGCTTTAATAACTTTTCGTTAATTACTCCTTTAATAAAGATTGGTCCTTGGCAAATCTGGACAGAGGGAGGTAGAAAGAGAGCAGGGAGGCCTTGACCTGATAAAAAAAACTAGGACTAACAACAATATTAACGAATGACGTGGAAAGCCACATTCGCGAAGCATTTTTTTTTCACTTCGCAATATGAAAATACATACGTACATTAAATGGCGCTGCTCACATTAGGGCATTATCAAGTTTGTTTTCCACTGCTCTATGAGGTAAAGGAAAACATCGTGAGGAAATCAACATGTCCTAGAACCAAAAATTCGAAGACATATGACATAACCAACCCGCACTGGGTCCGCGTGGTAGATTACAGCCCACTCCCTCTCGAAGAAAGGAAGCCTGTATCCTAGCAGCAGGATCATTAAAACCAATATTCAACAATAAAACTAAAATATTCAACTGAAAACGGAAGCAGCTGTCAGTTGTCTCATAAAAAATCTGTTTCCATGAAAACAACCAATTATAATATATCAATAAAACCATATATATTATCGCTTGAAAAAATAATATATGCAGGCTGAATATGAAATTTCCCGTGCATGTGTGAAATGATTTTAAAAGTACAATATGTCAGGGACGGCGGTAAACCCAACTTCGGTTCAAGGTAGCATAAGATTAATGTACCCTTTTTTTCATTCAAAAGAAATGAAAATAGGGGATTTTTTATAATGTAAACAAGTATTTTGATATGATTTATAGTAGAACTTGTGTAGGCGGGAAAATCCATGGTCTCAAATAATTGTTGTGGGGTTGGGCCCAAAGTATTTTGATATTATTACATACTAGCAGCGCCCCGCGGTTTCACCCGCACAAGTTGCGATCCCGTAGGAATATCGGTATAAAAACTATCCTATGCCCTTTCCCGGGACTCAAACTATCTCTATACCAAATTTCATCCAAATCGGTTCAATGGTTTATGCGTGAAGAGGTAACAGACAGACAGACACACTTTCGCGTTTATTATATTAAGTATGGATCCTATTGCCGGGTTTCAAAGCCCAAAATGGTAAACAAACTCAATGAATCTGCCAAGCATTTTCGGTTGGCTTCCAGTGTAACTGGATGCAGCTAAATAGGTACCAGATTTTACATTGAGCGACTGCTTATTTGACCTTCACAACCCAGTTACTGAGTAACCCGATACCCCTTGGTAAATAATATATTTATAGAAGACTGACACACCCCCACACCGAGACGCATGTGTGACGTCGTAGTAAGAGGCGTTGCGTTGCGATACCGCATTTAAAAATCAAAAGTCATTTATTCAAATTAGGCTGAGAATCAGCACTTTTCGAACGTCAAATTTACACAAGACAGTCCCCCAAAACGCCCGCTCTTTACTACTTCCTAGTGCTTTCGCTGGGAAGAAATGGCGCAGCAAACTCGAGCAGAACCAGCTATGTGTTCAGAATGAAAAGCTTGTTTCTATACAATAGAGCAGTGGTGGCCCAGTGGTAACGGCCGCGACTTACGAGTTGTAGGTCGTAGGTTCGAATCCAGCCAGGCGCTTTACTTTGTGTAAATTATTTCATCACCACTGCTCTCAAAACGGTGGAGGAAAACAATTGTGACGGACATCCTAGAACCAAAAATTCGGAGACATGTGACATCTTCCAACGCGCACTGGGCCCGCGTGGTGGATTACGGCCCACTTCCTCTCACCAAGAGGAGGCCCGTGTCCCAGCAGTGGGAACAATCATTATAGGCAGATTATGCGTTGAAATCATAACCGTGCGACAACGCAACGCACAGGCAACGTCCATGTGGCCTTACTCTAACGATCGGTACCTAAGACATGGGAATCGAGCCCTGGTTAATAAAACATCCTGATTCATCTGCCATCATTGAACCGAGAGTAATGAAAACTGATTGGTGAGTTCATTGAACTGTCACGTTGCATGCGCCATGCTTGATACAAACCGATCTGAATGTATTTGAATGTATGAAACGCATTTACAATTAAAACAATGTAGCTACTGTAAGTGAAGTGTGTTGTAAATGTTGCAAAATGTATCCGTTTTCATGGAAATTGATTTCTATGAATATCATTTTGATTATATCTGCTTCGTATCGCACGAAAGTTACTTTAGTTAATCCTTCGTCAGTGGACGTGGCCGTGGACGGCGTTGTCGGTGGCAGCGCAGAGGTCACTTTGGTAGCAGTGCAGTGTGGATGTGGAGCGTAGCTCCACATATATATATATTTTCGTAGGTCATTGACAGTCGTTACGGGTTGTCAGAAGCCCGAAAGTCTAGTGGGTTGCGGAGATCACATAGAAAGTCGCTCCGTGTAAAATACGGGTATTCAGCTGCATCCGGCTAGACTGGAAGCTGACTGCAGCATAGTTGAAAAAAGGCTAGGCAGATGATGATGAAGAAGAAAAAAAAAATGGCTGTGTGACGTACGGACGGGAGGACAGGCGGACAGACTGAATAATCCTTTCAATACAGAATGAGCCAGTCTTAAATATCTCGTGTCGACATGAGAGAAATTCTGAGTTATTCCGGTATGATGCCCTGAACCCCCCCATCCACCCCCCCTCTCCTCGATCGCCTGCTAGTTCGTCTTCTGTTTTAAACTTTGTCTTATCCACTACTAGCTGCACCCCGCGGTTTCCCCCGCGTAAATGTCGATCCCGTAGGAATATCGGGATAAAAACTATCCTATGTCCTTCCCCGGGACTCAAACTATCTCTACAGGGTGTTACGGAAAGGGTATATCAATACAAACGGGTTGAAGAGTGTATCTGATCTAGAATCTCTGTACAAAATTTCAGCTCAAAAGCATTAACTTTGAAAATGCTTAATATTTTTTTATTTCGACATCACGGCCCTGCACTGGCGCGCGGTGGCATGATGTGCGTGTACTAGGCGCACAGACACACTACAGATAATGGATAATGACCCTCGTAGTGCGGTGACACGTTTGTTATGATTTCAATTTAATAAACTATCGAAATAAAAAAATATTAAGCATTTTCAAAGTTACTGCTTTTGAGCTGACATTTTGTACAGAGATTCGAGACCAGATACACTCTTCAACCCGTTTGTATTGATATACCCTTTCTGTAACACCCTGTATACCAAATTTCATCTAAATCAGTTTAGCCGTTTGAGCGTGAAGAAGTAACAAACATATAAACACACACACACACACACTCACAAACTTTCGCATTTATAATATTAGTGTGATAGTGTGATAAGCTTTCTCATTCCGGTCTAATCCGGTTTTTCGTTTGTTTTTAATTTGAATCATTTTGAAGGATATTGGTAATACATTGCTACATAATAATAATATGTTCGAAAAAAAATCTGCTGAAAAATGTAAATAACGCAATGAATGTTGTTGAACTGTCAAAATGAAAGCCATTGCTACGTGTAGTGTGTTACGCAATTACCCCGCGTGCAAATGATGAGGAAATACACGGTTTGTCAACTTCCAAAATAAAAGGGGTTTGATTTCTTCACCTACTTTTCCATTATTTGTCACGTGGCTTTGAAAACGTGCCTGAACTTGCGATATTATATTTATAGAATAGGTTTACCCAAGAAAAAAAAATTACGTCTTCAGAAACATTTCCTCAAAGGAATACTTACCTTTTAATTTCTTCTCTCTTATGTCACGAAATGTGCCTAAGCGTGACGCGTCTTTGAAATTTCACTCTCAAGCCTCGACAAATTAAATTATCGAATCGCCGCCTAAGAAGTATTACTTCAGTAATAAATTGAATGCATTCTTTTACGAGATTCTTAGAATCATGAGAGAACCCTAAAAGTGATTTGATAATGCTCCGTGAACGCATTGTTGCATTGTTAGTGTTTTCATGTTAGTCACTGTCCTGAATTAATATGTCATCGCGAGCTGTCGTCAAAACGGAGTCTTTGACCTCTTCACTATTCAATAATTAGACGCAAAAGGAAAACTAAAAAAATAAAACGATTTTTACTTTTGTTTCTAATTCCAATTTTCAAATATCGATATCGCTCGCTAATTGAAAAACGAAGGGAAAAGAGTTGTTTTCTTATTATTCTTTTGCATGGAGGTCATAACAAATTTCCTTTAGTAGGTATTCAATATCTTCTTTTTTCTGCAACTAACCCCAAGAAGTGTACTTCTTCGCTAGATTACACAACACACACACACTCAGATATGTACTCCCTGAGAGGTTACGCAGAGGTACAGTCAAAATCAAAAGTCTTATTCAAACTAGGCTGAGAATCAGCATTCTTTGAACGTCAAAATTATAAAAGACAGACCCCCAAAACGCCCGCCCTTCACCACTTCCTAGTGCTTTCGCTGGGGAGAAGAAGTGGCGCAACAAACTCCCTAGCAGAAAGTTATAGTACACCCAAATTTCGCCAGTTATGTTTAAGTCCCACGTAATTTGCAAGAGTTTTCATTGTTAATTACTCTGTTATGCAAATTCCACGATAAACTGTGCATTGCTACCGGTTTTTAAACGCTTAAATTGTTTACATAAACAAGCCTACTTTGCATTTCTTTACAATGAAAATTAAGGTGTTTACACTGATTTGTTTCCTTGAACCGGAAGTGGGTTTTATCACCGTCCCTTACATTTTGTTCTTATTTCACGAATGATGCGAATTATACAATTCAGGTTTCATTTGTCGTGTGTTTGTCCCCGTAGTCAACATTCGTAAGGAAAATCGGAAAATGCATTTGCATTAAAAGGGAGTCTTCGTTTGTTTTGTTAATGTAATTACAACCTAAAGTCCCTTTACTTTAGGTTGTAATAACAGCGCAGGAACAGTTGGAAGAATTCAAGTCAATTGATAGATGCAGCGGGTCATATAAAGAAAAAGAATGAATGTGATGCGCTGCGGAACCAGGAACCATTTCATACGATATTTCCCCTAGCCATAACTTCTAACGCAATAAAGCTAGACATGAAATTACAATGGAATTTGCTACTGTCCATGGTCCGAAGGATCTACTGAAAATTCCACGCTGTTTTTATTTTTCATCTTAATTTTGGTTTTATTTTTTCGTTTAAGGATAATCATTTCGTAAGTCGATTCATATCTGTATTGAATTTATATCCGATTTAAAATTAAATCGGACTCCAAGGACACTAAACCATACCAAGCACAATTTAAACTCGGAAACCAATTAAAAAGTCTTTTATGTACTTTCGTTATTCTGTATTTTTCTGGAATGCGGACATGAATTTATTTTTCACAATTCAGCAAAACCAGTCTTTTGCGGATATAGAGAGTAACAAAGGAGGTATTTCCAATTGTTTATGGTGCTAAATAATGGTAGGTGAAAACCAAGAAGGTGTAATTTTTATGACGCCATGAGGAAAACATAAAGGGATACACACACACATTAAATAGATTTTGACGATTGCGGTATCGTTCATGTTGTTTTATGTTCTTGTCTCTGGATGGAGTGGACGTTGCCTTAGCTGTGTGTAAATATTTTTGTGTGAGTATTTAAATGTTGGCTGCATTGTATCTAAACCGAAACCATTGATATTCTCACCATGCATTGAAAATTGGTGTATGTTTTGGCAATTTTGTTTAGTCGTAACGAAATTTGGTTTTTTAAGAAATAATTGAGTAGGGAACTGCAAATAGGTTTTCTTTATCAATAAGTTTTTTTTTAACCTCGCTAACTTCGGCAAAGTTTTTACAAAAATATTATGTTTTCCCCGAACTGGTACCAGGCTCGCAGAAACGTCACGGAGTTTACATCTAAAAATAGCCCACTAAAAACTGGTTGTGCAATCCGGAACCATTCCTGGTGGGCCAGCGGGGGGCCTCCATATTTCATACTTACGTGTAACGACAGACTTGCAATAATTACTTATAATTATCAGAAGTGGAACAAAAAGCTCTCCATTCCTATAATATCCTGGTGGCTTCCCTGGTTTATGTCTTAGATTTTTAATAAGGGTATTTCTGGTTTGTGTTTTTATGTACCTACTTACTAATGCAGTGCTATATTATGATACAGACCGTAGCACTTTTTAACAAGATTCAAAGTTCAGAATTTGGTTCTTTTGAGTTCTATTGGCAGGTTTTCAAGCCGGCAGCCTAATTGCGGAACGCCAAATCGTCAAATGATTCTGATCAGTTGGCTTCATTTCTATCACAATTGGCTTCATTTTACGATTTTCGAATTGCGAAACTGTAGTTTATTATGAAACCAATTATGAACGTTAAGGCCCTGCGCAGAAACTAGAGTTTCGCAATTCGAAAATCGTAAAATGAAGCCAATTGTGATAGAAATGAAGCCAACTGATCAGAATCATTTGACGATTTGGCGTTCCGCAATTAGGCTGCGGGCAACATGGCTGTGTTGCCGGCTACAGAAACAAAAATTTACAAGCCTGCAAATCTACGGGTTATAATTATGTAAGTAAATAAGTACTCGTAATAGTGGCTTGATTTATCTGAATGTCATGCTGAAAATCCACCTGATGAAACAATAATAATATGATTTAAGCAAATTCTCCAATAGGGACACCTAGAGGAAGAGAAAAGCGTCCCTGAAAACCGCACAGCATTTTCACCATTTATAGACGTAGTCTTCTCCAGTCAACTGCCGTCTTCTAAGTGACTCCACATTCACTAGAGCATAAAAAGCGACTTTATGCCGCCTACGCACAACATATAGACGAACTTTTAGAGCATGAGAAGTGAAAAACATATTGCGGAAGGTCTATGTGTGTAATAAATCACACTATCATACTAATATTATAAAGGCGAAAGTTTGTGAGTGTGTGTTTATATGTTTGTTACTTCTTCAAGCTCAAACGGCAGGACCAATTTTGATAAAATTTTGTATGGAGGTAGCTGAAACTCTGGATTAACATATAGGCTACTTTTTATCCCGATATTCCCACGGGATCGAAACTTATGCGGGTGAAACCGCGGGGCGCAGCTAGTTAATAATAAACTTACATGCAATGAAGAAATGTCTATGTTTGTCAAGTCGTACCTAAAACCGTGCGAAGAAGGGGTCGCTACGTAAAAAAAAATAAGCGCTTAAGTTAAGATAGCCAAAGACAGTTTTGGCTATTTTTTTTTGCCTGTTTTGTGTCTCGCTATTGGGCAAAGGCTCCCCTTTGTCCTTCCAAACCTGCCTTGTGCGATCTCTGGCTATGTTGATCCTGTGAACCGATCTGATAATAGATCGTCACACCACCTTCGCTGTGGTCAACCTCGACGGTAAATGTGAAAAGAGTTTATAAAAATAATTTAAACATTTCATTCGATGCTGTAATTCTGCAAAGTATTAAAGTCTGTAAGATCACGCATGCTTCAGCTGTTGGTCAACGACTTGGCTTCAGTTACAGTTAGCCGTACAGAATACAGATACATAAGTTTCAGGTTTACAGCGGCGCTGGCCTGCGTGCATGACTTTGCATTGTTATGTTTTGTTTTTTTTTTTTCAGGAAAATTCGGGATTATGAATCACTATTGGATTTTTTTTCCCAACATAAAAATTGGCAAGTTAGATACTTTTCAGGATTAAAAAAAAATGAATCTGATCAAATGCCCTATTAACTGACAGTTAAACATAGGTAGAGATAAATACACATTTCAAATGTTTGTATAGAAATTTTAGTGGAGGTCGTTCATTATTAGAATGGTTTATCTCTACCTACACAAAATTCATATCCTCCATAAGTGGAGATGCGATACCTAAATAGGTACCCACTGTCAGCGCCGATAACAGCCTTCTCAAATGAAAATAAATGTTTATTTCAGTAAGTAGATCTTTTAAAACAGGGGCTTGTGGCTGAGTAATATCAGCCGCACGGGTCGATCGATCAGGTTAAGCTACGCTTGCTGCGGTTGGTCCGTGGATGGGTGACCATCTTTACATACCAAGGCCCCTCCGTGCCTCGGAAAGCACGTTAAGCCGTTGGTCCCGGATGTCATTCGTGGATCTTTGACAATCGTTACGGGTTGTCAGAAGCCCGAAATCTGACAACAAGTCTTACCAAGGGGTATCATATTACCCACTATCTGGGTTTTGGAGGTCAGACAGGCAGTTGCTCCGTGTAAAATGCTGGTATTCAGCTAGATCCGGTTAGACTGGAAGCCGAGCCCAACATAGTTAGGAAAAGGCTAGGCAGATGATGATGAGATCGTTTAAAACACTTTTACACGTCAATATTTTATTGGTCTACATATATTTTAAAACTAAATGGCGCCGACATTTCCTAGCTGATTGATCCCTGAGAAGAAAAGCCGAAATAAACGAAGAGGTCATAGTCTTTTTTAAAGTTCAAACATTAAATTATTAAGATTTTATGAGTCTAACAATGCAGGGCCATGTCTTTTTTTTGTGGATGGGAAATCATCAAATGCCCCCCCCCCCCCCCCCCCCCGCTCTGGGTGGAGTGGAAGGGAGTGTCAGACTCTTACTGACTAAAACCCACCCGTGTTCCTTCCTTAGCCCTTTATGTTCCGTGGCAGCGGTAACCCTTTCGGACAATCCCGCAACCAGAGCCATTGCAGCTTTGGGTTGACCTGACTCAACAGACGGCATGTATGAATCAGTAATTTTGTAGCTCAACTTTATTTTAGGTAGCTCAACGAGCCGTCATACACGTTCTAAACCTGAATGGCTTATTTATATCTTGTAGGCCCTGCCAAATCAAATCAAAAATATTTATTTCCTAGAATATGGTACATAAGGTGTTACAGTAAATATGTTTTAGCATGTCCTGCTATAACATGGCGTGCAAATGTATTCACAATTAGCGATGTCAATTAATCTAGCTTAAAAATGAAAAAAAAGAAAAATAATAACGTAAAACAAGTGGTGGCCCAGTGGTAACAGCCGCTACTTATGTGTTGTAGGTCGTAGGTTCGAACCCAGACAGGGGCTTTACTTTGTGTAAATTACACCACTGCTCTAAAAAACGGTGAAGGAAAACATCGTGAGGAAACCGGCATGTCCTAGAACAAAAAATTCGAAGACATGTGACATTTATCAACCCGCACTGGACCCGCGTTGTGGATTACGGCCCACTCCCTCTCACAGAGAGAAGACCTGTGTCCCAGCAGTGGGAACGTTATCTATAGGCTGATTATGTTATGTAAACACAAGTTTATCCCACTGATCTAGTGAAAGCTGGAGGTTAACTGGAAAATCACAAAAAAAGACTCCATTAAATTATCCAGCGTTATCGCACTACAATACTGAATCATTCATGAACACCTAGGCTTCATAATCTCCTAGTCAGTGACGTTACTGAATATATTTTTCAGGTTATTGACAGCGTTGATATTTTATGTAGGCGCTGAATGGTTTCATTTACTTGGTGTATTTTTCAGTGTTTTTGTATTAAGGATGGCAGATGTTGCTGAAAATATAATTAATGTTTGATTAAATAAGAAGCTTAGAAGCCGCACAGCAGCGCTTATGATCTAAGCAAACTGAAACTCAAAGCATTTATTTCAAACTAGCTGCGCTCCGCGGTTTTACACGCATAAGTGTCGATCCCGTGTGAATATCGGGATAAAAAGTAGCCTATATGTTAATCCAGGGTGTCAGCTACAATTTAAAAAAAATCTAAAGTGGTCCAGCCGTTTGAGCGTAAAGAAGTAACAAACATATAAAACACACACTCACACGCCTTTATAATACTAGTGTGATAAACCAATTACAGGCACTTTTGAATTGTCAAACAGTCTGTCAGTCAGAAAGATGAAGCTAGTTTCTCATTTGAAAGCATAGTAGGTACTTATACCAAAGCACAAAAATGCACATGCTTTAAGCATTTCCGTAGACCGGTTATTCTCTTTTATTTGGCATAAACTATAATAAAATAGGTTTACATATGCCATAGCTCGTGGCTAAATGATAACATTCGAACGCATTGGTCGATGGTTCAGTTACGCTTGCCGCGGTCGGTTCGTGGATAGGTGAGTTCTTCCATTACATATCAAGACCCCTCCGTGCTTCGGAAAGCACATTTAGACATTGCTCCGTTCGTTAACAGTCATTCGTAGATCTTTACGGGTATTTAGAAGCCCAAAAAAGTCTGATAACCATATTTACACCAAATTATAAAACTGTGCATCTGGGAATCCAGCAGTTTTTGAAGCTTTCTGTCTTGGGGAAGTTCTTTATTGTAAAACATGAGTATATACCTATCAAATAATATGTCCAAGGTCTTAAAATAACAGGTCGATCTGCATGTTTTGTCATTTATGGCGTACAAAACAACATATTTTTGGCATAGAATAAAACCATAAAAAAATAAAAAATTTGAGTCTACACAGCAAACTATGAAATTTTAATAACTTAATCCTAATGCTAATTAAAAACATAAAGTATTGTTTTTACATATATTCTATTCTAAATTGTCTTATATATAATACCATATATAAGACATGTCATATTATATATAATATATATGTCCGTAGCTAGGAAATAATATGTAGATTTTAATCTCGTTTCAGATGTTTTACAAATAAAGCAGTTATTCTGCAGCCCTAAATATAATTTGGGCTCGAGACGTGTAGGTTATGCTGCTATTTTAAATGTTTCCAGTGTGTGTCTGGACGACATAGATTTGGGTGAAAAAATACGCATTATCAAAAACTGCTCGTTCGAATAACGATCTCATTGTAATAACTGAATTATTTATGTTCCTATATATAAATACACGCTGGTTTCCTCTTACAGGGTGATCTGAATATTGGTAACGTTTGGAAAATACAAAGAAAAATAAAGTGATAAAGCGTGATCATAAGAAACACTGCTCAGTAAATACTTATCTTTTGACTATTGTTTTTGCTAATATCGCGAGGGCTTGCTTTGCACCAACAAAGAAAAGGGTACCCACTTTTATGTTTCATACTTACCACATATACTTACGTCAGGTATTCTTGCCCGTAGTACATCATCATCATCTGTCTAGCCTTTTCCCAACTCTGTTGGGGTCGGCTTCCAGTCTAACCAGATGCAGCTGAATACCAGTATTTTACAAGGAGCGACTGCCTATCTGACCTCCTGTTACCAGTGACTGGGTAATACGATACCCCTTGGTAAGACTGGTTGTCAGACTTTCGGACTTCTGACCACCCGTAAAGACTCATAGCCATCATCATCTTCACACACTCGCTCACCTTTTGCCTATGGTACAATAATAACAATACAAAAGGTAATTAGTACTGTTATGTTTCGGATATCTATGGTTATGTTAGTGCTATTGTAATACAGGAGACAATAAACGTTTATTATATTCTATTTTATTTCTCATCATTATCTGGGAGACTGAAAAGGATGGAGGACGATAGTGAAAATAGCCTTTTTTCATAGATTTTCAGAATCAACTGTAATCTTTTATAAAACATATTGTGCAGGATGATGAATAAAATATTTCGTATTAATGTAGGTATGTTTTAGATTTCGTATTCTAAATCCATCCATACTAATATTATAAATCCGAAAGTAACCTTGTCTGTCTGTCTGTATGTTACCTTTTTCACGCCTAAACCACTGAACCGATTTAGATGAAATTTGATATGGAGATAGTTTGAGTCCCGGGAAAGGACATAGGATAGTTTTTATCCCAATATTCCCACGGGATCGAAACTTACGCGGGTGATACCGCGGGGTACAGCTAGTACGTAGATAATCAGGTAATGGGAAGATTTCAATTATGCAAAATTCTACATTGTGTAAGTAAATTATAAAAAAAAGTCGGGTTGCACTCCGGGAGTGCCGGCAGAAGTGAAAACTTGAATATAAACGTTGAAATAAATCAATTATTAATCGAATTAATATAACTAATTTTTTTTCACTATTTCTGCGTCACTTTTTTCATTAATAGATGCACTTTGTTCAATTTCCATATTTTAAACACTTTATATACACGAATTTTACGAATACACAGCAGTGTGGCTACTACACAGACGGTCGAGCCATCAGCTGTCCATCCATCCATCCATCCATCCATCCATCCACATCCACATCCATTTATCCATCCATCCATCCATCCATCCATCCATCTATCCATCCATCCATCCATCCACTGTCGTGTGTTACTTGGTTCACTTCGGTTGGCGCCGCCGTAGAAAGAGAGGGGGATACTTAGTAGTTAGGAGTAGTAGTTCTCCCCTGTGTAGTCTCTCCTGACGGTCACGTGTCCTGACGCGATGTCCTGACGCGAGTTTAACATTTTTTACCCATTACAAAAAAGTTTGCAACGCCGCTAAAGAAGTTTACACTTCAAAAAACACGTGTAATTTCTGTTGATTGTCAATTATTTTTGTCTTCGCATTGATTAAAGTTTATTTTAACATATTTTAACAAGAGAGCCACTACACGGGTGTAATTGAGACAGGACTCTATAGCAAAAAAGGCTAACTACATATCATCACGCCTGTAATCCCCAAAGGGTTAAGCAGAGGTGTCCCTATAGTACACCCACATTTCGCCAGTTATCTTTAAGTCCCATGTAATAGGGAGCGAGCCTATTGGCATCAACCGGGCACAAATCCAGACTCCGGGCTGCTACTAAGAAACTACCATTTGCACCAAACCGCACTTTGTTGGAAGGCCCCCTACAAGGTGGACCGATGTCCTGGTGAAGGCCGCAAGAATCCGCTGGTTGCGGGAAGCACAGAACCGGTCGAAGTGACGTCTTTCGCCTGAAACGATGATGGTGATAATGACTTTGCCTGGCTAGGCTATTTTTTTCTTAGATTTTTAACAAGTTTTTGACATTGATTGTCGCTGAGATGAAATTGTGACTAGAAATTTGAACGTTTTTAATTACGGGAACTGGCCTTTTGATATCAGTCTCAATCTGTCAAAAATACCTACCTCTAATTTCCCTATATTTTAAACAAGTTGCTTGTTGTTGAGATGAGATTGCGACTAGAAAGATATGCCATATTTACGGCTGCGTTCCATACCTACCCCTTACGTCACGAACCTTTGTAAGTACATCCATAATTTCATACAACTATGATTTGAAACAAAAATTCGAAGGGCCTACAACGGAATAATAGAATGTTTCGCAAGTAACTCTATATTCAACCTCCTTGCTAACGCATGAGAATAATCTGCACTCATCAATAAACTTTATAAGAAATTTTAGTACATTACCTAATGCACCTGAATCTGTAAGGTGTAGGTTTTACAATTACCTCCTTACTAATAAACGTTGTATAGCGTCTGTATAGTTACACAACGCTTTGTCTTCTTTCGAAAGTCAAATTACAGACGACTGAAAGAGAGAAATCCGTGTGTAACTGTTCATCTATCTATATACATAAAATTCAAAATCCTGACTGACTGATATATCAACACACAGCCTAAACCGCTGGTCCTAGAGACATGAAATTTGGAGGGTGTGTTCTTTGTGAAAGTAGGTATCCACTAAGAAAGGGTATTTCGAAATTCCACCCCGAAGAGGGTGAATGAGGGGGAGGGTGAAATTTCACGCGGACGAAGTCGCGGGCAGAAGCTAGTCTGGTATAATACGTTTATTAGTAAGGGGGTACTGGCGAAATGTGGGTGTACTATAGGTACTGTTACACCTCAGCTTCGATGTGTAACTATTCATCTGATATAATACGTTTATTATTAAGGGGGTAAATCGTTAACTTGTTATGTTTGTTTGGTAAAGGTTTCTCTTCATGTGATCGAAAGTTTACACTTGCGATCACGACACTCGGCATTATTAAGTCTCATCTCATAGCAATCTCCAGCCCACAATGTTCCCACTGCTGGGACACAGGCCTCCTCTCTGTGAGAAGGAGGGGGCCGTAATCCACCACGCGGCCCAGTGCGGGTTGGTAGATGTCACATGTCTTCGAATTTTTGGTTCTAGGACATGCCGCTTTCCTCACGATGTTTTCCTTCACCGTTTTGAGAGCAGTGGTGATGAAATTATTTACACAAAGTAAGCCTGTTTGGGTTCGAATCCACGACCTACAACTCGATAAGTCAGGGTTGTTACCACTGTGCCACCGCTACACCTTCTTTGTCTCATCTCTTGAAGCCGAGAAATCGTTAACAGTAGCAAAAGGACCACAATTAGGCATGGAAGGACCAATGAAAGGGTTTAATTTAAAATACTAATGAAACCAGCTGGGGCACTGGCAGATAAACAGGTTACAAACGGTGGCCGTTTGCATGCGGAGAACTTATCTGCTTCAGATGGTTTGCCCTGATTTGATTTTAATGTTTGAAAAGCTCCTAACCTTGTGGAAATTAAAAAAAAAAACAGTGGTACTCCGGGAGTGCCAACAGAAGTGAAAACAAAACACAAACAGAATACTTTGCCATCACTCACTGGCATATCGGATATACATTCAAACCGAGTACATCCCGAGGGCAGACCAACACATCCGAAGCGGTGTCGGTTACGGTAATAGTGGCGCGAATTCAATGGTTTTTTAACCTAAGGAGAAAAACCTAAGGAGGCTGTTTAGTTGATTAGGTGATATAGGTTTACGACGTGAATAATATTTTTTTAATTCGAGCTTATCCCATTATCTTGGACGTCGACGTAGGCGCTAACCCACCAAGATAATCACTGATGTATTGAACCACCTTCCAAGACACTTGATTTGATCGCAATATATGGAAAAAATGTGTAAACAAACCTACTTTTTAGACGGATTCATGAGCAAACACTGTATCACAAAATAGGTGGCATGCATTATGTAGCCATCACTCATGCACTGATATACTCAAAGAGGTCAAAAACAAATTTGAATTTGATAATTTGTTGCGAAACGAACCTTCGTGGAGTCATATTTATTCAGTTCCTTGCTGAAGTCAATGTACTAGGAGGTAATGAGGCCAGGGAGCTGGTTCAGGTGGACCTTACGTGAGTTTGATCACGTAGGTACCTATGACTCATTCAGACTCATCAACATGGGATCAAAGGACCAAAATCTTCTTCAATGACGGGTTGAACCCGCATCCTAATTGCGTAACTCTGAATCATTTTGAAGGATATTGCTAATCCATTGCTTCATATGTTTGAAAATTTATTGCAATGAATGTTGTTGAACTGTCAAAATGAAAGCAACACACGCACACGCACAGCTAAGCCATTCCTACTGTTAGTTGGTTCAATTACCCCGTCGGTAATAAGCGAAAAACAATATCTTACTTTAATGATAATCAACAACCAACGGAAAATAGAGCAACCCCGGTACCTAAAAGTCCTTTTAAGTTCAACTCCTGTGGGTGGAACCCTGTGTACCTAGCTATAATACTTATCCACTCACGTGTCCTACTCCCCACATGACGTTGCCTCCAATGTCCCACAATTTTTTTGCCAGGAAATTATTCGTCAATTATTTAAAAAAAAAACAGTGGTACTCCGGGAGTGCCGACAGAGTGAAAACAAAACACAAACAGAATACTTTGCCATCACTCACTGACATATCGGATATACATTAAAACCGAGTAAATCCCGAGGACGCCTAATGAACCACCTACTTGGCGTGGCCATGAAGCGCACATGATCCTATATTTTATTTTATGTTAATTTTTAATTTGTTCAAATGTGTCCCTTGGGTAAAAATGAAAAAAGAATGTACTGGTACTCTTTTTTCAGTACCATACGGTACTGTGCTAAATAAACTATTTGGTTCTTTCTTTTTGAAGTGAAAACTTCTTTAGGCGCGTTGGGTTGGCGTTTTGAGATGGGAAAATACCATTGAATTCGCGCCACTGTTACCGTAACCAACACCGCTTCGGATGTGTTCGGCTGTCCTCGGGATGTACTCGGTTTGAATGTATTTCCAATATATCAGTGAGTGATGGTAAAGTATTCTGTTTGTGTTTTGTTTATATGACGATTCAAAAAACACATAAGTACGTAATTGTTCAAGTTTTCACTTCTGTCGTTACTCCCGGAGTGCCACTTTTTTTTAAATATAAGTACTGCTTACATACTACTGACACTTCAGGTATCACAAACACAAACCTCTACATTTCGTTTTTCAAGCAAAATAATTAATGCTCCAACATTTTACAATAACAAATGAGTTGTCAACAACACCACGCGTTCATGTGTTATTCATAATTTTAAATATAAGCATAACATTAGGTTGCGTTTGTGTTTGTGCCGATTGACTTTTAAAATAGAGGGGGAAGTATAATGGATGTCAATTAATAATGTAACACGATTTTGTGATTGTATGTTAAACTAGTTTCTGCCTACGACTTCGTCCGCGTGAATTTTGCCGACCCATAGGTATCGATTTTAAAATTTTCGTTTTCAATTAGCATTCTTTTTTACTTTTTTCTTTTTTGCTTGGCTCCTAAGGGTCCTCGCGTGATGTTGAATAATCTTTAGGCTTCCTCAAGAATTGGGCTATCAAAAGCAAATCCGACTGGTAGTTTAAGGCCCGGGGTCGCACTGGTACGGCGACTGCGACGCGACGACGATTTCGTAAAAAGAAATTCATATAGATAGTGGCCGAAACGACAAGCGAATTTTTTTTTGTTTACCTATATCGTCGCGTCGTCGCCATCGCATCGCTGTCGCCATACCAGCGCAGCCCCGGCCTAAAAGATTACCGCGTTCAAACAAACATACTCTTCAGCTTTGTTATTAGTATAGATAACACAGTTTAAGGGTTACAGGCAAGGTTCTTAGTGAATGTTTTGTTTTGTTCTGAGGTTTTGACATAGCTCTAGACGTGAAGACCTGAGGGGCAATCCTATTAATTATAAGAAAATTCACAGTCTCATCTCAGTCTCGACCTGTCAAAATTACCTCTAATTTCCCTATATTTTGACAAGTTTTTGACATTTGTTGGTCGCCGAGATGAGACTGCGACTAGATTTTAAACGTTTTAAATTACGAGAATTGGCCTTCTGTAATTGGGTGTCAGATTATCATACTGTTATTTATCACTATTGTATTTAGCTGTAAGTCTTCCAAAGTCCTTAAATAAATTATTAAATAAATAACAAGGATTCTGCAGATTTTTTAAACTTTGATAAAAAGTAACATATCATTACATACACACACACGCCTGTATTCTATAGTACCTACACTCATATTTTACCAGTTATTTTTAGGCCCCGTGTCATAAGTACACCTACTGAAATGCTTTAACGTTACATAATGTTAAATGGTTTTGTCCCTGTATTAATTTTTACTCATTCAAAGAAAATTCTACGTAAGTTACGAGAAAAACAAAATCATAAACTACTTTAAGTTAAAATAATGAATAAGTAATTCAGCTCCCTAATGACAAGACTTCTTTAAAGAAAACCATGTAATTTAAAAAACTAACAATCTTAAAATAATAATATGTACAAGTATATAAAAAGGGAGGAAAAATAATCAAAGGGCGTCAAAAAATTCGTCCGCATCACTGTCAACGGGAAACGTGCCCAAAAGGCTAGCAGCATTGCCACGTTGTATGGGCAATGCTGATTCTTTGGCCAAAAAATAGGCCAGCCCTCTGGTCACGTGATGAGTCGACCAACCGCTTGGCGATGTCTTGGAATACTAAGTGGGCACTCGGGCCCCATGGCCCTAGTGTTTCAACCCCAAACGGCTCAAATATGTAAGTTCCAAAGAGATTGGAGTATTTGCGCCGTTTGAGGTTTTCCGCACCTGCAGCAGCCGCCCCAGCACAGCTTACCGTGCTTGGAAGATGGGATGGCGCAAGGGTGTCGACACACGTTGCATCCCACACCAAAGGCCTACCTACCTTCCAAGGCATTATAGTCATCCCGTCTGGTCTCTTACCATCGTCGCGTGCCAAACCATTGGGTTCTAAAACAGCTGGCACCCCAGCGGTGACAAGAGCACGACGGATGATGTCATTGATGCTGGCATGCCGTGCTATCCGGCCTGCGCTTTTACTGCAGGATAAGCCATGGTGTCCGAGGCAGTCGACACCTTCACCGCATTGGCAGCGATGCGGAGCCACGCAGGGGGCGCCCAGACGCAAACAAGTAGCGAGCCGGAAGGTGGTGTCACCCAGCAATGTGCCTATGTTGGGTGACGGTAGTGCCTGAAGCCAGAGACCCGACTCCCACTCACCCACAGCCAATAGGCGGGCACGCTCAGCAGTATTGGTGGACGTATTAATAAGATTATTCCGTACAAATTGCGCTCCCTAATTGCGTAACATTTTGAATAGCAGTAGCAATCTAAATCATTTTGTAGGATATCGCTAATCCATTGCATTAAATGTTTGAAAAATTTGTCTGCACAACTACATAAATAACGCAATGGATGTTGTTAAACTGTCAAAATGAAAGCCATTGTCTGTGTTACCAATTACCTCGCAGCTTAAAGGTACGGAATCAAACTATCACAATAATATTATAAAGGCGAAAGTTTGTGAGTGTGTTTGTATGTTTGTTACTTCTTCACGCACAAACGGCTGATCGGATTTGGATGAAATTTAGCCCACATATAGTTTACAACCAGGATTGACACATATGGTACTTTTTATCCCGATATTCCCACGGGATCGACACTTATGCGGGTGGAACCACGAAAAGCTACGCAATAAAAAAATAAAAAATTTGGAGCCCAATTTTCAATAAACTTATCTTCCTTAAAAATAGGATCGTGACATGGTCATTCAATTTAATCAAACCTACTCGAGTTAGGCTGGTTACATATGGACGATATTAATCATTGAAGGTTTTATGCATGCGTGCTGCGAAGGGGAGTCGAATAGAAATGATGTAGTTTTAAAAATTATAATTCTTTGACAAATGGCGTCTTTTTCCGGTCAAGTTCATTGCTGCAGATTTTTAAAACGGTCAAGAACGTGCTGGAATTGTATTATCATTTTAAATTATGAATTTACTGTCTGTTACTTTACATGAATGATTTTTATAGTGATTTTTTATCGTATCTCCTTAAATAATCAGCCTATAATGTTCCCACTGCTGGGACACAGGCCTCCTCTCTTCGAGAGGGAGTGGACTGTAATCCGCCAGTGGGCCCAGTGCCGGTTGGTAGATGTCACATGTCTTCGATTTTTTGGTTCTAGAACATGCCGGTTTCCTCAAAATATTTTCCTTCACCGCTTTGAGAGCAGTTTTGACGAAATTATTTCTGCTCTTCTTATCAATTATTTTAAAGCTTAATGTTTTATAACACCGTTTAAAAATCCGTTGTGTAGTTTCTAAACTACGCAACAGATTTTGTTTTTTTTTAGAACAACGCGGTCCAACGGCCAGCCACGGAAAGTGATTTTAATTTATAAGTAATATTATGTCTCTGGTTTATTTATAGAAGTAATAAATAAACCAGAGGACAAAATATTATTATAAAAGCTTCACACTCCTATTAATGTATAATTCCATTCCAGTTTCATAAATCACAATAAATATTCTAAATATCATTTTTCACACACATCGTCAAGATTTTGACAACGTTTGCAAAAATAAACTTCTGAAGTATCATTAATATTATTTAAAACGATTTGTAGGCATGTAATGCACATTTGAGCTATTGTGGCTTGTTGTAGACCATTGTGGGCTTTTGTCACTGTAATCCTTTTGTGATAAGTTAATAAAGTGTGGATTTTCAAGCGGTCTGCGTTTTGCGATTGTCGCAAGACAAGGTGCAAAAAAATATGTTCGGACATGAATGACCGATGTATTCGTGTACAGGGGGTTCGAATTGGAGCTACATGATTTTTGAAATAATTTTTCTGTTAATAAGACAGTGATATATTTTTTACCCGACTACGGCGAAGCAAAAAGGAGGGTTATGATTTTGACCGGTATGTATGTATGTTCATCTGTTCCCTAATAATTTAATGTATGTTCATGCATAACTTCGTCATAAGACGGATTTGCAATTTTTGTTTTTAAACGACAAAGTATTGTGTGGGTCCCAAATGAATTGTGTGGTCCCACAAAAAAAAGAAGGCGGTTGTTTTTTTTGTAATTTTTTTTTTAATGTGTTCTTTTTGTTCATAGTGTTCTAGTTCTCTGTGAATTTGATGACCTTTTGAGAGAAAGCAACGAATCTCCTGCTGAAGACAAAGATTTATGGATTTGAGTAGAGTGCATTAGGAAAAACGAGCTCAGCGGTGGCCACTGAAAAACAGCGCTGCGCTTCTTCCTCTTCTTCTTCAGAGTGTCGATGGCAAAACTATAATTAGTTTTTTAAATTACTGTGGATCCCCCATACCTCAGGATCATGCTAAGTGGAAGCCTTCTTGTCACAGTCACGTCGTGCAACTGCCGACTATTTCTGTTCTGTGCTCGTCTGTCATCGGAAGGCCAATTCTCGTAATTTCGTTAAAAATCTAGTCGCAGTTTTATCTCGGCGACAAAAAAATTTCAAAAACATGACATTTGTTAATTGATATTGTTCAATTAGAGGTATTTTTGACAGATTGAGACTGAGATCAGACTGTGAACGTTCTTAACCGGTCAAGCGGCGCGGTTCGCCGATCGGCGACGAAACAATAGAAAATCAATTGTGTCTCATTAGCGGAGCTTGACAGATTACAATTACGAGAATTGCCCCTCTGTTTTGTATTTTTATTCGAGTTAAATGCATGTGTTTCTGTGACAAATAAACCTATATTTTTTCATTTTCCTTCTTTCTGTCTATTTTACAATTTTTCAAAAATATCACGCTGTATCTAATGTGTGTCGTGGCAGCGGGCGGTGTAAGGCTGGTCACTAAAGCTGCGGACACAATACAAGGACTACTCTTAATTCGCACGTCTACGCTAGCCCGCACGAGGCGACCATGCATGGCAGAAGGAAAGTACGGCTGCATGACATGTTTACGTAGAAAGGCAATTCTCGTGATTAAAAACTTTCAAAATCTCATCAAACATCAAACAATCAATGTATTTTTGACAGATTGAAATTGAGATTAGTATACGAATGTAGGTACTCAAAAATACAGAATTTGCCCCTCAGATTTAAGGTGAAATGTCGTGATTTCTTAGCAAATAGCATACCTACTTCATTTGTAATGGATTTTACTAGAGGCTATAGTATAACTATGAAAATAATTATCTGGAGGACAGCAAATGGCATCCTTGGCGTGTTGATTTCGCCTACTTCCTTGTTAAATACAGGTTATAAGAGAATTCCATGATTTATTCTATTTGGTAGTAGACGGTGCAAGGTGATACAGCCAGTACTTTCGAGGTGCCATACATACGAAACCCACCTCATCGATCCTTCAATCAACCCTCAATCACGGCATTGTGGTCAAGTCGACCATATTGTCCACTTTAGAAAAAAATAAGGATTATAATCTTGTAATACATTCTCGACAATAGATCGGGACACCGCGTGAACATGTTTTTTTTCTATGATAATTACGAATAAGTGGGCTTGAGTCGCTTGTAAATGTTTAAGGAGGTGTGTGGCCTATCGGGGTATAATATCGATAGTTTTTATTAGATTGTGATCAATTATTAGTTTTAACCCACTTCAAAAAAGGAAAAGGTTCTCAATTCGGATGTTTTTATATTTTATGTTTTAACATGCAGCAGTAGTGATAACGGCCGCGACTTAGTCGTAGGCGCTTTACTTTGTGTAAATTATTTCATCACCGCTGCTCTCAAAACGGTGAAGGAAAACATCTTGCGAAAACCGGCATGTCCTAGAACCAAAACTTCAAAGAATTGTGACATCTACCAACCGGCACTGGGCCCGCGTGGTGGATTACGGCCCACTTCCTCTCACCAAGTAGAGGCCTGTGTCCCACATTATAGGCTGATTATGGTCTAGAGTGCAGCATTCTGGACGAAAAACGAACTGACAGAATATGAAACAACCCGCTGCTCTCCAAAAGAGGGATCCTAGATGAAGGCAACAAGGCTGCCAAGCTGAAATGGGATTGGGTGGATCACGTCAGCCGCATGCGCAGTAACCGCTGAGTAACAGTCTCTACACGGTGGGTGCCTGAGGATGGACAGCGTCGCCGAGGCACCAGGAAGAGGTGACGAGACGACCCAGGTGCGTACCGCAAGGGTTAGGATTGACGTGGCTCTGAAAAAGGAAGCCTGGGAAGATTTGGGCCTTTGCTCAGCTGGGGGATAGTGTAGCCTAACAAAAAATATTGTTTTGCAAGTAGTCTGAATATGTATTTATAGATATTTTAACTTACTTATTTGAACGGGGGGGGGGGGCTTGTGATCGATGTGTGTTGATCGATTAAGTTAAGCTACGGTTGCCGCGGTTGGTCCGTGAATGGCTGACCATCTTTATACTAAAACCCCTCCGTGCTTCGGAAAGCACGTCAAACCGTTGGTCCCAGCTTTCAGTCGTGAGTCTTTGACAGTCGTTACGGGTCAGTCAGAAGCCCGAAAGTCTGACAACCAGTCTTACAAAGGGGTATCGTGTTACCCAGTAACTGGGTTATGGAGGTCAGATAGGCAGTCACTCCATATGTATAAAATACTGGTATTCAGATGCATCCCATTAGACTGGAAGTCGACCCCAACATAGTTGGGAAAAGGTTTGGTTGACTGATTGAGGTATTTTAACTAACGTGACACAGATTCATGTCTGTACTGGTCTATGGTTTTACTTATGTGTAATGTTTTGGGATTGCCCAGATATACTTAGGTACCAACACAAACAGTGTAATACACATGGTTGGGCAATCCCAAAACAAATGATTATTCAGAATAGTTCTTGGCATTACCATTTATTCTATTGTAACTTTAATGACATAAACTGGGTAATATGTGTAAGGGTATGGCTACATAAAATTGAACTTATTCATTTTTAAATTTTCTACTTAGTTTTTAATTTAAACACACGCTGACTTATTAATAGTTAGAAGAAAAGAAAAAAAAATCTGCACGAACAAAACGCACATTACAAAAAAAGACATAAAATAAACAAATAAAAAGTAGCCAAAAGCCTCGTATTCAACTTACGAACCATTTTTTTCTTAAATTATTTTCTAATATCCAACACTGCTAATTCTTAACCACAAATCATCGACAAAACCCTTTTACATAAATCCCATCCCTAACCTACAAAAACTGCGGATATGTGCCAAAATATCCGAAAGCAAGGTGCTGGCTGACCACCGGTACATCACTGAAAAAAGCGCAGCGGACAAAAATGAACACAATTGCATCCGATGATGGATCGTCCATGTGTTGTCCGACGAATGTCTAGGGTAAAGGTTGGTTAGTAAGGAAGGGGTGTTTATTTGTTTTATTAAGATTTTGAGTGATTTCTGAAAAATATAGTTACAGTTTAGTTTTATTAAGTGAATTGTTTTTTAGGTTTTATGTATTTTTTGTCTCCTTTACTCTTTAACACGCTGTCTACATCTCTTTATTTCTTGTCCTATCGCAGGTATGCTGGAAGAGATTTCTTATGAAATAAGCATCACCTTTGTACCTATTTTTCTGTTCTGTTTTTTTCTTGTCTGTTTATATATGTGTGTACATAAATGGTAAAATAAATAAATAAATATTGTTTTTTTCATTCTAATACATCTATACAAATAAATAAAATTGAAGAAACTGTTTGTAATAACAAAATAACAGTTATTGCTGTCTGACTCGCTAAATCGTATGATTCTAAGTACCTACCTACTGGCGACAAATTGTAATTCGGAAAAACTACAACAAAATATCAATGACTGTATTAAAATACATTCTTCATACACAAGGAAAATTGGAAAAATTCTTACAAAAAGAATATGTTTTTTGCTTTATTTACGTTTGCTCGAAATATCCCGAAGCATTTTGCAAAAGCCCTTTCTGTATCAATCTAACCCAATCTCAGATTGACCAGAAGTGTCTGCCCGCGTGCTTACCGCGATTAAGGCTCCTAAACTAAGTATTTGGACTTTATTACGTTGAAGTAGAGTTCATTTTCGTTTGTTGATCGATGAAATATTTCGCTAAGTGCTTGTATTGTCGTTTATTATGTCTTCCGCACGCGTCCATCGATGCGTGTTTATCGAATGTTTGAACCGATGTCTGAATCGATATAACACGTCATTTATTATCATTCGAATGAATCCTTCCATTTTTCTTGTTCGGTTTTGAGTTAAACGACGCCATTTTTTTTGAGTCGAGATGTTATGTAAATTACGTGTTTACCAAGTATTTTTGAAGTTGCTTTTTTGTGACAAGCCCAAGTCCTTAAAACTTAAAATAAAACATCATTAGCAGAATAGTTTGCTAAGCTTCCTAGTTAGGTACCACAGATGTAAACAATTATAGTGACTTCTCATCTATATACAGGGTGTTACGGAAAGGGTATATCAATACAAACGGGTTGAAGAGTGTATCTGGTCTAGAATCTCTGTACAAAATTTCAGCTCAAAAGCATTAACTTTGAAAATGCTTACTTAATATTTTTTTATTTCGACATCACGGCGCTGCACTGGCGCGCGGCGGCGTGATGTGCGTGTACTAGGCGCACAGACACACTACAGATAATGGAAAATGACTCTCGTAGTGCGGTGACACGTTTTTTATGATTTCAATTTAATAAACAATCGAAATAAAAAAATATTAAGCATTTTCAAGTTACTGCTTTTGAGCTGAAATTTTGTACAGAGATTCTAGACCAGATACACTCTTCAACCCGTTTGTATTGATATACCCTTTCCGTAACACCCTGTAGAGTGTGTGTGTGTCTACTTGCCTGTGTCTCAATCCATTGATCGTCGTCACGAGCTTTATTTCTAATGATCGTCCACGTCGGTTGCCTTTTAATTAAGTAAAAATACAACATTAAAAAATAAAAACTTTTTGTCTCTGGTCCAGTGGTCGACCCCAAAGTAAATTCCTGGCTACGCCCTAGAACGCCAATGGCTCAGTAGAATGCAATGACAACCATTCATCCAAAAACATCGCTAAAATTCCACCGCCCTTTCGTTTTCGCCGAAAATAAAACCGAATTTGCGTGTATTGTTATCGTCATAACGTTAATTAGCCGAAAAATATTCAGTAGATTTCGCTACTTTACTTCAAATGCCGCACATTGAGCAAAAACATATTTAGCCCGGGACAAAATTGTCAGTAAAAATGCCACCCAAATATCATTATTTACGGCGCATTAAATGGCGCATAAAAAGTTATTAAGTATCGCAAAATTGGGTGAGCAGAGCATATTAGAATTAGCTTTCTTTCTTGGGTGGTAAACTAAGAAGTGGGATGAGCATTCAAGTGCCCTTTTCAAGTATATTTATCTAAAGGATTACGCACATTACGGCACTGAAGGACATCGCTTGTCTTTTGTCAAACTTGTTTTGTTACGAGAAAGCTTCCTCTTCAGATTTTTATTTACTTACGATATGGAGGTTCAAATATTTGAAACCGAATTTGAATGACAATGACCATGCGTAGGTACTTGAGGAAAAAAATATGAGACACTTTCTTTCTTGTTGCGCGCAAATAACCCACGGAATATGGAAATTTATTGGAGTTTGTAACATTTAAATTTAAAGGATATTTTGTGTGCATGTTTTTTCATTTAAAATAACCAAGGACATGTCAATAGTTAGGTATTTTGTATCTCTATATCCCAACCAAAGTTGTCAACATAGCTCACATAATATGCAAGCCGAAGTGTCAATGGGCCGGCCATATTAGCCGTAGAACCGATAACCGTTGAGGTGTCTTGTCTTGAGTGGAGATCGTGAATCGGCAAACGTGAGGAATGACGCCTTCAGGCTAGGTGAAACGATGATTTTCGCAGGGTGGCTGGTAGCAGCTGGATGAGCGTTGCCGAAAATCGAGCTGAATGGCGTGCAGTTGGAGAGGCCTATGTCCTGCAGTACGCTGATGATGACGATCCGAAATGGGCATAGAATATCTGTCATTATCTAATTATAAAAGGGAAACTCCTTAGAGATCCTTAATCCTTTAAAAATGGCCACTAATATTGTTAATAGAATCCCTTCAACCTTTCTTAAACGAAGATTTATGTTGACGATTGCAACAATTGTGTAGATCCCGAAAAAAATGAAAGGAAGCGGCGCTAACTTCTAGAAACGATAATCCCCAAGGAATTGCAACCCTTCTATGGTCTTGGTCATTTTGGACATTTTTTCTTTGTCCAGATAAGTGTTGAATGGGAGCATTGTGCGCGCGTAACGTACAGGAAGCTATTCTGTTCAATTGTTCACGCTTCGATGGACAATCTGTATACATATTAATATAAGAAAGTAGATGAATTATGGTAAGAAGGGAATTTATTTATGTAGGGATTTTGGGACGCTGTTTTAATATGTGGTGTGTTTTTTCATAAGCACGATGATTTATTTAATACTCAATAGATGAGTACTCTACTGCATAGCACGGTTTTTCCGACTTGACAAAATCGCATAAAAATCCATTGCGTTTAGAAGAGCAACGCGACACAGACAAACACGAAACAGCGACTTTAATTTATTATATGTATAGTTATATATATATAAAATCATAATACATAATCAGCCTATAATGTTCCCACTGCTGGGACACAGGTCTCCTCTATACGAGAGGGAGTGGGCTAATAACCTACCACGCGGGCCCAGTGCGGGTTGGTGAATGCCATGACTTCGAATGTTTGGATCGGTTTCCTCACAAAGTTATCCTTCACCGTTTTGAGAGCATTGGTGATAAAATTATCTACACAAAGTAAAGTACCTGGGTTCGAACCCACGACCTACAACTCGACTAATGGGTAAAGATCCCAATTTTGTTTCGAACAATGTGATAGGGCCTACCGTATGAATTATGCTGATCATTTCATCTGATGATCCAAAATCGTCAACTCAGAAGCAATTTTAAAAACTTTGTGGGTATTTCGTAACAGGAAAATATCGATGTGCTTCTTATAACATGTTAATACGCGTCCGCCGTCAGTGTGTCACACAAAATTATAAAGCATTGCCCCCATTTTGGTAATATTTTGTAGAAATACAAAATCGTGACTGAAATATCTAAGTACCTAATTGAAACGACAATTCAAAAGAAAACTACGTGTTAACTAGAACTTTTCGACACAGCGTTTGTGTCTTTAATGAAAATCAGGATGGATCTCCTTACTGATTTTTTATTCAATGTGGAGACGACAATTATACAACAATAAATGAAAACACTGGCAATATTAAAGAATTATTTTGGAACTATCAAACCGAAATAACAGAAGTGATTTGTTCGAAAAAAAAAAACTAAATAACTATGTAGTAGTGATGGCCCTACTCTACTACTCGTATGTGGGCTTTGCCAACCTTTGACTAGCTATAGTGACTAAACTATTGGATATATTATGTACTAGCAGCGCCCCGCGGTTTCACCCGCATAAGTGTAGATCCCGTGGGAATATCGGGATAAAAGTATTTTGTATGTTATTCTGACGTATAAGCTATATTACTGCAATGTCTCATCAAAATCCGTTCAGTAGTTTTTGCGTGAAAGAGTAACAAATATCCTCACAAACTTTCGCCTTTATAATACATATTAGTGTGATGTGATTATAGTAGGAAGTAGAATATTAGGATTTAATTGAATTTTACTACGTAGACTGGGAACATCATTAGATCTACGCAGTTTAAAATACTGTCGTCTCCATCTTGTATATACGCATACACCTTGGAGAGTCCGCTCAACCAATATTCCTGACAGTCTCATCTTTTCATGACGTCATGACCTACTTCTCATTTCTCATACCGCTTCTCTCAACAAGATATAATCTGCTGTCAGCACTTAAAAGGAGCGCAGCAAACAATGCAGCATTTGACCTACCAGGAAACCAGTCACATGGAGAGCCAAAAAACAAAACAAAATCAAATGAACCAAAAAGGTTTGCAAACACAAAAATATGAATAACTCCTTCAAAAAATCCTCAGGTCGTCGGCACACTTAGAGTATTTCTGCTCAAACTGATTCAGAAAGCGCTAATTCGTATATTTTTAAATGCAAATTAGCAAATGCGTGATTTTCCGCCTTCGTTTGTAACACAAAATATGTAGATAGGTTCAGAAGTTCAGCTCCAAATAAATCATCTGCTTAGCCGTTATCCAACTACGTCGGGGTCGGGGGTCGGCTTCCTGTTTAATCGTACGCAGCTCAATACCAGTATTTATACGGTTAGTGTACCGGATCACAGTTACCCGGTAAGAAGATCCCCTTGCTAAGACTGGTTGTCCGACTTTCGGGCATTTGTAACGACTGTCAAAAAATTACAGCAAGACGGGTATAATGGATGGTCACCCATCCTCGGATCGAGAAGAGCTCGTGGCTAAATAATAACAGCTGCACGGGTCGATCTCCAAGGTTAAGCAGCGCTTGCCGAGGTCGGTCCGTGGATGAATTGGGATAGTTGGTTGGATGGGACTATTCATTATATACCGATACCCCTCCATGCCTCGGAAAGTACGTTAGGCTGTTGGTTCCGGCTGCCATTCGTAGATCTTTGACAGTCGTTAGGGTCAGCGCAGACAGAACGGAGCGCAGCGGAGAGGATTTTATTAACGCACTTGAAAATAAACTTTAAAATTATTACAATAAAGTCGCGCGGGGATTCCCGCGTATCTTCGAGGACGCGCGGGCATTTTTTGTCAGGTTCAAGTATTTATGCACTTTATTGTAATAATTTTAAAGTTTATTTTCAAGTGCGTTAATAAAATCCTCTCCGCTGCGCTCCGTTCTGTCTGCGCTAACCCTTACGCGTCGTCAGAAACTCGGAAGTGTGGCAACCAGTCTAACCAAGGAGTATCGTGTTACCCAGTAACTGGGTTGTGGAGGTCAGATAGGCAGTCGAGCAGTCGCTCCACGTAAAATGCTGGAAAAGGCTAGGCAGATGATGACCCATTTTGGGATTGATCTCGGCAATTGTAACTTGATCTATCGACCGGTGCTTGTCTGTGTGTGCGCGCATTTTCATTTGGAGATTCATGCCCGTTCTTCTCCTTAGAGAGCTACGTTTTGGAATGGGCAAGTAACTTCAAATTTCTGACTAACTGTCATGCGACTCTTTGATAATTCAAAAGTGCCTGTAAATGGTTTAATTCGAATAAATGCTTTGACTCTTTGAATTTGAGTTCATTCTTTGTTTGGAGCAGATCTTCTGTACCATCGATTTTGCGGTTGTTATGATTGTGTGCTACGTAAACAAAAGAATAAAGTGTTTCTAGTCTATGAACGGGGTCAAGCGATGTATGGGTCATTGTCTCACTAGTGTCAATTTTGCATGTTTTTCTTTGCTTTCACTGTGTTTGATGTTTTCATTAATATTAGCCTGTTATGGTGCTACTGTACGGTAAAGACATTTGCCAAACAGAGAACGATTAAGCATTGATCATCACGCTTAATTAGTGCGTGTAGTACTTCCAGGAGGGTCCAATAATAGTATCACTTGTCCCATGGAACTAGTGGGACATAACTTAAAAAATATGTTAGTATCAGTGGTCCCATGGGACTAGTGGGACACTTGTCCCATCATGGGACTGGGTCAATGGGACTAGTGGGGTAGGACAGACCGGAAAATTATTTTGCTGTGATTAAAATAGTATCTACTTAACTAGATACTCCAGAACCAGGTAAATCCCTACTTCCATTCTAGAATTATAAAACATCAACTCAGCCTATCGCAGTCCACTGCTGGACATAGGCCTCTCCCATCCAGCCGCATCTCTCGCATCTCCGCCTTCCGCATCCAGTTTGTAACAGCGCCACCTTCTTATGAAAAACAGTCCTCCTCTCCTTTCTCTCTCTTTCTTCCTCCTTCTTAATATTGTGAATGCGAAGGTAATTCTGTCTGTCAGTCTGTCTGTTATCCTATCACGCCCCAATAGTTGAACTTATTTTGATAGAATTTGGCACCCTGATAGTCCATGACCTGGGTTAAGACATAATTTATCCCGGTAGAACGGTCCCGTAGGATAATTTCCAACTTACTCGCGGGTGAAGCCGCGGGATAAAACTAGTAAACAAACAACCCAAGTTTTTGTCTAAAACCCTGAAAAATATTCATCGTCTGTTTCTCTACATACCTACATGAAATTTTATAGTCATTACGAATAAGCTAAGTGTTCATGACCATCAATCTTCATTCAAATGTCATGGAAACAAAACACTATCACCCCACAGCCTATAATTCTGCCTACTCCATCAAACTAACTAGCTAACCTAAGTGCTACTACAGTTCAGCGAGTGAAAGGGAACCGGGTTCGGTGCCCGGGTGATCACAGCTTCCTTGTTCCGACTCGGTAATATATACTAGTACTTCCTACGGTTAGTGTCGTTGTACTAATATTATTTGTATTGGAAAGTTCGTGTTTGTTTAGAAAAGCAAGTATTGGTTTGGTGAAAATCTGAGTAGTTATGTTATGAAATATCGGAGGGACAATTCTCGTAATTTTAAGAACGTTTACAGTCTGATCTCAGTTTTGATCTGCCAAAAATACCTCTAATTTCCCTACGTTTTTGACGAGTTTTTGACATTGATTGTCGCCGAGATGAGATGGCGACTAGATGTTGAATTACGGGAATTGGCCATCAGACATGTTCCATTGTAAAAATTACTTCTGCTCCGAAAATCTGTCTCATTGTACATTTTGTGCCGACACTTTTGGGAAGACAACTGACTGATTCAGACTCTGCTAACATTGCTTGGATTCTTTCTTCAAGTATACCCTGTGTTGTCCAGGGCCTCAGTTTCAAAACACTTTTATTTTATAACAAATAAATCAAAGTGTTTTGAAACTGAGGTCTAGGAATTGACCCGGGACCTCGAATAGTCGTAAATTAAAATTGCTCAAAACGAATTAATTTGTCAGTGGTCAAATAGATACGACCATCTTCATATTTTATATTAAAATGGCGAAGGAAAACATGTTGAGGAAACCGGTATGTCCTAGAACCAAAGATTATGGCCCACTCCCTCTCACAGAAAGGACGCCTGTGCCTTGTAAAGTCAGTCAAAAAAATGCGTTCCTGACCCTTGCCCGTGCGACAATTCTCGTAGGTAGTTAAAAAAGGTCAAATTCGCAAAACACGTATTCGTTTGTATGAAACTGACGGGTGTCAAGAACGCATTCTCTTAGCGGCCGCACTGCAGTTAACACCTACTCATAAACAACATAATTATAATTGGATCGAACAGCATTACTTAGTAGTACTAACTACTAATAGTACTAATAGTAATAGCGCAGTGAAAGGGGAAACAGGCTGAGAGTTACTGCCTGGTTCCTGATTGAAGTTAACTGACTTCCGACTGGTTAGTCGTGTAATACAAGAGTTTGTACTGGATATAAATATTTTATTATGTTTGTTTACAGTTTTCCAACGTCTGAACTTCAGAATTTTCGTTCCTTCATCATACTAATGTTTAAAAATGCGAAAGGAACTGTGTGGCTGTCTGTTACGTTTTCACTTTGTCACTTAAGTAGTCCTTGACCTGGGCTAGAATATAGGATGCTTTTTATCTCGGTAGTTCAATTCTGCCGGATAAATGCAGACCTCCTCGCGGGTGAAGCCGCTTGCAAAAGCTAGTTACAATTTAAAGATGATGACGGAGACAGGGTATAGAATACAGATCACTAGGTTTGGAGGAAGAAGTTTATCATCATCATCATCATCAGCCTATAGCAGTCCACTCCTGGACATAGGCCTCTCCTATTGCACGCCATTCAACTCGATTTTCGGCAACTCTCATCCAGCTGCTACCAGCCATCCTGCGAAGATCGTCGCTCCACCTAGCCTGAGGGCATCCCACCTTACGTTTACCGATTCGCGGTCTCTACTCAAGAACACGTCTATCCCAACGGTCATCGGTTCTACGGCTAATATGGCTGGGCCATTGCCACTTTAGCTTGCTTAGGAGGGAGAAGTTCATTGTCTGTAAAGGGAAAATTGTAGTCGAGTTTTCTCTTATATCTTATTAGTTACCTATTGTAAGCCAATACCTAAACATTTGCTTGTAATTCAATCTTCTCACATAGAGTCCATTAGCAATAATACTTATCACTTAGGTACAAGCAATAAAAATACTAGAATCATATTTCTTTCTAAAAAATATTACAAAAAAACACGTCAGTCCACAAAAATGTCATAATATTAGGTATAAATTTTCCGCATCATGTCCAAACAAGTTATGATACAAATTTTATTAATGTTAGCTAATAAATTGAGCCAATGACCATAAACTACAGGTTTATAATCTCACAAGTATTCCCGGCATCTGCCATTACCGATCCCGGACCGGAAGTGGCCGGGCCGGCCCGGCTGCCAGCCGGCTGCCGGCTTTCTCTTCCGGGCGACAGAAGACTGCGAACTTCCCGGACACGGGCCATTTTCCAGAATAATAACGTGTTTTAATCAAATATTGAATACGAATGATATTCAGTTGGGTTGCTCGTTGATTACTTTCGATTATGTGTATGGGGGTTTAATGGCTTTGTTGGTAACGAGGTTCTAGTTAAATTGAGTACGGATTAATATGACATGTGGATTATTTATTTGGCTATTTATTTTTTCAAGCACACAAATGTACAGAGGCGGATTTTCTACCAGTCAACCTTTGGGTGATGCAGCATAATATATTCAGTCTATAATGTTTCCACTGTTGGGACACAGGGCTCCTCTCGGTGACAGGGAGTGGGCCGTAATCCACCACGCGGGCCCAGTGCGGGTTAGTAGATGTCACATGACTTCGAATGTTTGGTTCTAGGACATGCCGGTTTTCTCAGGATGTTTTCCTTCACCGTTTTGAGAGCAGTCGTGATGAAATCCAAACTAATATTATAAATGCGAAAGTAACTCTGTCTGTCTGTCTGTCTTTTCTTCACGCCTAAACTACTGAACCGATTTGTGTGAAATTTGGTACAGACATAGTTTGGAACTTGAGAAAGGACATAGGATAGTTTTTATCCCGATATTCCCACGGGATCGACACTTATGCGGGTGAAACCGCGGGGCGCAGCTAGTAATTTATATAAAGTAAAACGCATGTCTTAGTTCGAACCAGTAAGTCGAGGTCTATACCACTGGGCCACTACTGCTCCGGGTGATGCAGACAACCTTTGGGAGGTATGGTAGGTGCAAACACGAAATATATTTTTATTTCGACGCAACTGATGAGGTCTTTGTCTTGCAGCTCTTTAGTCATGAGGGGGTTTATTTATAAACGATGATTAAAGTTAAGGACGAACTAGTCGCGAGCTCGAACTGGTGGGCATGGCCAAAAAGCACGCTGTCTGACTTGGCAACGTGTCCGACAGAGATAGTATCAGTAATGAGCAGCAAGACGCTAGTATAGACGCACAACGTCCAGTTCGTACGCACACAAACACCGTTCTGAACTGAAACGAGCGTAAAAAAATACGAAAAGTCATTTGGAAAATCGAGTTTTATGAAAAACCATTGCATAGATCAATTGCAAATAATGTTTATTGAACTTTTCGATAATTGAGCTTTATCGGTGCTGGCTTAGTTTTGAAGATTTTACACTTCTTTTACTAGCAAGAAAAACGAACTTTGTTGGCTCATAACTTTTTAATGGCTTTTTATTTTACTATTATATTTCCGCACAGACAAAATTTATAATAAGGCAAAACGATATCATGTTTAACTTTGGATGTAAAATGTCAAACAGTGGAGTAGTGCCCTCCCGAAATTTGTATGGAAAAAACATCGACTAGTGGCACCTTAAGTGACGTTTAAACGTCAAAAATGTATGCTTAAACAGTCGTTAATCACTACTAAACTAATGGCTGATTGTCATTCGAGAAGAGCGGATTAAGGGAAGCTAAATATGGAACTGAGGACCATAATAATCTAGATTTGGCACACATTTGACATGCTGCTAATACGGTAACACAACATCTTCGAAGCTATGCCAAACGACGAACATCCGCCACAATAACATCATAGACATTTAGAAACTGACCATCGCAACATAGTCTTACTACCTAGGTATGCTATATAGCCTAGTTCAGGTCATAAACATTTTACGAGCGCTCTCAGCGCAGGCGCCGCTCTCAAGCGTTAAATATACAATAATTTACTAAGTGGGACAGGATGCACTTTCTAGGTCTTTGTACCTAGTTTGATTTTTTATTTAGAGGGTAAACCAACAGCAAGCAAGCTTATGTTATAAATGGCACGTCTTTGATATCACTGAGGCATGTTGAGGCGATCATAAATTGGCCTTATGGTTTTCGCTATAACTAACTCAAAAAGATGAATGGAAACCGAAGTACAAATTACTACCGAAACATAGAATTCACCTCATGCAAATTTAATAGTCTACATTTCATGAACAATGGGAGATACCATGATTATTCTATTATCATCATGATGAAAGCAATCCCTCTTAATGGCAATCTGTCTAGACTGATCAACGCAGTTTATTATTTTTGGCATACAAACGAGCGTAATTTGCCTTCCATTCTTCTAAGAAGTCATATTTAGTGCCTTTTACAATACAGGGATGTATTAGAGATGAAATATCAAACTTTCAAAGTAAATGCATAATCAACGTGTAATATTCCCACTGGTGGGACACAGGCGTCCTCTCGGTAAGAGGGAGTGGGCCGCAATCTACCACACGGGCCCAGTGCGGGTTAGTAGATGTCACATGTCTTCAAATTTTTGGTTGTAGGACTTGCCGGTTGTCTTACGATGTTTTCCTTCACCGTACTGAAAGCAATGGTAATTTGCATAAAGTAAAGCGCCTGTCTGGGTTCGAAATTTCGAACCTACGACCTACATCTCGTTATCACTGAGCCAACACTGCATAGTGAAAAAAAAACTTTAACATTTGTAATGACTTCTAAACAACATAATAAAACTAAAAACTATGCCCAAACCGAACGGTGTAATAGTGCCCCCTCGGCAATCATTCCCGACTATAGTTAGAAAGTAGGACAGGATGTACCTCGCTGCACATTGCAATGTCAGCCATTACATATTCTAGGCATAATCTAGACTCGCCGATGACTAATGTTCTAATGTATATTACAAGGACATGTATCAATATGCTAAACAATTTCTAAGGCACTTTCTTTGGCTTGTTTTGTGTTGCTAAGTTGGTAACGTTGATTTTATCGGCCATGCATTTATGGAAGTGTAGTTGAACATATGGAGCAGGGTTGATTGACCCTTCATCTTCATATCTGCTCAAATTGAGTTATTATTCAGCACTCTAATTGCGTAAACCACTAATGCCCGGTTTCTGCAGAATTCTTAAACGGAGTTTAAACTTTCAATAGCTGGTGATTTGACATAATTATCTATTTAAGCGAATTCCTTCCTTATGCTCGGTTCTTGATGTTCTCAGATAAACCCTCGATAATAATTCACTCGACTTTTAAGCTAAATGACGAGTTCAGAAACGCGATATCGAACCAATAATCACTATCGAATGGATAAACTCCGTTTAAAAACCTCAGAAACCGGGCATAAGAATCACAAACTGAATCGAATCATTTTGATGGATATTGCAATATCCATCAGACAAATTTTTCGAACATAATTATGATTATGTTCGAATTTGTCTGCTCAACAACGTAAATAACGCAATGAATGTTGTTGCACTGTCAAAATGAAAGCGTATATCGCAGTTCTTCCATAATATTTGATACTTCGTTAAAATCTGGTAGCCTAAACAAACATTGTATGTATTATCCATACACGTACAATATAGGTATTACCTAATGACTTGTGATGCTAATATTTCTTCCTGGGTTCTCCTATACGTCAATCATAGTAAGAATAACGTGTGAGGTCAATAGATCAGCCTTATGCATAATAGGTTGCAAGTTTGCAACACAGTAACCCTGTCTTCCTCAGTGAACTGTTACTACTGATGTTGAATGATAAATAGGTATTTTAGAGATTTGCAATCGCAATAAAAAAAACAAATATATCGCAATTCAACTTTTTAAAGACTTATTGGTAAATGATTTTATTTCTGTAAGTAGGTTTAGTACCAACACTTTTACACGTCAATTATATTTTAAAAACTAGATCAGGTCGGCGTTTCCTATGTGACTACTCTGAGAAGAAAGGCCAAAACAAACTCAGAGATGACAGTCTTTTAAAGTCCAGACATAATCTTGGCCAGATCATGTGTATCATTATCGTCATCTTTCTGCCTTCATTTAAATTTGTTAAGGATCGCGGCGTCTTCAGCACGTCTTTTCCGTCTTGATTGGCCGTCATCGCAGAGTTGAGTTCCTTCATAGTCATGTCATCTTTCACACAAACCATCCATCTTATAGCTGGTCTTGTATCTCTTGTCAATTCCATTACAACCAGAAATTCTTTCCAAGAAACATCAAAGGAGAATTTGATTTGAACCATTTAAATATTTTCACACTCGTTTATGTAAATCTAAATCTAATCCATATTTAAGTACTTCCTTTCTTGAGGAATCATTATAATTATCTGTTTATAATGTAAATCCGCGTATGTTTAGAATATGAATCATCATTAAAAGCTGTGTTCATTAACACTTCTGTGTGACTATGTTAATTTTATGTTATTTCTGTAGTTAAGTGTCAATGTCAGGGGAACTCTGCACTGAAACTTTCTAATAGTAACAATGTTTTGCTGTTCTTCTAATTCTATGGTTTCATTTTCTTCTTCAGCTTGGCCAATAGGGTAATGACCCTAAGTACCAAGGGGGATGCTAAGAGGACCGCTGGTTGCATTTTCAACATTAAGGACAAAAATATATATGTTATGTGAATGTTATTTCACTTGCAAACTTACCTTTTCCCTGTGTTAATTAGCATAAAGCAATTTCAAATTAGGAACTCATTTCAATCTTTTTTTTTTTACTTAGCTTACACTGTCCCACAGCTGAACAAAGGCTTCCCCCAAATCCTTCTGGGCATCCTTTTCTAGAGCCACATCGATCCAACCCTTGCGGTACGCGTCTACGTCGTCATTTCAATCTTAAGACTAGGAATTGGCTAGCACCCAAACGAAACCCCAAGCTTGGAACTCCGGAAGTTACAATAGAACATCAGACCAATAGGTCGGCAGTTAACGACAACTGGCTAATTAGAACCACGACATCACTTCCAGGTATTCCTGGAACTGCTAATAAATATAGGTGAATTAGTATCGAGAGTCATTCTCACGAGTTATAGAATGGCGGAGTATTCTGTACACGTCGCCTAGACGTGGGACATCCGTTTGATGTACTGCTGCCAAGTCTTGGGGACTATACAGGACTATCTATGAGCTAGATCTGTAATAGAAATAGAAATGATACGGAAGAAAAGAAAGCTTTATATGAGGAAACAATGAAAGAACGACAGAGCGGGAGTTATGACGAAGAAAAGTTAATAGAAACCAGTGGACCGGAGAAAATTGGCTGTGACAAATGGACAGGTAGACGGACACAGGAGTGATACTATAAGGGTTCCGTTTTTTTTATTCGGACGTACGGAACCTTAATATAACAAACTGTAAGGGAAGAGAAGACCAAAAATCTGAGAGAAGGTTAGTGTAAAAAAGTCATAGAAAAGGGTGAATACTGAGATAATGGAAAAACTGCTGGAGAAGAAAATAAGTGACGCCGACTCAAAATTAATAGGAATACCTAAGAGCAGGAGAATCATGATGATGAAGATCACACATATGAAACTCTATATCAATTTGTTTAACTGCCCCATATAACTTCACTAGCCATTCCTCTGCCAAAGCTATTAACACAATTAACCTAACACAGTCATATACATTCAAGTTCACAAGTACGCCAAATAATAAACAAAAGCCAACACACATTAAGCTATCGACACACTGACAGACAAACATAAACCCGTCACTAGACAAGCGTGGTATGAACAGCACATGTGACTATATGGCTCTAGGCCAAGGTTAGGTAGCCCGGCTGACTGCTGACGTCATCAATGTACTTATAGCTGAAAACACATCTGAATACATATGAGTGTGTGATGAGGCAGAATTCTTTGGCTAGACACAAGTGTTCCCATTTCACGCAAGCGCACTACGAAATGAAGACACAGACTATTTTATAAGATACTAGCTGCGCCCCGCGGTTTTACCCGCATAAGTCTCGATCCCGTGGGAATATCGGGATAAAAAGTATCCTATGTCCTTTCCCGGGACTCAAGCTATCTCTATACCAAATTTCATCAAAATTGGTCCAGCCGTTTGAGCGTGAAGAAGTAACAAACATATAAACACACACACACACACACACACTCTCAAACTTTCGCCTTTATAATATTAGTGTGATAGTATGGATGAAGATATAGATTTTTGAAAGGTTTAAGTAGCTATTGGTGGTGATGGCCAGAAAAGCAATGGCCAAAAGTTTTCAACATCATCGATCTGTTGTCCATTTACATATAAACTAAAGTCTGTAGTAAAGCAGGCCTTCCAATATCAACCAGAGAAGAAGTTTGAAATATTATGATGCGATTATTATCACTTTCTTTGGGCTATCAATGAGTGGTGTAGCTTATACAGGGGTATGCTGCTACCTTTCTCTCATTGACCTGTGACGATATATTCGGAACTAGCTGCGCCCCGCGGTTTCACCCGCATAAGTGTCGATCCCGTGGGAATATCGGGATAAAAACTATCCTATATCCTTTCTCAAGTTCCAAACTATGTGTGTACCAAGTTTCACACAAATCGGTTCAGTAGTTTAGGCGTGAAGAAAAGACAGACAGACAGAGTTACTTTCGCATTTATAATATTAGTTTGGATTATGTAGTTGTTGTTGTTTAAAAATGTATACAAAACATTTTAAAAGAGTATCGCTGGAGTTTCTTGCTCATCCTTCTCCATACGAAACTTCCTTTTGGAAGAGGCAACTAGAATCAATTCCTCATTTTCTTGTAAATTTTGACATTCAAAAGTGCCTTTTCTGTGCAATAGTTAAAATTAATGACTCGACTTTGACTTTACAGAAAGTTTCTTGCCCATATTATGAATATATTTTTCCTCTTGAGATCACTCTGGCTACAGCATCACACGTTGTTTATTCCTGTAGTTATATTACTTCCCAAGCATTTTTACTCTCAAAATCTTTGAAAAGTAACAAAGTTGGGCAATCTCCAGGGAAAATAATAGTAGGACTGTCTCCACTTTTCTTGATTGATGGGGTCCGTAGCTATGTTGTAACTATTTAAAACAATTTGCAAGTCTCATGGTACTTATGTGTCGAAGGGAAATACCCAAGCGACAACGACTAGTCGCAAAAGTGTAGAAAGTATCGATGAACGGACATCTTTGTTTAAATACCATTTCGAGTAATTAATTTTCAACCATTCAGGTCAAGGTTTGTTTATAATAAAATTAATTGCTTTATTTTCTGCGGTTTTGACTTCGCTAATTGTATTATGAAATTGTTATAGAGGTGTTGATTTATTTGGAAATACCTACTTTCGCCTGTTTTGCAGAATTCATGCGAGGTTCAAAATAACTTTTTACGTAGCGTTGGGTTCACTACTGGGCGTAAGGCCCTCACCAATTGTAAACGATTTTCACACGTTGTTCTATTTCTATTTTATTCTGGTAAAAACTCACTTCTGTGTCACAATGCGGTCAGTTCCAGTGCCAGAATTTCTAGTAGGTAAGCACGATGGTTCGATAGACAAGCTTGTATAAAATAGTATTATATTGCTGGATTCTAACGCCCTATGTGTAGGTCCGTTCCTGTATGGATTGTTGCAGCCACTGATGGCTCAGATAAATACCAGCTTGCTGCACTGGACTCGGTGGAACGCAGAGCAAATAGGCATTATAGGCGACGAGATATTGGTGGCTAGGCTTCACAGCCTGGCTCATCGGCGTAATGTTGCTTGCCGGTCGGTCTTCTACAGACTGTACGCCGGAGAGTGTGGGCAGGAGCTCCACGATCCTAACATCGCCCTCTGGCCGCCGCATCGAGCTTTGGACTGCCGGACTACCAGACGTACTGCAGAGTACGATCCACACTTAGTTTATATGCCGACCAGTCGTACTCAGCGCTTGTCCTCCACATTTATTATGCGCACATCCAAAGTGTGGAACTCTCTGCCAGCGTCTGTGTTCCCTTCCACATTTAACCCATCTGTCTTCCAAGCAAGACTGAATAGGCATCTTTTGGGCACGCTCGTTCCATCATAGACCTCATCTATCGCTTTCCATTCGGCGTGATCGAGGTCAGGAGCAGGTCCATTCAGCAACAAAAAAATAATAAAAAAGTATTACAATATTCCCAAATGTTCCACTTGTTAGACGTAATTTGTGATTATGAAGTTAAGTTAAACTGTTGAAATCTATCTCAAAAACTATAGTTGTAAACTGTAGTTGAAAACACAAAATACCTAACGGAAATAGCAGATCATCATTCTCTTGCCCTTATCCCAATTTTATTTGAAGCAACATGTCTTTTTCTTCCATACTTCTCTATTAGTCGTCATCTCGATAGTCACTCCCTTTATAACCATTTCATCATTCACACAATCCATCCATCGTTTCTTTGTTTTACCTAACGGAAATAGCAGATAAAGATGTAGAATAACGATAAATACATATAATCTGATTTTTTTAAACTTCTTTTTTTATCTAAATCCGTCACACGGCACTGGCCATTATGCCAAATGTTATTTTATAGTTTGGTATACATGACTCTTTAATAGGTTTTCTAACCTCCTTGCTCAGTGCCAATGGCACATAATATTGTTTATTTTAATACCCACTCATATGAGTGTATTGGGATCATGCTAATATTTCTTGTAACATCGTAAAAATGGAGAGCAAAGCCAAATATTTATCATTCGAATAAATATTAGGAAGTAGACACTTATTGGCACATTTAGGAATTGATAATGAACCTATTATCAAGCGCTTAGGCACAGAATACTTAATAGTACTACGGATTAGGTACCTAAGGGTCCCCAGTCACCAGTACAGGACACAAGGTCACACAAGGTGGTAATTAATTTCAATTAATACCTGTAAGTGGTAGAGGTGACTATGTAAGATTTTATTTATTTTTAAGTAACTCAGCCTAATGCTTGACTCAACTATGTCCTAAGACACGATACATGATGTTTTCATCTTACCCGATGGTAAGCCACAATTTGGTACTTAATAAAACCTGCAAAGACTCTGTATTTGGATCAGACCACATCTGACTTTTCCGTCTCGTTTTCCAATACATATTTCGCATTAGCTCACTTTAGCATAGAACTGAATTCAGTTTATCATGATCTGCCTAGCCCTTTCCCAACTATATTGGGGTAGTCTAACCGTATGCAGCTGAATACTGCAGTGTTTTACATGGAGCGACTGCCTGTCTGACCTCCACAACCCAGTAACTGGGTAACACGATACCTCTTTGTGATATCTGGAAGAGTTTCGGGCTTCTAACGACACATAATGACTATCTAAGATCGACGAAACACTGAATTCAGTTTCATAACTTAACATAATTCCTAACTCTTTACGTAACTCACAGAAAGTGATGAACCGGCCATGTTTAGCCAGACCATTACCATAATCTAGATTATGTCATGGGATTACTAGAACTTGAATAATCGCATTTCACTCGAGGTCATCATTGCGCATGCGCGGTGCTACCGGCCAATCAGCGCTTAGCAAGCGGCGCACGTTCAGCCATCATTGGCTATGCTGGCCGGTCCCTCAGCGCCAACGCATAGTTACCGACTATGTAGGTGCACTATGATTGTCCTAGTGCGTTCGTAGTACAAATTGATTAACTTTGGTTCATTAAAAAACATTACATTTTGATAGTTGTACAAGGATTTTTTGGCGCGTGGCCAAAACTAACTCCGCCATTTTGATTTTCCAATATATTTTCTCCTTTTCATAAATGTTTACGCCCCCTGTAAATATCATTCAAGCACCAAAAGATGTTCGATGTGTTTTGACAAAATTCAAATGAGAGCTGACGGGTACTTCATGAAAGCTATAGTGTTTACGTTCCGGATTTACATACGATGATGTATGTTTCAATGTGAAATGAAGATCACTGAAATATGAAAATCAGTTCAGTTTGTTTGACTACAGAATGTCCTGAAACTGCGCAGTCGCGAACGAACTGCGCAAAACTTGGACTGCGAAAAACGGAAATTTATCAGTTAAAGTTATCTGTTCAGCAGAGAAAAAAGTTGAAATAACTTCGTTGGAAAACGAGTACATTCGACATAGAATGAGGTACAAGAAATCATTAGAAACACTTTCTAATGAATGATTATAAAGCCAGAGAAAAAAATCACTGTGAATGTTCATGCACATGGTTTTTACCACCCACAATGATCCTAAGAGCAGACTTTAACAGGCTATAATAGAAATAATAGAAGAGGAAAAAATTGACTATGAATGTCGATGGTTATAAGAGTAGGGGAAGACCAAAGAAACGACGGATAGACTGTGTGAAAGATGATACGGTTAGAATGGGGGGTGACTACCAAGATGACGACTAATAGAGAAGTATGGAAGAAAAAGACATGTTGCGCCCAAATAAAGTGAGATAATGTCAGGAGATTGATGATATGAAGAGGAAAGAAATCAGCATCCAACTAAATACAAATACTCACCTAACATTGCAAGTACCAAATCCATTGCCAAGTCCAGTAGCCTCTTCAAAAATCTAGGACATTTTGCTACTGCTTACAGCTGAGGCCCATACCAAGCAGAGGATGTTTATAGGCTGGCAAGTTAGTATGAAAATATCGGCTAATAGAGCTATCTACAATCAGCTGGGGTTCCGGGTGCTTCATAGCTACCCTACGCGGTGCGGGTCAATGGTGCAGTGGACTAAGTCGCGTCCGCCTGTCGGCACCACGCCAACTGCTAATGTAGAGGGTACAGAGTAGGGGAAGAATTCAGAGGTAGAATGGAGTATTTGTGTTGAGGGTTTAGGCGTAATTTGAGGAGTTACTGGCCTAAAGTGAAAAGCTACTGGCCGGAAAGAGTAATTTGATATAGTTATAGATTTCATTTTAAGGATTGAGCGGAAAATTTTAAGTTTTTGAATGATGATAAAAATGTTTACAGGTTAATGTAAACCTAACCTGTAAACATTTTTGTCTTAAATTCTGAGGTCAGTTGAAAATCTTCTTAAAACATTGCATAAGTGAGACTTCGGCGATCTAATAGTGCATTTTGGCATTCATATTCTAGACCAACAAGGTTTTAGGAAGTACATTGATTTCTTGAAACCTTTGATTATGTGTGTGCACCATAGTTGTTTACCAACAATATTCAAATTGGCGAATTTCTCTGAATCAAACTACTCTATGCCGTATGTGTTATCCTGATCACGCGTGTGCATAGTAAAAGTACTTTCGTTCGAGGCCGCATTGTCATTCATGTTAGTTTTATCGCAGTGACGGGCGAACTATTCTCTTCTGTCACCGCCTGCTTTAGAATCGACAATGTTGTCAATACTAAATGTACTTGCATTTCAAGGTTTTGTTCTTTTGTTTTATGCGGCCTTGGTACTACGTATTTTCTTTTGGTGGTTAGAATTGGGCTATCTCGTAGGTGGTGTTTTACGCATAGGAGAGAGAGGTAATTTTTTATAGGTTGGAGGGTAGTTCATACTCACTGCAGGAGAAAAGTGTAGTAAGTATTAATTTCCCAAGCCTCTAACACTGATTCCGTTTTTTAAACTTGGTATGTTTTCCTCGTCAAGAGGTTGAGTGCAATTAGTAATAGGTATGCCAGGGAACGATGATTCAGCAGCATTTGATTGAACATTAGACCGATGATTAAACAGCATAATCCTATAAATACTGTTCCCACTGCTGGGACACAGGACTCCTCTCTGTGAGAGGGAGTGGGCCATAATCCACCACGCGGGCCCAGTGCGGGTTCATGTGTTTTTGGTAGCTGTATATGTTTTTTAGATATTCTTGTTTGTTCAAGAAGTCACATTCACAACTTTCTTTGTTGGATATGTACTCGTATGTTGTAATATGGAGCTTGTCTTTGAAATTCAACCTTTTTTCAACATTTCTAATCATTTTAAGTCCCAATTTACAATGCATGTCCTTATTTTTCATGTATTCCATTCAATTAACACATTCATAGTTTATGAAAAACCGGCTTATAAAATATGACGTGATTATGCAGAATACAAAATATTCTACATTCATTTCGTTTAGATAACACACAAGGTTTTTTGTAACGCGACTTTTATAAAATTACGTAAGTCGAAATTGAAAAATGTTAATAAGAAAATTTTTGAATTTAAGATCAGGACCCAATCGTATAAAATTTATGCGATTATGATGCTAATGTTTAAAACAATATTTAAGGGGATATTTCAATATCCAGATTTGACGAAGAAGGGATTTTATTTACAATTTTAATCAATCAAATGACGTTTGTTACTGTATTTAAAATTAGATTTTTTTGAGTTTTGTTTTGACTACAGTGAGGGTTTTCTCTTTTGTTTAGGCATTACTGTTAAGTATAGATACATATTAGAACTTCCATAAAAAATATAAGAAATAAAGAAAGAAAAGTTGTTTATTCTGCACAAACTACACCTTGTCCATGTCGCACCTGCTGTCGGTCTCAGGTCACCCTCTTTCCTCTTTCCCTCCCTACCATTCAGTGACGTCATTGCCGGCCCATTTATCTATTTTCCTTCTGATAGCATGCCCTGCCCACTTCCATTTGAGTTTCTTGGTAGTATATTTAATTTCAGAAGACCGCTTTTAATTGAGTGGGTAGAATAAAAAATTGGTTATTATTTGTGCGTTAAGCAGACAATAGACGAGTGGCGAACTAAAAAAAAAGGCATTTCTTACAAGTCAACCACGTGAAAATACATGTTGTCTGAAAACTGTGCTTGAAAAATGATTTGCTGTAAAAAATCCTTTTATCCATTTTAATATAGTATTAGCTAATACAGACAGGCGTTTATGACCCTCTCTTATATAATCATAATACGTTTATTTTTAGATTTTTCACGGATTTGGACTTTCTACCGTTTTCCGGATGTTGTGACCGCATAACTTTGCACGTTTGATATGTTCTAGCTGTTTTTTTTGTCGATAATGAGACTAGTTCAATGTCTCAAGGCTCTGAATATGTTTATTTTCATACTGTTTTTCTTATGGGATAAAATCGTGAATGAAAATGTGCGTCATAGTTCGCAAGATCTACGAATCGTAAAAAAAATCATCTGCCTAGCCTTTTCCCAACCATGTTGGTGACGGCTTCCAGTCTAGCCGAATGCAGCTGAATACCAGTATTTGACATGGTGCTACTGCTTATCTGACCTTCATAACCCAGTTACTGAGTAACACGATTCCCCTTGGTAAGACTGGTTGTCAGACTTTCGGCCAAAAACACGGGTAATGAAAAGATTATCAATTAGGCTTGTTAAACCATCATACCACCTTCACGTGACCAGTCCTCTGGTCACGTGAAATGATGAAGATAATGATACTCTTATAGCCATCCACATTCATAGGGACTCAATACTTTTCTTACCTATTTTTTAATTATAAAACAACACAATACAAAATACTTCTCATAATAAACTCAAAATTTTTACCCATTAACTGCGTTCACAATCAGGTAAAGTAATTGAACACATAAAATGGCGGCATAATATACTAGGAATTCTCCACACCTCGCCCGCAAAGAATGTCACAATACCCACATAAATATATGCTTCCTTTACATACGTAACATCACGCTAACTCTGTAATGGTGTTAGCAGAAATGTGTAATTAGAGGTGTTTAAAACTATGCGCTTAGAAAAAATACATCAAAAGAAGTATCATTCAGATTGATGACTAGAAATGCGAACGTGAGGGACTTAAGGGCTTGAAGAAGCTACGAGAAACCTTATCCTAGGTAATTAAAAACATTTATGACTGAAAAAAACGTCTTGATGACACCTGTGGGGTAATTGCTTCGTCATCGACTTCTAGTCTAAGCGGATGCAGCTGAATACCAGTACTTCACATGGAGTGACTGTCTATTTAACCTCCACAACCCAGTTACTGGGTAACACGATACCCCTTGGTATGACTGGTTCTCAGATTTTCGGGTTTCTGACTACCCGTAACGACTGTTAAAGATCCACGAATTACAGGCGGGACCAACTACTTAACGTTTTTTCTGAGGCACGGAGGGTTTCGGTATATAAAGATCACCCATTCACGGACAGACCGCGGCAAGAATAGCCGTGGTCGACCGATTCGTGCGGCTGTTAGTAATCAGCCTCGAGCTACGTTCAGCCACGTTCATGTTCACCCGCATGAGAATTATATATTTTACAAGCAGACAGTCCGTAACAGGCCCTTCCTTTCACAGACAGATATTATCAGCTCTTCTTTGGACAGTTTTTGCTCTAAAATACTATCATAATCAGCAGCAAATAAGTCCTGCAGTGGAGACCGCGTATTGACATGCGTAGTGTGGGAGGCCCCCCACTTAGATGGACCAAACAACCTTAAAAAGGTGGCTGGCAGAGACTGGATGCGGAAGGCGGAGACCAGGGTGTTGTGACGCGGCCTGGGAGAGGCTTATGTCCAGTAGTGGACTATGATAGGCTGAATTGGTTGATTGAATTAGCAGAAGTTATATGGGGTCCCAAACAGACTAAATTATATAAGACGTAGCGTTGGAAAGCCTCTCACAAGGTAGACCTTGTGAAGGCCGCAGAAATATATTGGATGCAGGAAGCAGAGTAGCGGTCGAAGTGGCGGTGCTTGGGGGGATCTCAGAACGGTATAGCGAATCACTCTTCGCCGATGGTACGGTTCACCGAAATCACTCTTAGTCGACGGTTGGTTCCACGAATAAATCATTCGCCGATAGAACTATTCGCCGTAAACACCGTTCGTCGATGGTCGCTTCAGCTACAATACCTTTTACCTATGGAACGGGTCGCCGATGTCCAGCAGTGGACGGCTTTCGGCTGAAATGACAATCATCATCATCATTACCACCACACTATTTCGAAGGATTCATGGTCTCTTCATATCCCTTCAGCAATCCTGAGACCTACAGGTGAAGAAAAAAAGCGGTTTTTTGGCACGTAAGTAATTTAGACCAATGAACTAGCGACCTCGTAATACTTAATATTTATTATACAGTATTAAGTATTCGAATATCAGGGGCCCGTTAGTAAAACGATCATGATGTATGTGCTATGTGCCCATAATTACATGGTTTAGCCGCTGATGGATGGTTCGACGGGAATTAAACTGAATTATTGCTGTTAGTAGTGTCAGGTGATGTTTGAAGCCCATGCTTCAAACTTTCTTTCTACACCATGGCTTATGGGTTCAGGCACGTCTTCTGCAAAGTTGCTGCAGACCAAAGACAAGTCTGTTTGTTTATGGTTTCCCAAAACCAAAAAGAATATTGTAAGTAAAAGTTTCTTGGACTTTATCGTCTCTTATGATAAACCTAGGTAAATCGTTTGAGTAGCTTCTGGGATTCATTGAATATTCAATGTCTGCGACTGTGCGAGGTTACATGGTTTTAAAAACTATTCTAGACTTTTAATTGCCATATTTAAACAAAACTAAATATCGTATTACCCAGTAACTGGGTTCTGGAGGTCAGATAGGCAGTAGCTCCATGTAAAGTACTGGTATTCAGCTGCATTCGGTTAGACTGGAAAAACTAAAGTTTTAGTGTCCTTTGTTTTTGTATTTATTTGTATAGTAAGTTAGTTAATCATTTAATTTAGTATCTAGTGAAAATAGTTAGTTACATTTTCTCTAAATAAAGTTAGACTGGAAGCTGACCCCAACATAGTTGGGAAAAGGCTAGGCAGATGATGATTTAAACAAAACCCCTTCACCACTTATACAAACACTAGCTGCGCCCCGCGGTTTTACCCGCATAAGTTTCGATCCCGTGAGAATATCGGGATAAAAACTATCCTATGTCCTTTCCCGGGATTCAAACTATCTCTATACCAAATTTTTTCAAAGTCGGTTCAGTGGTTTAGGCGTGAAAAGGTAACATACAGACAGACAGACCGACAGAGTTACTTTCGAATTTATAAGACTAAGTATGGATGCTGTACTACAATCCAAAGACTTGTTACGTAAGATCAATTTCCAAGTTATTTCCCGCGAATTCGAAGCATTTGGTTACTTAGACTTACTTTGTGGCTTCTTAACAATGCTGACTCGTTGACTAATCTTATTATAGTAATATTAATGTATTAACTTTTCCTTCTGCTGTAATAGATTTGATGTTTGTTGCTGTGTGTTATATTGTTGCTGTGATGATCGTTGATTGGACACTTTTATTGCGACTAGTTGGTTTATTTATAAACGTTGCTTAAAGTTTAAAATAGGATAGGTTCTGGATAGATTCATAACTGTAAGGAGGACGCGCGGGCAAACGATGGGAGGAATCAAGGGTGGCCTTTGCCCAGGAGTGGGACAGCGTAGACTACCGCGACTATCTAATAAAAAAAAGTTAAGTAAGTAAACACTATATTTTTTTTAAACGTCTCAAACATCACGCCTGTAATCCTTAGAGGGTAAGGCAGAGGTGTACCCCTTTATAGTACACCCACATTTCGCCAGTTATGTTCAAGTCTCATGTAACAGGGGACGAGCCTATTGCCATCAACCGGATACAAATCTAGCCTCCAGGCTGCTTCTGTGAAATTCCTAATAGAAAACCCAATAACACTTTGCCCAAACTGTGAATCGAACCCAGGACTTTGTGATCAGCAGTAGCGCTTGAAACCACTAGACCAACGAAGCAGTCTTTAAAATTTAGCACCATTTTATGCTGATTGAGCCTTTTCGAATCACCTTAAAGGGGATGCGCTAAGCTGATTGAGTTTATTAGTAGCCACCGTACCTGATCATTAGAATCAGCTATACAACTCTTAGAGTTAGAATTGGCCTCAAATGTCATGATTACATGAAATAGTCATTCAACAGGGTACCTAATATGATCTTAGGGTTGTATTGATGTTTTTATGATTATAATTCTACAGGGTGTTACGGAAAGGGTATATCAATACAAACGGGTTGAAGAGTGTATCTGGTCTAGAATCTCTGTACAAAATTTCAGCTCAAAAGCAGTAACTTTGAAAATGCTTAATGTTTTTTTATTTCGATGGTTTATTAAATTGAAATCATAACAAACGTGTCACTACGAGGGTCATTATCCATTATCTGTAGTGTGTCTGTGCGCCTAGTACACGCACATCACGCCGCCGCGCGCCAGTGCAGCGTCGTGATGTCGAAATAAAAAAATATTAAGCACTAGCTGCGCCCCGCAGTTTCACCCGCATAAGTCTCGATCCCGTGAGAATATCGGGATAAAAAGTATCCTATGTCCTTTGCCGGGACTCAAGCTATCTCTATACCAAATTTCATCTAAATCGGTTCAGTAGTTTAGGCGTGAAGAAAAGACAGACAGACAGACAGAGTTACTTTCGCATTTATAATAATAGTAGGATTTTCAAAGTTAATGCTTTTGAGCTGAAATTTTGTACAGAGATTCTAGACCAGATACACTCTTCAACCCGTTTGTATTGATATACCCTTTCCGTAACACCCTGTATAAATAAATAAGGAGGAGGGGGGGGGGTACGGAGGGGTGGAGGGGCTTGTGGCTAAGTAATATCAGCCGCACGAGTCGATCGATCAGGTTATGCTACGCTTGCCACGGTTGGTCCGTGGATGGGTGACCATCTTTGCATACCGAGACCCCTCCGTGCCTCGGAAGCACGTTAAGCCGTTGGTCCCGGCTGTCATTCGTGGATCTTTGACAGTCGTTACGGGTCGTCAGAAGCCCGAAAATCTGACAACTAGTCTTACCAAGGGGTATCGTACTCGTATTACCTAGTAACTGGGTTGTGGAGGTCTGATAGGCAGTCGCTCCATGTAAAATACTGGTATTCAGCTGCATCCGGTTAGACATAGTTGGGAAAAGGCTAGGCAGATGATGATGAATTCTATAAATAAATATTAGGTCCTTACATATGAAATTGGCGTTTTTCGTACTGGCCACTTTAATCACGAATTTCTCCTCTTTGGTAAGGAATTCCAAATTCAAATTTGTACAGCTATTTACTCATGTATTTGTGCTTCGATGACCGTCATTCATTTGTTTTTTTTCTTCTGTTTTTTCTGTTTGCGTCACTCATTTTACAAAATGGAAAATTTAAAATATCGCATTATTTACGAGTACGAGTTCCGCCGTGGCACTAGTGCTGCGGAAACGACTCGAAGGGTGAATGATGTGTATGGCGGTCATGTTGCAAAAGAAAACACAGTTCGTTTTTGGTTCCAACGTTTTCGTTCTGGAAATTTCGACCTGCAGAACAAGCCCCGTGGACGGCCTGAGACCCAAGTTGATAATGGAGAATTGAAGGCTATTGTGGAAGCGGACCCATCGCAAACCACGTCCGAGTTAGCTGCAGGCTTCGATGTTAGTGATAAAACTGTTTTAATTCACTTGAAGCAAATTGGGAAGATTAAAAAGCTCCACGCCACTGCTGCTTCACGACAACGCCAGACCACACACTGCGCAACAGACGGCTACCAAATTAGAAGAGCTTGAATTGGAATATCTTAGACATCCTCCGTACTCCCCGGACCTTGCTCCAACAGATTACCATTTTTTTCGCAATTTGGATAACTTTTTGCAAGGGAAAAAATTCAACTCCGATGGGGCAGTCCAAATCGCCTTCAAAGATTTTATTGATTCCCGTCCGACTGGTTTTTTTAGTAAAGGGATCAATGAACTACCTATAAGATGGCAAAAGTGCATTGAAAACAATGGTTCATACTTTGATTAATTAAATATATTATATTAAAAAATATTCGACTTTTTGTTCCTTCCATACAAAACGCCAATTTCATATGTAAGGACCTAATATTTGTTACGGCCGCGAAACACATTAGATCAACATGCAGCCTGAAACTAACCTGCAAATTGCAAAAAACGTAAGAAAATTTGAATTTCCGTTCAATCTCAGAAGATCCATTGGCCAGATCCATGATGGATCTAGTGACGATTGTTTTCTCATTAGGTCTATCGCAGACCCTGACACTTTTGCAGTGAATGTCAATTGTTTAAAAAGGCATTGTTTATCATTTACCTTAGAAAGTTATGTTTTTTGCATGTTTTAAGTCTAACAATAAGCTGACTTAAGTTATGATTTTATTCAAACTAGCTTTATATATTTATGTCGTAAATTATTACTTCTGCAAAAATGGGTAAGACAACTTTATTGTCATGTTTGTCAAGATGTTAGAGAGATATTTTCTGTATAACAAATCTTATTAATTATATTATAAAATGAAATAGGTTGTTATTTATAAAAATCAAGAAGCTCATATTTTTCTTATAGTGCTAAAATGTCTGTTTTGACACTACAAAACAAATGAGCTGTAATCAGACGCTTCTCATTCAGTAATTAAATTAGCATAATTTGATAAAGTGGTCAACTTGACAATTTATTATGTTTTGAAGTCATATTTTGAACGCTAACATTAATTCACGAATTCCATATTGCATGATGTTGATGACTTTCGGTAGGGTTGGCACTTTAAATTAAATTATACAGGCTAACATAATTATAGTTAAATTAATTGGACTGATGATTAAATGTCAACAGAACAATATTTTGTCAAAAGTAAAGATATTGAAAACTGTGTATTGCATGAAGCTTCAGGTTTGGTGTATGTTGTAGGCTCGTAGACTCATAGATGCTTCGATTTGTTGGCCATTTCTTATTTCGTTAAGTACCCTGTACTTGTAATGTTTACAGGCCTACACTGGGTTCCCACCAGTGGCGAAGGTACCATACACCTCGATTTCCCCGGCTTCCCTTCGAAAATTCAGAACATAGCCACTCTATAGTCAATTTTATCATTGAAATTTTCTTTTAGAATTTTTTTTTGCTCCGGCTTATCTCTGTCATAAATTCACCCTTCGCCACTGGTTCCCACACATATTACCATTGTAATTTTTAAAAGAGTTACCGTGTATTGTCTTGCTGGTTCTTCTCCATAAGAAACAATCAATTGGGACCATGCACCTAGCTTCTGACGAAACCCTACATGGATATATGAAAATATGTCCATGTATGTTATTGTGAAATAAAATATTTTGATTTTAATTATACATGGTCATAATTATGTTTAACGATAGTCATAGTGAGATCAAAACAATTAATATTATGTGATGTTTAGACCCTGTATATTTTGCTAACTAAATATTTCGTAAGGTCTTTTAATCGAGAATTTTGTTTGAATCGAGTTTCAACAATAGTACCTCTCTCACCATGTATAAACTTTCCACAATACAGTATTTTCCTCTGCACAGGTGTCGTTTGTAATGTATACAGTTGACAGCCGTCCAGTGTGTCCCCGCCGGAACTCCGTGTCCATTCGCGTTACTTGTCGTTGTCAGGACCAGTACACTCCTTGGACGTTGTGTATTTATCTACAAACACATGTGTGTACGTTACCTTATGTTTGCATTTACTTGTAAAAGGAAAATATCAACAAAGTGGTCTTTAGGCGATCAGCTAACTGCTTATCAATTAATTTACGCTGTTCAAGAAGTTTTTTGATATTGGAAAGATCAGAAAACCTATTGCTAATTGCAGGAACTAATGTCAATTTACTGCTAGGTGGACAGACGACCTTGAAAAGGTGGTTTGGATAGACTGGATGGAGTTTCTTGCCCACTCTTCTCCATACGAAAACTACCTTTTGGAAGGGGCGACTAAAATCAATAAAGTAATTTTTGACGTTCTAAAGTGCCTTTTATGTGCCTATTTGAAATAAATGCTTTGACTTTGACTTTGATGCGGAAGGCGGAGTACAGGCTGTTGTGGCGCAGCCTGGGAGAGGCCATGTCCAGCAGTGGACTGCGATAGGCTGTTGATAGATTGACTGTCAGTTCACGAGATGATAAGTGATCACAGTATGTTGTTATTAGATTGTTGGTTGCATTAAAATAGCTACCACTGGGTACTAGGTATTAGGAAAATTTGGCACACCCTATACAGTCAGTCCTAGCTATTAACCTTGCTGCCTTGCTAATCATTTATGAGCTATTGTCGTAAAATGACTGCGTCAAATCCTCTACACATTAACCACGGGGAGATAGAGCTTCGAAATGAAGTGATGAAACGATATTATTTCTTTAAGTAAATCGTTTTGCCACGCCAATGTGTTTCTTCTTTGTCTTCCTTTACGAATACCACAAGGCATAACACTCATTTATTCGCTCTTCGTTGGTCTAGTGGTTGCAAGTGCTACTGTTGAGCATGTGGGTTCGATTTCCAGGTCGAGAAAAGAGATAGCGGGTTTAACTATCTGAAATTTCTCAGTAGCAGCCCGGAGCCTGGATTTGTGCACGGCTCGCCCTCTATTGCATGGGACTTGAACATAACTGGCGAAGTGTCATCATCATTTCAGCCGAAAAAGGCCCACTGCTGGACAAAGACCTCCTCCAAGCACCGCCACTTCGACCGGTTCTGTGTTTCTCACATCCAGCGCATTCCTGCGGCCTTCACCAGGTTATCTAGTCAGGTGTACTCTTATAATATTAGGTAACCTCTGCTTTACCCTTCGCAGAAAACAGTCGAGATGATAATGTTGTGTTTTTGTAACAAGTATGTAGGTATGTAAAGGAGTAAAGGAGCAGTGGTGGCCAAGCGGTAACGGCCGCGACTTGCGAGGTGTAGGTCGTAGGTTCGAACCCAGACAGGCGCTTTACTTTTTGCTAATTATTTCATCACCACTGCTCTCAAAACGGTGAAGGAAAACATCGTGAGGAAATCGGCATGTCCTAGAACCAAAAATTCGAAGACATGTGACATCTGCCAACCCGCACTGGGCCCGCGTGGTGGATTACGGCCCACTCCCTCTCACTGAGAGCAGTCCTGTGGCCCAGCAGTGGGAACATTATAGGCTGATTATGTTATGTAGGTATGTTTAAACTACCGACGTCACTGACCAACCAATTATCGTCCTACGTTTGAACTATGAATATAATTTTTTCTAAGATCCTAGTAATAATTATGGTTATAATTATAATTGAGCCGTGTTAGACAGACAATGTGTTTCCTATTCTCATTACATAAATACTATTCATTAGCCGACGAGCCGTATAAGGCAGGGTTGGCGCGCGGATATGCAAATCGTAAATAAATAAAACGACCATAAAAGATGGATGGACCGTGTGATAGATGATATGGCTAGAAAGGGGGTGATTACCGAGATGACGACTAAAAGAGAAGTAAAAAAAAAACATCCGAATTGAGAATCTCCTCCTTTGTTGAAGTCGGTTAAAAAGACATACCGACCACAAATAAATTGATGTGAATAATGATGATGAAATTGCGGGGTAATGCGTAACACACTTTCAGTAGCAATGGCTTTCATTTTGACAGTTCAACAAGATTCATTGCGATATTTACTTTGCTGAACAGACCATTTTTTCGAAATATGAAGCAATGTATTAGCAATATCCTTCAAAACGATTGAGATTGTCTGTTACGTAATTAGAGTGCTGGATTAGGCGGTAAGATTTAGATTTAAGTTCGCCTAAATGTTTGACATCATTGACTCCACCTATCAACATAATATTCGACATTAGGTACAGACGCCAGCTCATCAAGCTACTACAATCTATCAAATTTCTTTAATAGATTATCAACTTTAACACTAAAACATAAGGTTCAAAATAGAGTGGTAAAATTTTACAGTTTCGGTTAGCTTGATGTGCTGGCGTCTGTACATTTGAAAAATGATGCAAACAGAAATGGTGTCATGATTTAGTGGAAGAAGGTAAGCAGGAAAGAAAGAAGGGTGACCTCACCACACATGCAGAATAACGATATATCATTGGCTAATGCAAAAGTGATTGTCATCACAAAAACTGTCACAGATTATTTTGTTTTATAATATACCGGTCAAGTTCCGCGCGTATCATGCAGTACGATACAATAGAAAATCAATTGTGTCTCATTAGCGGAGCTCAATGAGTATTTAGTGAGATAGACAAGTCACGACACCTGGTGATATCAGGATGATGTCATCAATGAACAGGTGGATGCTGCTGTCATGATCTCATATTGGCCTCTCAGGGCTTCCACGCGGGAGTATTATGACACCACGTGGTTGTAGGCCAATGAACCTGATGTTTTTAGTCACCCGGTAGGAAAATATATTGTGCATTCAATAGGTATGAACTGCAAATAATGATGCTTAACCCTTCGTATGCTTAAACGTGGATCCACGCGAGACACAATGGCTTTTTAATTGTGTCTGTAATTACGGCATTCAATCGGTTAAGACGAAAAATTGTTATGATAATGATGATTTTTTTAGGTTTTGCTACATTGTTTTTTCAACTAAGGTCACAAAAATAAATAAAATAAATAAATAAAAAAGTAAATAAATAAGTAAATAAATTATTGATATGATATTTGCATATTGGGCTGTTGCCCCGTGACTGGGTTGTGGAAGTCAGATAGGCAGTCGCTTTATGTAAAATTCTGGTATTCAGCTGGAACCTGACCCCTAAATAATTGGGTTAAATGGCTAGGAAGAAAATAAGTAAATATTGGGCATTGACACTAGTTTCTGAAAATTTGATTCTGGATTGTTCAGAAAACTGTTGTCACAATACCATGTAAACTGTAATGACTGGTTGAACGAACTGACAACAACAAAATCAAACCACTAGTCATGACGTCATACGACAAAATACTATTAACCGACTTCAAAAAGTCGAGGTTTTTTAAAAGGCTTTCAGAAACATAGTGTCAGTTTGGTCAAACTTAATGGTCAAACTGATTTGACCACGAGGAATATAGTCTAGTTCTCTCTCTCACAACTCATAGTCAAAAACATATCATAACACACATATCATAACACATCATATCACAAATCATAGTCTGATTATCTCCTTCAGAATATCACAAATTATATATAGATTATGGGCTAAACTTGTTCACCAATTCCACAAATTCCTACTAGACAAATATAGGTAAGCTTCTCTAGCTTGTGCCAACCCTAGCTTCGGCGTCGGATGGCAGTGATTCAGTGTAGTGTTCCCTGTGTTTTTGCGAGCGGCTGGGGTGTTGCGGCCGCCACGTGCTCTCGGCCGTCGAACCCGGCACACATCTCCTAAAGGAATACTATGCGCGGGCGCTGGGTAGAGGAAGTGTTGATGTCGTGAGGAGAGGGTTCCTTTGTTTGGTTGGTAAGATTAGCATGGATGAAGAAGTGGTTTGAGTTTCTAGTAGTTGGACACTGTGAGTGAGACGCTACTAGTACCACTGTGTGAGATAATGTGCCAACTGACGTTCTTTTTAGCTTGAACCTTTCAGGTTGTCTTGTAGCGATTGTTCATGTGATAGATTTGTGGACTTTTGTCATGATACCCTGGTGTACACAGAAAATTATGACAAAGATTCAATGAAGAAGAGAGAGAGAGAGACTGAATAAAGAGATTGTTTACTTGAAAGAAAATAAAGTAAAGCACGGGCACATGGGCACTATATATTTTTTTACAAGTTAACTTAAAACTTGACACTGAAAATTCGATCACATAAATGTAAATTCAAAAAGCCATGTCCTAAAACAAAAACTGCAATAAAAATAAATAGAAACTTCGCTAAGACATCAACAAGTCTCTCCACCCTAGACAAAAGTAGGAAAAGCACATTCTATCCTCCGTTTTTATAAATAAACCTTTCCAATAAGGCAGAGAGCCCGTCAACTTCGAATTAAGAGCCACTTGAAGACCCATAGATGCCACATTAGTGCTGTTTTTATATACTTCATGCGCATTCTATGTGCTGCAAGCATGTACATTAGAATAGCATTGACGACTCTAATGTTAATTAAAATTAGTGATTAATTACATAGGTTTCTTTAGGAGGGTGTTTCCGACACGAATCATACTAAAATGGGTGTAACTACTGGTTGGTGAAAGACTGATTAAGGTTTTGAACATCAATCAATCTGCCTAGATTTTTCCCAACTATGTTGGGGTCAAACTCAAACTCAAAGCATTTATTTCAATTAAACCAATACAGGCACTTTTGAATTGACAAAATTAAGTAGTTGGTCAGTTAGTCAGAAAGTTGAAGCTAGTTGCCCATTCCAAAGCGTAGATCTCTATGGAGAAGAACGTCGGTTTCCAGTCTAACCAGATGCAGCTGAATACCAGTATTTTACATGGAGCGACTGCCTATCTGACCTCCACAACACAGTTACTGGGTAATACGATACCCCTTGGTAAGACAGGTTGTCACTTTGATCAAGGTTTTGAACATTTGATCAATAATTCTGCTGGCAATTCTCATGTTGGCTGTTGCGATTGGATGTCAGATGTTAACTGTTTGTAAAGTTGAGGAAAATCGTGGAAAGTTTCAATAGGGTTTTTTTTACATTTCTATGCCAATAAACTAGAGAAAGCGACTAGGACCCAAACGTCTTCATATCCATGTTGAAATTCTAATACTCAACGAAAAATAAATGTTTCTAATTTATAGAATATAAGGAATGTTTAATGATTAATCACATCTGGGATCATAATTTCAGAATGATTTGTCTCTTCCATATTTTATACCAATCTATATCTATAGTAATAATAAAGCTTAATGTTTGTTTGTTTGAACGCGCTAATCTCTGGAACTACCAGTCAAATTTGAAAAATTCTTTTTACTTCTAATAGCACAATCCTTGAGGAAGGTTATAGGTTATTAACATCGCGCTAAGACTCTTAGGAATCGAGCAAAAAGAAAAAAGTACGTGAAGCAAAAACGAAGTAAGTAATAGTGCAGTCAGGCGATGCGATGCGACGGGGTGGGTCAGGGGAATAAGAAATTTTACGCAAACAAAGTCACGCGCAGAAGCTAGTCTTCATTAGGGAAGAATTGACCTTACAGATATGGATCTGTAAGGTCAATTCTTCCCTAATGAAGATCAACAATAATCATAATTATGTAGAATATTACGTGACTTAATTGAAATCTTAATAACCTTTTTAACTAAAACAACAAATAAATAACTACCAAAAACACAAACACACAATTTCCCGCGCTCAAACATAAACAAACGCGCACGTGGTCGGACCATAGACATTAAACTCAGCGCGAACTTTTTATGTTCCGGTCGTTGACCCGCCAGCAATTAAGGCGATATCACACGGACTGATATCAATCGTTTGTGAACGTGTGAACTGAACTGAATGTTTGAATGATGAATGTGAGTGAGGGAGTGAATGGATGCGGAAGGAACGGTGGCGTCATTTCGGAGAGGCCTATTTTATGGGATTGCAAAAGGCAGCTGAGATCTAAAGCTATGACCTGGGAGACTTCGAGTTACGAGTGAACAGGCTACTTCTTGGTATGCTTGCATCATTTTCTGTGACATTTAGGACGACCCAAATGTGAGCTTAAGAAATGTCGTATATAAATAAATATTATTAGATACCTTACATTAGGAAAAATAATATTTTTTTGATGTTACTCAAGTTCGAACTTTTTTCATTTAAAAAACTGGTTTGATATTAGTGCTTGATATTGTTTTTAGCGTAGAGTGGGACCTCTCCAAGCTAGAGCACCGACCTTAAGAAGGTGGTTGGGACAGACTGGATGCGGAAGGTGGAGGACAGGATGTTGTGGTGCAGCTTGGGAGCGGCCTATGTCCAGCAGTGGACTACAATAGGCTGAGTTGTTTGTGTACCTAAAATAAATCTACTGATTTACTTTTTCTGAGGCTGTTGTAACGAAACGATATAATTTGAGGTTTTTACCGAGAGTTTACAAGTTTTTCAGATCATAATCGCAATGAAGTTATTCTCATCCATCATAATTATAACATAAAGTACCTACTCTGGATAATCGTACCTGCCTACATGAATAAAGCATGAGACGCAAAAACTACAATATGATGAATTATATACAGAAGCTATTACATACATGACATTTGAATGTCTTATGAATATAGTGTGAATGAAATATGTTTGGCTAAATAGACTTTCCTCTTAGCTAGCATGACAGATATCGCATCATTTCAGATCATTAGTTTTCATTCCAAATGAATAAAAATACCTGTTTCAGTATAGGAAGCTATAATAAACTGATTGACATATACAAAGAAGCCAGTGTAACTTAATACGCGGCAAAAAAGGAACTAATCTGAAAATGTATGGAATTTGACAGTGACGTTTCTCATTTTATTGACCAGCAGCGCCACCACGAACTGTCAAAACATTTTGGTCATGCAGTAACAAAAAGCGGTCGTAGATACACTGATTAATTTGACAGATATTAATTGTCCCCTAGATTGACTTTGAAAAAATTAATTGATCACGCAAGAGCAAAGGAAGCGGCAAAACATGTATCTATTATAGTTTTATGGATGATAATTATCTTGTGATACAAAGATTTACAACTTGTAAGAAGAGTTTCCGCACTATTTAGGGGTCCGTAACTCACAATGAAAAGACGAAAATCTTTTTTGATTAACTTACTTTTCTTCGATCCATCTGTGTCGATCTGACAAGACCCTTTTACACAGCAACGCATGGGCTTATGTCAAGATGTAAATTTAAGTAATTCTTCAGTACTCATTTTTTGGCATAGATGATTGATCTATATACTTATATAAAATTCAATTTCCTGTCTGACTGAGTGATATGTCAACGTACAGCCTAAACCGCTGATCCTAGATACATGAAATTTAGGGGGTGTGTTCTTTGTGAAGAGTAGGTATCCACTAAGAAAGGGTTTTTCGAAATTTCATCCCTAAGAGGGTGAATGGGGGGAGGGTGAAATTTCACGCGGACGAAGTCGCGGGCATAAGTTAGTAGACTCATAGCGCAGGAACATATCGAATGCTGTGTGTAGTTCTTACAATTTTCAAGATGTGTTTAATCAAAACAAATAGGTATAAGGATTTTACTATCTTGCGGTATGCCATGTACTCATATGATACTTTGCAAAAGGCACAGAACCATCCTTCCTCAATCCAACTCAGTCTTTGCCAGTTTATATTTCCTTTTCAATTAGCTACGAGGAGTTCAACCATCTTGGCTGTCAAAATACCCGAACGTTGACGGCTAGTAGCCGTCACCACTCACTGGGACGCTGGCTGTCTGGGAGGTCACACCGGTCACCAACCTGGTCGTGCCTAGCATGATACGGGCATTAACTCCTGGTTTAGGAGAGGCCCCTTAATGACGTCACTCAGTGAGGAAGTGGGCGTTGGTATACTATCTATGTCTTGACTTGGGCTATGATGTATACTGAGTGTGATGACCCTGAACAGTCCTGATCATCAGATCCCATCAGGATTTCACATCCCATCACTTGATAACTGGCCGGCCGATGGTCTCTTATTCAATTTCCTCGTTCTACGTCGTTCATTCGTTCTCGTTCGTTTTTATTGCTACGAATAAAAACGAAACATATTTACTCATTTCTTTCACAGGACTTTCCATTGAAATCAGCTTAAATCGAATGACTATGTTCTAAATTCAAATTACATAATACCATAAATAAAAGCAAAAACAGATCGCTAGTGAAAAATTGTAGTGCGACTCCAGTATTGTCGTACCAGCAGACAAGGCTGAATACAATTAATACATTTGCCACACAAGTGACGGAGAAATCGCGAGTATTCACGACTCGGGGGAATGAACGCTAAATTGGAACGGCCACGGAACTATGAAACTAGGAAGAAATGTTCCATCCGACGCTTTCCTGCTCGTTCACAGTGATTTGTTGGTTTTTATGTACAATCTGCATCAGTTTTTTATGTGGTTTTGTATTCTGATTACGGACTTATCAATCAGTTTGTCTATGCTACTTAGAAGAAACAAAACTAGACTACTTACTGTCTTTTATTAGGTAAATTATATTACGTTCACTTTTTTTTTAATACATTTTCGTAATAGAATTTAGCTTTTATGTAACAATATGAGCAACTATGGACGTTATGTAGCAAATAAAATGATCTAAAATGTGTTAGTCAATGGTATTAACGCTATTCAGTATGTTAACAACAAAACACAATTGATATACATTATAAAAAATATACGAAAAACTATTATGTCATATTTTAAAATGATGTACTTACTTAATTAAATTTTTAAGTAGGTAGTAATTAACAATGTTATTAATAATTACGAAGATGCATAAAATGAGCTCACTTAATAATGTAAATATGCCATCAAAACTTATCAATCACATCCGTACAATAGAATTTGCGTGGGAAAACGTCAGCGCCATTTTGGTTTCCACAGACACTTTAAAAATAATACGACATTCCTACAATGCCAGTATTTTCCATGTGTCACTAAACTACAGGTGGTATTGAACCCAATTTAAAAGCATTAATTAAGGCTAAAGGTAGAACACCTGTTAGATTAGGTAAAAACAACTAGTGCATACCAAAATACCTAAGTTTAATGACCTGTAACTATTTCTACGTAAGTGGCGCCCCTTTAATTATAGTGTTTATTTTTTTATTTACGTTTTTATTTTGATACTTTACGAGATAATGTGACTCATGTGTTACCACGTGGGGTAGGTTGATGTCCAGGTTACACCACGATGCGCAATTATTTTGGACTATAGACCGTAAAGGCGTTGAACTCGGGGGCCTGCCTTCTGCGAAGAATTTAATCATTTTTGGTTGGAGTTAGATAGTTGGCTGAAATGGAATTGATACTTGAAGGTATTGATCACGTAGGGGAGATAAATTCATTAATATTTTAATTAAGTCCTGAAACACTGAAGACTGAAGATTTAATTATTAGTAGGTACTCGGCTTTTTACTGCTGCCTTAGGTACTATTGTGTTATTCTTATACAGCAATGAAAATCTAAGAAAAACTTGTAACAAATCATTAATTTTAACCTGTGCGCAACCCTCTCACTGTCCATAGACAATAATGAGGTTCCTAGCCAACGAGTATAAAATGGCGGAGTTCCGGACTAGAACTAAATGATGGTCAGCACACACGGCATGATACGAGCCGGTGGCTAGAACCACTATTAAGTATTAATTATTATCTAGTTTTTCTTAATGTATCATTTTCATGTGTTTTGTTACGCATCTATTAGGAAATTCTTTTGTTAGTTATAGATGAAATTGATGGTGAGAAAGAGCGCGAAATAGGTACATCTTTTCTGTATTCTGAGACATGAATACATGATCATTTTCTTAAAGACAGCACCCGAATATTGCTTAACACAGTTTCAATCATAACCTGTATCGTTGCTTCATTATGTTCGAAAAATTTGTCTGCTCAACAACGTAAATAACGCAAGGAACGTTGTTGAACTGTTAATTTTACCCCAAAGTAATGGTTATAGGCTTATTGTGTATGGTATGTTATGTATTGGTTACTGATGGAAAAACAATGGGACCCCAAAGATATAGCAAGTTTTTTCAGCCTTGAACCAAACTAACATCTGACGGATCACGTTGATAAAAATAAGAATGAATGAGGAAAATGCAAAGAAAACTACGTCGCTTTTAAAGACTGCATAAAAATAATTTAAAATAAGTACCTAAGCTTTTTCCCCTCAGTTTTGGTTGATTGTTTTTTTTTTAAATCATGAATAGTCATTTACAAAATCGATCTTATCCTGATAAAAATCCTGCAAAATCATCTAGTACCTACCTTGTTAAACGGCTGCATCTTGTCCATGTATCATAAAAATCATTTACCAATGAAAGTCATAAACTTTTAAAAACGGTTGTTAGCACAAGTGTCATCCACGATGACGCACCCCACTCTTCTTTTTAATGCTTGCAGTACAAGTGTGCAACATTCTGCTAGTATTTTAGTTTTGTCGATACACAGGAATTACTTATTAGTGGGTAATTAGTGAGTATTGTCAGAACTAAAATAAGTGCGGAATTAACTATCGATATCTACTGACGATTAGGAAGAGTGTGGGGTGCGTCTTCGTGGATGGTACTTTATGTAGAGTTAGTCAGGTGGCAAATAAGCCAATTGACGGGTTGACGGCCTCGTAAAGTTCGCAGGAAACCCCAAAAAACGCCAAAGTAATTGGTATGGAACAGGTTATTAATATGGCATAAGTGCCTACTGCTGACACATGCACCACGAAAATCACCCTTACTGCTACGACATCAAGGTGTTGTCAATGTCAAATGGATGGGTGGATTAGCGGCTACTATAGGCTGTAAATCAGAGGGAGGAGAGCCTAAACTATCAACGACTTACAATTATTTTCTATTTATCTTTCTAAGTTTTATGTGGCTTAGAAATTTCGCATGGCAACTGTAGTTAGAAAATGGCTCTCGTGAACTTCAATTAGTCCATCTTAGAGTATAAGTAAACATTTATTTGCTTAGTACACTACAAGTAGGTAAACATTTATCCCTTTATTTCTAAACGTTCTTTAACGTCAAAAAATTATGGGTAAGCTCGCAATTTTTTTTTTTTTTTACTTAACTTACACTGTCCCAGTGCCGAGAAGCAACTTTTATAAATAAATCCCTTATTGGCTTAGTTCTCTAACCCTTAAGAAATTCAAATATCCCTAAAAAACAACACTTCTAAAATCCTTCTACGCCGCTCCGACACAAAAATATCCGAAGACAAATTCCAACTCTAAAACGTCAATTAGGCGACTCTTCCCTTATCACGTACTCCACAATCATTATCATTCTCCACACGTCACAAATAGTTACATTAATTCGTCACATTTCGTCACAACACAATTCGTTCGTGGTCAGGGTCGCTGGCTACGCTGAGTTCGTCGCCCGGTCAAATATTTTCGGAGACTATAAAAAATCTGCAACTCCTATTATGACGTCAGGGCCAGTTTGGCAAGTTTCGCAAGGACTTTTTTTTGCGTTGTAATTATTTTTTTATACGTTCATCAACTTCGTTTGCATAACAATCCAATAATACCTCTTTTTTTGGGGCTATAAACACGTTTGTGATTCTATTTTCGTGTAACAAGTGCTTATAAACAGATAGATTAATAATAAGCATTTCGTGAAAATAAATGTAAACCAACGAAATTAGTATGAAAATAAAATTTATTTCCAATTTAAATCCCGAAATAATCAATTACTTACAACAACAATTTATTGCGATAATCGATCAATAATAATCAAACAAAACGTTAAAAGGCCGCCAACGAGTAAGATTCATTGCGAAATTCGAAATACAAGATGGCGCCGGCTTTTTTTGTACAATGCGCGCCAAAATAAACTGGCGGTCGTTCGTTGACCTCGGCGTGTTGACCCGGCGTGACGTCACGTGACGTGGTGGCTGTGACGTCGCGCTACGCCCACGGCCTCGCGCCTGCGCCGATGATTTAATACAATCGTTCAAGGTTCCTTTTTGTTATAGTACGGATATTGTCCTATATTTCTTCAAAGAAACATGCACGTATTAGAATGTTTAATTCCTAGAACTGTTTTAATATAATTAACTCTTAAAAGGATGTATAAGATAGATAACAAAGCATGTATCTAAGAAATAATGTAGATTACAAATACATTTTAATACCTATTCAATAACATGTTTAGACTAGTATATGCTTTATGTATGTATTTATTTATGTAAATGATATACCACAGACTACCTACAGTATTGTCTCCCCTTCCCCTTTTTAATCCATCCAAAGGTTGTATTTAAAAGATCGCTCGTAGCGATAAGACCGCCCATTGTGTCACCCTTTGTAAAATTTCTATAATATCTGTAATTTATGTGGTATACATAATAAAGAGTATTCTGTTCTATTTTAAACTCAATGTAGTTTCCATTGCTTAGCATGTCAGATATTTTACTCCACATTTTCATCAGCTGTTCAGAAGTTTTTATACGATTTAGATTTTTGTCATTTCTTAAATTCTCTATTCTCCAATATTAAAATTCGCCGTCGTGGCAAACCACGGCGAAGGTGTAATGATCTGATAACGTTTGCCGGTCCAACATAGCTAGAGATCGAACAAGCCAGGGAGGTTTAGACGGAAGGAAGGGAGACCATTGCCCAGCAGTGGGACACAATATAGGCCAACGAAACCTCCTGGTTCTTCCAAATCCGTAGCAAATAAGTATATTGAACATTGCATGCATGCCATCAATTACTAATCAAATTACCTAAAATCCGTCCGCAAAGCTTATCTACAGCATCTTATAGAAATGATTTACTTAATGACATGGAAAAATATTAACAATACTTTGGTGAGGTCCTAGTGTAGAGAAAAGAAAAAAAATAGGAGGAGGGGGAGAGGTGCAAAGATAATTTATGGCCTCAATTTGATTTTCAATTTTAATTTCCTAAGGGTTTTTATTTATGATTTACGTGACAATTTTCGTGAACGACATAAGGAGGGTTATGGACTTTTGTAATGGCGATTTTGCGAGGCTTATATTCCTTATTATACAGATTAAAATAAAAAAAAGCTGACATATTTTAAATAAGTTCTACACTTCAATTATGAATTTACGAAAGTTGTTTTTCTTTTGTTTTCTTATCGTGTTTAGATGTCGATACCCATCACCATACCCGTCTCTGAAGTTTTGCCAGCTTATTTAATTTGACACTGTATTTGAGAAGATTAGAGGAATAATATAATGTTTTCACGGTTTCCTTTCATAATGATCTTAGTCCATCAATAGAACTTTTCTACATCAGTTTGAATAAACTTTTCTGTTGAACTTTTCTATTGACTTACAAGGCACCTTTAAAAACCTCTCCCGTTAAAAATTGGGACACGACACGATATTAATCGCTCCGGTCCGGCGCGCCCACTGGTGGCACATTACAATAGAAAATCAATTGTGTCTCATTAGCCGGCCTTGTAGTGTATCTATTAAATAGATATGTAAACACTGTCTCATTTACACAAGCGGGGTAGCTGCTGTCACTTATGTCATCTGTCAGTTACGAGGAATGGCGGGAAACCGACAAAGTGAAGCAGGCTATGTACGATGGCGCTTGGTGTGGTAGTGAGCCAGTGAAGTGATATGTTCAATATAAATACGGAATCAACAGGATTGTACAGGTCTTAACCAGTTAATATGAATAGGAATTTTCAGACTAATAAAATGGGTCCTCCACGTTGTTCTAGTAGTCGCTGACGCTGCTGCGGAGCATGCAGTTCTAGGTTCGAATCCCAGACTAAAGATTGTTTTCGAGAGTTCGGGGTTTTTTTGGGTTTTTTCAACAGGAGTTTCTCAGCAGCTAGCAGTACTCCTCTGCCTAACCCTTCAAAGATTACAGGCGTGATGAAATGATTCAATAAGCCCAATGCGCAATAGTTATTTACCGTTATTCAGTAGAATATAAGCACTAAACTATAATAAGCACCATCAACAGCCTACGTCAAAAATGACACACATCGAAAAACAAAAGAATACTCACAAAGCCAAGCAGGCACATAATAAGTTGCAAAAAGCGCAAAAGAAAACTAAAAACATTTGACGAACAATGCTCCCTTTGAACCTATTTTTCATTATGAGCAAGTTCAAGGAACCACTAATAAAGATGTGGCCTAGTTTTGAAGCCAGTATGTATTTACTACCAGACTCTAATTCTTTGAAAAGCTACTAAATGGTATTCAAATAGTCAAAATGTCTTTTCGTGCGTAAAACTTGGCCTGCGGCCGTATTCTGGAGCCAATATTGTTACAAAAATACTTATTGGAATAAACGTTTCGTAATTATATTTTTGCGTTAGCAGGATGCTTTAAGAATCAGGACTTTTAGATACAAATATTACGTCATCATCATCATTATGATCAGCCTATAATGTTCCCACTGCTGGGACACAGGCCTCCTCTCTTCGAGAAGGAGTGGGCTGTTATCTACCACGCGGGCCCAGTGCGAATTGGTAGATGTCACGTCATGTCTACGAATTTTTTGATCTAGGACATGCCGGTTTCCTCACGATGTTTTCCTTCACCGTAGAAGATAATATACTTTTTTATTGGAGTCACTCTTACGTACATTCTTTAATCTTGTGGTTTTAATAAAAGACGTAAGTTACACGTTAACAAGAACTTACGTATTTCAATACGTAAGTTGTCGTTGCGTGACGTCATAACCCTTTTTATACGATACCTAATTCTTCCTTCCTTTTTCGACCCACTTATGTATGTTTTCCTTTTTTCTCTGACGTAGTTCCATAAAATTGGACGTAGTTATGCAGAAACGTTCCAACCCACAAGTCACTCGAAATCGAGATAATGTGATCAAACTACCTTTTATGACACTTAGCGTCAGATTAGCAAAAAGGTTTCAAGTTTTAAGTCTTATATCAGAAAATATTTTTTTCACTTACGTTCCAACCCACAACCTTTATCAAATAATAACTTGTGTAAATTAACTAGAACGTACTATGAGGACAGGAACATTTAATGTTTTACGAAACAGTATATTTATTTTGTTAAAACGCCACAACAACCTTGTAGCGTTTTAGCAAAACCATGTTAAACCATTTTATTTTGTAAAAAATGTTCCATATATATTTGGAACGTTTTTGCAAAATTACAAAAGCGAGGCATAAACGATCCAAAACTTGTGGTACGTTATGTTTCAGACCTAAATAACATAATTTGAAAACTTAAAAGGTTTCATGAATTTTGTACTATTATATACCTAAATAAAAAACCTGTTTCGAAAACAAAATGTTTCAACTTTAAAGGGTTCATTTTTAATACGCTTTAATTAGCTTCATCCTTAACTGTTTGCATACACGACCACTAAAAATAAATATTTATAACACGTAAAGAAAAAGATTATTTTCTTTGAAGTTATTTACAAAAAAAATATTACTTGAAACTTTTAATATCATATGTAGACAAAAGAAAAGAATACTAATGACAATAATATTATAATATATTAATTATATCGTCTCGACTCCGGCACAAACCGCGGCAGAAGCGTCAACTGTTGATGCCATCCCGCCGCGGTTCAATCATGCTGGAGAAGAAGATGATAGGGTTGACACAGTAAGTAGCCAGTGCAACGACCGACTGAGGAGCGCACTGGAGGATGCGTTTCTCGAGTATAGATTCACTCCGACCGAGCTTAGACCCCGATTACCACGATTACCCATGCACAAAAAAAATAGGGCGCTGGTGTGTGCCTTGGATTCGCAGCTCAAGAATTTCTTCGAGAGCAGCGAGGATCTCGTTGATACTCACTCGATCCTGTATTGTGCGGCTGTGGCGACATGTCGTTTAGCTAACGTCAAGTTTCCAAGTTGTGACGGAGCTACTCGACCAAAACCAGCCGTACCAGCCTGGCAGCACAGGATCGAGTGTCGTATCGATGGGACCAGGGTATTCATCGGCAAACTATACTGCTTCAGGGAGGGCAATACACGACCACGAGCGATGCACTTTGTGAGACGGGCATTCTCGGGGACTGGAATCAGCCCTCGAGAATACATATCCCGTGTCACAGAGCGCATCGACTTCCTGAAGCAGAACATTTGTGCATGGGCGAGCCGAATTCGGCGGTATAAGCGGCATATTGATCGATACACGCAGAATTGCATGTTCCAGAGCGATGAAAGGTGGGTGTATAGAGCTTGGCAGCGACCTGAAAAAATTGTGACAGATGTATGCCGCCCGGATGATGCCGCCACGAGTGCATTTTGGCGCAACATCTGGTCGGTGCCCGTCTGTCACACTGAGGCTGGCTGGATACGGGATGTCGAGCGAGTGTGCGAGACTGTACCAGAGATAGAAACGGTACTAATTACGCCATTAGACGTTGCCAGAGCGGTCCGTCCGTTACCGAATTGGAAATCGCCAGGACCGGACGGACTGCACAACTTTTGGTTGAAATGGCTAATTAGTTCACACACTTGCCTGGCATCTCAGTTCCAGTCATCTTTAGGTAGCTACCGCAGTTTCTAACAACAGGCGTTACCCACCTGCTCCATAAATTAGGTAGTCCCGCGGAACCCAAGAATTATAGACCGATCACGTGTTTGTCGACGGTTTATAATCTTCTTACATCCATTTTGAGAACGCAAATTAATACGCACATGGAGAGTAACTCGATTATGTCTGCCTCTCAAAATGGATGTAGGAATGGTTCCCGCGGCACTAAGGAGCTACTCCTCATAGACATGGCCATTAGCCAAAAGGTTCGTCGATCTCGCAAGGATATGTCGACATGTTGGATAGATTATAAGAAAGCCTACGACTCGGTGCCACATACATGGCTTATGAGGGTGCTGGAGTTGTACAAGATAGATGCAACTCTACGCACCTTCCTTGAGTCGTGTATGAAGCAATGGAAGACGGTCCTTCGCTATCCAGGATGTCGGCAGATCCAGGGGAATGATGAACCTGTATGGATTAAACGGGGAATATTTCAGGGCGACAGCTTGAGTCTACTTTGGTTCTGCTTAGCCCTGAATCCTCTAAGCACACTACTGGAGGATTCAGGTCTAGGCTATCGGTTGAGGAGAGGTGGTCAGGTCATATCTCACCTCCTCTACATGGACGATTTGAAACTTTTTGCCCCCAACAAATCGCGTCTGATGGAGCTACTGAAGGTAACTGAAACTTTCAGTAGCGCCATCAGGATGGCATTTGGTGTGGACAAATGTGCAGTCATGCATGTAAAGCGAGGGGAGATTATGGATTCCGAGGGAATTCTACTCTCGGATTCCATAAACCTTAGATCCCTCTCCTCATCCGAAAGCTATAAGTATTTGGGTATGTCGGAAGCGTTAGGCATCAACGATGCTGACATGAAGCAATCGTTGAGGGAATGCTTCTTTTGTCGCCTGAGGAAGGTATTAATCAGTCTTCTTTCGGGCGGAAATAAGGTGCGCGCCTTCAATGGTTGGGTCATGCTGGTTTTGATGTACTCTTTCGGCATACTCAAATGGACTCAAAGCGAACTCGACGCCCTGGATAGAAGGGTCCACACACTGCTGACTGCAAATCAGATGCATCACCGACGATCATCGGTGACGAGACTCTATATCCCGCGGAAGTGTGGGGGTCGAGGCTTTTTAAATGCAAAGACCCTCCACAACCGCGAGGTGAGCAGTCTCAGGGAATATTTTTTAAAAGCTGAAGTGGGTATGCACCGTGATGTGGTCGCAGTGGACATGGGGTTCACCCCGCTCTCCATGGCTAAAGAGAACTGGCGCAAACCTGAACCTGTAGTACTTACTACCGATGACCGCAAGAAGGTATGGCAAAGCAAGGAGCTTCACGGGCGCTTCTATCGGGCTCTCCATGAGCCCGGTCTAGATTTCTTAGCGTCCGTATCCTGGTTACGTTTTGGTGATCTTTTCGGGGAAAACTGAAGGTTTCGTCTGTGCAATTATGGACGAAGTTATCTTGACGAATAACTACCGGAGACATATTATGAAGGACGGGACATTTGACGTGTGTCGGGCATGCCATCGTCCGGGTGAGTCTATCAGACATATTATCTCTGGTTGTTCACGTCTGGCTAACGGCGAGTACTTGCACAGGCATAACCAAGTAGCCAGGATTATTCACCAGCAACTTGCTTTGAAATATAAACTTGTGGATTCTGAGGTACCGTATTACAAGTATGTGCCCGACCCAGTTCTTGAAAATGACTATGTCACGTTGTACTGGGATCGGTCTATCATTACTGACAGGACTATTGTCGCCAATAAGCCTGATATAGTGGTGATAGATCGATTAGCGCGCCGCACAATGATTGTCGATGTTACCATTCCACATGACGGGAACCTCGTGAAAGCTGAGAAACAAATTAAATGTCTTGACTTAGCACACGAGGTTGTTGACATAAAAACCTAAAGAGTACGGAGGGAATCATAGATGATGTCGATGGGTTTGGTGGGGAACCAGATTTCGAAATGCAAGAGGATGATGAGTATGACGTATGAAGATTTTATCATCATCAGCAGCATAGCAGTCCACTGCTGGACGTAGGCCTCCCCAATAGCACAACATTTTATACTGTTTTTTAAATTGTGACCTAGTAATAAAAAAATCATAAGCAATTATTGTTCTTTTATTTGTTGTTCAGGTTTTACATATTTATTAAAAAATAAAATTTAGATGTAAAATGATGATGTAAAATTTAGATCATAAAAGGTACAGATGGATAAAAAGTACCTGGAACGTTTGTGCAAAATTAATTTGAAGCTATGGTTCATGTAAATATTAATTATGTTAAAATGTTCCAATACCAATAATATTTTTTTTTCTTATTGTAAAGTGAATAGTCTAAAATTAAACATATGATTATCTAAACACAATATAATTCAACAATAAAACCTTTAGTATTGACCTTTACTAGTTAGAATAAAAAAGAATACCATTAAAACGTGTAAATGCTTTTATCTCAAATTCAGTTTACTGTGGAATGAAACATTTTTGCATAACTACGTCCAATTGATTATCAAATTAAAATATACGTCATTTTTTATGTGCGTAAGTTCTGTTTATTTAAGGAAAATTGACTTAGGCAATGACTAAAGTGACGTTAACACCCCCCCCCCTTTCTTTAGGTTGAAAAGGAACATTATCTAATGTCCATATTGTCCATCGATGGTTTCATTCAATTTAGAAGGATAAAAAAAAAACCTAGATGACGTCGGGGCGTTTCCTATTTGAGCACTCTGAAGAGAAAGGCCGAAACAAACTCAGAGGGCACAGTCTCTTTTAAAGTCTAGACATAACCTTGGTCAGATCATGTGAAGACCATGTAGATAGATGCCTAAAATGGACTTTTGAGGAACACACAGATTTGAGTGAACCAGTCCAGGGAGCCAAGGAGGCAATGAATATTGTAATAAAGCTCCGTAAGTATTTCATCATAGTTAAGTTTGAATGAATACCTAATCAATTAAAGCATGCATTATAGATTTTTCGAATGAAACGTTAATAGTTATCGTTTCATGGAAATTGTGGAAGCTATCCAAGAATGTGAGGATAAGCAGTTGCTGGAGAACTGGTTCCACTGCTGGGCACTGTTGTTGAACATTATGTGCTTATTAAATCGTCATAACTACCGAACTTAGCTTACAAATCGCGGTTACCATCAGCTCGAGGGAAAATGGTCGTCTCTTCTTCCTGTCATCATACCAACCATCTCGTCACCCTACTCTTTCTGTCCTGTTAGTCCTGTACCTTTAGTGTAATATTATAAATGCAAAAGTGTGTCTGTCTGTCTGTCTGTTACCTCTTCACGCTTAAACCGTTGAACGGATTTAGATGTTTGGAGTTTTCCGGGAAAGGACATAAGATAGTTTTTATCCCGATGTTTTTCACGGGATCGAAACTTATGCGGGTGAAACCGCGGGGCGCTGCTAGTTTTTTTATATTATCCTGCATGCGCGTTTTTATTATTGTACGTGTACTCTTAGTTGAGCAAATAGATATATCTTACCTTATTATCCACGTTAGTAGTCCTCCATGACAGTCAGGCAGAGACAAAAAGCAAAACAATGTACAGACGCCAGCACATCAAGCTACTACAAACTGTCAAATTTCTTTAATAGATTTTTAACTTTGTCGCTAAATTATAAGGTTCAAAGTTGATTGGGAAAATTTGACAGTTTCGGGTAGCTTGGTGTGCTGGCGTCTGTACTTCATTAAAAACATTGGAATTTTTTTTATTATAATTTTTTTCACTTTAACTGCCATATAAATTAAATAAACAAAATTAACGCTAATATCCGCATCAGAATAGGGTCGCGGGCTCGGTGCGTCGCCGCGGCACGGCGAACGGTCGACCTACATACCGGCTGGGGCCCGACCTCCTCAAGTTTATTGCCAATCTTGCAACATATACTTAGCGGCATACAACTCTAACAGACATTTTCTTCTATCACTATTGAAGATAAGGATAGTGTGGATAGGGTTGGCAGTTGATATTCTGAAGACTTTTACATTATATAACATAATGTCAGTTTTCTCCGAAAGGTTAGGCACAGGTGTACGGTCAGCATCGAAAGTTGATTAACACTTCAGTTTTTTTAATCTTAGTTATTGAGCAAAATATTTGTTCAAAATTGCAGCAGAAGAATTTTTTTTAGAATATATACTCTTGTCTATTATGTGAAAAGCTAAAAATCAGTTTATTGAAAAAAGTTGTTGTCAATTTAATAACATGTAAAAATGATAGTGTTAATCAACTTTTGATGCTGACTGTACGAGGAGCTTCGTACAATACACCCACATTTCGCCTTTCGGGCATAAATCCAGTCTCCAGGCTGCAACTGAGAAATTCCTGATCGAAAAACCCAATAACACTTTGCCTGACCTGGGAATCGAACCCAGGACTCGTGCTCAGTGGTAGAGCTTGCGACCAGTAGAGCAATGAGCCAATGAAGCAGAGGAGGCTGAAGCATTTGACAGGTCTGATGGTCTAGTGGTTAGTGACCCTGACTGCTATGCCGGAGGTCGTGATGGGTTCGATTCCCACCCAGGACAAATGTTTGTGTGATGAGCACGATCATTTGTTCTGTGTCTGGGTGTAATTTATCTATAATATGTATATATTTAGAAATATATAAGTATGTTTATCAGTTGTCTAGTACCCATAACACAAGCTCTGCTTAGCTTGGGACTAGATGGCGTTGTGTGATAGTTGTGGAATATTATTATTATTTAATAAAATAAATATTGGTAGCCAGCTATTGTAGCACTGCAGGGCAACGGCTTGAGAAGATTATATATCCAATAAATATTCATTAAACAAAAAAGACGCTTCGCAGAATAAGAAGACTATACTACTTATTTGTTTTTAACCAATCAGCCAAAAGCCTTTGCGCATGAGTGCATAACGACGCGCAGGTTTCAAGCAGCAAGTTCTAGGCCAAAGGTCATTACTGTGCTTAGGCATGTGGTTCGTTGCGTGCATCATGTCACGCGCAGACTGCAGAATAACTCATTTCTAATGAGTTGAATCTTTTGACTCTTGGCCTATATTGGCGCAGTAGACTGGCCACATGACTGCAATGTATTGATTTTAATACTGATGGTCTTTAGAAAGGTCGGCACCCTAATTGCGTAACACACTATCAATCGGAATCCGAGTCATTTTGAAGCAAATTGCTAATCCATTGCTTCATAAGTTCGAAAAATTTGTCTGCTCAACACGTAAATAACGCAACGAATGTTGTTGAACTGTCAAAATGAAACCGATTCCGATTGTTAATGTGTTACGCAATTGCCCCGCAGGTGCGTAGTACGGCGTGCATGTGACCTTAGCAGATGGCTTTCTGTAGTTCCTGCATATCATCCTGCACTTGGTTGATATCCCAACCAGTCGTACTCAGCGCTTCTCCTCCACATTTATTATGCGCACAGCCAAAGTGTGGAACTCTCTGCCAGCCTCTGTGTTCCCTTCCATATTTAACCCGTCTGTCTTCAAAGAAAGAGTGAACAGGCACCTCCTGGGCATGCTCGTTCCATCACAGACCTCATCCATCGCTTTTCATCAGGCGTGATCGTGATCAAGAGCTGGCCCATTCAGCAATTAAGAAAAGGAGCCACTATTATGAATGTATGTGTTCAGACTGTCCGTCGCAATCATAAGGGAGAGTTGCTTTAAGAAGGGGTACCTTTGAGTGGTTACCGATTTTCTGGATCCTCATGAAAGACATTTGCCCCACGAAAGAGCTCCAGGATCCCCTGTGGTGCACTTCAATGCGACCCCAAGGCACTGTTTGGAGTAGACTTAGCTTCTTCTAAAACGTAGCGCATAGATTTGCGTGTTTATATGACTATCTTCCTTTTCCTTTAGTATCAGCCTGCCCCGAAGGGAAGAAGGCGTCAGTTCATATTTATGTATGTATTTTCTTAGAATTTTGGTGTATTCCATTAGGTTCTCCAAGCCTTGATAAGATGGAGCGTTCATTCAAATGAGATGCAAATGAACATTAGTAGTTTCTAAGGAGCTGCAGCCTTTTAACCTTGACATTGCAGCTTGCGGGACATACCTACATAGCATATAAATAGTAATTGCTTTGAGAAACTTATTATAAGACCAAGAAGAACTTCTTTACAGCATCTACTTGCCACTTGGGCAGTTTGAAAACCTTGTTTTGTCTCAAAGCACTGTCTTTTTATCTAGGTTTTATATTCTTATGTTGTTTTAAAGGGTTATTGGGGTTTTCTATTAGGAATTTCTCAGTAGCCGAAGTCTGGAATTTGTGCCCGATGGTGGCAATAAACTCGCCCCCTATTAGATACAAGGGACTTAAATATAACTGGCGAAATATGGGTGTACTACGGGTATATCTCTGCCCCTAACGCTTCGGGAAAAAGGCGTGATATTATGTGTTTTAAACACTCCGGCATAAGCTCTCATTGAGATTAAACCACATTTTCCTACTCCACTTTTTTCTCTTCCTGCCTGCATGTGGATCACCAAAATTCCCGCAGGCAGAAAAAAAAATTCAGTTTTGAAATGGGTCTACACGTTTGTGTAGGTACAGAAGCTATTTCAACATGATACAACAGGCAAATTCATTCACAAAACTTTTTCATTCACAACTACAACCACTGGGTTTTAATGACATACGCAACAACCAACGCACATACCGTTGCGTCACAAGATATCAGAAACTCGACTTCCTTCTCCAACATCCTTCTATTAAACATTTTTTTATCTGTTATATTTTGACATATTTCGTCAAGACGTCAATTAATTCGTGAATTTAACCCAGTTCGTCACGGAACTCAGTGACTCAGAGAACGGATCTTAGTTATGACGATATGCAAACTTGTTTTGTATAGCACTTGTGAATAGAAAGCCTTGGTAAGGTCAGAATAGTGTTGGAGTTATTCATAGGTTACGGTCTAAAAATATGTTAGGATGGCCCTGAGGATGCCAATCAAATATCAATGTGTATGACTGTCTGTGTCGTTAAGGAAAAAGGCGTGATATATTCATTTGATGGCATCCTTTGATAAAGAATCAGGTGTGTGAATCCTGTGACACATTATAAGTAGATTAGACTCAAATGTTATGTATTTGTGTCCTGGGAATTGCGTTTCTGTTGAAGTGTTTTTTTTTTGTTGGTATAGGATTTGTGGGAACTAACCTTTGCATATGTTTACAGGACGCTATATGTAAAGTTGATAACCCAAAATTTGTTGATGGATGATGGACTAATTTTTTTTTACAACCTGCCTGCCTTTTATGACTTTACGAAGACATCGTATGTTTACTTCATAATTTTCAAAGTCCTGCGTGTCCTGTCAGCTGCACGTTACAGGAACTGGTGGACGCTGGTGATGGCGCCAAACAAGAAGGCGAATTCTGGGCCGACTCCTTTTAGATAGCTATAGACACGCTAATAAGAATAGTCATATACGAATGTATGTGACTGTTGAGAATTGCATAATCGAAAACATCAAAGTCCAAGGGTATTGTCACTGGTCACAAATTCCATCACTGCTTTTGCAATCTGAACCTATCTTATGTCATTTCTCTAGCCATCCATACTCCTTATACAATCAAAACAAACAGCACTGCAACCTACCTACAACTGCGCAGACGCACATACCACTCGTAACGGTCGGCCTACATACAGCTTTTGATCCCTCAATGCGAGACCACTAACTGTCTTGTAAGTCGTATCACTCGTATCACATATTCAGACCATGTTGATTTATGTACTGTGCATTTGTTTGGTTTGGTAAATAACTATGTTTTGTGTGGCTGTCTTTTTTTGCTATGACGATGGTTCTGGCTGGTTATAAATTGCAATCCTTTGCAAGAAACATCCACTTCGAGCATCGGAGTGTTACGCAAAATTGCATATCAATAATCAAAGTCAAATAATTTATTTCAAATTGGCACATTAAAGGCACTTTTGAAGGTCAAAAATTACAATAAAATAGAATTGATTCTAGTTGCCTCTTCCAAAAGGTAGTGTTCGTATGGAGAAGAATGGTCAAGAAACTCCACCGTTACTCTTTTAAAATGTTTTACAAGGTTTTGTGTAATGACAAGGAAGATCTTGGTGTGGTTATTATGCTAGTCCCAATAGGATCTCTTGCCAGAATCCACGGCGGTCATCCCTTTGCTAGAAGAAAAAGTTCAGCTCAAGAACGACCATTGCTGAACGTTCAAAGGGTAAATTGCAAACTGTTATTTCTGTTATGGAAGAACGGAGTCTCCTAACACAGGCTTATCTGCTTAAAAGAAGGTCAATCCCTGGTTGATAAGGTTTACTTGTTAAAATAATGAACCATTTTTAATTTTAATGTGTTTTTTAAATTTTCTTTTACAAAGAGTGTTAAGTAATTTTTGTTTTTGTAAGCAAACAGGGAGACGATGTTTATGTAGGCCAAAAGGGAACTAATCATTTCTGGAAACCACTCAAATTCTAGTCCCTGAAATGGCAAAAACATACATCAACCTGCTTCGTCCCAATGCTGGGTTACCCAGCCACCATCATTCATCAACATTCATCGACTTTCAGTTAGTTATTCCACTCATCATCGTGGACACACGCACATTGGTTTTGTTCAGCACGTCCACAACATAAGCCTTTCATTCCAAAAGCCACCCAACAATTACAATCACAACATTATCGAATATGTCCGTTTAGCCGCTCCGCCCTAACCATAGTAGGAAACCATAACTTGGAGCTATCACTAACGGTTGACCCACATAGGGTTACTTAACGAGAGAACTCACAGTTACATCCTGATATGGCTGCTCTCAGAACTGGGATGGTGAGATAACTGTCCGGCGGCTTATTATGTAGATCCTGGTGTGCTGGATGTGGCAGTGTTGGTCTGAAAGGAAGCCGAGTGCCTTTCTTGTGTTAAAAGCTTAAAAGGAGAGCCGTTGTGGACGTTGCTGTGGACCTTCTTTGTGCCTCCTTTCGTTTACATTACAATGCATGTTGTCAGGAGTAGCAGTGCTATATTTGCTCTTTGCTGACTAATAATTCTGAAAATACCACACAACGTACGGGAGCAGGGCAACTGTCAATTCATGAATGTTTAGAGTTGATGGGAACTTCAATGGCAAATGTAGACGTTGATAGCTTATTTTGCCATTTAGGTATGTAACCTGGGCATCGATGAGTGATAGCACTTGATTAGGTATTAAATGCGATGAAATATTCAGAAATACGCCAACGAATCCTGCTGATTATTGTTACAGCACAAGGTGAATTTAAGAGAGATTATTGGAAAATTAAATGTACCCCCAGAACTATCTAAACTAAGGGCTGATTTTTCTAACGCCAGATAACTTTATCCGAGGAATAGTTTTGAATTTTTGACAGTTCTTCCATACAAAATCTGTCAAACGTCAATTTTATTTAAAAAAAAAATAGAAATACATAGAATATAAAAAATAGCTGTCGATTGAAAAATCAGCCCATCTTTGTTTGTAACGCTTTCACGCTAAAACGGCTGAAAGGATTTGGATGACCTGGATTAGGACATAGGATATATTTTATTCCGATATTCCCACGGGATCGAGACTTATGTGGGTGAAACCGCGGGGCGCAGCTAGTTAGATACAGAAGCATTGTTGCAGTTTGGGAGAAGGGTCATATCATATCTCTGTAAAAGTAGGTAGTTGTAAGGTCATTGACCTTTGTTTTCTTGCGTAGGTTGTACATTGCAATGCAATAGATGAGAAGAACTTTAATCAAACGTACCGAATTTGTCACAGTACGCACAAGCGCTTTTACATTCACTAATCAGCACCTGAATTGCGTAACCCACTATCAATCCCAATCTGAATCAGTTTGACGGATATCGCTAATCCATTACTTCATATGTTCGAAAAAAAATCTGCTCAACAACGTAAAAAACGCGATGGATGTTGTCGAACTATCAAAATGAAAGCCATTCCTACTGTTAGTTTGTTATGCCGCTGTACCGGGCTAGGTAGCAGGTCAGGATCCTTTACGAACATTTTTACTCAATATTTTAGCCCCCAGTCCTATCCAGCCAGTTTCTATATCAGCCAAACGTAGTATTATCGGTTTACTGGAAGTGTTTGCGGATCTGAACCAACATGGCGATATATTTTCTTTAGCTGTAAGCTAATTACAGCAGAGTCGACCTCAGGACTGTATATAGAGGCCTATTAAACGATTGTGATCGAAACCTAATATGTAGCAGATATATCTGGATCCGAACGGGACTTGAGGACATGATGTGGACTTTAACAATATTTATTATTATAACTTAGCCTTTAGAAGTGAGGCGCTCGTGGCTAAGTATGTAATAACAGCCGCACGGGTCGATCGATCAGGTTAAGCTACGCTTGCCGCGGTCAGCCTGTGGATGGGTGACCATCTTTACATACCTAGTTCTCTCCGTGCCTCGGAAAGAACGTTAATCCGTTGGTCCCGGCTGTCATTCTTGGATTTTTAGAGTCGTAACTGGTCGTCAGAAATGCGAAAGTCTGACAAACTAGTCTTACCAAAGGGTGTCGTGTTACCCAGTAACTGGGCTGAGGAGGTCAGATAGGCAGTCGCTCCTTGTAAAATACTGGTATTCAGCTGCATTCGGTTAGACTGAAAGCCGACCCCAACATAGTTGGGTAAAACGCAAGGCAGATTGATATTGAATTATTGAGCCTTCAGAAGTAGCTAGCATGAATATATGGATCTATGTAACGTTTTGGTGTCATATTTTTTGTAACATATTCGTTGAGACACTTGGTTTGTTCCAAATATACAGACGCCAGCACATCAACCAACCCAAAACTGTCAAATTTTTCCAGTCAACTTTGAACCTTATGATTTATGCGATAAAGTTGAAAATCTATTAAAGAAATTTGACGGATTGTAGTAGCTTGATGTGCTCGCGTCTGTACTCACATGGCCTTGTACGGGTATCTATGGTATTTTGTCTGAAATTCGTGTAAGGGCCAACTTCACCAAAGTTAGTTTACGCGGTGAGATTTTTACAGAATAGAATACCTGTTTATTTTTGAGTAGAGTAGTGGACGACAAGCCTAAGGGGTACTGAAGGCCAATTCTCGTAATTTAAAACGTTCAAAATCTAGTTGCAATCTCATCTCAGCGAAAATCAATGTCAAAAATCTAGGGAAAATACTAGATATTTTTTACAGATTAACACTGAGATCAGACTGTGAACGTTCTTAAAATTACGAGAATAGCACCTCGGACTGTGAACGTTGGCGCGGGATTGTCCGAAAGAGTTACCACTACCCCGGAACATAAAGGGCTAAGGAAGGAACACGGATGGGTTTTAGTCAGTAAGAGTCTGATACTCCCTTCCGTACAGAGCGGGAGGGGTCATTTGATGATTTCCCATCCATAAAAAAAAGACTGTAAACGTTCTTAAAATTACGAGAATTACCCCCCTGATCAATGCTAAACAATGTCAAAGTCGTATGATGCATATTTTTTGCTAAATGGGCGCAGGCTGTGAAAGGTTCCCACAAAATTTTGAATGAGTAACCAACAAGCAATTCGTTGCCATTTCTGAAGTATTTCCTGCTTCCGATCTGAAACGAGAGCTGCCACGCCTAAAAAGTATATTAGTATAACTAGCTTCAGCCCGCGACTTCGTCCACATGAAGTTTCACCATCTGCGGACATTGAGGGGCCGGTGGCTAAATAATAACAGCCGCACGGGTCGATCGATCAGGTTAAGCTACGCTTGCCGCGGTTGGTCTTTGGATGGGTGACCATCTTTACATATCGAGACCCCACCGTGCCTCTGAAAGCACGTTAAGCCGTTAGTCTCGGCTGTCATTCGTGGATCTTTGACAGTCGTTACGGGTAGTCAGAAGCCCGAAAGTCTGACAACCAGTCTTACCAAGGGGTATCGCATTACCCAGTAACTGGGTTGTGAAGGTCAGATAGGCAGTCGCTCCATGTAAAATACTGGCATTCAGCTGCATTAAGTTAGACTGGAAACCGACCCCAACATAATTTGGAAGAGGCTAGGCAGATGATGAAGCATCTGTGGACATAAAGTTACCTTACTGGTGATATTCTTCCGAAAGGTCAAGTGCGTAGTTCTCGCAACCGGCGAGCGTGTATGACCAGCAGCGGGGTTATTGTGCAACACACTATCAGTAGCAATGGCTTTTATTTCGACAGTTCAACAACATTCATTGCGTTATTTACGTAGTTGAGCAGACAAATTTTTCGAACATGTGAAGAAATGGATTAGTAATATCCTTCAAAATGGTACACATTGTGATTGATATCTTGAAAATCCAGTGCGGTGCGAGTCGGACTCGCGCACTGAGGGTTCCGTATAAAAATTTAAGGTTTTTGGAATTTTTCCTTTATATGTGCTATGAAACATTGCTTTGCCAAATTTCAAGATATTAGGTCTACTGGAAGTACCCTTTAGGTTTTGATTCCCTTGCGAGTAGTTGCGAGTTTGAAAATATGCGGCTTAAATTGCTGTTTCTTCGCAATTAGGGTGCAGATATTGTGTAAACGTAAATAACTCAAAAGGAGTTTGTAAGGATCGTAGCAGTTCTGTAGATTCTGTTTATGCTTACCCCCATGGGAAAAAGGCGCCAGTTTATATACAGGGTGTGGCGTAAATAGTGGTCCACCGTTAAGGATTCGATATACCAGTTAATTTACTATAACATAATATATTATAATTTTAACCATTTTTAACCAAGGGTTCCGAGAATAATATATATTTTTTTGTTTTTTATTTACGAAAATTCTACCTTTTGTTGCAAATTTGGTTGTAGTTTCAACAAATACCGTTATTTTTTCATTTTGATTTCTGTTAATTATTGCTGAATACTAGAGGTATCGTATAAAATTATGTGTTTTATGTAAATTGAGAGCTCTTGAAGAAAAACTTAGTTTTTCTCTATTTCAACCGTATTTTTTAACATAATAATGCAAATTCAAAAGAGATTTTTGTAAAAAAAAATGTACTACTATGATAGTTTATTTTTTCATATAATTGTACATATTATTATAGTTTATATTTTAGCTTATATTATGTAAATATTTAATTTTTGGAGAAATAAAAGTTAAGTTCCGAAAGGATAAAAAAAAAACTACTAAATAGTTAAAATTATAATATGTTATAGTAAATTAGCTGGTATATCGAATCCTCAATGGTGGACCTCCATTTACGCCACAGCCTGTATGGTGTGTAAGGATCAACGTAAATTCCTGTGAAAATCAAATAAGCAACAATGCAAAACGTTTGCCAACCTGTGAAGCTTCAAGGGCATAATTTCACTTAAAATATGTGCGAGTATTACGATTAAACGTTTGTTTATGGGTCTATCACAAAACGCAATTTATTGTAGCCACAATAAACTTTAAAATATTTTACACCAAAATGAAAACAAATAAAAAATTAATTTCTGGGAACCAAAAAATGATTACAAGCACCCACATAATTTTCAAATCATTTATTACCTCTCAATAAATACTGTCAGTACTGACATAATAATTTATCTGAATCCCTCATTATTTCCAGCTAAACTAAGCCTTTGAACACTGTGCAAAAAATAACATAATTATTTATCAAATAAATAAACGGCTCACATTTTCGATACAGTTAGATCATTAAGCCCAGTGTGTCAAACTGTGCATAACGGGACAAAATTCGTTGACGCATCCAGTTTGGATGACCCAAATTTTGAATAAAGCTAAAATTACATAAAGCCTTTTTTGATTTTGGCTGTTAAAAATGCTTTTGATTGGGGTCGCATAACGGTGCGAAGGATGTGGTATTTCCTTTATGAGTCAGGTTTTGGTATCTCATTTGTTTTGGTTCTTGGTAATTATGCATTTCCATCATTCATCTGCGACGTTGCCTCAACAGATTCATTAAAACTTGAAAAATGTTTCACTCTTTTGCGAAAAAAAAAGAAAATAGAAAATTAGGAATTAGCATCCCGAAGTCTGAGAGTCTACTTTCTAAGCACGAAATCCGTAGTTTTGGGCAAAATTATTGGGGTTTCCTCCTTTTCCGACTCCGTATCACCTACGATCATAAGTTCGGGGCCCGAACTAAGAACGAATGAAAAAACGATTTGTTAGTTGTCCTTACTCCCGATGTGTATTAACCCGCCTGGAAAACTTAACTAATAGGGAGTAGGATTCATTGCCCAATATCGAACTTCTAGGGTTCATTGCCAAGTATCGAACTTCTAGGGTTCATTGCCAACTTCTAGGGTCCATTTCCGAGTATTGAACTTCTAGGGTTCATTGCCAAATATCGAACTTCTAGGGTCTATTTCCGAGTATTGAACTTCTAGGGTTCATTGCCAAATATCGAACTTCTAGGGTCCATTTCCGAGTATTGAACTTCTAGGGTTCATTGACAAGTATCGAACTTCTAGGGTTCATTGCCAAGTATCGAACTTCTAGGGTTCATTGCCTAGTATCGAACTTCTAGGGTTCATTGCCAAGTATCGAACTTCTTTCAGACATACTCGTATCTTCGTTGACAGATTTAATGAGTCTCCCTAGATTTGTGCGCGATTCATGACAATAGACCCGGAGAAATATGGGTTTACTGCCTAACCCTCCGGGGAAACAGGTCTAATATTGTGTTATGTTAAGTTCTATTGCGAGGTGGCTATAAAGGGATGGAACAGGTGCACCTGGTCCAACAGTCCTTGAAACAATACTAGACGCTTCAGCAGCAGGGTGATTGCGTAATACACTATCAGTAGCAATGGTTTTCATTTTGACAGTTCAACAACATTCACTGCGTTATTTACGTTGTTGAGCAGACAAATTTTTCGAGCATATGGAGCAATGGATTAGCAATATCGATACCGGAAATATGAAATAACGTAAGGGACAAAACTAAGGTTTACAGGAGAGCAAAAATAAGATATTTTTTTACAAAAACTGACTATAACTTTTTAACTATATGTTCTATGTAAAAAGTGTCTAGGACAAAGTTTCTTAGATTTCTTCATTCTTTTAAGCTAAAAAAGCAAAAATTGATTAAAACCTATAGTTTTAAAGATAGCATGTCCCTTACGTTAAATAATAATGAATACGGGTGACATACGTTAACAAAATTTGAGATGTAAATGAACAGCATTGATGTAAGGGACATTATAGGAAATAAACAAATATTTTTTTTGATGTAAGGGACATTATAGGAAATAAACATTTAGAGTTTTATGAAGTAAGGGACATTATATGAAATAAACATTTAGTGTTTTTCAAAGTAAAGGTCTCTTAATGGTGTACTCTTTATTGCTTATGCTGTTAATAAATTAAAAAAATAGAATATAATACATTCATGACCTACTGCGCCTATCAATATAGTTTAAACCTACTTGCTGACATAAAAGGATAAAAAATAAACGAATAAAATAGATTAAAACTTTTATTAGGTCCTTACATATGAAATTGGCGTTTTTCGTACTGGCCACTTTAATCACGAATTTCTCCTCTTTGGTAAGGAATTCCAAATTCAAATTTGTACAGCTATTTACTCATGTATTTGTGCTTCGATGACCGTCATTCATTTGTTTTTTTTCTTCTGTTTTTTCTGTTTGCGTCACTCATTTTACAAAATGGAAAATTTAAAATATCGCATTATTTACGAGTACGAGTTCCGCCGTGGCACTAGTGCTGCGGAAACGACTCGAAGGGTGAATGATGTGTATGGCGGTCATGTTGCAAAAGAAAACACAGTTCGTTTTTGGTTCCAACGTTTTCGTTCTGGAAATTTCGACCTGCAGAACAAGCCCCGTGGACGGCCTGAGACCCAAGTTGATAATGGAGAATTGAAGGCTATTGTGGTAGCGGACCCATCGCAAACCACGTCCGAGTTAGCTGCAGGCTTCGATGTTAGTGATAAAACTGTTTTAATTCACTTGAAGCAAATTGGGAAGATTAAAAAGCTCCACGCCACTGCTGCTTCACGACAACGCCAGACCACACAATGCGCAACAGACGGCTACCAACTTAGAAGAGCTTGAATTGGAATGTCTTAGACATCCTCCGTACTCCCCGGACCTTGCTCCAACAGATTACCATTTTTTTCGCAATTTGGATAACTTTTTGCAAGGGAAAAAATTCAACTCCGATGGGGCAGTCCAAATCGCCTTCAAAGATTTTATTGATTCCCGTCCGACTGGTTTTTTTAGTAAAGGGATCAATGAACTACCTATAAGATGGCAAAAGTGCATTGAAAACAATGGTTCATACTTTGATTAATTAAATATATTATATTAAAAAATATTCGACTTTTTGTTCCTTCCATACAAAACGCCAATTTCATATGTAAGGACCTAATATTTGTACTCACTAATCCTCTTTTATAATCGCAAATAACTCGCATAAATTATGCTAAGTACAACATAATTGCTCGATAAGCAAGAGGACTTTTTCTGGCTGATTCCATAAATGATGGCCACTGGAAAGGTCCCCAAACCATCACTTTTTTAATGTCCCTTTGAATGATAACATGGACGCTGTCTATTCATCCTGCGTTAACTGCTTAATAAGTTGTAATTTTTACATGACCTACTTACTACACACAATTTTATATCATACCAATTATTTTACCTAATGGAAGGTATGTTTTTATTAGGATTCGAATTATTCTATCTCAATCAATCAACTCAGCCTATTGCAGTCCACTGCTGAACATAGACCTCTCCCAGGCTGCGTCACAACACCCTATCCTCCGCCTTCGGCATCCAGTCCGTTCCAGCCACCTTTTTTAGGTCGTCCGTCCATCTAGCTGAGGGGCGTGCCACACTACGCTTGCCGATACGCGGTCTCCACTCAGGACTCGTCTGCTCCACCGGCCGTCGGTTCTTTGATGAAACATGACCAGACCACTGCCACTTTAACTCAAGTGGCAGTGGGCTGGCCCCAACCCACTGTGTGTGTGGGGCTGGTGGGGTGGCAACTGTTTACTCTGCAAGCTATGTCGGTAACTCCGGTTCTTTTCCGGAAAATTTCAATCCTGATTTTATCTTTCAAAGAGACTCCGAGCATAGCTCAGTTCATAGCGCGCTGAGCGACCTTGAATTTGTGGACCAGCTCGACTGTCAGTGTACACGTTTCGGCACCATATATCATGACGGGCAGAACGCACTGGTTAAAGATCTTAGTCTTCAAACACTGCGGGATAGGCGACGAGAAGACTTGACGGCTTCTTCTGTCGGCTTTTTTCTCAAAGTTGTGTCTACCGAGCTGGATTATTTGCCCTAGGTAGACATAATCCTTCACAACTTCGAGAAGCGACCCTTCGATGTAGATTGGACTTGGCAAGACGTGCGAATTATACATGACTTTCGTCTTGTCCAAATTCATGCCGAGGCCAACATTTAGGCTGTGCAGCATTTGGTTTAGCTGTTCCAGCGTCTCTGCCATTATGACGATGTCATCGGCAAATTAAAGATCTGAAATGTACTCGCCGTTCACGTTGATAGTCCAGTTCAATCCAGCGTCTTGAAGACGTCCTCCAACGCATTTGTAAACAATTTAGGGGATATAATATCCCCTGTCTCACCGCTCTGAGCAGTTGGATGGGGCTGGTTTTCTGATCCTGGATCTGGACAGTCATCGTGGCAGTGTCATACAAACATTTCAACACTTCGATGTAGCGCCAGTCAATTCGACATCGTTGCAGAGAGGCCAGAGCTGCCCATATTTCGATGAAGTCGAAGGCTTTCTCGTAGTCCACAAATGCCATACACAGCGTCTAATTGTACTCCTCGGTCTTCTGTTCAACTTGCAGAACAGTATGGATGTGGTTTACGATGCTGAAGCCTTTTCGAAAACCGGCTTGTTCTGGCGGCTGGAACTCGTCAAGTATTCTGGCGAGACGGTTTGTGACGACCCTCGAGAACGCTTGTATACGTGGCTCAGAAGCGAGATGGGTCTATAGTTCTTCAGCAAGGATTTAAGGTTTTATTCCATCTAAATAGACCAATTGTTTAAATTACTGAACTCCATTTATGACTAAACAATAAATTACCAAAAGTAGTAAGAAATAATTACCTGTTTATGTGATTCCTATAATGTTCATAAATTTTTGCCTGCGGGCTAGAGAAGTGAAGATAACTTTTCATCACTCATGTTTAGAATCCAGATAAAACTTTCACTAGGTACTTGTAGTTAGATCAATGAAACGATGATGTATTACTTAAATGAACATGTGTAATGTCACAAACAGTGTTACGAAATACTAAGTAAGGGTCACGACCGCGCAGGTAAAATCAAACACAAAATCCGTCCGTATTGCTTTCTAGCTCAGACATGTTGCACCGTTTTGCGTGTGACAGAGACGTATAATAATATTCGTTTAGATAAGTTTTAGATGTAAACGACAGGTCAATTATTTTCGATGCTGACAAATTAACGTATGGGTCAATATGATTATGATAATTCGAGCTACAATTTAACGTAAGGGACATGGTATTTGCACCTACTCAGGGAACACTAATGTATAAGACCTGTTGTAAAATGTTCTTGATTTTTAAAAAAATGTAAATACCAAATACTTTGAGTAAAGAGACTTACATTAGTTTTTATAACAATATTAATTTAAAACGTCCTATACAGCCAGTTTTTATAAAAAAATGGTCTAGACCTGCGGAAAATATGTAATGTAAGGGACATTTTTTTGAGATATTGAGATTTTAAATATACCAATCGATAGAACAAGAAATTTCGAATCCAATGATATATATAACTCATTTTCGCCAAAATGTCCCTTACGTTATTTCATATTTCCGGTATCGATATGCTTTCAAAATTTGTCAGGTTGAGATTGATAGTGTGTTACACAATTAGGGTGCAGGAAGTGGTCCCTTCATTAGCTGCATTTTTTAAGTTGTAATTGCTATTTCAATCTCCTACCACCCCCACATTTTCCGCTTTTCCAAGCATTTTAAGGGACTGTGTACAAAATACTGCCCAAGGCCATAGATGCGGGGTAGCGGGATTGTCCGAAAGGGTTACCACTACCCCAAAACATAAAGGGCTAAGGAAGGAACACGGGTGGGTTTTAGTCAGTAAGAGTCTGACACTCCCTTCCGCTCCACCCAGAGCGGGAGGGGTCATTTGAGGATTTCCCAAAAAAGGCCATATGTAGGTACATGCAGCTATAGTGATCAACTGTTTGGAGATTTTCGTTGCTTTGTGGTCCACTTTTGCCCTGTGACCCATTTTCTTTCAAACAGTCGTATTCTAGCGTGGTTAAAAAGAAACGTTACATATTTACAAAAGCCTTTCATGCAGATATTTCTTTTTTATTTTGTTTCTAGTTTTTGTGAAAAATACATTGCGTAATTTGTGGTGAACCATCCTTAACAAAACCCAAAACGCTTTTCAAAACAAACCACCAATCATAACTGTACCAGCTTTTTGCAGCCATTATCTATGAGTTATAGACTACGCGAAACCGACCTGCCTTAATTCTGTTCCGCATAAATGTCACACTTGGGGTGCAGGTTCGATGTCCGGTAACGGTACACATTTATCTGGGTCACAAGGCTCTGCTAATATCATCGCAACGCAACGGTACTCCGTTACTGGCAAGATCATACTACATTAGTCTTTGGGCCAGTGTAAGATGACCTTGGCCAAGTATGGATACTCTAAAGTGCTGTTTGACGTGCTTAGGCCAAGTTAGGTGGTTGTAACTTGAGAAGGTTGTCCGAATGGGGTTATGTAACTGTGAGAGACACGTGTTTTGTGGTTCGTGGGAGTATATTATGTTATATGCAAGTGTTCTGCGATTGACGAAGTGAAGTGTATGGAGAAAATAATGCAGGCAGTGTGTTTGTGAAACATAAATGCCATAAAAATGTTATAAAACATTAATGGAGCCCACCCCAATTTGCACGTTGACAGGTGACAGGATTAATAAATCAGAAAGTTAGGGGGAATTGGGGGCCTAAACAAAATATTCAATAAAGAAGAAACAGTGTTTTAGTGAAGGTAGCTGGAGTCTGCTAGGTGTGGGCAGGAAGGATCACCGTTCTTAAAAAGCCTATTTAGTATCTCCTTTGGAATATCACGACTTGGCAATGAATGATGTGAGGCGGAGGAATTACAAAAAAACCGTTAAGAAAGTTTTCAGTATGCATATGAATGGCTATAAGATTAGGAGAAAACCAAAGGAAGGATGGATGGACTGTGTGAAAGATGATATGGTTAGAAAGGGGGTGACTACAGAGATGTCGACTAATAACAGACAGCTGTGCTGGGGAGTTTGTTCCGCCACTTCTTCTCCCCAGCGAAAGCACTAGGAAGTGGTGAAGGGCGGGCGTTTTGGAGGACTGTCTTTTGTAATTTTGACGTTTGAAAATTGCTGATTCTCAGCCTAGTTTGAATAAATGACTTTTGATTTTGAATAGAGAAGAATGGAAGAAAAAAAAGAAGACATGACAACCCCAAATAAATTGCGATAAGGGTAGAAGAATTGTGATGATGTTTTAATCGGCGGTTATTATTTCCTTTCGTTCGGGGTATCGTGTTACCCAGTTACTGTGATGTGGAGGTCAGACAGGCAGTCGCTCTATGTAAAATATTGGTATCCGGTTAGACTGGAAGCCGACCCCAACAAAGTTGGGAAAAGGCTAGGCAGATTTATTTATTGTTATTTCGTTCAAAAAATTACAAGAGCTAACATGAACAATTGAACAGCAGGTAGGTATTTACCGACGTAGCTTGCAGAGTAAGCAAACTGAAGTGGCAGTGGACTGGCCATGTCTGTCAAAGGACCGATGGCCAGTGGAGCAGGCGAGTCCTGGAGTGGAGACCGCGTACCGGCAAGCGTAGTGTGGGCCGCCCCCCAGCTAGATGGACGGACGACCTAGAGAAGGTGGCTGGGTAGACTGGATGCGGAAGGCGCAGGACAGGGTGCTGTGGCGCAGTCTGGGAGAGGCCTATGTCCAGCAGTGGACTGCGATGGGCTGAGTTGATCTTTCTAGGCCTCGTTGACTGACACGTGGTAATTTTTTCCTTTGCTTTGGCTGTATACTTCCACGTCTGGCAAACTTGTGTTATACTGTAATGAATTTAACTGAAATTAATGATTCGTTATTGAGAAAAGTCATTTACTCACACTAGTCTGAGACGACGCACTTTTTGAACGTCAAAATTACTTAAAACATGGCTTATGGTAAAATGGCCCTGGCTGCCCCACAGGAAATTTTCCGTATCGCGGTCATATTCCTGGATTTCCGGGAATTTGACCGCGATACGGAAAATTTCATCATACCCATCCGTTATTAATAAATGAATATTGTTCTTAACCGTAATTAATCCATTTTAGGGTCCAGTGCAGTTGATACTAAGGAAAACGTTATGAAGTAATTTAAGCTGAACGTACTCGGTCGAAATTACAGGAAATCGAGGGTAAGGAGGGCTTTACAATTAGCGAATGTCACTGATAATGGTAACCACATACGATTTAAATTGATTTATAATATTTGAAGCCAGTTCTTAACCGTAATTAATTCTACATATTTTAGGGTCCAGTGCAGTAGGTGCTAAGGAAAACGTTATTAAATTCAAATTAACTAAATTAAACTGAACGTACCAGTCGAAGTTACAGGAAATCCCAGGTAGGGAGGGCTCTACAATTAGCGAACGTCACTGATAATGGTAACCACATACGATTTAATAACCGCAGGGGCACCATGCTGAAAATTTACTGACGTAAGCAAACGTACGCAACTACAATGCTTTTTTAAAATTCCCTACAACACATCAGCCAGAATTACGTCACGTAATTTGCAAGCATCAAAATCAAAAGTAATTTTTTCAAATTATGCTGAGAATCAGCTCTTTTCGAACGTCACATAAGATAGCCCCCCAACACGCACGCCCTTCACAACCTCTTCGTGCTTTCGCTGGGAAGAAGAAGTGGCGCAACAAACTCCCTAGCAACGAATTCCCGTATATTTGTATCGGCAAAACGTAAACTGTTTAATGTTCTACAATAACGCGGACAATATATTGATCACTATTATGAAGCGATAAGTAGAAACTAAGATTATAAGCAGATAATTAATTAATTAGCCGGTATATATAATTGATTTCAGTAATAAATATATAATTAATATTATTATGTTACTAGGGCATCATAGGTTACTAGCAATGTATTGATACTTATTCTTGTTATTAATTAGGAAGAATGTACCAGTTGCTGTTCGGTTACAGATATGTGTTTAGTATTTCAGATTTTATGGTGCCTACCAGAGGTATACCTATACCAAATAGGTGCATTCACATTTATGAGCTATGCTTGGAGTTTCCCTACGTGATCAAATCAGAAATGAAAAGATCCGCAGGAGAACCAAGGTAACCGACAACGCCCAAAGATAGGCAGTTGGCAGGGCATATTGCTCGCAGAACAGATGGTCGATGGGGCCGAAAGGTTCTGGAGTGGCAACCCCGATAGAAAGCTTCCCATAAGGTGGACCGATGACCGCTGGATGCGGGAATTACTGATCCGGTCGAAGTGGCGGTGCTTGGGGTACGCCTATGTCCAGCAGTGCAGCAGTGGGGGTAACATATTTCATGATGACATTTATGTTTAACAATAGAATGCGAGGGAGCGGGTTAGTTTAATATAACTTCAATAATTATATAAGAACACTACTCAAAATATTCAACATAGTAGGTACCTAATTAATGTTTTTGGAAAAATCTATAAACATAATTACGACAGCCAAGCTAACATTTAGCAGCTCCACCTTATTTATATTACAAATAAATAATGATAAGATCACAAAAAGTAATTAATAACAATTAATTACATTAGCATAATTTATTTAATGTACCAGGAACGCATAAACGTTGAACAGATTCTTTCAAACAATCATAATTAGAAATAGTGATAAGCCCTTATCAATTCTTGATAATTTTCAGTTACAGTTGATTGGGCATTATTTGATAAGATATAGGAGTGTTTGTTTGGATACAAAAATAATTATTTTCGGCCATTAAGTAACTACTTTTACCAAGGTATTATGAGTGTAGAGGGATTTACAAGCATTTCGACGTAGGTAATTGAGTTATCAATTTATCACAATGCGGTAAAATGCGGCAAAGCGGGAAAATTTTATATAGGTATAGGAAAACGTATTCAAAGTAAAGTAGGTTACTTTTCAACCAACTTCAAAAAAGGAGGAGGTTCTTTGTTCGTCTGTATGTTTTATTCATCGATATTTTCATCAATTTTGTACTGATATAAATTTTTTTTTTTTTTTTTATAAAAGTAGTTACTCCTTATAACATCTATCTGCCAGTGAAATCTCAATCAAAATAGGTCCAGCCGTGTCAGAGATTAGCCGGAACAGACAGACAGAAACCCAAAAAAAAAAAAAAAGAAAAAAAAAAAGACGGGTTGCACTCCGGGAGTGCCGGCAGAAGTGAAAACTTGAATATTAACGTTGAAATAAATCAATTATTAATTGAATTAATATAACTCATTGTTTTTCACTATTTCTGCGTCACTTTTTTCATTAATAGATGCACTTTGTTCAATTTCCATATTTTAAACACTTTATATACACGCATTTTACGAATACACAGCAGTGTGGCTACTACACAGACGGTCGAGCCATCAGCTGTCCATCCATCCATCCATCCACGTCCACGACCATCCATCCATCCATCCATCCATCCATCCATCCATCCATCCATCCATCCATCCATCCATCCATTATCGTGTCTCACTTGGTTCACTTCGGTTGGCTCCGCCGCGCCGTAGAAACAGAGGCGGGGGGGAATCTCTCCTGACGGTCACGTGTCCTGACGCGAGTTTAACATTTTTTACCCATTACAAAAAGTGTGCAACGCCGCTAAAGAAGTTTTCACTTCAAAAAATGTTATAAGTACCGTAGGTAAGTATGTATATACTTTCATATGCATTTAGTAAAAAGCTGTTATTTTGACATAACAAACAGACGCTTTAATTTTATTTATTTGTATGTATAGACTTTAGATTAAAACGAACAAAGTCGTGAGCAAAACTAGTTAAATATGTACGCTAACCAGTACAAGTGAGATAAATAATTAAGTATGCACACGAGAAAGCATCTCATTTCTTTACAGCAGTGTTCATTGCGGCATTATTACCAGATGGGGCACTTTTTATCATTCACTCATTTGAATATTCATTTGTTGATCGTTATCAGTGGCTAATTGATAAGGTACGTGCTGTATGGACGGACGGGGTGCAGTATGGTATTTTCTGGTGCATGTCTCGTCTCGGTATGAGATGTCATTGCTTGCGAAAATTACGAAACGTTGAATAATAAATGATGAATAGATAAAAAAAATATATTTATTTCTGTATAATGGTTCGTCAAAATCAAATAATTATACATTTAACGGTCTTATTCATAAGAATAGCTTAGCCGACATTCATTAGTTAAAATGCTCAATAAGCCTTAAAACTACATAGCTGTGTTAATATATATATCTAAAAAAAATATTCGAAAAAGTAGTTTTTAACTTAAATTCCAGAATCTATTGATCCAAAATACCAATGTTACAAATAAAAAAATAAATGTCCATTTTAGTGAACAGAATCGTCACCAAACATAAATATTTAAATTAAATAACTTCCAAAATGTTCACTTAACGTGGGCAAGTAGTATAAAAAAAGTATTTAAAACAGTCGGGGCAAGACAGTAATATACTTACTCCAGCAAATTAATATGAACAGCATAGCATATCACATCTATAGCTGGAAGACAAGCACGCAGAACTAATACATGCATTGCGATCGCTATCCCCAAGCGATGCAGACCGTCATCCGGATTGCATAGAAAACAAAAGCAAACACAGAAAAAACATTGCCAAGAATAACTATAAACACAATGCAGTGCACTGCTCTCAAAACGGTGCGCGGTGGAGGAAAACATCGTGAGGAAAGCGTGTCCTAGAACCAAAATCAAAGACATGTGACATTTACCAGCCCGTACTGGGCCCCCGAACAAAGGGCGCTAGTGTCGCTTCTCTCAATGGCCCTGCATCAGATTCTTGTAGTCGTGGCAGCACTGGCACCTCCTTGGAAATTAAGTCTTCACCTAAAACCAGTGTGAAGATCCCTCGTAAGGCGTAGGCGATTAAGTTGTTTGTTGTAGGTATTTCTAGACAAATATTTTGCTTTTTCTCTATAATGATATAACGATTGCGAAGAATTCTTAATATTTTATTTTTTTTAAGAATTTTAGTCATTATTTAGGCAAAGGTAGGCATGATTGATTGAACTCCATAATTATTGCACGTCATTTAAAACAGAAAATGCTAAAACAACTTTGCTTTATCACATTCGATTTTTTTTAACATAAACAAAGTAATAAGTAACAATAACAATAACCAAACAAAAACATTAAAAAAACGATAGTAAACAACTTTCTGACAGCAACTCGCAGTGGTTTCATTGCCATCGTTACGAGTCGTGAAGAAAAAGGGTTGGCGGCCATCTTACTTTTTCCCGCGCATACGTGCCTGTTTTCTCGGCGTAGCGCTAGTTAGAGCCCGCGTAGGCGATTAAGTTGTTTGTTGTAGGTAGACAAATATTTTGCTTTAGTTTTATTACAAATTATTAAGAGAATATATATTATTTAAATATCTATACAAAATAATTAAAAATAATACGAAAAATCAATAAATGAAAATAAAAAATCTCAGAGAATAATGATCAGTTAATAAGTTCTTCAATTAAAATTATAATAAAAACAAAAATTCGCTACAATGATATTACGATTGCGAAGAATTTATGAAATGAATTTGTCTCGTCGTTATATGATTTTTATACATAATTTTAATACGCCATGGAAAATGGGAAATGCTTTATTTTTGCTAAATAAAACTTGCAAAGGAATTAAATGCTTGAATCCGCTGAAATCAAATATTTTCTGAAAAGCCTTTGATTTTCCGGACGGCCCAACATAAACATAAAAATATTGTTTTTGCATAATTTCCCGTGCCTACATCCACTATCTAACAACGCCGACGAAATTCTCCGGCGGCTACGACTTTCGTTCTACGATACCGATTATTTGATACGCATGTGAACGTCACGTGTTGCGCATTCAAATAAAATGCGTGCGTGTGTGTGCGTATATTTCGGGTGACCTCCTAACGGGCTCTGCGTCCCTGGTACTTTGATAGAAGAGTGTTAGTTTTTTTGTACGTATTTCTTTTTGTAATTGGTTGAAATATTGACATTGTTGTTGGCATTGTTAGCATTTTAATGAAAACTCTACCTTGGGAATTTAGTTAGTCGAAATAAAACGAAATTAATTTTTCTATTCGTTTTTTTTAGTGTATTACATTTTTTATCTATTAAAAAGCTATTGGCAACATTGTATTTTTCTTTTTCACCAAAATTCGTTTGCATAATTTCGTTGGTTGGTGTCTAAGGCAGTGCTATATAGAAATTAAGACTCTGTTCCTCGAAGGCTAGCGATGTTGGAAATAGGCGAAGCTATAAAATAATTGTAAGTACTTAATAGTAAATTATACTTTTATATCTTTTCCCTAAATCCTTCCTCATAATTCAGTTTCTCCGTACGTAAAACTGTGACTAATATCTAACGTGTCCTTACGTATCTTCGTTGGGTTATTTAATTTATTATAACCTTATACGTAATATGTACTTAATTTATCCTGTTAGATTTGGGTCATGCGTCAACGCCAGTAGATGTAGAGTTTACCTAATTGATTTTGAGCATGGTCGATGAAAACTGAAATGTTTTCACAGCATTTTTTTAAAGTGGATCTTTATGTATATCTTTTATAGTATTTGTGAGTATCTTGCCAGGGTAGTGAACAGTTCTATCATTGAGATAGATTGTTTAATTTACATTGAGTGAGCCTTTTATATGAGTTCAGGTAGTGGTGAAATATTCACTGTTATTGTAACAGTTACAAAATCTAGTGATAGAAAAATAAAGAAAGAGTATTTATTGTGACTCGTACAGGAAGATCCCAAACTAAACTAAACACTATCATTTATAAATAAAAATAAAAACAAAATAATAAAAAATAAACAGAAAGTCCTGTACGAGGCCAAAAGACTTTTATCTCAGCACGATAGGACTTCAATCAAATTCCGTTCCCACATAGCGGGCGCATGTCACCTTTTCGAACTGTCATTTTCATTCAAAATATTGGCAATGACGTAATCGGAAAAATAGTAAGCAAGTAAAAATTAACTTTAAGGTGCTTACAACTTTCATTCTTTAACTGTACATAAACTCGTGCAATTTTCCGACACAATAGACAAAATTTTCAGAATGCTTCGAACCATGTATTTTATGGTACAGACGCCAGCACATCAAGCTACCCGAAACTGCCAAATTTTCCCAAAGAACTTTGAACCTTATACTTTAGCGTCAAAATCTACTAAAGAAATTTGACAGATTGTAGTAGCTTGATGTGCCCGTCTGTACATTGGTACCAACAAAACATCATGCCTGATTTCCCCAAAGGGGTATGTAGAGCTGTACTTATAGTAGGTACACTTAAATTTCGCTAGTTATATTTCAGTCCCATAGCCATAAACCGGGTCCAGACTCCGGGCTGCTACTAAGAAATTCCTGATAAAAAGAACCCAATCACACTTTTGCTCGACCTGGGAATTGAAGCAAGGACTTCATGCTCTCCAATAGCACTTGCAACCACTATAACCAACGAGGCTTGCAAGTTTATCCACGTCCAATATGGACATCCGTTTTTATAACCTCCTGTGATTCCCGACTACAGTCACAAATCTTGCCAATGAACCTAGCTACTGCTGGATAAGGATTTCACGTGTTAAAAACGAGGAAAATTGAGTTCAGAAACGTGACCATCCGGCCGGATCTAATGTACAATATATGGAACATTAATTTAAAGATTGAGGTAAATTGTATACGATTATCGCCACGCAAATTAAAAATAATCTACGTCACTAAGAAGGAAAATCGTATAGCAACACATAGTGATTAATATAACGTAACGTTACATAAGGATAAAGATAAATAATTAATGTATTAATTCGATGATGAATCTTTGAATGCCGCTATGATAACTCAACAGGAAGGAAGCCGGAAAACTGACAATAGCGTGCGATAGTTCTAAGTATAAATTCGAATATGAGCTGGTCTCTGGAAAGGCCAGGTTTGAATTTCGAAGGCGGCTACGTTGACAGGATGCGCCTGTCACTACTCCAGACGTAAATTATGTATCCGCATGGAATTAGTATGTACTATATTTTGGGTATTGGCACTTTTGGAAGCTCTTTATTTTAAAGGTTTTAAGAAGAGTCGGTATTGTCTTCTAAGGATGTTACTGACCAAAGGATGGAAGGTAGGCTTGGCGGGGTTTCTCACTACTCTACATATTAAGCCATTTTCTGTAGATAGATGGGTTCTTCTGTTTTCCTCTAAGGGAAAATCTATTTCCGACATCATCATCCGCCTAGCCTTTTCCCAACTATGTTGGGGTTGGGATCGACTTCCAGTCCAGATACAGCTGAATACCAGTACTTTAGATGGAGACACTGCCTATCTGACCTTCAAAACCATACCCTTTTGTAAGACTGACTGTCAGATTTTTGACTACCCGTAACGACTGTCTCAAAGATCTATAAATGACAGCCGAGACCAACATTCCAAGGCACGTAGGGGTCTTGACATGTAATGGATGGTCACCCATCCACGGCCCTCCTTGGCAAGCGTAACCTTCGATCGACACTTATGACTGTTATTACATAGCCACGAGCCCCTCCGAGTTCTCTTTCAGACTTTTGTGATATTTTTCTTTCAGCAGATATGATTCTTCATTCCTATTATGCACAAGTTTTAATTACACTTAGTACTTCAATGAACTGTTGTTTGTACATAATGATGATGTTTTCCATATTCACCGTCGCAAATTTCTAATTTCTCAAATGTTTTCGTATTGGTACTCCCTTTTACTACAAACTATCTTCACAAATAACATAGCGTGCTCGCTACGCATTAGTGAACGAAACATTCTAAACGACCTACATTCATCTACTACCTACAAATAATTTGACAGTTCATCGTTTCACTCTTTTTTTAAATGGCGAATGTAAACAAACGCTCACTGAGCTTTCTATTACGAGACTACAATGACGCACACAGACGCAACCAGTGTGCACACACGCACACATTCGAATTCTCGAAATTCAACCTTTCTCTAGTTCATTTTACCCTGGTACTGCTGGTGGCGATATTTTTTTTTCCACGAGACCAAAATGCCAAATTGGGCGGTCGTTGTTCCACATTCGGAGTTCATTGTCGGATACCGTTTGCCGACCTACCTTCACATTTTGCTGGTATTTATTTTGGACAGACAGTTAGGTTTTATGCGGCATTAAAATGCTGTGCAAGATGAGATCGCCGTTACGATAAAGGCGCCGTTTATTGATCGGTGGCGACGTGACGTGCGCTCGCGACTCCGTTACGTGGTACACGCTCATTCATAAACGTAATATTTCCCAATATGACGAAAACACCACTGTATGACGCTTTATCCAAGAACAGAGCAATAGTTTTTGTTCCACAAGCGTAGCAAATATACCGATCAATTTTGTTTATCACAGCTACATTATCTAGTCAAATATTTTGTTTGATATACCAAACTTTTCCAGGTTATCTAAATATAGCCAATTTAATCAATATAATTCATCGACACTGCCCCTGATTTTCGCACGTCACGACGTTCTTAGTTCAAAGTGTCTAACATTCAGGGAACATTACAGATTCATGTAATTCACCGGGATTTTTCGCATGTCGCGAAAATATGTTTTAAGCAGCTACACGTTTTGATAAAAAGAAAAACATATTCATGGATTTATAATGAGCATCATTACCATGGATAAGTCTCGATTCTCGGCTTATATAAATACAAAAGATTTTTTAGACAACAATTAGGTACGCCTTGTTATACGTCACTCTCTGAAACTCGTACAGCACAAAAACTATGGAAAATTTCTTTAGAAAAAAAAATATGTTCTACTCGACATATCGTACTACAGATTTTATGCTGACAATTTGAAGTGCACACACTTATTATATGGCATTGGTCGCGATACAATGCCAACTATTCTCGGTCGGTGTGTATTTAGGCAAATTGGGTGAAAGGTGAACGAACCTCGCAGTCATTTCACCGGGCATTGACTCATCGCGGAGCGATTACAGTGCTATCATTACTGGCCGAATTTGCACTCGACATTCAAAAACGTTCGAAATGAGGTTCCATACATAATTTTCACGTAGGAATGTTTCCAATCTGAATAATTTATGCACATCATTATAAAAGGTACAAGTTCAGGGACTATGAATCTGTTTATTTGATTACAATTCGATTTTCGATTGTAATCGAATCACAATAAATGGCACTCATCGGGTTTTCACAATCTGGACTTATAATTTAATTTAAAAAAAAATAGGAACGGGCGACACATTGAATAAATCAGTTGGTGTCTAAAAACTATTCAATGCACGCAGGAGCAGCCGCAGTTAAAAACTTGGGCTCAAATAAATCACTTACTTACACTTGTTTAAATATAATTAATTATTTTTACGTCATATGTATAATTTATAATTCACATCTTTTTGTAGGCATTCGTGGTTCACGTCTAGTTTGATATCTTGTCGTGATTTACGTCCGAAGTTTTTCTTATAAGCGTGTGAAAATGTTTATTTTCCTTCCTTTTTATATAGATATTCAGCTTTTTGTCGCAAATAGTTTACAATGAATAAGATAGCACCCAATTGTTCGAGACGTTCGTAGTACGACTACTTATAGCTAAAAATAAAGTATGCCACAAAACTATTCATAGTGAAAACGTAAAATGCAAGCCTCGTTCAAAAAAAAATCACGGCTTTCCAAAACAAAATAGTAAAAAAACAAACCAGCTGCGTTTCTAACTTCGAACATGAAAATATGTTTTTCTAAAGCACGGACAATTATCTTTCCGTTGACCTATAGACAAAAAATAAGCAATTAAACTTCTTACACCGGCTTACAAATAAACTAAGGCAGAAAAAAGGAAATAATAAAAAGAAAACAACATTTTAAATTTCGAAGCATCTATTCGGCCACCGCCCGATTTGCCAGTGTATCGCGACCTCTGTTCGCGACTGGACAAGTGTGAGACTACTTTCATCGGAACTTCGGAACTCGTAGAAAGTTAGGGAATCGACTATTTGACGCGGCGAAAGCTTCGGGCTTTGTCTCGATGTACAAATTATGAGCAATGGGTTTGATTTTGTGTCGCTGTATTTACTACTTGATCTCTAATCTAATGATTAGAGATAATATCATATTATGTTTGAATTTTCCGATGGTCACATTTACGCGCCATCATCATCATCATAATCAACCCATAATGTTTCCACTGCTGGGACACAGGCTCCACTCTTTGAGAGAGAGTGGGCTGTAATCCACCACGCGTGCCTAGTACGGGTTGGTGGATATTACATGTCTCCGAATTTTTGGTTCTAGGACATGCCGGTTTCCTCACGATGTTTTCCTTCACAGTTTTGAAAGCAGTGGTGATGAAATTATTTACACGAAGTAAAACGACTGCCTGGATCGAACCCACAACCTACAACTCGTAAGTCGGGGCCGTTACCACTGGGCCACCACTGCTCCTCATGCGCCACTACTAAACGAAGATTTTACTATTTTTGTTCAGAATGCAATGATAATTTTTTTTATAATAATATATGTCTTATGATATTTAGCTTGAAAACTTTTAGAATGCATAGGTAGTATGCATACTCGTTGCATCATTTATCTTTCACATTTTTCTTCTGTAAGGCTGCAACAGAAACAACTCCGAGTGCCACCATTTTCATCCGCAAGGCAGCCTAAAGTTGCGGTTCTTCCCAGGGGATTGATTCCAAAGCCCGTCAAGATTTCCTGTCAGGATCGCGGGTTGTTCAAAAGAGTTACCGTGGCCCTGGCGCAGGCAACTGAAGGAACACGGGTGGGTTTTGGTCAATAAAAGTCTGACACGCCTTCTGGCTCCGCCCAGAGCGGGAGAAGTTATTTAGTTAGTTTTCGATAGTAGTAGATAGTGTTTTCGGTAGTTGATAGTTTCCGACCCAAAAAAAAAGCCCGTCAAGATTAGTCCCAAATCCTAGTCCTGGATTTAATGGGACGTCAGGCAAATTGTTATTGGATTTTTTCATCAGGAATTTCTCAGCATTTATTCATTTAATACTTCAAGCATACATGTACGGAGGTGAACTGAATGCCAAAGGCATTTTCTACCAGTCAACCTTTGGGTGATGCAGAGACAAACAGTGGTAGTGGTAGTATCAGTCTAGGATTTTGGATAATTATGTCCCTTTTACATGAGACTTAAATAGGTATATCTGGCGGAATGTGGGTACCCTTTGAGGATGGGGCGGATTTCTTGATATAAGTCCCAAATCTGGCAGCTTAAAATCGGTATTTGACAGTCATGACCAACTATCTAGAAAATGGTTTTTTAGACACTTAAATGGTCCAAGTTAGACACTCCTACACAGTGACACTCAAAAATTAATACTGTCAGAATATTCGGTACGTGTTGTGTGTGCGTCAAGACCTTAGTGTGTGTGTTCAAAATCTGGGTCGAGAGACTGGTCAACGACCAGATTGGCGACCACCGGTGGTCGTCGGTTGCTGGTTGGAAGTCTAGAAAGATCCATTTGAACTTCGGCGAACTCTCTTTGTGACTGAGAGGTGACCTGGATTTTAAATGATGGTGGTACGGTATCACGCCATAAGGCATGATGATAAATGATGGATAATATTAGGCAGCAGCTGGTTTTTTCCACGGAGTGTTTTGAATATTTGGGTTACCAGCCTTACGAATTTAAATTCACTTGTCCTGTTAAGGAGGAAGGTGAAATATTTTTTTTAATAAATAAAAAATATTTACTTAAATATTTTCTCTAACAATCGTTTGGGAACAATACATCTAAGTACATATATTTATAGTACTATAATATAAGCCAAGAGTTTTTGTTTGTTGGAATCTCTGGAACTCCCAGTCGTATTGAAATAATTATTTTTGAATTTGATAGCCTATTTCTTGAGGAAGGCTATAGGCACACACTTGGACACCTAGGAGCCGAGCAAAAAAAAAAAAAAATTAGAAAGAAAATGAGGAAATAACGCTGGCAGGCGTAGTGATGTGACTGGGTGGGTCGGGGTAGCAAGAAATTTCACGCAGACGAAATCGCGGGCAGAAGCTAGTTGGTCTACAAAAAGACCATGAATACCTACGCGTTTTGGTTTCAGACACCATTTTCTTTCAGTTCACGAAAGTTTGCTTTCGTAGAACGATATAATTAATTTAAGCTTTTATTGGTTTACTAAGCTGTCATACTTATTTACGTACGCAAATTTAGGTAGGTAGGTTCTTCAATAAATAGTTGCTTTCCCATAACTATTAACACTGTAATTTGAAAACATTCGGCTCGCCTTATTAACCGATCAAGCGGCGCGGTTCGCCGATTGGCGACGAAACAATAGAAAATCAATTGTGTCTCATTAGCGGCGCTTGACAGATTAAATACATGGGACTTAAACATAACTGGCGATAAGTGGGTGTGTCTCTGCACAACCCTTCTAGGCTTACAAGCGTGAAGTTATTCTGGGCCCACGTAGTGGATTACGGCCAACTCCCTCTCACAGAGAGGAGGCCTGTGTCTCAGCAGTGGGAACATTATAAACTGATTATGATGAGGCGTGAAGTTATGTTATGTATGCGTTAGGTTAATTTAATACGATAATAAACACTGAAAGCATGACTAAGTGCAGAAGTTATTGATAAAAACGAGGATGTTTATATTATGTTGCGTTTGTTATATGAAACTGAGCTCTCGGTACATAATACAAGGCTGACTCATTGGGAGGGTTTCCCTTGCAGCAGGTATGATTCTGGAGATGTTATTGTTATGAACACAATTCATTACAATATTTGTTGCTGACGATCCTCCAGGAATAAAAACAAAAGAAAAACTGGATCAAATCGGAATGAGAAAGCTTATAGTGGATAAGACAAAATTTAAAACAGAAGACGATCGAGGAGGGGGGGTGGAGGGGGGGTTCAGGGAATCAGACTGAAATAACTCACTAGTACCTACCTAAATAACTGGAAAGAAAAACCTTTTTTTCAAACTTTTTAGACTTTCGACGTCACGAATGACTCACCAATATTATCACAGACTTACGAAAGTAAGAATTTGTTTACGTTAACGTATTTCGAAAGTTACTGACTACAACCTACCATATCACTATATTGCGATGAATCAGAATCGTAGTAATGTGTGTTGTAAGATCATCATCATCCCTCCGCCCGCAACCCGATTTGGTCGTAGTATGTGGTAGTCAGGGCAGTGGTAGCCGGTGGTAAAGGAAAAAAAGGTGCGGGTTGGTAGATGTCTTAACATCTACCAACCTGCACTGGGCCCGCATGGTGGAGCGCGGTTACCACAGATCGCACGAACCTTACATATTGCTTTTGCTTCACTTACTTGCTCATACATCTGGTGATACACGTACGCCGCCGCGCTGGTTGCGAATACTACGCACTTGACCTTTCTGAAGAACCTCACCAATAAGGTCACTATATGTCCTTTTAGGGCGTCCCCTCCCGTTTTCACTCACAACTGCCTTGTGCCTTTTGTTAGCGCGCCTTTCACTCATCCTCTTAACCTGACCAAAGCATAGTTAACCATACTGTTTTCAATTTTTGTCACTACATTAAACCGCACCGCCTTATCATCTCATTTACAGTGTTCTTTACGTATTTATAATATGGATTTTCCATTCTACAAGCTGAAAGCCCTACCACCTCTAAATCTTCAGTTGTCCCTTTCCATTCAGTAAAACTTTAATACATAGTCTTACTTACTCTGATTTTGACGTCACGAATGACTCATTCAACACGACCGAAGACTTACGAAAGTAAGATTTTGTTTACGTTAGTGTATTGCGAAAGTTACAGACCATACAAATCTACAGACTAAACGGCTGACTCAGAGCTTTTTCCTTGAATCTTTAGTTCAATGATGCGGAATCATAGTATTGTCATTTTGTGATTACTACAGACAATACTATGATTCCACATCATACAGGATGGCCGGGGGACATTGACGCGAAACTGTAACCATGAACAGCATATAATTCTAAACTCCCTAGCGTATAAATTTTTCATCAATTATCAAAATAGAAAAGTGCAATAACTTCCTACGGATGGCTGATGCAGGTGCGGAAAACCTCAAACGGCGCAAATATTCCAATCTTATTTGAACTTTTATGTTCGAGCCGCTTGGGGTTGAAACTTTAAGGCCACGGGGTCCGAGTGCCTGTGCCCACTTAGTTAGAAAGAAAGAAAGAAAGAAAATACATTTATTTACAGTAGTTCATCGAGACATTGCCAAGCAACCGCTTGGCGACTCTTCGCGCGACCAGAGGGCTGGCCTATATTTTTGGCCAAAGTATCAGCACTTTTCCTATTGACAACGATACGGACGAATTTTTTGATGGCCTTTGATTCTTTCCTTTTTATACAAGTAGTTGTACACTTTTAGGTTGTTTTATAATCAAAGCACTCAGTTTGTAAATGGCTCTACAATTTGACATCCATACATATGTTTTCTGATTCATATGTTTATAATTTCATAAGATACCTTGGAATGTCTGTTGTATGTAATAGGACCTTGATAATTCGGATTGTTGACAGTTGACGCAGAAATGACGATGCTTTTTTAATATGGTTCTACTTGCTTATCAAGCGTTTGTGCACGTTTGGTGGCATGTGTCTTCGCACTGAATTTATTGTACGTAACATCTTTCGTGCCTACCACGATTTATGCTAATGAATGATTTCGATTGTAGGTGTTTAATATTTTGCGTAGCAAAATTAGGTGATATTATGTGGTTTGCTATTCAAGAACATTACGAAAATATTAAGACATTTATCTATTATGTATAACTTTTACAATATTTAACACAACTAATTATTTACACTATGTACAGACGCCAGCACATCAAGCTACTACAATCTGTCAAATTTCTATAATAGATTTTCAACTTTATCGCTAAAGTATAAGGTTCAAAGATGAATGGGAAAATTTGACAGTTTCGGGTAGCTTTATGTGTTGGCGTTTGTACCTAGTAAATTAACTTTACTGTCTAACTATCTAATTATACAAAAACAAAAGGACACTTAGGCGTTGAAGCACTCGTCCGTATCGCTGTCATACGGAAACGTGTCGAGAAGACTGGTAGCATTGCCACATTGAATGGAAATACTAATTCTTTGGCCAAAGAACGACCAGGTCACGTGAAGTGTCGACCAGTCGACAAGAATGCGCCAGGCCCATAATCCGAACGTTTCGAACCCAAACTGTAGTTACCTAATAAGGTTATATATGTTGTTACGTTATGTTGTTGTTGTTTTTAAAATATTTGCGCAGTTTGAGGGTCTCAACAGCCACACGACATGGCGCCATACATTTCGACCGCGTATGTCTTGCACTTTTTATGAAACAGCAAAGCAGCATTTTTTTTTTTTTTAATAACTGACGATAAATTTAAATTCAGGGGCTTTCAGAATTATGTATTGAATCGATGGTAACCGGTTGATGTCCCTACCACCCTGTACAATACAATACAAACATTCATCCATTTACCATGGGTCATAAGGAAGCTGTAATAGTAACGTCCAAACTCTCTGACGGATATGAGAATTCTATCAAGAATGTAATAGAAATATTTAAGTCTGGAAATCCGCTTCATCGCTTTCTAGCTTTTCGATTGCTTTAAAGTTTTCTCTACACATATACGACAGTTCAAAACATTTAATACTTTCTGTAAATCCCAGCCTATGCTAATTCCTAATGGAAAGGGGGGTGATTAAAATGGGTTACTTAGACATTTGTAAAACATGAAACGTTTATTTTCTCTTGTACTTAGGTACGATTCAGACCAACCGGCTCGCGTCGTGCTGCATCGGAACGGAGCCGTACGCATGCCGCGGCAGCCGAACGCGTCCGTCGGAGCCGTACCGCTACCGCGGCATGCGTTCGGCTGCCGTGATAGCCGTACGCGTGCCGCGGCAGCCGACAGCGTCCGCTGAAATCCGTACGCACTCCAAGCGTATATAATTAACGTCATAAAGACAATCATATGTCTGAACTAAAGAAATTAGTTCTCTTCCGTATCCATTTTTGAAACAGTCGCTTGAAGAACACAACTTGAATGATTCAATAGTTGCTGCACCGTAATCTCCGTTCGTATTCCACGACGCACGGCCGACCGGATCCGAACGGACCCGACGGCAGCCGATTGGATGCCGACGGCGCAGTTCGGCGCCGTTCGGAGCTGGTCGGGGCTGGTCGGCCGTCGCGACAGCTGAATGCATTCTGCGACACGTCGCGACGCGTCGCGGGATGCCGACGGAGGTAAATATGCGTAAGTTGCATGCAAATATGAACTGTAATTACTGTTGATACATTTCAATGTTCTTTACCGCATTGTAAAATGCCGCCCGGCCCGGCGCGATGCGAGCCGGTTGGTCTGAATCGTACCTTACCTGTCAAAAAGAGTAACCTAGCATAAAGTGGAAAAGACAGAGGTTAACCGGTCAAGCGGCGCGGTTCGCCGATCGGCGACGAAACAATAGAAAATCAATTGTGTCTCATTAGTGGAGCTTGACAGATTAAAACAGAACACGAACTAGTAGAGGATCGAGGAGGGGGGCAGAAGGGGGGGGGGTCAGGGGATCAGGCTGGAATAAATCGAACTTTTCAAAAATATTCTTCAAAAACTAACGCTTTTATTCGGTAGTGTGTTTCTATAGTACCCAGTATATGCAAACATCTCGTTAGATGCACATTTCGGCAGTTGCTACGCCAGTCCGTTGACCCCCGACCATCGCCAATACAAGTCGTTAAACGTTCTGCATTGTCTATGGATTCCGAAGCAGTGGTCAGCGAAATATAAGCGGTCAATGACCTCGTAAATCATGGTATCGGTAATCACACGCATTGATAAATTTACGCATGTGATGTATTATAGATTTAATCTACTCTTAGGATTTCTAATAAAATTATGTTATTTTTAACTTTCTTCCTGTATTTTTAATTTACTATAATTTTTAATAGTAAATCAAACCGCAGTGGGCTCGCGTGGTGGATCATGGCCCATTCCCTTTCACCGAGAGGAGACCTGTGTCCCAGCAGTGGGAACATTAAGTATAGGCTAATTATGCTATTATTTTTAATGGTTTCACCCTTGATAAATTGTAAATCTTAGGTAAACTGAAACGCTCTCCTTCTACCAAATGTATTAGGTACTTTTATTGTTTGTTCACCTATATTGTGTCCCACTGTTGGGCAAAGGCCTCCCCTTTTTCCTTTCAAAGCTCCCTGTTTTGTGCGATCTCTGGCCATTTTGGCCCTGCAAACGTTATCAGATCGTCAGACTAGGAACTTACCCTACACTAAATTCAGACACGGACGGATCATTAATGTTCATGTAACCATAATTAAATTAATCGCAAAATTTGTCTTGTGTATTTCCATCTCTATTTAAAGCTAACATTATATAATATTTCAATAATTAAGATATTTATGAAAATACTAGCTTCACCTCGCGGTTTCACCTGCATAAGTGTCGATTCCGTGAGAGTATCGGGATAAAAAGTACCTTATGTATTAATCCTGATTATAAACTATCTGTGTGCCAAAGAACAATGTCAGATGTCCATAGTAACTTTGGCTCAATATTAATTTGTCATGGACAGTGAAAATTCTTACGTTTTTTTGTGTAGTTTAATGTCAAAAGCTTTTCTGTAATATCCACTTTTACACTGAACTTCTACAGAAGAAGTTATTCAGACATTTTAAATTGGAGGTTATTGTTGCTCTATCACGCGTCTGATAGCATCTTCTCATTCTGAACTGAATTCTGAAGGCGTGAGACTTTACACGATGCAATGAATGACCGCAACCAATACAAAGATTGCGATGCACAATTGATTCAGTTGGCGCATTGCTACTTGTTGGATTACTTGTTTGTTTAATTAATAACCAACAGTAATGACAAACAACACTGTCATTTGGAATCTAAAACCAACAAAATACGGTTGTGTTGCAAATTAACATTTAGCTTAGTTAAAACAGTTGACATTCTATTTAATAAAAATCGTACTTTACCTCAAAAAGTGAAGTCCATTGCCGTAACAATGAATGGACATCGTCAGATTCAACTAAATGCCGTTCCATCCGGAACACATTTATACCACAATTAATACAACGTAGTTGATGGTACATTGTCACAAAATGTGTGGTATGAATATAACACAATAAGTCTATAACGCAAACGCAGATGAATTCGAGAAGGAAACAAACGTACACTTAGAAAAACACCGACAACAACAATATGTTTTAACTGGCGCGCGCGATTTTGACAGAACTGCAAAAACTTTTTTTTTTTATTATTTTAATGGCGAACTGCTGGTTCGATTCGATAACTTAATCGCCTTGTACTGGCACAAGGCGATTAAGTTATCGAATACAGATCAGGAAAATCGATTTCTTGAATTTCGTTCTTATATTCTTTAAAAAATAATAAATGTATTTTAATAAACACGACGAACGTATTATTTAGATAAATAATAATAATAATAAAAGACAATTGTGAGGTGGTAAATAAAAACTAAAGAGTAAATCGCTTTAATTATTTAGAATAATCGATTACAGTGGCAGAACAGGTAACTGACACTGACCTGACACTGTTTTATTTAAAAAAAGAAAAACCTGGAATTGAAGAACATGATTTGTAAAATGATTACCTACTTATTAAAATGATTTTCTTTTGGAACAGTTCTCGAAAAGAACTAAATATTTTTTTAGAAGTTAGAATTTTATATTTAAATTGTTGTAGGTAAAAACTTCGTGTCCGCGTGAATTTAATTTTAAAGGTTGTGTGAGCCGAAATCTGACATTGTTCTTTCATCCAAATCCGTTCAGCCGTTTGTGCGTGAAGAAGTAACAAACATGTACAAACACACTCACAAACTTTCGCCTTTATAATATTAGTGTGAAGTGTGATTTTAAAAGGCACACGTCATAACTTCGTATGTAGCTACCTAAAGATGTATTTTTTTTCTTTAGCCTATGTTGTGTCCCACTGCTGGGCAAAGGCTTCCCCTTTTTCCTTTCAAACTTGGGATGTCATATGCGTCTGTTCCCCAAGATGTAGAAAATTACATAAACTCAATTGTTACGATTATTTACAGGGTGAAATTAAATTCATGGGCATCATTTTAAGGGGTCATTGTACTCATCATTATGAACAACTTTTACTATAGGACTAAACTTAAAATCGCGAAAAAAAATCAGCTGTTCCTTGCATTTATGTTCACATAACTCGACAAAATTTAGGGAAGAGCTGATTTTTTTTACGCGATTTCGGGTTTGGTCCCATAGTAAAAGTTGTTCATAATGATGATTACAATGACCCCTTAAAAGGATGCCCATGAATTCCATTTCACCGTGTATATGATGCAATTTATTTCTTCGCCATTATCCTAGGAGCCATCTCGCTGGCTGTCGACAGATTGTGAGGTGTATGACTCTTTAGTCACAGCCGATAGGTTATCAACCTATCACTTCCTCCTATGTACTGTCGGTTTTCAAACCCAAATGCGACGAATAAAACACAATGAATCTCTAAAAAACCGGCCAAGTGCGAGTCGGTCTCGCACACGAAGGGTTCCGTGTCACACGGCAAAAAAAAACATGTTTCTTGTATGGAGACACCCTTTCATTTTGAACTTTATTTTATTTTTTGTTATAGCGGCAATAGAAATACACACTCTGTGAATATTTCAATTGTCTACCTATTACGGTTCATGATATAGCCCGCTGCAAAAAACGCCGAAAAAAACACGTTTCTTTTATGGGGGTCTCCGCTTGAATTTCTTACTTTATTTAATTTCTTTTATTTGTTGTTTTAGCGGCACTCTGAAAACATACATACATATCTCTATATTAGAGTTCATGAGATATAGCCCGCTGACATAAAGACGGACGGACAGCGGAGCCTTAGTAATACGGTTTCGTTGGCACCCTTTGAGTATGGAACCCTAGAAAAAAAAAATATGGTAAGCTATGTACCCTAAAGACACCTTATTATAGGCTTAAGCCTCCTCTTCCTCCTCAAGTCGTACTCCTCATTACTGAGAGTTGTGATCCTCCCTTGAAAACATCTTTTCCATGACGATGTTTCGCTATCTCTGTCTATCCTTGGCCAAATGAAGCGCATAATGAAATTTCGTGTCAAGAGAAGAACTTATCTGGTTGGACCTTCGCAAAGGGCTGCGACCTCTTGGTCGTTTACCATCCACCTTGCCGGTAACCATCAGTTACCATATCATAGCCTTAAACATACCTGGCGAAATGTGGGTGTACTATAGTTGCATCTCTGCCAAACCCTTTGGAGAATAAGCATAAGCATAATCAGCCTATAATGTTCCCACTGCTGGGACACAGGCCTCCTCTTTGTAGGAGAGAATGGGCTATAATCCACCATGCGGGCGCAGTGCGGGTTAGTAGATGTCACACGTCTTCGAATTTTTGGTTCTAGGATATGCCGGTTTCCTTCCGATGTTTTCCTTCACCGTTTTTAGAGCAGTGGTGATGAAGTTAGATACACAAAGTACAGCGCCTGCCTGGGTTCGAGCTCACCTCCTACAACTCGTATGTTAGGGGCGATAGCTCAATTTGAAGCATATTTCTAATCCATTGCTCCATATGTTCGAAAAATGTGTCTGCTCAACAACGCAAATAACGCAATGAATGTTGTTGAGCTGTCAAAATGAAACCCATTTCTACTGATAATGTGTTACGCAATTACTCTGCTGCTCTGCTCTTTGGGAAATACAGGCGTGATGTATTGTTATGTTATGTACAGACGCCAGCACTTCAAGCTACTGCAATCTGTCAAATTTCCTTAATGGATTTTCAACTTTATCGCTTCGCTACAACATAAGGTTCAAGGTTGATTGGGATAATGTGACAGTTTCGGGTAGCTTGATGTGCTGGCGTCTGTAAGAATACCTACCTTTTCGGAAAACTAAGACTTGAGACCGATTTTTCATCATGTTATTCCGATTAAATTGTGCTCGCAAGTGTAGTTTCGGCAACATAAAGTATGATATTTGTGTCTATACTTGGGAAGGCCTGTATTAAAGGAGCAGAGTTTTACTATTCTGAAAATAACAAAAAAGGTAAACTTTGACACCCCCTTATTACAAAACACGATTTTTTTTAGATGAGGTTTAACCCATTTAGCCAGTTATTTGAATTAACTTAACTGTTATAGAAATGCAGTTCTTTATACAAAAATAACAGGCTACTTCGGTGCTAAGTTTTCATTTTAGTAAGAACTTTGCCTAAATCGAAATGAAGTTCGAAATACAAATACTGTCGCAAAGGCTTAGGCTAGAACTAAAGTTAGATTTCGATTTGTAATAAGACGGAGAAAGTTTAATGTTGAATTGAAAAACTCACATTGGATTTTAACCCATACGCATGAGACGATGCCATAAGGCGAAAACAGACTTATAACACACCACGTTACGCGACATCAATGAAGCTTACTCATTGGCCACATTTTTCATGTCGTTGAGCTATTTTCGTCATTTGGCCAATAAGTAAGCGTGGGATGGCGTCGGGTGTTACAAGTGTGCTGCGGCCTTTAAACCGACATGATCCCTATAAAAACAGAAATCTGCGAAGTCATCTTTCGTAGAACTGAAATACCAATTTTACTTTTGTTAGCAGGCAGCTAGTTAAACGTACGACTTTCAGGTGTCAATGACCCCCGTGTGTGATCGGAAGTAGCGTGAATCACGAATTTATTTACTTACCAAGATTGATAGATTTTGATCATATTTTATTCATCAGATTTAACTTCGCGTTATGAGAGCAGCACCCTAATTGCGTAACACACTATCAATCTGAATCATTTTGAAGGGTATTGCTAATCCATTGCTTCATAAGTTCGAAAAAATTGTCTGCTCAACAACGTAAATAACGCAATGAATGTTGTTGAACTGTCAAAATGAAACCCTTTGCTACTGATAGTGTGTTACGCAATTATCCCACATGCCATGTAAATTACTTATAAGGTTAGAAGCTGGTTAGAAAGAATGGTCCCAAAGATAGTCTCTTTTTCGTCATTTGTAGAAAAATCTAGTCGTAACTTCATCTCAGCGACATTAAATGTCAAAAATTTAGGTAAATTAGAGACATTTTTGACAGATTGAGACTGAAATTAGAATACAAATGTTATTAAAAATACGAGATTTGCCATTTTGAGTCATGAAAAAGATTTTTTATAATCTGAAGGCCAATTCTCGTTATTTAAAACGTTAAAAATCTAGTCGCAGTCTCATCTCGGCAACAAACAAATGTCAAAAACTTGTCAAAAATGTAGGGAACTTCTGACAACCCGCCTGTTACCTGCCACCTTTTTGTTGTTAAATAAGGAACAGCTAGTAGATAATAATTTGACTGAAAGTTGTCCACTGACGCATGGGCATTAATTAGGTAGCATGTTTTTTATAATATTCGCACAGCCAGCGCGCCGCGGGCGCAACGGAAGAAACCACAATTACATGTCTCGGATATTGATTTATGTTTGGGATATGTGCTTTTTTATTTGTTTTGATAACGTTTACTGGTACTTATGAAAGTTAAAGAAAATATTACAAGAAATGAGTACAGAAGAGGAAGTCTTAAAGTGGCACCGGTAACTGAAAAATTGTGTGGAAGTCGATTGTCATGGTATGGGGCATGTGATGAGGAGGAGTGAGGAAAATGTCGTGAGGAAAGTGGTGAGTATGAATGTAGTAGCTATAAGAGTAGGGGAAGACCAAAGAAACCATGGATGGACTGTGTGGAAGATGAAATGGCTAGAAAGGGGGTGACTACCGAGATGACGACTAATAGAGAAGTATGGAAGAAAAAAAAAATATATGTTGCGCCGACCTCAAATAAATTGGGATAAGGGTAGGAGAGTGATGAAAATGACCCCAGTTTGTTTCCTAGGGGAGATCCCATAGAAACAAACTGGGGTCATTTTAAGTTTGCCACATTTGATTCGGCAATATTTATTGAACAACTAAGCCGACCTGAAGCAATATATACAGGGTGTTACAGAAAGGGTATATCAATACAAACGGGTTGAAGAGTGTATCTGGTCTAGAATCTCTGTACAAAATTTCAGCTCAAAAGCATTAACTTTGAAAATGCTTAATATTTTTTTTATTTCGACATCACGGCGCTGCACTGGCGCGCGGCGGCGTGATGTGCGTGTACTAGGCGCACAGACACACTAGATATAATGGATAATGACCCTCGTAGTGCGGTGACACGTTTGTTATGATTTCAATTTAATAAACTATCGAAATAAAAAAATATTAAGCATTTTCAAAGTTACTGCTTTTCAGCTGAAATATTGTACAGAGATTCTAGACCAGATACACTCTTCAACCCGTTTGTATTGATATACCCTTTCCGTAACACCCTGTATGTGTAGTAAACACATATTCGGCTCTTGCGGGTCGGCATTCTTTGCTCGGTGTCTCAATCAATCTGCCTGCCTTTTCCAAACTATTTACGGGTCGGTTTCCAGTCTAACGGGATGCAGTTGAATACCAGTATTTTGCATGAAGCGACTGCCTATCTGACCTCCACAACCCAGTTACTGGGTAACACGACATCCCTTGGTAAGACTGGTTGTCAGATTGTTGGGCTTCTGACTACCTGAGACGACTGTCAAAGATTTACAAATGATAGCCGGGACCAATGATGATCCAATGAAGATGGACAGACGACCTAAATAAGGTGGCTGGGGTAGACTGGATGCGGAAGGTGGAGGCGCAGTCTGGGAGAGGCCTATGTCCAGCAGTGGACTGCGATATGCTGAGTTGATTGATTGAGCCGGGACCAACGGCTTGACGTGCTTTGCGAGGCACGTAGGGGTCTCGATATGTAATAAATGGTCACCCATCCAGGAACAGACCTCGTCAAGCGTTGCTTAACCTTGAAGATCGTACTCTGTGGTTGTTATTATTTAGCCATGAGCCCCTCATGACTGAATGATTCATTCAGTTACATGAATTTCCTTTGACTTTTATGATCTGTCCATACTATAACTTTTCTCTACTTTTCCTCATCAATTTCTTGTTAAGTCATAAAAAGTGTCAATGAATTAAGTGAATCATAGCCGTATAAGCATACATGCACTGCACTAATTATTTAATTTACCTAGGTAATGTTATCCAATCTATGACACATCATCCAAAAAACCAGCGTCATTTTCCTGTTTCGACGAAGGTTTCCCATATAAATGTTCTCATGCAATGTCTCGATGATCAGCACCTTAATTACGTAGCTAATCATAATCCACCTATAATGTTCCCACTGGTGGGACACAGGCCTGCTCTCGGTGAGAGGTAGTGGTGGTTGATGGATGTCACACGTCTTCGAATTTTTGGTTCTAGGACATGCCGGTTTCCTCACGATGTTTTCACCGTTTTGAGAGCAGTTGTGAAGGTTTTTTTTTTTACACAAAGTAAAGCGCCTGTCTTGGTTCGAACCTACGACCTACAACTCGTAAGTCGCGGCCGTTGCCACTGGGCGACCACGGCTCTCTAATTACGTAACAACTTTCAATCCATAAATATTGAGTACTTACCTATTTTCCGCTTTTTGAAACTCTGATCAAGTCTCCAGCATTGCTTCCTATATAAAAAAAAAAAAGTAAAGCAAAAAACAAAAAAAAACAGTAAATATTGTAAAACATTTTAATAGAGTAACGGTGGAGTTTCTTGCCCATTCTTCTCCATACGAAACTACCTTTTGGAAGGGGCGACTAGAATGAATTCTATGTTTGGTAAATTTTGACTTTCAAAGGTGCATTTTATGTGCCTATTTAAAATAAATGATTTGACTTTGACTTTAAAGCTTTTTTCATACATAGGTCACTGAAATAACTAGAACCAATCACAGATGCTAATAATTTAGCACTGATTTTTCAATACTTAGTCAGATAGCTTTTATCTGAGAATTAAATATTGCGGTTTAAAAATATGTTCGAACTATTGAAAAATCATTAGAAAATTAAATAAAAATAAGCTTTTAAAAACAGGGGATAACTCCAGCGGAGCTTAAAAAAAGAAAGAAATAAAGTATGCCTAAAAAGGATTCTATATTTTCTCTCGCAATGCAATGTTTAACCTGTTTTTTATCTATGCTTTTTTTAAACCAATTGTTAAAGAAAAAAACAGATTACCAAACAAACAAAAAACTATTTTATCAATTTCTACCTCTTTCTTTGAACACACCAACACGAACTTTGATTTCTTAAATAAGAGGGGTCTTATTAAAAAAATCCAAGTTTGCAATTCAGGTCATTGACCCCACGCGAGCGCATCCACACTTTTGGCTAGTTATACGAGTAGATTACGTGACGGAACCTTAAAAATTGTCTCCCGTTCTTACTTTAGTCTATATTGACTGGTGTGAAAGAGATACGAGATAGTTTGAGATTATAAATTGATTTTTCACAATGGTAAGGTCGTTATCGATGGAGATTTCTTTCACCGGATGTAAAGATTAAGTATTCATCAAACAAAATAAACTGCGAAATGAATTTACATAAACCCCTTGTTCATGCAAGGACTTGCTACTTACCATAGATTATTTAGGCTTGGAAGGATTTAGCTTAGAGCTTTAAAATATTAAGTATTTCTGAAATAATTTTTATATGAACGTTTTAAAATTTTTTTCAACACACTTGCTCGTAAAATGGCTCTTAATGCACAGCTTTTAGATCCATAATGCAGTGTATTACAAACGCGTGCTTTTTCTTTACGTTACGGTACTTGTGCTTTATTTCCACAGATAACTATTTAATTTACTAGTCGGAGGTCGAAGAAGTGCGTTTTTTTTTTTTATCTCTTCAAAGAGACTTCATGCCAAAAAGAATCCGCGAGCCATATTTTACTTTTTTTTTAAATAGTCTGAATTGTCCTTGGTCCCAAGATGAACTAAAATTTATTTACCTTAAGATGAATGCGCAGTTGTAGCCCACGAAATTAAATTTTTCTAATGTTTTTTGCAATTTTCAGGTCAGTGTCAGGTTGTATCTTGATCAAAATATGATTCGCGACTATAACAGATACGTATTTACAGAATTATAATCATTAGAATCATTAAATACATCTTTCTAAGTTAGATTTGTTCCATAAGAACAAATCTCTTATGGAAAAGTTCTTAGGGAATAAATCTAACTTAAATATATATATTAATGATTCTAATGACTATAATTCTTTAAATACATATCTATTATATAAATATACATTTTGATCAAGATACAACCTGATACTGACCTGCGAATTGTATAAAACTTAAAAAAAAAAAAAAATTCGCGGTCTACCACTGCACATTCACCTAAGGGTGCATCCACACATAGCGAGGCATGTGCCGCAAACGATTTTTTTATATATATGGTTGCCTCAGGCTGAGGCATCTAACATACAAAAAAAAGCACTTGCGGCGCATGGCTCGCTCTGTCTGGATGCACCTTATAATTTTCCGTCGTCCCTCCCGTAACCAAACGGAAAAGACCACTGGCGTTCTATTATTGCGGATTCTCACTGAATTAATGTATATTTCTCTATGCAAATAGTACTTTCTAATTCCATACTAACTAAACTACAATTTGACATACGACAACACTACGATCAGTCTTAACATTATTTTGTGTTTATTATATTTTTTCTATAGGCTGTATATCGGTAGTCTTTGCCTTTAAGTAAATAAATGCGCGCCGCGCTAGCAATGCGCGCGCAGGTGTTACTCTATGGGTAAACCTGCGCGCGCACGTCAGCGCGGCGCGGCGCGGGGAATGACAAATTGACAAACCAAGCCCGCCATTATCCATACAAGTTAATATTTAACAATACAAGTCTGTTTTTTTCCTCACAAGTGTGTTGAAAAACGTCGTATGATACGCGTGTGCATTGATAATTAAACTCTCGGCTACCTTATCGCGCTCGCCTACGGCTCGCGCGAATAATACCGCCTCGAGTTTAATTATCAACATAGCACACATGTATCATAATGTACTATAAAAGGCTTGTATTCCATACTTGTCACAAATTCGCCTTTACGAGTTTTTGATCACAACACTGTAAACTACTCATTCACATTAATTATTTAGATTCAAACGCACGAAAGCTATTCCGAACCCAAAATTTTCCCCTAAAAAATCATTATAATATTTTTAAGTTAAAACCCTGAGCAAAATAAAAATACTCTTTTCAACAACCATAATCTATATAAAAGGAAAAAAAAAACCGCGCCAAACGCAACTGTTCTAAAAAAAAATATTCAAATAAATGCCCCGCGCTTACGCAACGGATCATTTCGAAGTCAGTAATGTCATAATTTACTTGTATTAAACCGAAATGACCGTTCCTTGAACCATGTTGGTATTCAGATGTCGTTTGATACTTACCAATGGTAATCACTGGTAAAGACTTCGACATAATGCCTAAGTAAGTATATGTCGCTTATAGTGTTTATGCTTTCGGCGTTTCGCGAAGCGTCATTTGTTGTTATTATTTTCTAATCCATGATCGAGTAATTTGTTTGTTCTAGATTTTTCAAAACTTGTACTTACATATTTTCTGGGACATACATATATTCATTTATTTATAATTATATACTTTATTGCACACTACTAATGGCTGATTTTTCCAAAGCCAGATAATTTAATCCGAGGAATAATTTTGAATTTTTGAACGTTCTTTCATGCAAAATCTGTCAGACGACAATTTTATTCCACGAAAAAAAAAAAATTGTCGATAGAAAAATCAGCCCTAAAATACTTAAAAAAATAGATAGTACATACAAAATATACCTTATCGCATTCTGTGATCTGGAATAGACAGTGATTTGCCTGGACATAAAATAGGGTTGTCGTTGGTGCAATATTATGTGGTAGTAGTATGTAGTCTTGTTAGAAATTATTAATGGTGACAATCTTATAAGAAAACAATTATAAATTTTGCAGCAGGAAAAATGTGTTGTGTCATGAATCTAAAATCGATGCTATTTCGTAATCCTACAAGAAATTCTCATAGACAAAAAATACAACAGTAATTATTAATTTATATAATCTATCTACCTATTCAATGAGATAATTAACAAACCACTCAAATTAATTACGTTAACTCCAGTAATTGAGTAATTTTTTTTAATAGGTACGTAGATGCGTTTCACCCATAGGAGGAACCCTATTGAAAATGGCTAAGTAATATAATATCTATATCTATGTTTTTTTATACTATCAAATGAGCGTTATGAGTCGTGCAATTACAATAAAATCGAATAATAAAATTGATTTTATTTTTATGTAAATAGTAAAATAACGATACGATACGATTTTTCGTAGGGTCAACACCGCAGGTAAGGTACCAGTAGGTAGTAAGTACATACTTAGTAAAGTACTTACTAGTAAGCTTGAAAAACGATGCAAGTACATTAGAGTAGAGTCTAGAGTCTCCTGAGAGACTCACGCCTTTTTCCCAAGCAAAAATGGCGTGACCAAAATAATATTATTTATTGTCTTTTTCTAATTCATATCTGCACCCAGCTGAGGGCGACATTTTTTATGTCAGTTGTGTTATGATATAACGCTCCCAGCTACTTTAAATAAAGGATAATGATATTCAAAAACTCAATAGAGTTTTCAGAAATGGCCACCGTCAAAATTTCATGCAATAAAAGTTTCCAAAGATTCCAGTTGTTTTACGAAAAAATCGACAAAAAGCTTTTTCTGCAACGAGCGCCGTTTAGACCACTGTTCTAAAGCGGTGTTGTTTGAGGTACCGTTGGCACAGTGGACCCGCAGCATCGTAAATTAAACAAAAATATAATGAACGGGAATGTTTGTAAAACTGTACTTGGGTTTTTTTTTTTAGCGACAATTCCCTTGAGTTGATGACGTTGCATTTGTTTTTCAAATGCTGGCTGTTAAACTTATTTCAGACGATTTTAAACTATACCTCTTTGGCATAAGAGATGTTTTAGAATAATGGGTAGCTTAAACACAATTGTTGCGGTCGAACATTTGTCATTTGGTCAATTCAACAGGCTATTCCGTCGGGTAGGCTTTGTTGTCACATAGAGTGACAATATTTTAGTGACAAACACGATTAAGCTTCAATATACGGTGAGTCACGTAATTTCTTTTTAATATGTGTGTCGAAATGTACCATATTATTTCGCTGTTATTTCCCCTTACTAATAAGGTAATTTAACTTTAGCATAATATCGGACTCCATTCGTCTACGAGTACGTTCTACGTGGATAGTATGAAATTCAGTCAGCGGGTTGTCTTAAGGGCGGATTTGTTAGACTTTACCTAGCATAATAATTATATTATAGCACTGTGTGACCTAAACCCGCACTTAAGTAATGCTTTTCTGTGACTTATGCAGTCCATTTTTACATAGCAAAGCGTGACTGAAGTGCCGGTTTAGGACACACGAGCTATAAAATTGTATACGATATGTCTGACTTCCTACTAATATTATAAACCGAAAGTTTGTAAGGATGGATGGATGGATGTTTGTTACTCTTTCACACAAAAACTACTAAACGGATTTAGATGAAACTATACAGTAATATAAGCTTATACATCAGAATAACACATATGATACTTTTTATCCCGATGTTCCCACGAGATCGACACTTAGGTATGCGGGTAAAATCGCGGGGCGCGGCTAGTAAGTAATATGGCCTACACGTATCGTAATTTACTTACTTTTTGGATACTAACATAAGCTTTAAGTTTAAATTACTAACACTACTGTGTGGATTAATTGTGGTCTAATAATTAAGGTACGCTTGCCGCGGTTGGTCCGTGGATGGGTGACCATCTATACATACCAAGAACCCTCCGTGGCAATAAAAGCACGTTAAGCCGTTGGTCCCGGCTGGCATTCGTGGATCTTTGACAGTCGTTGTGGGTAGTCAGAAACCCGAAAGTCTGACAACTAGTCTTACCAAGGGGTATTGTATTACCCTGTTACTGGGTTGTGGAGGTCAGATAGGCAGTCGCTTCATGTAAAATACTGGTATTCAGCTGCATCCGGTTAGACTGGAAGCCGACCCCAACGTAGATGGGGAAAGGCTAGGCCGATGATGATGACACGTAAGTAAGTAATTCGTGAAATCGGTTTATTCAGCATTGGTAAGTGGGTCAAATGTATTTACGTAATTTTTCATAGGTAGTCAAAAACATGCAACTCCAATTTTGGCGAAGCGATAAAATTGCCTAAGTACCTTCTTATTCTCACGGATTTTTCCAGAAACGATCAATTTCACTAGGTTTTTTCAGGTTGGTTGAAAAGTGATGACTTACACAGTACCTATGCGAAATAATTATATATTATACCAGTAGATTATTTCTAATAATATATTAAATGCAACAATGAAATTAGTTTTCCCGTAACTGTTTAAATAATGTTAACTTCAAACAATGAATTGTTAGTGCGGTTTTTCCGAGTACCAGCTACAAATCGAAAGCTAAATGATGTGTTGCTAATAAGCGAGTAATTAACTCACTTTAATAATTAATTCGCGGTTTCCATTTACCTATATTAAAACGGTGCCCATTCCTGCAAATTACGGTATTATAAAGTACGGTATTTAATCTGTCAAGCTCCGCTTATGAGACACAATTGATTTTCTATTATTTCGTCACCGATCGGTAACGCGCGGGGCTTGACCGGGCAATATAAATGTGAATTTTAAGGTACTTTTATTGTCATTTTACGTTATTTATTGCAACACACAAACTTCTATAAGCGTTTCATGATGCTCCTGATTTTTATTATACTTTCTATTCATTAGGACAGTAGATAATTATTAAACTATGACTAAAATGACTAGCAAGCCCAAAATTCTGACAGCCAGTCAGTAGGTTTTACAAACACTTTCCAAAAAATTGTTTTAATCTATTCTGGTCGAACCTTCGACAACTTTCAAATGGTCTTCAACTAAATCAAACTATCTCTCACAGTAGCACTACAAACAGTATATAACAAAGAATTGTACTAACCAGCCAGTCACAAAAACAATTGACAATAGCCCTCAGTAGCCAAGCATTGTCACACGACTGGAGAAAAACAAAAAGGTTTCTTGTCCTATGAATATTATAATCAAACCTTTTCATAAAATAACGGAGCCAACAGTAAAAGCACGGGGTTGGCAATAAAATCGTAAATCAAGAAGAAAGGGTGCAACGGTACCACGGCCAAATTTTATACTGTATAGTGGTATTTGGAGAAATAAATTTTACAGTACAGTATAAAACTAACGCATTTGGAGGGTTATATTTTGTAGTAATCGTTTTTGAGATAAAGGGTTTTAACTGGTAAGCCATATTTTTGGTTTTTGGTTAAATAACTGTTTTGTGGGCACTGTGCAAGTCTGAAATGCTTGGTAAAATGTCTTGGGTGATCATGGTGAGTGGGTTAATTTATTTCGTACACTGTACCTATCAAATTATTGTGTAAATATTTGCGATAAACCATCTAATAAACTTAAAATATCTGTCCATTGAAAAAGCAGCCGTTAGATAATTAGAACCTATGCTGAAAAACTTTATCTATATGTAGTACATACATAATAATATTATTATTATTAATTAAAGTCACTTTTCGTGTCTGTGTGACGGCTCTGTTCTTCTAAATTAGCCATTTTCTTAACAAATCTTTCGTTGAGTTATATGAATGATGAAGCTTTTCTGAGTATCCCAGCATGGGTCAAACACACCGACGAAACAATACGGAGAAATTAGAAAGTAGTTCCATGGTATTAGCATCTCTATTTGCTACTTGCATTCATCGGATGCTGAGTAATCATCATTTCGTGCAATCTTTTCCTCATACATAATAATATAGGATGTTTGCTAACTGGATGCAAAGCCTTAAGGGGGTGGTAGTTGACACTATTTAGAGCATTTTGAGCCATAGATGTCTTAGACGAAAAATGTTTTTTTTTTTAACCGCAAACTTTTAGTCAACCAATACCAATTTTACCTGGGAAAAAATAAAAAGACATACTTCGTCTAAGAAATGTATGACTGACTGATGAAAAATGTCCTTAAAGCTTTGCACTCAGTTTCCAAACATCCTGTATATTTTTTACACTACAATCATTAGAGATTGAAATAACCGAGTTTCAATCCTCACTTAGTTTTTTATTTGTTTGTTTAGACTAACCTCCTTTTTTAGTCTAAGTCATTTAATTTTGGAGCTTTCATGTATGTGATTTTTAAGTATCTATGCCTAATTTACCACGAAAGACCACTGATTTCTATTACACAGGTTTTTACCTAGTTTGGAATTCAGGAGTTCGTAGCATTTAGAAGTCTATTCACTTACATAATTTGTATCATAGTTCTTAGGAATACAACAGCATTAAATTATATTTTATGAAGTACAAATAAACGTTATTATTAGTTGGTGTGGGTTGAGTTTGCTTTGAGACGTAATAAAACAAAATTAAGAAAGAAACAACGATTCATTTGTTTTCCTTGCTGAAAATAACAAATTCAAAGATGCCAGTATTTTATCTACAGGTAAAGTAGAAAATACTAATGTAGAATTTGTTTTTCCAATATTTCAGCCGCGAAAATTGACCTAAACTTTAGTAAGGACTAAAGTAGGCATTCCAGTATACTGCTCCGTTAAATTATGTGTTTGTGTTCCACTCTAAAAGGTGTCTTTTGGAATTGTGCATTCAAAATAAATTAACCTTTTAGTTATTTAATTTTTTCCACTTTGGTAATACCAAAACTTGTCCGTTTTTTTTTTATTTCCTTTATAACAAATTATATCCAAACTCCTTACCAGTATTTGACATAATGAAACTTTCATGAGTTAAGTATTTATTTAATTTAAGCACATTATTATGTATATAATATGTTTTAAACTATTCTTTTGCAAATATAATAAAATCAAGTTGATACTTATGTCAACTATGCTATGCAGACCGGAAACTGTGGCACTACGTGTTATCACGTTTTTCTTCCACGTCTGAATATTATGTACTGCTTATTATAGAAAGAATGGTCTATTCTGTATATTTTTCGTTGGATGAGGAAGGTGTGATTTTTTGTTTGTTTTTATCAGCAGATGTTTTTTTTATTGAGAGTACTATACAGAGTTTTTGGGAAAACACCAACAACCTCTTAAGAGGTCATTTTACTCATAATTATGAACAACATTTACTATGGGACCAAACTTGAAATCGCGAAAAAAGAAATCTGCAGGTCCCTACTACTATGTTCGTATAACTCGTCAAAATGTAGGGAACAGCTGATTTTTATAGGTTGTTGGTGTTTTTTCAATAACCCTGTATAGTATGGTGTTCTTTTCAAGATAGAGTTCGTCTGGGGAGGTACCTGTCACATACCACGCATGAGGTAAACTCTTGGAATTCCAGGACTGGAGAAAAATTAAATAAAAAGAAAATAGTTTGATACTTGTACTTGAACTTTCGGTCTTGTAATGCAACAGAACAGTTCGTACTTACCTATAATTAATAACAGAAGTTTGATCTAGACAAATCTGTACGTTTATTCGTTCGTTTCATGCGACAGAAATACATTTCTCCCATGGTAGGTATTTTCTTCTATAAATAGCAGTAACATTGAACTATCTAACCTACATAACTTTTTTTTCTGAAATTAAATCGATGTTTATAACCAAACCGCGAAACGAAACGGAATTTCACTCAAATCTAAAATTCTGAACGGACGGAGAAAGAATTTGCATACAGACGCAAATCTCGTGAAAGAATATATTAATTATAATTTCTAAATAGCCAATAATAGCCAGGCATTGCCCGGAGATAAGTTTATTCAGTGTTAAGTCAAAATATGCGCAAATAACATACATACAATGCCCCCCAAAAGTTAGTTGACATTTTTACACTTTATTTTATTGAAAAATACATTTTAATGAAATAACGATTTATTTTCGTTGGATCCCGCTTTTGAATCCCAGTTTAATATTTCTGGGGTTGGATCCCGCAAAACATTATTATGTATTTCCGTTGGATCCCACATTTAAAAAACGCAAGACGGATTGGCTGTCGTCTTTATTAACTGTTAATAAAATATTTGATTTTGTGTTTGGAGCGAACTATAGAGAAACCCCGTGAAGAGAGGAGGCCTGTGTCCCAGCAGTGGGAACATTATAGGCGGCATGTCCTAGACCCAAAAGCTCGAAGACATGTGACATCCACCAACCCGCACTGGGCCCGCGTGGTGGATTACGGCCTGCTATCTCACAGAGAGGATGCTTATGTCCCAGCGGTGGGAACGTTATACATAGGTTGATTATGCTATAGAGACAACTAATGCGCATCATCCGATTTTTTTTCAGGATATTCAATAAATTTAGTATTGTAATAATGTATTATATCAATTTAATAAGAAAACTGAAGTAATTAATAGTATATAGAGAATATTTTTTAAGTTGGCCCAATTTTGGTTTTTCTATAATTTGCTACGCTCGGACAGATATTTTTGAAAACAAAACGTCGAAAACATCTACTAAGAAAGGTTTCCTGCTCAGGTTGACTCTGAAGTGCCGTGCTTGACCGATGCGGTGAACGCCTGGAAAGTGGCTTGCCCGGACACGGTTCAGCCCGAGAACCCGTCTTCCCAGAGACAGTGGGACGAGCCGCTCTGCAGGTTGGTACGGAATAAACTTATTAATACGTCCACCAATACTGCTGAGCGTGCCCGCCTGCTGGCTGTGGGTGAATGGGAGTCGGGCCTCTGGCTTCAGGCGCTACCGTCACCCAACATAGGCACTATGCTGGGTGACACCACATTCCGGCTCGTTACATGTTTGCGTCTGGGCGCTCCTTGCGGAGCTCCACATCGCTGTCAATGCGGTGAAGCAGTCGACTGCCTCGGACACCATGGCCTATCCTGCAGCAAGAGCGCTGGTCGGATGGCACGGCACGCCAGCATTAACGACATCATCCGTCGGGCTCTTGTCACCGCCGGAGTGCCAGCTGTTTTAGAACCCAATGGCTTGGCACGTGACGATGGGAAGAGGCCAGATGGAATGACCATAATGCCTTGGAAGTTGGGTAGGCCTTTGGTGTGGGATGCAACCTGTGTCGACACCCTCGCGCCATCCCATCTTCCTAGCACGGCGGGCGGTGCTGGGGCGGCTGCTGCAGGAGCAGAAAACCTCAAACGGCGCAAATATAACAACCTTATTGGGAGCTATATGTTTGAGCCGTTTGGGGTTGAAACTCTAGGGCCTTGGGGTCCGAGTGCTCATCGCATATTTCGCGATATCGCCAAGCGTTTGGTTGACTCTTCGCGTGACCAGAGGGCTGGCCTATTTTTAGCCCAAAGAATAAGCATTGCCATCCAACGTGGCAATGCTGCCAGCCTTTTGGGCACTTATCCCATTGACAGCGATGCGGACGAATTTTTCGATGCCCAATGAACTCCTGTCTTTTTTTTTTATTTTTATTATCATTTGTATATAGTATATTTTGTAGTTTGTGTGTACATATGTAAGTAATTATAAATAAATTTAATAGTATTCGTCTACTAAGTGGTTTCAAGTTGAAAACTAACCATGTTTCATAATCTAAACTAGACAATTTTTGGATTTTCCTTTGACTGAATAGGAAAATCCAAAAGATCACCTCAAAGAAGTAAGTACTTACCGGATATCTGACATAACAAATTAATCTTAAAAATATTGTAAGCTTTAGGTAATCGATTTAAAAACTACCATTTCAAAATAATTTTATGAACGAGTATATGTCGTGGTGTTTAACATAGATAACGTCCGCCATTAGGGGTAAAAAGCATCCCTTCGGACCGCAATAAAAATTGTTAAAACACCGCCAAATATTGACAAAAAACGCGCAGGGTAACTAAAAATAATAAAAATGGTTACTTTAATTCATATTGTAATTATTGTGTTTGCATAACAATTAAATCTTTAGTTACATCGTTTTAAACTACTGTCCTTGAATTTTTGGTGAAACGATCCAATTTTAGTTTTTTGTTGTTAGTTTATTTAGTAGCGTGGTTAATTGACAAAATTGGAGTAAAGGGTTGTTTGGCCATTTCCTGTTAGTACGTGACAAAGTTTTATTTTTTGTTTTAGTACCCACGTTTTATTTTTAGTTGTAAAAAGTACAATACACAATACAAAAATATGTCAGGGAAGAAATTATGAGTGGTTTAAAGTTCTAAAAATATCACACTAATATTATAAAGGCGAAAGTTTTTGTGTGTGTGTTCATATGTTTGTTACTTTTTCACGTTCAAACGGCTGGACCAGTTTTGATAAAATTTTGTATGGAGGTAGCTGGCACCCTAGACTAACATATAGGCTACTTTTAATCCCGATATTCCCACGGGATCGACACTTATGCGGGTGAAACCGCGGGGCGCAGCTAGTAATTTATATAAACTTGCGAACAAGAGATGAGTAAAATTTGACCACACTTTTGTAATACAAGCTACTTGAGAGTGACGATTATGTTAACACATTGAATATTGTACAGCGGTTATTACAAGTTGTTATTAGTCGGTTAAAATAAAAAATAAATAATTTTACTGAAGCTTAAAAATTAATACGACGTAAACCACCTTTGATAATAAGCCACTAGACACGCGTTGGGGTATTTGTATCCACAATCCAACACAAACTTTATGGTATTTATAACCAAATTATCACAAATCAAGTTTTTAATGTTGTTAAATACTCAAACGAAAAAAAGGTCCTACGGTTAGACTGTTAATAATTGTTATTAATTATCTTAATTGTGTATGTTTAAAATACGTAATGTAGAATTCGTGGTTTCAATTAAGGGCTTGTAATAATTCAGCTGAAATTCATATTTTGCCCCCACTTTCCCGCGCAATGTACTATCCCGCTCACACTGTCAAACTGATTCAGTTAGGGTGAACTACGTTGTTGATAGACGTAGGCTTGGTAATAAAAGAATAAATTATGATTATATTATATACGAAATCGACGTCTTCTGTATAGAATAAAATGGAAATATTTTAAAAGTTAAAAAAAGTTAAATGATTCATTAGTACATTATAGATTAACTAGCTAATAGTTCATTTATAATGTACTAATGAAAATAATAATCTAATCGCCACACTATCTAACTACATACAGCGTGTATCGGAAAGCTGTCGTCAAATTTAAGGGTGTGATATCACCACCATCCATAGAGAAAGTTGGTCAGACCATCAAACTGACCAACTTTCTCTATGGGGCCAACATTGTAATCGCAATTAAATAATCAGCCGTCTCATACATTTAATAGGTATTGCAGTTTTGCATGGGACCCAAGAAGCAAACAAATGCTAAAAATAAAATAAACGCCTTTTGAAAGGTACACACTTTCTAATCATAAAAATATTCCTAAAGGTTGCAATTTTAGTTACGCTTCGTATTTTTTTTGTATCTGGCGATAAAAAAAAAACGGAAACTGCGGATGTCATAAAAACACTAAAATATAAAAAAAACCCTACCTATTTTTCAAAGTATACAGGCTGAAAATGGTTTTGCAGTGTAACCGTTATAGGTAATTAGGTACAATTTACCCGAACTAACGGGTAAATGTCTAATAGCTAAGAGTCTTTGCTACCTACACTTTAACACTTTATGTAGCTTTCCTCAGGCAGTTATACTAAGGGCTGATGCATTTTTTATTTAACCTACACTGGAGCAAAGACCTCCCCCAAATCCTGCCGTACATCCTTTCCTAGCGCCACCTCGATCCAACCCTAAAGGTTGATGCAAATACCTTAATTTGTGGAAGCTTGTAAATGGCAACTGTAAGCGCTAATTGTAGATTATTTACCTAGATGTTAGACTGTAAGTTTTTCTGAATAATAAATCCTAACTAATATTATAAATGCGAAAGTAAATTTGTTTGTTTGTAACGCTTCCACGGTAAAACGGCTAGACGGATTTGAATTCAATTTGGCACATGGGTAGACCATGACCTGGAGAAGGGCATAGGCTACTTTTCATCCAGGATAGCAGACGAAATCACGGGCAACAACTAGTAAATATATAAAAGCAATAGTTACGTTAAGTATATGTATTCATAGAAAGTTCCTGGCTGGCGGCCTATCCAGCCCTCCCGCAGAATAGCCTGGTTAAGCAGGTGACCAACTATGTAGACCTGCGAGATGCCCTTCAGAGAAAAAAAAAAAAAACAAAATAGAAAGTTCTTAGGAGTTCTGTCCCTTTAAAACTTCCCACGAAAAATAAAAGAGCTTAAACTAGTCGAAACACGCAAAACATCGCGCATAGAACACAATTTTTTGCGCGGTACTGAAAACCCAAAACATTGAATATCCTTCATAAAATTATGACAAAAAAAAATGTTGTCATTCTTTCGGTAGCTATCTCCGTGTCTGCCGCAGTTGTCTTCAAAGGGTAATTTAATTTGTTAATCTGTCTCAGAGCCCATTATTCAATTAGTAATACGTGACCGAGGAGCTTAAAATAATCCTCAGCTAAATGGCTACTTTATTACTATCTTAATCCATCTGTTTGTGATTTCCAAAAGATCACTATTGTCTTAAAACTCTTAGAAATCTTGTACCGAAATGGTCTTTCAGCGGTAGCTTTTATAAGATTATAGATTGGTGACTCATTGGCAAAATAATGATTAACGGCCGGCCGTTTGAAAAATTCGCTCTTCAAGCCAATTACAGACATAGCTATAATATGTATATAAATACTAGTTTAGTTACCGATAGTGCAATCCACGAAGTCGCGCCCCACTCTTCTCCCTAATCGCTTACAGTACAAGTGTGCAACATTCCAATAGTGTTTTAGTTTTTTCGATACATATTAAAAACTTACTAATAAGTAATTAACTGGCGACCACTAACGTTTAGGAAGAAGAGTGGGGCGCGTCTTCGTAGATTACACTATCTGTAGTTAGTTCACCGTTTTTAGAGCAGTGGTGATGAAACAATTTACACAAAGTAAAGCGCCTGTCTGGGTTCGTACCTACGACCTACAACTCGTAAGTCGCGGCCGTTACCACTGGGCTACCATTGTTCTTTATTTATCTGATTGCGGCGGTGATTATTACTATCCCACCAAAAACATTTTCATGTAAAATGTTGCCAAGCCGAGACCATATGGCTCGCATTGTCAAAAAGTTATCAGATCTCAAGTAGAGCCAAGCTTCTAACTCTACACGCCCTAACTCTACAAGCCCTAACTTGACAAACTCTACACCTTAGTCAAAATATGAGGCTTGGCTGTTTCGTTTCTACAAGAACTATTGTATAACAGAAAAGTAATGAACAGTGAACCAATTTTTTACCTTACGCCCATGTGACGGTAGCGAAACGGCCAAGCCACATATTTTGACTAAGGTGTAGAGTTTGTGAAGTAGTGAAGGTTTTTTAGATATCAATAAAATCTAAAGTATAAGAGCTATGCAATTGAACCTTTATAATTATGTTTAATAAGTCCACTATTGACATCATATCTCGAGAATTTTGTTTATCTGGTATAATCCAAACCCAAGTTATGAGGGTTCAAAAAAACGATGAAGCCGAAGACGAAGACGAAGTGCCCTTGCGCTTCGCTTGGCTCGTCTTGGCGGGGCATTACCGTGCCCCCAGATGCAATTTCCTCTTACATAATAATAATTATTATTTAAGAAATTAAATAAGTATAGCATACTATTCGGAATTAATTAATAAATGAATTTATTCCGAATTTTCCTGGATTGATTTTGTTGCTAACTCGGAAGATGGATGACGCAAATTTAAATTAAATTGTATCACACTAATATTATAAAGGCGAAAGTTTGTGAGTGTGTGTGTGTGTGTTTATATGTTTGTTACTTCTTCACGCCTAAACCACTGAACCGATTTAGCTGAAATTTGGTATAGAGATAGTTTGAGTCCCGGAAAAGGACATAGGATAGTTTTTATCCCGATATTCCCACGGGATCGAGTCTTATGCGGGTGAAACCGCGGGGCGCAGCTAGTTAGAAATAAAATATCGTAATATAGTTACATTAATTTATTTCATGAATTGGGAACACAGGTTACCTTTATGAATTTGACGAACGAGGTCATGACGACGAGACGAGATATCTCAATGCGTGATTTCCGTTAAATATATAAATACCTTCATGAATGATTTGTGTTTAAACCTTAAGTCCTTTGTTTTGCCTTCAGTCTGTAGAGGGTTAAATCGTAATCCAAATATTTTTGGGAACAAAACTTTAGTTCATCTTCATTCTCCTCTCCTTTACTTTATTTCTGAATGGTCATGCTCTTGATCTCGCTCACGCCTATAAACGGAAAGCGATGGATGAGGTCTGTTGATGGAACGAGCGTGCCTAAAGGATGCCTTTATATTCTAATTTATTTGGGGTCGGCGCAACATATATTTTTCTATTAGTCGTCATCTTGGTGTATTCATCCCCTTTCTAGCCATATTATCTTTCACTACAAAACTTTAGTTAAATCTTTACTTATAATAAATATGTAGCTAAGTGAAAATTCTGTACATTGAAAATATCAAAAAAATAAATGGCAGGGGGTGTTACTAGACCGACACCGAACCCAAAAGTGTGATTAAAAAAAATTTTGTCTGTCTGTCTGTCTGTTTGTTCAGGCATCACGCAAAAACTACCGGTTCGATTACGATGAAACTTAGTATAATTATTCTTTAATATCCTGGGCACCACACTGGGTACTTTTTATCCCGGAAAAGTATATACAATAAAAAACAAACTTAATTTTGCTGTTCGATCCCTAGACCCGATTATTGTACCAACCGCAAATAATAAGTTTGTCGTAGGTTACGTCACCCGCAGTGGAGTTCACTAAGGGGCGCTGCACACGGCTAAGATACTATAATATTTTATCTTAAGATACAATATCGTTCGCCATACAATTCAATGGACTATCACACACGACGAAGATAATAATCTATAATAATATTATAAAGAGGTGAAATTTGTTTGTTTGTATGTATGTAGGATGAAAGCAAGGATATAGGCTATTTAACATCACGCTGCGACTCTTCAAAAAGTCAGAAAGAACGCTAAGCGAAAACGAAGTAATAGCGCGGGCAGGCGATGCAATGCGATGTGTCGGGGGAACCAAACATTCCACGCGGACGAAGTCGCGGGCAGAAGCTAGTGTTAAATAAATCAGATGAAGCCAAAATAAAAAATTTCACCTGTTCAAAAAAAAGTTTAAATAATCAGTTTCGCAGACACATTTATCTATACGGCTCGTGGGGCATTGTTCCTTGTCAGCCACCCAAGAGTTCAAGATACGGGAAAACGATGCGCTCCAATTTTCCTCGTACTTTGAACTCGACAAAAACAGTGTCTTTTTCACGCGCGAATTTTTTGGTCTCGGAAAATTTGAACAACCTTCTCATGATTTCTATCGCCCTAGTACTTTGGTTGAATGTTTTTTTTTTATTATTTAAGTTTTTGTTCCTTTTAAGGGGCTATGCGTTTGCAGCGTTTACTTATAAATATTGTTCGAAGTACATATTTTAACCTGCCCTAAATGTAATTTTCCTTTCATTTTAACACATTTTAAGGTCTCGAAGAATGGGGGTAATTTCTGTTCCATAAGCAGGTTTATTGTTATTCGAATACTTCGAATTTATCTTCATCCTTTCATCTTTTGTGGGGTGACCTGCTTTCAAGAGCTACCCAGCAATAGGTGCGTTGGCCGCTCGAAGCCACATGCAAGCAACGTGTCGGGTTTAACGATCGCAGTAGTGCAATATCATAGTTGATAGCCCATAACCAACCCACCTTTTCTCTTTTCAAAAATTACGGAAAAATTCGCCAAAAAGAACGAGATGTTTTAACAGGTCCCAAATTAGGATTAGACTTACGTTATTTACCCATTATTAGTAGACAGCTTAAACCCACACTTTTAGCATAAAAATAGTTGGCAGATTCTCAAGCAAATGCTAGTTTCTAAACAAACATTTTCTCCCACAGATAACCTAATAGTAATTATTTAATCTGTGACCCTAGTCGCATGGTGGTCTCAGTTCATTGACTTTGACATTTCTAATTTAGGTCTCGCATAACCCGCCAAAATTTTGAAGGCAGGTATTTTCGTACTTCTCATACGAAATTGGATGCTACGTAATTTAGTAGGGTTATCCGCGAAAAACGTTCTCCAACCGAGTTCACGTCTGCTTTCTTTTATTCAAATTTGTCCGTAGTGAAACCAATAATTGTATATTAAGTTAGCAGACATATAAATTTTGTTCACATTATGTAGCTTTTTTTCTATTTTCCAATAATGCCATCGATTTATGACATATTATCAATGGGTATCGACAGCGAAACTTTTGATTAATCGGATTCAATCGATTAAGAGGTATTTTATTCGATTCTTGTGGGCTAAGCATAGATAAAAACATTTAATTTGTTGCATTATGAATGCAACGCAGTTTTTTATCGATTCAATTAAGTAAATCAATCCATATATTTTAATAAAAAATGCAAATTATTTCTCAGCAGGTGTTTGAAATAATCAAAAAGTTTACATTCTAAAGCTGGAGATTTCGAAAACACCACAAATAGAGGCAAAACAATACAACCCACCAGGGTTGTTCACCAAAATTTGCAAAAAATCGCAAGCAAATCACCTTATTGTTACAATTTCGGTAGCTAAAGCTAACAATTGAGGCATTCAGACAGGCTTATTATTTAAAACAATCGGCCCAGTAGTCGAACAGACAGATTGTTTAATAATTGAGCCATAGAAATGTAACAGAAACTAAATAGAACAACTAAAGACAGGTCGTAAATGAAAGGGTGGAGTAGAAAGATGGGTAAAGACGCGCGCGGAGTGGTCAGTTTATATGACGCTTTGGATAACTGACTGAATAGACAATAAATGAATTACCTAATTGTTTTTATTTTTTAAATACTTTTTATAAATGGCATCTAGGCGAGCTAAGGAGGGCAAGGACAGGGTGGATCGGGTTATTAATTGTTTTTACTATTTGTTAATGATTCACTCCCGGACTATCCAATCAAGCCTCAATGAATTTACTTATCTACATGTTAAAGGCCATTAAAATATTGATGAGTCAAAGAAAAAGTTTTGATGCAGTTTTGAAGCCGACATACTGGCCATCATTTTAGTGTCATCATTGTTCCAAATTTGAATTCAAAACTATTCAAAAAGCTATACTTAAAACTTATTAAGTACATAGTCTCGATTTAAAAATCCTCTGATTGCGTAACACACTATAAATCACAATTTGAATAACTTTGAAGGATATTGCTTCATAAGTTCGAAAAATTTGTCAGCTCTGTAACGTAAATTACGCAATGAATGCTGTTGAACTGTCAAAATGAAAGCCATTGCCACTGATAGTGTGTTACGCAATTATCCCGCTGGAGTGTAATTGTAATAAACGTTGATACAAAAAAACTGTGAACCGTGACGATATATTTTGGGATATAACTATGAGGAAAAATGGAAAAAAAAAACTTTAATTACATTCTGAGTGCGTAGAGGTAAGAAATCACGTCATATCTATTAAATCATCTGTGGTTGTGCTTAATAATAGTAGGTATAGGTCATATGTTACTAAAAATAATCATAGTAATTTTTTTATCAGCGTTATGTGTCATTTCATCTTAAATTATCTCGCTAAAATGCTACAGGAAGGAAGACGCTGTAAAACGTGGTATTTATTTGATGACGTATGGACCTACGTCTGTCTGTGCGTATTTTCTTTTTATGCTGTAAAATTATCTACGTCAACATTACAATAAAAACAGGATACTTACTTAGTTACAAATACAATAAATAATAACAAAAATGTTGATTGTATCGTACCTATAGTAAATAGAACATGTTTTACAGAAACAACATTCAGACCTTAGGAACCACTATGGCGTCAACCAAAAAAGTTCCTACAATTGTCACATCTTTCCTGCCTATTTACCAAAAATACTCTCTATTCCCAGAATCCAAAGAAAGTCAGCCCTTACGCTTTCTCAAAAAACTCTTAAAAAGGTTGCAACTATTTGCACAATGGCACACACAAAAAATATTTGTATTTTTTTATTGGCAATAAAAAAGCAATAAAAAATTCGTTGTTGCCAACAATTCAAATATCCAAAATGGTGGCCTTCAAAACATTTGCACAAGGTACCTATGGGGTTATAAAACTATTAAAAAACGTAGAAAGAATGGCGCAAAAGTGTACCTAATATTATCAGGAGGTATAAAAAGTACTTAATAAAATCTTTGTTTTTTGGTATACAAACTATTTGCGCAAGTTTGTAACTCGTTAAAAAGTTAATGGGTACTGTGAACCTTTTTTAAACCTTCTCCAAATATCTACGATGAAGCCACCATACCTGCTTATCTTTAAAAGTCCAGCACCATTTGTGATGGCGAATGTTTTAATGCTAGATTGAATACTTGATTAAATACAATACAAAAAAAAAAACCGTCAAAACATCAAAATTCGGTACACGGCGCATTTTATTATATTTTTCTTAGAACTTTTGCCGTTGACATTTCTTAGGAATGAGGTTAGACATAAAAAAATATTTTGTGAACATGACAGAGTCCGCGTGTAATTTAGCAATTTGGCATCAAAGCAAGTACGGAAGCTAACTCAATAACTCACGTCAAAAAAGAAACATAAATCTCGTATCAAAAGAGTTTTTATTCGAACCTATTGACTGGACGAAGAAGAAGCAACATATTGACCACTTTATTCATAAAGTTTGCTTAAGGCTTAGTAGTGATTAGCGACTGTTTAACCATACATTTTTGACGTTTAAACGTCACTTAACTTTAATCAACGTTTTTAAATACACCCCTATAAGTACAACAGAAAGAACTGGCCTTTTCTGTAGTACCTAGGTTCTTTATATTGCATCCACCATAATTATAATAATTAGTAACCAAAGGTCCAATTATATAATCGGAATGTCTTGATAACAACTTGTATCTACATTTAAATGTTGATAGTAATTGCTTTCTTATTTACTTAACAATTAATAAAATCATTAAGATACTTGTTTAATGCTCGAATAACGTGAAACAACATAGCCAATGACTTGCGGCCATTTTAATATTAACTTGTCGTTTAATTGTTTTTAGAAGACGTGGTTAAAAGTTTTGTGTGGTTTTAGTAAAATGCTGATTGGGTAATTTGGAAGATATTTTTAAGTGTGATCTAATTTGTGTAAACTGACATTATTAATGTGTGATGTTGGCGATGAAGAATATAACGGTTGATGGATTGTGTGAGGAAGGATTTGAAAGAAAAGGGAGTTGAGATACTTAGGTACCGTGTTGCGCCGACCCCAAGTAGCATGGGACAAGGAAATTCGATGAGATGATGATGGTTTTGCAATTAACTAAGCAATAAAAATAACAATAGCATTTGTATAAAGTAATATTGGTATCATGCACATCCATCCACACAAACTTTCACGTTTAAAATATTAGTAGGATTTTACCGATACCCTTGAAATAAACCCACAATTAAGTACCTACCTGTTTTTTAATGCATTTATGACGATACATTATGGCGTTTGGGTGTACTATAGAGTGTACCTATAGTTCACCCACATTACCTAACCATTCGGGGACAACACGCGTCATGTACATTTAAAATAATATTTAACGAAAATCCAATCAACTTGAATAAAATAAAGTGCAACAGATCCTACAGCATCTTGCATCTAATTGAGTCGTCAAACAAAGTCCATATCATGTACATAGATAAATCAATTCATATGTCTTAGAAAAATCCCCTGAATAAATTAATCTAAATAACGTTGTTACACAATGACAATACCATAAAAGAGATACGTAAGTAACAGAATCAAGTAAACAGTTTAAAATCACTTTATCGATGCATTGTTTCAAACAAGAACGTGCAGTAATTTAATAACCACAAATTGATGACCTATTAGTATTTCTCATTATAGTGTCAATTTTATGTCAAAAACCGGAATTAGGTCAGTAATATATTGGCATTATTACCTACATCATGGTTTCTTTAATGTTAATAAAGGTCATTTTTAATTTGATATAAGAAATAGTGCCACTGATGACCATGATAATGATGACAGGTATAACAATATACCTATATATATTTTTATTCATCATCAAGTAACAATAGACTCATTATTAGGAACACAATTTCTAAAAAATATAAGAAATAATAAATTAAATTAATTAAAATGACAAAAAATACACACTGCAACAAAAATACAGACAATATAAATTAAAATTACAACGGTTAACAAAAATCCCTAACCATGCATGGTTGAAATCATGTGTTATTGTTGAAGAGCGATTTAAGTAACAAATTTAGGTCAGCATTTACATAGAGAGGTAAAAATAATGCGTCATTTTACCTGAATTATACCAACTTAATACTAAACAAATGCAAAAATGTTTCAAGCTTAGGTACATCCAAAATGGCGGCAGCACCGGGTGACAGCAAAGAATCCCTTCATTTATAATCCTCTTTAGCTATTCCAATTTTCGTAGGCTTGTTCTTGACTTTATAACCACCCGCATACCCTAAAAAGCGCCGAAAGGGATTCAAAATTAGTCCGTCGGAACATCAATATTATCGTCAAACATCTAATCTTTTGTTAAGCTCCTAGCCTATTATGTTATCTTTTAATCCTTCGCCGATTTCAATCTAACTAAAGAAATAAAATCCATAATTTTAATCCCGCAAATATAGAATACATTTACTTTAAAATAATTGTCTTTACTTTTTTTTTTACTTTAGTTTGAAAAATTACGGAATAGTAAAACAAAAGCGGTAGCGTTTACAGGATTATACAAAGGGATGGGTTTATTTTGAACGAGTTGCAGGATTTGCGGGGAGAACCGGTGGCATAAGGATTAAAGGATTAATAGATAGTCTGGTTACTAGAAACAAAAATAATGAATTTTTAAACGCTTTATATTGCCGTACTAAATGGAAAGATTAGATAGAATTTGAGTCAGACTTGCTAATGCTCATACAGCAAAAGTATGTCACTGCGATCTTAAAAGGTAGTAGCGAATTATCGGCAGTGGCCAATATTGAGATATCACGAGTTCACGACTGTACGAAACGATTTCTCTCGACGCAAGTTCATAGTCCCAGAGAGCGATCATCTCGAGTTCTCGATAATCGAAGACGCGACAAGTGTGAAATATCGTATGTGTCACTTCCGAATATATAAAAAAAAAATATTTGATGCAATTTATCCTCATAAAAATTTTTGAGCATTAACAGGTCGAAATATTTTAATAAAAAATTACATGATTCAAGTGTCAAACATTTTACACGCAAAAATTGTGCCAGAAAAAAGATTAGGTACTGTTTTCTTATGGGAAAAGACATCTTGAGTATTTTTTACTATTACAGCAAAACTCTACAATTAAGCCCTTGGCTGCTAATTTGAGATTGAAAATGCCAAATAATTATCATACTTTTATAACAAGTGTTTTGAGAATAACTTTTAAAAAATACCAACTTATAATTGACTATAACATCTCGAACATATTTTAACTATTACAAAAACACACTTACATATTTTTTTGTACGAAATACTTACATTAATTCCTTTTAATTTTTAAAATTTTACTTTTTTTAAAAACAAACATTCGTTAATAAAATAATATAATATTAATTAACATTTCGAACGCGTGCGTTAGTGGTGTACCTACGTAATAATTATTTAAATCGTAGTAGTAAACAAGTTTCATTCATAAAGTTTCCTCAATGAATCTCTCATACATGCTTTTAAAGGCTATCAAAATATTCATATGGCAATGCAAAACAACGAACAATATGTATGATACATACATACAATGTTTTTATGTTAGTAGCGTAATAATGGTATCGTATGGAAAACCCATTATCGCACTTTATTACTAAATTTTAATTTAATTGCCTACAATAAATACGTATTATCTAATTTAGTTTAGCAATGCAATGCTTAATTAATATGTAATATGTATATTTATTATGCACTTACAATGCTAAATAAAATAAATGAATAAATAACTTGAATTAGATAAACAACGATTTTAGTAATAAAGTCATATTTTGCAAGTATATATTATTTTAAAACTTTGTTTCCCGATGTAGCGGCGAATTCATTATTATTTATTTTTATGATATTGTTAAAAATTAAATTCAATAACTATATTATTATTTAAGCCTTTTATTTTCCAAGAATTACATATTTCATAAAATTCATTAAAATTATATCTTAAAATATTCATTTGTACTTATCTAACATAAAAAAATGTGGTTAATTAATTTATTATGACAATTTAAACATGGATTACAAAAATTATTTGATAAACATTAAACAAGAATAGATGATTATAAATAAGTATAATATCATAAAGTGAATCAACGAATAATTTGATTGTATAGAAATTGCTAACTTGTCCCACACATAATAATTATTAAAGTCTGCACTTCTGCAGTCTGTGATAGAATTTAATCATAATGTTGATTAATCAAAACAATAAAACTGTTTACACTTTAATGGATCTCATTCATCACGTATTTTAAATAACAGCATTGTTAAACACTCTACAAAGCACATTCTTTTATATTCATTCCAATTATTTTAATGCAAGCCGTGACAATATTTTACTTGTCCTAATTATTTTTTTTTAAATTTTAATTGAACTTTTTTTTAAGTAAAATTATTTAATGTTTTAGTTACCTGGTTATTTTTAGAGTCTTTGAAACTGGGGTGTATGAACCAGTTATCGGCCATAGAAGGATTATTGACTTTTAGACGCAACAGGATAAATAGATTGAATTAATTATTAAAACCTAAAAACTAAAATAAACTAACAGTTAACTAAACTTACATAGTTAATACAGAAAATATTGTTTATAAATCAATCAATTTTTGGTTAAATCCAACATCCATCAGATTAGTAACCAATAAATATTTAAATTGTGCATTATCTGCTACGGCATGTGCTAACTAGCAACGTGGCATTAAAAAAATATTGCAAAAAAAAAACATATTGTAAGGGCGGGGGCGCATCGACGCCCACCCGGCTGAAAGCTTCCAAATTCGAATCGCAAAAAAAATGCGCGAGTGCGCGCACGAGAGCGCGTTATAAAAGCAAGGCACGTGGTCGCGTTGCCACAGTCGTGAGACATCCACGGAAGCGAACGCACGTCACTCTATTCCGCGCGCGCTCCTACATCGTAAATAAGATCGATATTTTCAAGTTCAAGAATAATTTAATATGGATATCAAAGTTTTGGATCCCACTGGCATCTATTGAAGATCCCAAAAATCATCAATCAAGTTGAGAATATTTGATATTTAAAGAAAAATCAGCGAAAATGTTCGGCTTGGACCCCACTGGAGTTTATTGATTTTCGGAAGATTTTTAATTTTTTTTAAGAAAATTATTCAAGTGTTCAAGATGTTTGTCCTGGATCCTACTGGTGTCTACTGATTTGGGATATTAATCTCAATCTCAAATATCCTGAGTTACTTTTTTGGAGTTTCTGCATCCTGTTCATCAAAATGTTCGTGCTCGATCCCACGGGAGTGTACTGAAGAATTTTTGTTTCGTGTGAAGAATATAATTTGTGCTTCAAAATGTTGGGCTTGGATCCCACCGGAGTGTACTAAAAAAAACTGTTTTAGTGTTAATAAGTGTTGTTAATTAACAAACAAAATGGTCGCGCTCGACCCCACTAATGTGTACTAGGTTTAATTTTTGTTTTTATTTTCGTCTTATTATTACTCCTTCAAAATGGCTTTGGGTCTAGATCCTACGGGAGTTTATTAGTTAGGTTAGGGGCATGTCGCATCCCATTTCATATCAAATAATTTAATTCATTTCATTTTAATAAAATGTCAGTAATATGTTCATCAATCCGCCACAAATTAATATCATTCAGCAGAACTGCATTTTCATCAAATAGGAAGAAAAGGAAATTAATTCATTTCAAAGTAAATTAAACCTTGTAATTATGTAAGTAGGGAACCAAAGACTGTTACTGCCTATCTGCTGATAAACTGAATGTTTTTAAGTCTGGTCGAAGACTAGGAACTAATGTTCTTTAATTTATTGAAGTTACCTTAGAGTAAGTGATTATTTATTGACTAACAATAGGTAAGTAGAATAATTTAGTTGAAATATCTAGAGTTGGTGTGACAACTCTGTGTTATCATGTATGTTATGTTTGTGATATTCTTCGTTGTCAACCAAACTGAATGGTATTTCTAGCATTTCTATGTACCCATTGCATTTCTTTTCGACTGTGGCAGTGATTTTATACTCTTGTAAAATAATAAGACTGTTAGATGAATACTCTAGCTAATTGTTGCTGAATAAGCATTGAAAAATGTAGAAATAATACATTTGAATTTTTTAAAAACTGTTGTTTATATTTTTATGAAACCCTTACACAATATTTTTAAAACATAAATTATGAAACACATTGATTTTACATAAATAATTTTCTCATGAATTTTAAAAGTTATTTTTGATATATTTACAATTCATGAGAAAATTATTTAGATTGATTTTAAACACAAGAACAGAGTTGCATATTTTTTGATTGCCTGTGACTGATTAACAGTAATCATATACATTTTGACATAACACATGTCATCAAATGTTTAGAAAATGATTTTATAATAATACAAATGCGAAATAAGTAACATTTATGTAATATATTACAAGAACTTGGTTCAAGTTGCATCAGCCAGGCGAATCACCACATCTTGGAGAATGTTGGTCCTCAATAAGTAATCGTCATTGAGTTTGCCACTGAATTTAAAATGACAAAATACTACCAGTTCAAGTACTTACAATAATTTTAAAAAGATAAAAAAGTAATAAAATCGTCACTATAAAACAAGTCAAAAAATAATAATCAAATACCTATATATTTTAATTTTTGTAATTTTCTTTAGTATTAGAAGTTTGTCCATTTAATAAATAATAGGTAATTACAAAAAAGTACTAATCCAAAACACCACTTTTAAATATTAAAAAAAATCAGATTTAACAACCGTCGACTGCACCCTAATATTTAAGAATTTTGAAAGTGTCGAATTTCAACCTTGTTAATGACACCGTAGAAAACATTTTCACGCAACAAAATAATAACATTACATCAGTCGATACCGAAGAAAGGTAAGCAGGGAAGGAAGTTTATGGGTATTTAGACTTTAGGTAAGTACTTGGACCTGCCGGTGAACTACTAATATTGCAAGGTTGCTCTCGTCAAAAAGTCGTTTATTTCGAAGATAGTTGACGTAGACGGAGCAGTGGTCTAGGACATGCCGGTTTCCTCACGATATTTTCCTTCACCGTTTTGAGAACAGTGGTAATGAAATAATATATGAAATGAATTTTATTTGCAAGAATTGTAGTACATTACAGATGGTTGGGCTTTTTTACAGTTTCTAAAACAATTCGCTAAGACTAGCATGCAAAATTATTCATTACATGAATTAAATAAATGAAGGTAATAAAGTTGGTACATAAATCATTATAGTTATTAAATTTAAATGTCAAGTATTTGTCAAATTATAATAGTAATTGTGAATCTTTAAAGTCTAAATACTCCTTCACAGAATATAATGATTTTTCTCTACAGGGTGAAATTAAATTCATGGGCATCCTTTTAAGGGGTCATTGTACTCATCATTATGAACAACTTTTACTATGAGACTAAACCTAAAATCGGGAAAAGAAATCAGCTGTTCCTTACATTTATGTTCACATAACTCGATAAAATGTAGGGAAGAGCTGATTTTTTTTTTCGCGTTTTCAGGTTTGGTCCCATAGTAAAAGTTGTTCATAATGATGACTACAATGACCCCTTAAAAGGATGCCCATGAATTCAATTTCACCCTGTATATACGCCATTTGAATAACGCTGTTTTAATAAATCGATTGATTGGCAAAACCCAGAAAAATGCTTTACTTTGTCTAAACAGTATCTTTACTTTATCTACATAGTATATTATTTAGTCAAAGAAAAGCGTCTTTCTGGGTTCGAATATATGACCTAAAACTCGTAAGTCACGGCCGTTAGCACTTGGCCACCACTTCTCCTATTTCGATAGACGCCTTGTAAATGATAGTAGCAATGGACAATTGGACATTTCAATGAGCGTTGCAAACGCGATCGAGGCTCTATAATAATTTCCAACATCTTCAAAATACCGCCAAACTTGTCGTATCTCCAACTGTGTAGGTCGAGAAAGGCCCATCGAGCACGGATTGCCCTGGCTGGAGGCTTTAATTTATTTAGGCACCACAGGATTACCAGCGGGGTAATTGCTTAACACACTAATGGTTTTCATTTTGGCAGTTCAATAATTACGTCATAGTACGTTGTCATAAGTTGTTGATGAGCAGACAAATCTATATAAATATGTATATAAAATTCAAAGTCCTGACTGATTGATAATAACAACGCACAGCCTAAACCGCTGCTCCTAGAGACATGAAATTTGGAGGGTCTGTTCTTTGTGAAGAGTAGGTATCCACTAAGAAAGGGTTTTTCGAAATTCCACCCCTAAGAGGGTGAATGGGGGAGGGTGAAATTTTACGCGGACGAAGTTGAGCGCAGAAGCTAGTTCCAACATAAGAAGAAATGAATTAGCAATGTCCTGTCCAAAATGATTTCGATTGTCATTGAAAATGTTTTACGCAATTAAGCAGCCGACTATCTCCTAGGATGACCTGCGAGGAGTCATTCAGAAAAAAAAACCGAGAAGGGACTCAATTACAGACAGTGGACCAACACCTGCCTTGAGACTACAAGGCAAGCGCTACTCGGCCAAACGTAGTGGGAACACCGTAAGATATAGTAGGTACCTAATAGTCTATATGGGCTCGTTTATATAGCGTATTCCCCCAATGACGTAGGGTGCGCAATGAATTTACTGGAATTTACAGAATTTGAGTAAACATTCCTTCCTATATACCTGGAGAATACACCGTCGTAGGTCCCAGGTTGTCACTTGTACTCGTAGTCTTTAGACTTCCTAGAAGTTCTGACTGCTCATAAATAATGATTAGTTTAAACAATATAAAGCAATTATTAATACAATGAACGGCCCAACAGGTGTAGAATGCACTAGCGAACGAAGTGACATGTGCTATACACATGGCAGGAATAATATTCGTCTGTAATGTTCGTATAAATTGCTGAGCGGGTTTGTATTTATATTTTATCCTTTAAGTCTTTTCTTGTTCTCCAAGAAACATCGGAAAACTTTACAAGTTTGACGTGAACTACCTACTTATGCTCGGTTCCTATAAACAAAAACGAATCGTTGCTTACCAATGGTAGCATTTCTTATTGCCAAACTGGGCATATAAATATATAGGTATTCGTAAGCTAATTTTACCTGTCATAGATACTCCCATAGGGTCTACTATGCAAAGCGTATATACAGGGTTATTGGAAAAACACCAACAACCTCTTAAGAGGTCACTCTACTCATCATTATGAACAAACAAAAACAACTTTGACTATGGTACCAAACCAGAAATCGCGAAAAAAAAAATCAGCTGTTCCCTACATTTATGTTCGTTTAACTCGTGTAAATGTAGGGAACAGCTGTTCCTTTTTCCCGATTTCAGGTTTGGTACCATAGTCAAAGTTGTTCATAATGATGAGTACGGGGACCTCTTAAGAGGTTGTTGGTGTTTTTCAAATAACCCTGTATAAGGTCTTTGCTTCATGATTGATGAAGATACAAGAGTCTTAATTTTAACCAATAACGGTCCCTAATTTATAGGAATCGGCCATTAGTCAGCATTCCCTTGCCCTTATTCTAATGGGTTCATTGCAACATGTCTTTTTCTTCCATATTTCTGTATCAGTCGTCATCTCCGGAATCATCCTCTTTCAAGCCATAATTATCATCTTTCACAACGGCCATCCATCGTTTCGAATACAAACTTAGTATTAGTCGATATTTTACAGGCAACAGCTAGAATTCCGACTGATCATTCTAGGTCCCCAAATTAGACATAAGTACCAGGATTCTATAACATTCTCGAAGGTAGCTGATCCGCTTCTCTTTGTCCTGAGGGGCAATTCTCGTAATTTTAAGAACGTTCTGAGAGTCTGATCTCAGTCTCAATCTGTCAAAAATACCTCTAATTTCCCTACATTTTCGATTTGTTTGTCGCTGAGATGAGACTGCGACTAGATTTTGAACGTTTTAAATTACGAAAATTGGCCTTCTGTGCATGATTATGTTGACAGCTATGATTGGCAGCCATGACAGCTGTCACAAAATCTCTGAACGTCAAGAACAATCCATTTAGTATTTGACCTGCCTCTCTATAATACAAACCCACGAACCTATCCACGTTCCGAACCCCGCATTAGAGTCAACGTGTGCTGAATAATGTATCATCAAATAATATCAATATACCAACTTTGTCGCACTTAATTCCTAGGTCAGCTTGTATCCAGTGTATTTGCATGTATACCTACATTGTGCTATCAAATGACACACGAGGACGACGGGACGGACATTAATACATTGTAATGAAAGCGATTTGGTGCTCATGGACGAGGGATCATGTGGTGTCAACTGCACGAAATGGTATTTACGAATACCTATATACAAATAATAATAGCAAACCCTGCTATGTCTTTTTTGTTTTCTGTCACCATCCTCCTGCTTATACAGGGAAAGGTGTAAAAGAAGCCAAGAGTAGGGGAATACCTGAGAAAACGTGGACGGATTGTGTGAAAGATGATCTGGCTAGAAAGCAAACGTAGCAGTCACCGAGCTAGTTTTCTGATTTTACCGAAGATTACTAAGTTTGGCAAAAAAATGTTAACTTTTGAAGGAGCACAATTATATACCCTCGTGTATAAAAAAGTTGCATTCATCCAATGCATTGAAAAGTCAATTAGCTGCATACATAATCAGCCTATAATGTTCCGACTGCTGGGACACAGGCCTTCTCTCTGTGAGAGGGAGTGGGCCGTAATCCACTACGCGGGCACAGTGCGGGTTGGTAGATGTCACATGTCTTCGGATTTTTGGTTCTAGGACATGCCGGTTTCCTCACGATGTTTTCCTTCACCGTTTTGAGAGCAGTGGTGATGAAATAATTTACACAAAGTAAATCGCCTGACTGGGTTCGAACCTACGACCTACAATCGCCCCCGATACCACTGGCCCACCACTGCTCTCTTAGCTGCATATAATAAATATGCATATCATCCCAAATAACACCCTTCCTAAAAGCTAATTGCATTAGATGGGTGTATCATATTATAATTGCTACCGTGACGTCTATGATCAACTTTACTGGCATTGTTCTCATGTAAGTGACTTTGTCTTTTTTTGAGAATAAATATCTTTAAACCTAGAAAGGGGGTGACTACTGAGATGATCACTAATAGAGATGAATGGAAGAAGACATGAACAGTAACTATGAATTCAGCACATGGTTAAACCATAGAAACTTTCGCTGTTTTAAAAAAATCTGCTGTTGCGTAGAAAAGTGCAATAGATACGCGGTCAAAATGAATGGAGGGCAATATTTTTTTTTTTTTTATTAGGCGACGGTAAATTTCAATGCGCCTCGAGTACAGAATCATGTACTGAAACCATGGTAACAGGTTGCGCGTCGATCTCCCTGCCACCCTGTATGTTTTTGGTCGGCGCAGCAGAAGTATCTTCTTCTTTCTTACTTCTCTATCAGCCAACATCTCAGTAGTCACCCCCTTTCTAGCCCTATAATTTTTCATACAATCCATCCATGATTTCCTAGGTCTTACTCCTTTTTTATTTCTTCAAATAATAAAACCAATGTATGGTAGGAAGGTCTTCAGGTCTGGACATTTTGCCCGACCTGAGAATCGAACCCAGAACCTCATGCACAGCAGTAGCGTTTGCGACCAATAGACCAGCGAGGAAGTCTTGGTTATTTTAATACACAAGTAATACAACAAAAATGCAGAAACTCTGCGAAATGAAGAATGAATGGATGAATGACGATGTGAATGCGGTTTTCAACAATGTAAAAACACTTAAATATTTTACAAATGATTTCATTCCCAAATCAATCGGCTCGGCTAACTTACGGTGCAATTTGATACTCAACGGAAAGATACCATCTTATCTTAAATATTAACGTAAATATACTTTAAGGCTTATCTTTATTTTGTATTGAAACAATTTAGCTGGACAACGCACATAAAGTATATAGTTTAGTTGAGTATATTGTGGGAGGTTCTAGTTCACTAAATAAGGAAAATTATGAATAAGTACAGTGACTAGGAAATACTAAGGCGTGGCTACTTACACGATTTTAACTTTACGATTTTACCATCTATTTAATATATAATTTATAATAAGTAAAGACTTAAAATATTCTTTGAATGTAAAACTTACAAACTTACTTACTTACTTCGTTTCTTTGTAGTACCTATATTAGATATACTTTTCCAAACACACTAGCCATATATAAGCCATCAAAGGCTTCTGTGGTTTTTAGTATATTATAATTTAAACTCTGCGATATACATATTGAAATTTAATTTAAAAAAAAAAAACTTGCATCTCTTTCTATCTAAATGTTTTTGAGTTCAGTGTGCAAGTGGTTTTTTTTTAGCCTATACTGTCCCACTGCTGGGCAAAGGCCTCCCCCAAATCCTTCCAGGAACAGTTTTCCACCACCTCGAACCAGCCCTCACGGTAAGCGTCCAGGTCATCTCGCGTTCTCTTTCTGGGCATGTGAAAATTCATGGAAGGCTCAGAAAGCTAAGGTTTTAGAACGTCCAACTTGGCTTTGATGAAGCTAGTTGCCCATTCAAAAGCCCAGTAGGTTCCCATAGAGAAGAACAGACAAGAAACACCGATCTTCACTGACCGAAGATTTGTTTGACCCTTAACAACAGCAATATCAAGCATGGTGCTACAAAAACACCAATGATACAAAACATAATCCTGTCAGAAATGACTATGATTTTTTACACATGGTATAATTAAATCGCTGCCAAGGCCACTGACCAGTTTCGGATAATTAAATATTAGGTCCTTACATATGAAATTGGCGTTTTTCGTACTGGCCACTTTAATCACGAATTTCTCCCCTTTGGTAAGGAATTCCAAATTCAAATTTGTACAGCTATTTACTCATGTATTTGTGCTTCGATGACCGTCATTCATTTGTTTTTTTTCTTCTGTTTTTTCTGTTTGCGTCACTCATTTTACAAAATGGAAAATTTAAAATATCGCATTATTTACGAGTACGAGTTCCGCCGTGGCACTAGTGCTGCGGAAACGACTCGAAGGGTGAATGATGTGTATGGCGGTCATGTTGCAAAAGAAAACACAGTTCGTTTTTGGTTCCAACGTTTTCGTTCTGGAAATTTCGACCTGCAGAACAAGCCCCGTGGACGGCCTGAGACCCAAGTTGATAATGGAGAATTGAAGGCTATTGTGGAAGCGGACCCATCGCAAACCACGTCCGAGTTAGCTGCAGGCTTCGATGTTAGTGATAAAACTGTTTTAATTCACTTGAAGCAAATTGGGAAGATTAAAAAGCTTGAAAGGTGGGTACCTCACGAATTGACTGAAGCAAACCGGCAAACGCGCGTCGACTGCTGCGTTACATTACTTGAATTGGAATGTCTTAGACATCCTCCGTACTCCCCGGACCTTGCTCCAACAGATTACCATTTTTTTCGCAATTTGGATAACTTTTTGCAAGGGAAAAAATTCAACTCCGATGGGGCAGTCCAAATCGCCTTCAAAGATTTTATTGATTCCCGTCCGACTGGTTTTTTTTAGTAAAGGGATCAATGAACTACCTATAAGATGGCAAAAGTGCATTGAAAACAATGGTTCATACTTTGATTAATTAAATATATTATATTAAAAAATATTCGACTTTTTGTTCCTTCCATACAAAACGCCAATTTCATATGTAAGGACCTAATATAAATCATGACATTGGACGAGGTCAAACGAATAGTGGCACATTGCGGACTTTACGTAGATATTGCTAATATAAAATACTTCTATATCCATACCTATGTACTCGTACATATTACAATAATTAAAGTCGCTTTTCGTGTGTGTCTGCTGTGCGACCGCTGAGTTCTTTTAAAGTACGCAACGGATTTTAATGCGGTTTTCACCATAATTTCGAGATTTTTTTCCGAAAGGTTTATATGTGTAACATACGGGAGGAGGTGTACCGAATATTCAAATGTCCAAAAACATTAGTGGCTATCTATTTTTTTGCACCTAATATTCAAAAATTGCCTACAATGCTAATAAATACATACAAACTTAACTAACTCTTCGGACTGAGGTTAGAGATATTATGCATGTCAAATAAGTTTCGTTTGTTACATTATTCTGTACTAGAAAAACAAGATTTGGTTGATGGCCGCGAAAAACAAAAAGACGCCAATTTCAGTCATTGCCTTTTTCCCAATCAATCTTGAACCATACACTGTAGCGATAAAGTTGAAATCTATTAAAGAAATTTGACAGATTGCAGTAGCTTGATGTGTTGGCGTCTGTACTAAAAGTAATTTTTTATGGGATTTAAATTTTGGCAGATTTTAGTATCCATCAACTCTACTTAAGGGCGAAGCGCCAGGGTAGTCCGCGATATTCAAATTTTCTTACGTTTTTTGCAATATGCGGGTCAGTGTCAGAGTGTACCTATGTTAAAAAAAAAGAAATGTAAAAATAAATTATAATAATTGATTTTCTAAGCGAATTTAACTTAAAATAAGTTATCGTGAAAGAGCAGTGGTGGCCCAGTGGTAACGGTCCCGACTTACCGAGTCGTAGGTCGTGGGTTCACACCCAGACAGGTGCTTTATTTTGTGTAAATAATTTCATCATCACTGCTCTCAAAACGGTGAAGGAAACCGGCTTGTCCTAGAACCAAAAAATCCAAGACACGTGACATCTACCAATCCGCACTGGGCCAGCGTGCTGGATTACAACCCACTCCCTCTCGAAGAGTGGAGGCCTGTGTCCCAGCAGTGCGAACATTATAGGTATGATTATGTATGTGAGGACCTGGAACGTGGGCCCGAAAAAGCGAAATGTCTTTGACATATTCAAATGACTGCTTGATACCTACTCTCTTTCGGAAAATCTTTTTTTAGGAAATGCAAATTAAATTACTTTTCTGAAGTAAAAATGCAAATGGAAATATAAATTAGTATTGCATAAAGCGTCTTACGTTAGTAAGTTCATTCACATTTATGAGGTCATATTTGTGCATTGAAACAGAGGGGCTTGTGGCTAAGTTATAATAGCCACACGGGTCGAAAGAAGACTTGACGAGGTTGGTCCATGGATGGATGACCATCTTTACATACCAAGACTCTTCCGTGCCTCGGAAATCACGCTAAGCCCTTGGTCCTGGCTGTCATACGTAGATATTTGACAGTTGTTACGAATCGTCAGAAGATCGATAGTCTAACCATCAAACTTAACAAGGAGTATAGTCTTACCCAGTAACTGGGTAGTGGAGTTCAAACAGGCAGCTGCTCCACTTAAAATACTGGTATTCAGCTGCATCCGGTTAGACTGGAAGCCGATCCCAACATACTGGGAAAAGACTAGGCAGAAGATGATTTAAAAACATTAAACACTGTTTATAAGTAAGTATAATGATCTACGGCAGAAGCTACGTCATAGTCCACATACCTATAGATTCTAGAACACTCAATAAACATGTTGACATCAATTTATATTGAATATGTGAACGTTTCTAGCACTGATCTCATTCTTATTGTTATTTGAAAGTGATCATTTATGAATGCGGGAGCTATGACACAGCTCTAAATTTATTATCTTTGTAATGAAATTGAAGTCTCAATGGTATTGGAAAATAATATCTATATCTCGCTACTAAAACACATTTTGCCCTGAACCCACATAAAATGGGATAAGGGATGAGGAGGAGATATCATGATGACCTCGCTTATAATCCATATTAATTAATATTATAAATGCGAAAGTAAATCTGTCTATATGTTACTTTATCACGCCTTAATGGGTAAACGGATTTGGATGTCACACGGATAAGGATGCTTTTTATACCGGTAGTAGGTATAAAGGATACTTAATTGATAGTGGGATAATTTCTAACCTCCACGTGGCTGCGGGTGACGCTGCGGGTAAAAGCAAGTACATAACTATGTATGAAGGTAGGTAGGTAGGTGACAATGCTGCCAACCTTTTGGGCACGTTTCATATTGACAGCGATGCGGACGAAATTTTTGATGCCCTTTGGTTTTTTCCCTCCTTTTTATATACTTGTACGTCATATTATTATTTTAAGACTGTTAGCTTTTTAAATTATGTACCTAACTATAATGAAGTTTAAATAAAACAAAATTTAGCAAGCAAAAAAAAACTATGTGCATATTTTTACATTATTCAAATTCATGATTGAATTGATGAAACACCAAAATCCACTCTATTACGAGTATTGAGGTTTTGAATCCCTATATATCTATATTTTAATAAATTCTGGGACACTGGATGCGGAAGGCGGAGAACCGGGTGTATTGGCGCTACTAGGTGTATGCCTATGTCGATCAGCTCATGAACCCCCAGCTAGATGGACCGACGACTTTAAAAAATTAAGAAGGTGGCTGGGACAGACTGAAGAACAGAGCTGAAGAACCGAATGTTCTGGCGCATTCTGGGGAGACTTATGTCCAGCAGTGGACTGCGATAGCACAGGCGATAGGCTGAGTTGATTGAGTATCAATAAATCAATGCTCTATAATAATGACCATTACACATTGTGCATAGAAATTGTAAAGTTTGTCTCAAAACTGAGTAAGTACTTGATATATCCCTGTCCCTCCACTACCTTCCCTCCCCTGCTCTCCTAGTACCTAATCCCTGTTCCCGATGACGACGCCGTCCAAGTCTTAAAGTTCTTTTTGTCATAATTAGTTTTGAATGAACTAAACGACTTAATACTACGAACTGCATCGCTTCTGCGGCCTTGAACACATCGATATTCCAATTTACATACATACCGACTTCAATTTTACTTACGAAGAGGTCACCTTTACGGAACAGACCGCAAGGCGCCAACCGGAGGCGCGGAGGCATCCATTACATAACCCCAAGTTAATGTGAAGGGCCTTGATGGACACCAGTTACTGTATCCGCGAGCTAGTACCGGCTATCAAACGTGGGTGTGTTTGTTTTCTGAGAATAAAGGCTTGTCCATACGAGGACAGTTTCTCGACTGACGGACGAGAAGCCGATGCGAGACTCGCCTGGCGATTCTCTGGCTGTTTGGCCTTGTAGCACGAATTTACTCGCCCGAATCGGGCGAATCGTCACGTTTATCTATACCTAATTGCATAAAATTAAAATATGTGTCAATTGCCTAATACCTACATATTTCTGAAGTTGTCAACTCGCCTACAAATAAATTAACTTCGTGCGAGTCGCCTACAGAAAAAATTATTATTATTTAAAAGTGTCGATTCGCCCGTTTCGAGCGAGTACATTTTTGCGAATCGACAAATAAGCCGATTTTCTCGAACTCTGATTTACTTAACTACTTAAACTTGGCATCAATGACTAATGGGCCTATAAACAAAAACGAATCGTTTTGTTTAGCAATGGTAACATTTTGTATTGCCAAACTGCGCCTCTCTCCGATAAACGTCTAATTGAGGCGAGGAACTGTCTCCGTGTAACTGAGCTATACGTTCATTTTACTGCACAGTTAACAGTTCAGAGGCCAATTTAATTAATATTGACACATTTATATAGTGCCGTGTTTACACAATTACATCAATAATCATAATATTGAGTGATGGTAAACCTCTTTGTGAAAGGGCTTATCCGTGTAAACTCTACGATCAAACATGTTTCTGTCACCAAACACTATCTTTCATCTATCTATGAAAGAAAGAAAATAGGTTTATTTGCGGTAAACATGACGCATAAAAAGAACACAAACACGAAAAAACAACAAGTTGACAAGTTGTTGTTGTTTGTAGACTATTTGTTTTTGTTGTTAAAAAGCTGAAGAATTTGTATGTTTGAACGCGCTGGTCTCTGGAACTACCAATCGGATTTGAAAAATTCTTATTGCATTCGATAACCCGAGAGCAGGCCCATTTAGCATTTTTTTTTTTAATAATTTCCTTGTAAGCAATCTTCATTCATATATTCTTCATACAAACGTATTAAAAATACTCCAGGCAAAAGCGTCAGGGTAGCCCTCGAAATTAAACTTTTCTTACGTTTTTTGCAATTTGCAGGTCAAGTATGTTGATCTTAATTTATATCGATGATTCGCGGCCGTAACATATATTTACAGAATTATAATTACAAAAATCATCAAAACATCTCAAGTTCGTATTACCTAATTGAATGACTATTTAATGAAATCCTGACATTTGTGGAAGTCTGTTGGCTGAAACGATGATCATGATGAAACATAACTGGCAAAATGTGGGTGTCCTATAGGTACACATCTACTCAACGCTTTAGGGAAACAAGGCGTATTGTTATGTATGTATTATTGTTTATGAATGGCCAGTATTAAAAACACGTCATATTTGTATAAAACCCTCAATGGATCCCTCGAGGAAGTAAACAACATACAGTCAATAAATTAGTAATTAAAATAGGTTTTATTGTTATGAAGATGGCTACATAACGGTGAAGGAAAACGATTGTTTCATTATTGTTGTATAATAGTCAACATACGTCAGAGAGGGAAACACGAGACAGCGTCATTATTGCAGTTTAAGAGGCAATTTTTGAGGAAGGAAGAATCTTTTGAATATTAATTTAGCTTCTTCATCGCAGCGTCAGATTCGTCCTCATCAGTACAATACTAGAGCCGTGATGGCCTAGTTAGTAGTAACGAGGGACTTACGTGTTGTACGTCATGGGTTCAAACCCAGACAGGCGCTTTTCATTGTGTAAATAATTTCGTCAGCACTGCTCTCAAAACGGTGAAGGAAAACATCGTGAGGAAATCGGCATCGATATCTACCAACCCGCAATGGGCCCGTGTGGTGATAACGGCTCAGTTCCTCTCACATAGAGGAGGCCTGTGTCCCAGCAGTGGGAACATTATAATGCTTATGCTAGTACCTACAGTGCTGTGTTAGGTTATTTCGGCGCGTGGCCACTGACCTATATTATACTCGTACAAGTACGCTGGACTAAATATACTATACAAAATGAAAATTGTTTTTTGTGCCGATAAAAAGCGCCTCAGGGTTCGAGCCCAGGCAAGCGCTTAACTTTGTGTAAATAATTTCATGACCACTGCTCTCAAAACAGTGAAGGAAAACATCTTGAGGTAACCTGCATGTCCTAACACTAAAAATTCGAAGACATGTGACACCTGCCAACCCCCACTGGGCCTGTATGGTGGATTATGGCCCACTCCCTCTCGCCGAGAGGATGCCTGTGTCCCAGCAGTCGGAAGACTATTATAGGTGGCTGATTATGCTTATGCTAAAAGCGCCCCCGCTCGAGCGTCTCGGGAACTAAAATTGACACATTGCGGCAAATGGCCGTCGTTTTCATTTGGTACGTCTCACGATATAGGTCTAAATAGTGGAATAAGACTTTTTTGTGTATTTTATGTTTACTACGTGATATTTAGAATATTTTTATCAAGAGTATGCGCATTTTGTAAAACTCGCTATCAAAAATATTAATTCCATGGACGCTCACGCTGCTGTCAGCGCCAAAATGGCAAAAATCTAATTGTCATTGATAGTATGAAGTCCAGTGTACTTGTTTATTAAAGGTCAGTGCGCGTGGCCCAAATCGGGACTAACGCCTCCATTTTGTTTTGTTAATACATTTTCACAAAATGTTAACTAACAACGCTCCTTGTCAATGTCATTCAGACGCCAAAGGATCCGGGGCGCAAGCGTCCGGTTAGGAGCGAAAAACCATCATTCCTTCTGAGGTGCATTATGCTGAGGTCCCTTGGGTACAAGCATTAAATTGGCTGTACAAGTCATGTGCCCGAAGGGATTTCCCATCGGCAAAAATGACAAACTTCTATACAACTTTCATATCCCATATTTGACTCCATATCTATAAATATCCACGAGGGGCTTGTGGCTAAGTAATATCAGCCGCACGGGTCGATCGATCAGGTTAAACTACGCTTGCCGCGGTTGGTCCGTGGATGGGTGACCATCTTTACATACCAAGACCCCTCCGTACCTCGGAAAGCACGTTAAGCCGTTGGTCCTGGCTGTCATTCGTGGATCTTTGACAGTCGTTACGGGTCGTCAGAAGCCCGAAAATACTGACAACCAGTCTTACCAAGGGGTATCGTATTACCCAGTAACTGAGTTGTGGAGGTCAGATAAGCAGTCGCTCTATGTAAAATACTGGTATTCAGCTGCATCCGGTTAGACTGGAAGCCGACCCCAACATAGTTGGGAAAAGGCTAGGCAGACGATGATCTATAAGAATCCATCAAGTAATGATTTTTCACAAAGCCTTCCTATTGCTCACTTTCGTTATAAAAGGGACTCTGTGCATAATTTAGACCAGCGGTTTAGGCTGTGCGTTGCCTTTCAGTGAATTTAATCTGTCAAGCTCCACTAATGAGACACAATTGATTTTCTGTTGTTTCGCCGCCGATCGGTGAACCGCGCCGCATGACCGGTTAAGATTCCTGTAATATTGGAGTGTTTGTTTCGGACAATAAACGCAATTTTCTGTCGTCCTTTCTACCTACTTTGTTACTGATTAAGATTTTTATTACGATACACTGGCATCATAATGTAAATTTTCTCCTCGTGTCGCCACTAAAAATATTAAAAAAATATTTAAAAAAAACGTAAAACTCCGGATACCTAGCTGGCAATACTGGATAGAAAAAATCATCCCTCCGCACTAGCATTTAGTAGTTAATGTAGTTGGTTACTAATTTGACTGTCCACACTGGCCGGCGAAAACTTTTATAGGTTTCATGAGCGAGAAAAATAGGTCTTGTAAGCTTGTCGCATCCTCGTCGGCCGTGGGTATCTCATGCCAGTAATTTTCCCGGCACCCAACCAACACACAACGCTGATTGGTGTCCGAAATATCTAAAACCTAATGATAGTTCTTCCCCGAATAAACTCTTTTACAGGAACCACTTCCACGTCCGTCGTACGTCAAACCACAGCTTTTTAATCTGTGGTCACACTGAACAACACACAAATGAAGCTACTAATGTTATTTTTTATTGTTTTCCCATCCAAATTTCCAATACGCACATTATACGTCAGTACATTGCAGGTGGTGAATCAACACGTTACATACCTAACTTAGCAGTAATTGGCAATATAGGTGTCCAGGTGTCCTCTACACAATTTACAAAATTTAGACGATTTTGATTTGAACACATAATGGCAGCCCTACTTGTCTATGCTTGAAAACGAAACGCATTTTCAGGGATTCTACTGGGACTTATAACTGCTGCTCATGAATCAATAAAGAAACCAGAACACATTGAAAAATTCATGTACCAATGTTTACGTAAGCGTTGGACGGATAAGAGCTTTGCTTACTTTTGCTGACGAGGGAGAGGGAGGGTTAGTAATTGCAGGAAATCTGCTTACGTAATACTTGAACGGCCCCATAGGACACTGACCCGCAAGTTACAAAAAAACATAAGAAAATTTTAATTCCTCCAGCTACCCTGGTGCTGCCCCAAAGGGGGGTGCATAATATTATAAATAGGTATTTGTTTGTTTGTAAGTTTATTTGTAGAGGGTTATCTCTGGAACTACCATCGGTCGTATTTGAAAAATTAGTTTTGTGTTTGATAGCCCAATTCTCGAGTAAGGTTATATATGCTATTTAACATCACGCTTAGACTCTTAGAAGCAGAGCAAAAAGAAAAAAGGTCAGAAAGATGCTAAGCGAAAACGAAGTAGGCGAGGGCAGGCGATGCGGTCGGAAGAACAAGAAATTTCACGCGGACGAAGTCGCGCGCAGAATCTAGTTTAATACTCGTATATAAGCGAAAAATGTATGTGTAGTTAAAGATAAAATACTTTCTCGTCTTAATAATTGCAACTTGTTTTTAGTATTTAGTTTTATTGTCAAGTGACAAGAATCACGTTTGATTCAATTATAATTAGAAAGTCAACATCGAAGTGGTAATTAAATGACTTCGTTTGACATTAATCATTTTCTTACAGATGAATCAGTCTGAACTTTTTCAATTGCATATACCTATAGAAATTTCTACAACTTGGAGAAACTTGACTACCAGATGTATGGACTTAAAAAAAGCAAAAGGAGCATGTAAGTGTGCGTACATACGAGCGATACACGATGACGACAGAAGCAACTGCAACCGTCGCGTCGGCGTCGCCGACAACATGCCACTCGTGTATTTGAGCACCGTTCTCACATACACTATAAATACTTTTTTGACGGTAGCTGCCGACACGTCGACGGCTGCCGCTGACACGCATTGACGGCTGTGGCCGACACGCCGATGAAGACTAATAGAGAAATATGGAAGGAAAAACCATGTTGCGCCGACCTCAAATAAATTGGGATAGGGGCAGGAGACTGATTGAAGAGAAATACTGCAAAAGGCTAAAAATGACTAACGCTAAAATAATTCACTCGCGAACTCCTGAAGGCCAATTCTCGTAATTTAAAACGTTCCAAATCTAGTCGCCGTCTCATCTCGGCGACCAACAAATGTCAAAACTTGTCAAAATGTAGGGAACTCAAAGGTATTTTTGACAGATTGAGACTGAGATCAGACTGTGAACGTTTTTAAATTTACAAGAATTGCCCCCAGTTTTTAATACAACTGAAGCACTATATTTTGTTGCGCACAATATTAAAAGTATGAAAATTTATAGCCCATAAAAGGTTTCACTTAAATTTATGTTATTGTACCATGATATATGTTGGGTCTTTACATGTAGCTGGCATGTCCGGTGCCTCAAGGCTTCGTGCCAGAAACTCATATTACCATGTCCTATTTACCTGCACTTGCATATAGTAAAGCTATACCTAGGCTACTAAGCCTATACCTTATTACTTGTTAATTTTTTTTTTAAATTAAAATCGTTTAGTTTTACCATGTTTGTAAATATGTGAGCACCATGCATCTATCAGATAATTAATTTATATGTCATGGTTTCGTTTTTATATTCTTTTACCTATTGTGGTATAGTAATTTGATTTTAGGTGCATCGTCCTCACAAATGTACCTATGCCAAATATTGTAAAACATTTTAAAAGAGTAACGGTGGAGTTTCTTGCCCATTCTTCTCCATACGAAAACTACCTTTTGGAAGGGGCGACTAGTATCAATTCTATTTTAATGTAATTTTTGACGTTCAAAAGTGCCTTTTATGTGCCTATCTATACTTATAATAAATCTGTAGAGAGGTCAATTCTGTACACGAAATATATTTTCAAAATAACTATCAGGGGGTGATTAGTGATCGATACTGATGCCAAAAATGCAATCAGTAAAATTTTTGTCTGTCTGTCTGTCTGTCTGTCTGTCTGTCTGTCTGTCGGTCTGTATGTTCCTTATAGAAACAAAAACTACTGGACGGATTTTAACGAAACTTGGTACAATTATTCTTCATACTCCTGGGCAGGTTATAGTATACTTTTCATCACGCTACAATCAATAGGAGCAGAGTAGTGAAGGGAAATGTTGGGAAAACGGGAGAAGTTACTCCATTTTTTAAGCTTCCGTCGCGTGTGCAGCCTTAATGGTTAAAGTTACATAGAAATCATGCATGACGGAAATACTCTACATAAAATTGTCTAAAAAATATCCCGCAACAGCATATGTCTATCTTTTATGGTTGACTCACAATAACACGTGTAACTCCTGATAGCTTAGCAGTTCGGAGCATTCTGATTATATTTGTTTACTCTTACGTTTATAATACTCTCACTCATCCCTAATTTAAAAAAGTTAACATTATTACATATTCAATAAAAAAAGAATCATAGAAATCGGTATAGAAACACCAAAGTTATACATGAAATAAGCCATCGCGCCGTCGCACGTTTGAATCATGCTATAAGGATTATTTTTGTGTAACGGTTGTCAGAGCGTTCGACCTTATTGACAGACAATAATTGATATTGAGAAACCGTGCTTATCAGCGCGACTTTTAGTCTTTAAATAGTTTATTTGAATTTCTTTTGTTGTTATTTTGTAAAATAGGTATGAGTTGTTTTGGTAGTGTTTAAATATTCGTTCAAATTAAAAATTATTAAACGTAGGTACTTTTATTAATTAAAGTAGTTATAAGTATTTATTTTTAAGTGAAGTAGGTATAGGTAGATAGTATTGCACAGGCGTTTCAGCTTTATTTTCATTTTTTTTTTGTTGTGTAGACAAGGAATAAGGAAGGATTGTTTGAAATTCAACCCCTAAGGGAGTTAAATAGGGGATGAAAGTTTGTATGAAAGTCCGTCAGTTTTAAAGTTAGGATCATCAAATTTTGTGTTTAGGCTGACGACTAAAAATTTATTTATACGTGTCTCAGCGTTTTTGATAATTCTACCCCCAAAGGGTTAAAAAGGGGGATGAAGTTGTGTATGAAAGTCCGTCAGTTTAAAAGTTAGGATCTTTAAATTTTGTATTTAGGCTAACGATTGAAAATTAATTTATACGTGTCTCAGCGTTTTTGATAATTTCTCCCCCAAAAGGGGGATGAACGACCTGACTGAAATATCAACGCACAGTCTAAATCGCTGGTCCTTCCTAGGGACATGAATTTTGGAGGGTGTGTTCTTTGTGAAGAGCAGGTATCGAATAAGAAGGGGTTTTTGGAAATTAAACCTTTAAGGGGGTGAAAAGGGGGGATTTTGTTGGTATGAAAAATCTTATTTCTTGAGTTAATAACCTTGAAACTTGGCACGAATACTTATCTAAGTAAATTATGAAGTTAGGAATTTTTCGTTTTTCTAAAATATCCCCTAAAGAGGTATTGGGGGGTGTCAAAATTTGAATGGAAGAATTTTAACGCCCTGTCCGATTAACTTGAAACTCAGTATTTATACTAAGGACTAAAAATAATTAATAACATGTATTCGGGGTTTTCGAAAATCTACTCCTAACTGTGTGAAAGGGAGGATTTTACCGCGTGGCTTGATTAGCTCGAAAATTGGTATAAATAAACTGAGTCAAGTTATAAAATTCCACCCCTGTGGGGGTGAAAAGCGGGGATACAGTTTATTTGAAAAATCTGATTCCTTTGTTGTTCTATAAACTTAAAAATTGGCCCGAATACTTATTTATCTAAATTAATTATAAAGATCATACCAACATACATTTTCGAAACTTTTAGAGGAAAGTACGAATTTCACGCGGACAAAGTCGCGGGCAGAAGCTAGTTTGAAATAAACGCTTTTACTTTGACTACGTTCTATCATAAAATTGCTTTGGAATTTGAATTAGAAGTCCTGGGTAGAAGCAAAACCCTATAAAGATAACATAACATATTATAGAAACATATTGCTTGACACAATCAAAAAATTATGTGAATAATGTGTGCCTTAAATATATTTTCATTCTTTCTTTATTTTTTCTTTTTATTTTTCTTTCTTTATTTATTTCCTACATTGTTTTCTTTCTTTCTTTCTTTTTCCTTTCTTTCTTTCAAGCGAAACGTAGCCAATATTTAGCTTATTTCTAAATTAAACATTTTTAGGAATAGGTATATGTTAACCTACCTAAATAAAAACTTTGAAATATGTACCTACAATTAAGTACATCATTATAATCAATAAGAAAATATAATCATGTAATTATGACCATTCTTTACCAAGAATTGGAGACACGTCAACAAAGTTCCCTTCCTTTCTTACCTTTCAATAAGTTCCCACTAACGTAACGACAAACCACTTTTACACTAATTAAATATGTAAAAACGTCAAAAACAATAACATTTCTCCGTATAATTGAAATAAAAATACCTAATAATTTAATGTCTGCGGTTTTGTTACGTAGTTTTCAGGCTACTGTACTTACCTAAACTGTGCAATAAATACATAACTTTAAGTACTCGTAAATAACTGGAAACCCGCTACATATTATAAACAATAGGATTAACGTCACTATGGGCGGGTCCGCGGGTTTATAGGCGTGCCTTAGCCCATGCAGGTTACCTATCTTTTTTACCCGAGTACATCTACGAGCATAAGTATGTATACACTTGGCTTTATTCAAAGGCGATTTTCTCCTTTATTTTTAACTAGCTGCGCCCCGCGGTTTCACCCGCATAAGTATCGTTCCCGTGGGAATATTGGTATAAAAACTATCCTATGTCCTTCCTCGGGACTCAAACTATCGCTATACCAAATTTCATCTAAATCGGTTCAGAGGTTTAGGCGTGAAAAGGTAACATACAGACAGACAAACAGATAGACAGACAGACAGGCAGAGTTACTTTCGAATTTATAATATTAGTATGGATAGTATGATAAAAGTTTATGTTATTAATAAAATAGTATTTTCGAACCCATAGGTTTATGTAAAGCGTCGTATTTTAAGGTTGCATTCGTTATTTCACGAAAAAATCGCAATTGAAATTTGCCAAGTGTTGACATATTATTGCTCGTGACTGTAGGGTGAAGATGTTTTTAGTAGTCTATGTATGTACGTTTGTTTGTGTTTTTACGTATGTTCCATCCAATTTTGATAAATGAGGTGTTAATCGATTCGTTTTTATAGTCCGGATGACCTCTTCATCTGCCTAGCCCATAGGTTCTCAATCTTATTATGTCCACAGCCCACTTAGAGAATTTTTTTTAATATTTTTTTTTTCTGACGACATCATTATCTACCTAGCCTTTTCATAGTTAGGGTACAGCTTCCAGTCTTACCAGATGCAGCTAAATACCAGTACTATACATGGAGCAACTGCCTACCTGACCTAGTGACACTGCATCATCACACCAAAACTTTTCTTCCATGATCACGACATACTAAATGTTATACAGGGTGTTACGGAAAGGGTATATCAATACAAACGGGTTGAAGAGTGTATCTGGTCTAGAATCTCTGTACAAAATTTCAGCTCAAAAGCATTAACTTTGAAAATGCTTAATATTTTTTTATTTCGACATCACGGGGCTGCACTGGCGCGCGGCGGCGTGATGTGCGTGTACTAGGCGCACAGACACACTACCGATAATGGATAATGACCCTCGTAGTGCGGTGACACGTTTGTTATGATTTCAATTTAATAAACTATCGAAATAAAAAATATTAAGCATTTTCAAAGTTACTGCATTTGAGCTGAAATTTTGTACAGAGATTCTAGACCAGATACACTCTTCAACCCGTTTGTATTGATATACCCTTTCTGTAACACCCTGTATACCCAGAGAATGTATAACATTTTGTGTCGTGATGATGCAAAGCTTTTAAAAACAAAAGACTATCCTCTATTTCAATTGTTTTTTTTTTAATTCATCAGCATCCTGCCCTTGTCCAACGTTACTCGGGGTCGGCGCAACACGTTTTCATCTTCCATTCTCCCCTGTCAACTGTCACGCTATCATTCACTGCCTTCTCTTCCATATCATTCCTCACACAATCCATCCATCTTCTCTTTGTCCTTCCTCTCCCTCTCCATACATCATCATCCATCATTAATATTCATCACTCTTTTAGTGCGTCAAAAAAACAATAATAATTACTGGCGCATAAAACAACATTCTATATTCAAACTAGCTAGTACAGACCTACAAAGTCATAAAACAAAATAGTAAAAAGTGTGGATGCGTCGCGCGCGCAGGTGGGCAGTTCGGGCATGCGCGGTGCGACGCGACGCTTTCTTGCGCTAACCCACTTTTAGCGCACGGTAGACTGAGTCGCTTAGCTTGCGAGCTTCGTGGCATTTTTTTTTTCTTTTTAATTAAAGGTAATTTTTGATTAATTGACAAAGAGAGGGACTATTTTAAAGGACATTAGGTTACTTTCCTTTGTAAAAATCTTGAAAAATCTGTTTTCTGTAGACATCTAAAAAGCCTGTGGATTGTGGTGTTGTAAATTAATAAAAACAAAATGTAAGTAATTAAGTATTATGTCCATCAATGATTTATTGACTTGGAACAAAATATAAGTCCTGATAATAGTAATTAAAGCTGAAATCACTGCGCCTTTTCCACCATTTGCCCTTAATATTAAAAAAAAAAATAAAAGAGTGCCAAGTACTACCTAGCAGGGTAATTACTTGACATATTTACAGTAGCAATGGCTTTCATTTTGACAATTCAATAACATTCATTGCGTTATTTATCTTGTTGAGCAGACAAAGTTTCCTAACATATGAAGCAATGGATTAGCAATATCCTTCAAAATTTGGATGCTGGACGGCATTAGGACTAAATCCTACTGTTTTATTTTTCGGGGATTCCTGAACAGTTGTAGCATTGTTTATATTTTCCTACGGGAATTTTTCATTTAGTATGAAACTTTAATTAATAACATAATGCATGCATGACCGGAAAGCCCAATGATTTGTAATAGACATTACATGTCTGTGGTTACTATTTTCCTCAATAAAAATTACGAGCATAGTATATCTTTTGGGATTCTCCTAATAGTAATTATCATACTGACCTAGATTTTGTTTAATAGTTACTAAACATAATAGTATGATTTGTGTTACAAGACGTATTTTTTAAGCTCTGCCGAAAAAAAGGGGAGCAGTGCCTCGCGGTTTCACCCGCATAAGTGTCGATCCCGTGGGAATATCGGGATAAAAACTATTCTATGTCCTTTCCCGGGACTGAAACTATCTCTATACCAAATTTTATTTAAGTCGGTTTAGCGGTTTAAGCATGAAGAGGTAAAAGACAGACAGACAGATACACTTTCGCATTGATAATATTAGGAGGTATGGATTTTGTTCATTCATCTTTAACCCAGCAAAAAACAGCTTTTTGTTAAAAAAAAAAAACCGTTTAATTTACTAATCTTCGACTCCACAGTTTCCTCTATGCAAAAATGCATCTAAACAAAGCTAGGTGGCGCATCTTAAGTGACTACTATGAACTCTCTCCTTAACGCCACCGTCGCTATTACTTGAACGCTTACGTCAAATCTATATTAGTAAACATTCTCAGAAGCGAATGATAGTTGCAGTCGACACGACTTTTTTGTCGCAGCGAAAGCTGTCGCACATAGGAATCTTTTATTTCTATTTTTATTAGGTACTAGTGACCCGCCCCTGCTTCGCACGGGTAAATGACGACATGTCCAAACGATCAGATTTCTGTGCTATATAATTTAAATATGAATGTGTTATATACATAAACCTTGGAATGGATGGTCTAATCAAAATAAATTGTGTAGTTTAAGAGATCGATGTGGTCACACAGACAGACACAAAAAGCGACTTTATCTTATACTTTGAATAGATGGATTCATATAGGTGGATGGTAAACAAGCGCGCGGTCCATCTCTAAGAGGTTTTCACCACCGCCTTTGGGCCTATGGGTACTTACGTAAGTTGCTATTCCAGAGTCGGAAGATTAAGTAGTTAACAATTTAGACTATTGCAGTCCACTGCTGCACATAGGCCTCTCCTAGGCTACGCAACACCCTGTCCTCCGCCTTCCGCATCCAGTCTGTCCCAGCTACCTTCTTAAGGTCGTCGGTCCACCTAGCTAGTCTCCACTCATTATACAATCTGTGTATTTAAACTGAATACAAAGCACTTGTTCACATTTAGAAAATTAACATTCACGCTTAGATGTGTTTTAGGAAAACAAAATCCTAAAACATTCAATTTTCATAGACTGACAGTTTAGCAGAGCTTAACACAATTATCTTAAATCTACATCAAGTCTTATTTTACCAACGAAACCAGGATGTGTGTTGGGTTTCCTCCACATTCAATCAGAAACAATACAACACATAACAGGAGCATGCATAACTCTCACACAGACAGACTACACTCACAGGCACAACCAGGTTGCAAACATCGTTCATCAAAAACTAGCACTCAAACACGGTCTCATACAAAACACTAACACTACTATAAGTACGCGCCACAAACTATCCTAGAAAATGACACACATAAACTGTATTACAATCGCGCCATACTTACAGATAAGACCATCCATTACAATAGACCAGACATAACCCTACAAGATAAATTAAGAAAAATCACTTACCTTAGAGACATTGCAGTTCCCAACACCCATAACCTACAAAAAAAAAACAATCGGTGAAAAAATAAGTAAATACGCTGAGCTTAAAGAAGAAGTTATTAGAATTTGGAGACAAGATAAAGTTTATGTTGTTCCTGTTGTTCTCTCCACGACTGGTGTTATCCCTAACCATCTCCTCCGTAGCCTGAAAATAATAGATCTAGAAGAATCCCTTTACATCAATCTGCAGAAAGCAGCCATCCTAAACACATGCAGAATCGTTAGGAAGTTCATGCAGCTAAACGAAAGTACACTTTCATCAAAAAATTCCCCACACGCTGCATTTACATGGCTTTGGCCCGTGAATGTAGCTAAAACCAGCCTTAGAGCTGAGAAAAAGAACACTCCCGATAATAATAATAATATGATAATTCTTTATTTCGCAAAAAAGTGAACAATAACACTAGTAACTATGATACGCTAAGAGCTATAGCGCTATGTGCTTGAGTCGATTATCACAGTGCGTTGTAATTAGCAGACAAAAGGAAACTGCTGCTTATCATCTTGATTTATTAACTGAGTATTCCTTTAAAACATTTATGTACAAACGGAGATGGGACTGCCACAGGGAACTACAATAGGGCCATCATTGCTCAACTATGAAGATTTGTGTTTATGGCAATATGGGGGAGCATTGAAATAGAATCTTCGCGAGAGCTAATAATTAAATGCTTGAAGCTACGCAAGCACTATGCTGTTGCGATAAGAGTGAAGAAAAAGATGGTTAACTCAAAAGCATCCTTTTAAGAAATACTAGGTAAATTGTCAAAAAGCTGATTTAACCATTTGCCTGCAATAAACTAACTACACAATACTTTCCAAGAAAGTTCAATATGTATCTATTGCTCACGACTTTTTTCTATTGGCAGAGGCTACAAGTTGGCTGCCAGAAGGAACATGCATAAATAACAAGCATGACGTATTCCTAGGAGGTTTTATTTTAAACTAGCTGCGCCCCGCGGTTTCACCCGCTTAAATGTCGATCCCGTGGGAATATGGGGATAAAAAGTATCCTATGTCCTTTCCCGGGACTCAAGCTATCTCTATACCAAATTTCATCTAAATCGGTCTAGCAGTTTGAGCGTGAAGAAGTAACAAACATATAAACACACACACACACACTCACAAACTTTCGCCTTTATAATATCAGTGTGATTAAACTACCATAGACTACCCAATAGCTACGTTTTATATGAAGATAAGTTAACCTTTTAACCGCCCGACTTTATATCAGTTATCGTGCCCCCAGAGCCCGAAAAAAAAATACGAAAAATAAATACCGATGAAACGAACTGTGATGATGTAATAATAATACAGATTAAACGAGCTGTGTTATTTGGTCGTATACAGGGTGAAATTGAACACATGCGACAAATCGAAATGGGAGATTATAATCATCATTATGAACAACTTTTACTATGGGACCAAACCTGAAATCGCGAAAAAAAAATCAGCTGTTCCCTACATTTTGGCGAGTTATGCGAACATAAATGTAGGGAACAGCTGATTTTTTTTTCGCGATTTCAGGTTTGGTTCCATAGTAAAAGTTGTTCATAATGACGAGTACAATCTCCCATTTCGATTTGTCGCATGTGTTCAATTTCACCCGGTATATACGACTCTGGCGGAATGGACACGAAAATATTTGTCGGATTAATCCGACGTAAGCGGTTAAAAGGTTAAGTGGTAATGTGATCAACGAAGGAACACATCTTACCATAAATCAATAAATGCGTTCAGTGCTAAACACTTAAAACATCATTTTATGATATGAACTAGTTACTACCATTATAAGATCAAGGCTTAGCAAGATGGAGAAGAAAAAGAGGAAGCCCGAAAAAGTACGGTACTGCATCGACCGGATCAAATCACCGGCTCTCAGAAATCAGAAGCATTGTACATATATCATTTTCACACGATTCACAGAAATAGAACAATGTTTTAAATTCGTTTAGCGCTAAATGCATTTAGTGGTTTGTGGTGTAAGAGGCCCTATGTATCAAAAACCCACCCCTGAAGTTCTATACTTCTTTTTTGTCTAGGCACAAGCAATACGTAAGCAAATATAATTCAGTTTAAAAAGATGAGCCCGTCACCAAAGATAGGACTGATTGCCTAAGGTAAAACGAACGCAGGATCTACACTCTTGGATGGTCTATCCCCTGGCTAGAGGCCTTTATTTATTAAGGCACAGGATAGCCTAATTAAGCAGCAGACAACCTCATAGGTTGACCTTTTTTTTTTTGGATGGGAAATCATCAAATGACCCCTCCCGCTTTGGGTGGAGCGGAAGGGAGTGTCAGACTCTTACTGACTAAAACCCATCCGTGTTCCTTCCTTAGTCCTTTATGTTCCGGGGTAGCGGTAACCCTTTCGGACCATCCCGCACCCCCGGCAGGCTTCGGCCCTGGCAGGCCCCTTCCTTTATGCTGACATCTCTTTGAGGCGCGCGTGGAACACGTACGCGCCGTCCGGCACGGGCCTGGTCCTGATCGGATGGTGAGCTACCCATTACTCTCCGTCCGCAAGCCCGCGCCTACGGTGGCCGGGAGTCGTCACGCGGCACCCGACGCCCGGAGCGTCTCCCGCGGCGGCTGGGACGTGAGGCTCTCGCCCTCAGCCGTTCCGCCACCTCCTTCGCTAGCATGACTGCTTCGCAGAAGGAGGTGACCGCCTCCCACTCCCTCTCGCCCCGGACCATGGCTTGAACCAGGGCCGGACGCGAGAGGTCGCCGCCGCTGTCGATCGCCTCTATGAGGGCACGGCGGTGCTCCGCCCATGCGGGGCAGACCTCCACCGTATGCTCCACCGTGTTCTCTGGGTAATCCTCGCAGTGGTGACACCCGGGCGTCTCCTCTCGCCTGATGATGTGTCATAGGTTGACCTGCAAGATGCTAAATAAAAAAAGGACGGTCTATCTCAGTAGTTAGAGCGTCCTTTTTACGTTTCTGTACCCGAAGGGTGCCAACGGAACCCTATTAAATATTACTAATCCTCCGCTGTCCGTCCGTCCATCTGTCTGTCAGCGGGCTGTATCTCATAAACCATAAAACGTAGACAGTTGAAATTTACACAGATTGTGTTTTTCTATTGCGCTATAACAACAAACAAAAATTAAAATAAAGTTATTAAAAATTAAAGGAGTTTCCATAAAAGAAACGTATTTTTATGGCGTCCTGTTGCTTTGTTGAACCCTTAGTGTGCGAGTCCGACTCGCATTTGGCTGGTTTTTTTGGGCTTTTTTGAGTTCTATTAGTGTACCTAACTTAAAGTATGTAAATAATAACATTTTAATGTCGCAAAAGAACACTTGTCTTATAAAAATATTGTAATACTTTAACTATTTTTGGATTATAAAACATGATGAATTCTTAAAATGAATAATGCCAAGCTATTCAAGCCTGAGGCTATTCTAGTATAACTTAATGAACTGCTAAACACAGAGGTAAATGCTAATACATAATATATTCGCGTAACTGCTGTCACCTGTCATGTTTACTATGAACTATCACACTAATATTATAAAGGCGAAAGTTTGTGAGTGTGTGTGTGTGTGCTGAACCGATTTAGATGAAATTTGGTATAGAGATAGTTTGAGTCCCGGGAAAGGACATAGGCTACTTTTTATCCCGATATTCCCACGGGATCGAAACTTATGCGGGTGAAACCGCGGGGCGCAGCTAGTCGACAATATAAATAACAATAATCATCAGGGTTTGAAGATTTTTATATGGAGCACACAACACAAAAACAAAAGTAACAAAAGTTCAATACCTACTTGACCAAAATGTATGAAATAGCTGCTTTTTAACTAGTGATACAACACTATTACCAGGTGGTATCGTTTAACTTTAAAAGACCCACAGTACCACCAGGGGTACGGCCAGGGGTACGGGGGGTCTGCAGTGTTTTTTTCGTGATTTCAGAGTTGGTCCCATAGTGAAAGTTGTTCATATTCATGGGTAGAACACCCTGTAAAAATTTGGAAACGGTAAAAAAATCATTCTGTATAACATTACGCCTGTATTCCTCCAAGGGTTAGACGTAGCTGTATCTACCTATAGTACATTCACATTTCGCGAGTTATTTTTAAATCCCATGTAATAGGGGGCGAGCATATTACCATCAACCGGGCACAAATCCAGACTCCGGGCTGCAGCAGGACGTGTCATCAATTAAATTAATTGAAAGTTTTAGTAATAGATTAAAATAAAAAAAAAAACAAAATTAGCCTCCTATATGTGTACACTAGCTGCGCCCCGCGGTTTCACCCGCATAAGTCTCGATGCCGTGGGAATATCGGGATAAAAGTATCCTATGTCCTTTCCCGGGACTCAAGCTATCTCTATACCAAATTTCATCTAAATCGGTCAGCGGTTTAGGCGTGAAAAGGTAACATACAGACAGACAGAGTTACTTTCGAATTTATAATATTAAGTATGGATGGAAGTTATCCATCCTACAAAAGTCGGTTTCTAAACGCAGACACAGGCTGCCTAAAATCTTGTAAAAGGTCATTGTCTTGTGTGTCCAATGCCAAAAGTTAGGTCTACGTTGCAGTTTTAGCGAATTTACATATACTTTAGCGAAAAGCCCTAGCTAGAGCCGTCTCGACTCTTTATACGATACACACAGCTCTAAAAGTGCCACTATACGTAAAGTTATCCTCACGTGAACGCAGTATAAATTCTGCACAATCAACTCAGCCTATTGCAGTCCACTGCTAGACATAGGCCTCTCCCAGGCTGCGCCACAACACCCTAACCTCCGCCTTCCGCATCCAGTCCGTCCCAGCCACCTTCTTTAGGTAGTCCGCATGTTACAAATAAATCATACTAACCACGTAACAAAAAAAAAAATGTAAATAAGTATACCTACGAAAAAAAGGCGTGGTGAATCTATCGTAATTGTAAAATGGAGGATATCAGAACATTGCGCAGGCGTAGCGACGCGGAGTGCATAGCTAAACGGGTGCATTACTATTACATGCGCGTACGCACTGCGGTGAAAACTCACCGCTTATGTACCGCCACGCTAATAGCTACCGAACTATATAACGTATTGACACCTTGTTTACCGTATTATATTGCGACTGTGGTTTGTATTAAGGAATAAGTAGATTTTAATTTTCTTTTTAAAAATGAATTTATGTACAGTCAACAAAAGAGATAAGTATGCAGGATCGTCGGATATAGTTGAAGTTTAGCAAGAAACCGATGGATGTTCTTGAATAAAATTTAATTTTTATTAATAGAAAACAAACAGCTCATTTATCAAACTAAATTTCAGTCGACAACATCCATCGGTTTCTTACTAAACTCCAACTATATCCGACGATCGAACTCCGTGCTTGTCTTCACTTTAATTAAAGCTGTGCTTTATCTTAAAGTGCAGGTTCGTCAGTTTAATGTAGGTTCCAAACTGCTTGCTTATGCTACTCGTACTAGCTGGTTATACTAAGTCAAGAATTTGTAGAAGGAAAATCATTTTCCACGTTGCCTAATCACAGCAATATTTGCATCATTGTAAGCAGCTCAGTATAACGATGACTAATCAACGATCATGCGAAATATTGACAGATGATCATACAAATTAGTATATGTCAGTACCTATTAGTAGGTATAGATGTGGACGAATTTTTAGATGCCCAATGAGCTCTTCCCTTCTTTATTTAATCACCAGCACCTTCCAGTGTGGGCTTTTGAGTCATTTATAATTTTTAGACACTATATTATAATTACATAGTCAGCCTATAACGCTCCCACTGCTGGGACACGGGCCTCCTCTCAGTGAGAGGGAGTGGACCGTATTTCACCACGCAGGCCCAGTGCGGGTTGGTAGATGTCATATTATTAGGTCCTTACATATGAAATTGGCGTTTTGTATGGAAGGAACAAAAAGTCGAATATTTTTTAATATAATAATTATATTTAATTAATCAAAGTATGAACCATTGTTTTCAATGCACTTTTGCCATCTTATAGGTAGTTCATTGATCCCTTTACTAAAAAAACCAGTCGGACGGGAATCAATAAAATCTTTGAAGGCGATTTGGACTGCCCCATCGGAGTTGAATTTTTTCCCTTGCAAAAAGTTATCCAAATTGCGAAAAAAATGGTAATCTGTTGGAGCAAGGTCCGGGGAGTACGGAGGATGTCTAAGACATTCCAATTCAAGCTCTTCTAATTTGGTAGCCGTCTGTTGCGCAGTGTGTGGTCTGGCGTTGTCGTGAAGCAGCAGTGGCGTGGAGCGATTGACCAGCCTTGGTTGTTTAGCCGCTAGCTTTTCCATCATGGTTTGTAATTGCTGACAATAGACATCAGCTGTAATAGTCTGGCCAGATTTGAGAAAACTGTAATGAACAATACCGGCACTAGTCCACCAAACGCTTACAAGTAACTTTTTTGGGGTTAATTTTCGCTTGGGGCAGGATTTGGCTGGCTGGCCAGGATCCAACCATTGCGCTGAGCGCTTCCGATTATCGTAAAGAATCCATTTTTCATCACAGGTAATGATTCGGTTTAAAATACCTTCATTGTTGTGCCGGTTCAGTAATGTAACGCAGCAGTCGACGCGCGTTTGCCGGTTTGCTTCAGTCAATTCGTGAGGTACCCACCTTTCAAGCTTTTTAATCTTCCCAATTTGCTTCAAGTGAATTAAAACAGTTTTATCACTAACATCGAAGCCTGCAGCTAACTCGGACGTGGTTTGCGATGGGTCCGCTTCCACAATAGCCTTCAATTCTCCATTATCAACTTGGGTCTCAGGCCGTCCACGGGGCTTGTTCTGCAGGTCGAAATTTCCAGAACGAAAACGTTGGAACCAAAAACGAACTGTGTTTTCTTTTGCAACATGACCGCCATACACATCATTCACCCTTCGAGTCGTTTCCGCAGCACTAGTGCCACGGCGGAACTCGTACTCGTAAATAATGCGATATTTTAAATTTTCCATTTTGTAAAATGAGTGACGCAAACAGAAAAAACAGAAGAAAAAAAACAAATGAATGACGGTCATCGAAGCACAAATACATGAGTAAATAGCTGTACAAATTTGAATTTGGAATTCCTTACCAAAGAGGAGAAATTCGTGATTAAAGTGGCCAGTACGAAAAACGCCAATTTCATATGTAAGGACCAATATAATTATGAATTCACTTGATGTTTTTCATCGTCATGAATGGTATAGCACAAGACTAGAGCCTTGTAGTAGCGATTCGCGGTTACAGCAGACCACGAAGAAAATGATTGGACGAATTGAATATCCTTCTTAGTAATTGGAAAGAAGCATAAATAGGTACAATGGGCCTTGCCCAGCAGTGGGATACTATGTACTGATACTCATCATTTTTAACCGAAGAAAAAACGGAGGAGGTTCTCAAGTCAACGCGTATATTTTTTTTTAATGTATGATTTGTGCTAGATTTTGAACCCGTAACGCTATTATATTATTTGCCGTATTTCCTTACAGCTACTCCTAAAACTATTTTTTTTCGTGTGGAAATCCTCATGGATACCCTCCGTCTGGGAAGAACGGAGGGTAATGTTTGACTGCTACCGACTAAACCCCCACTGCTCCTTCTAGTACCATGAGTCGGGAGCCCGGGAGATACTTGTACATTTGCCGCACCCACGACTGGTATCGGCTCGCCATGCCTAGCGGTCCCATCACCAAGTGCGGCCGGTCCCACGACCGCACGTCCTTCCATTAAGGCGCGCATACTTCGTACCACCTCTTTAAGCCTGACTCTTCGAGCGATGACACGGCCCCAATTTCACCGCCCGCAGGCCCCTTCTTATGGTAGCCGGAGATCGTTAAGCGCCCTTCGACGTCCGGCTGTTCCTCTGGTGCAGGTGGAATGAGAGGTATGCTCTCTCTCCCTCTCCGCCACCTCCATTGCATGCATCACCTCCTCGCAAAAAAAGGCCACAGCATCTCACGCGTCTTCGCTTCCGACCATCAAACCACCACAACTTAATACAACATAAAAATGCAGATGCTTCTCTGAATTGTGTCCGCAATTGTACATTTTGTCCATGTAAATCTAAAATAAACACCTTTTACCAATAGTTTTACCATTAATAAGCAATCAGGGAAACGAAGCATCTCCACTAATTTTACAATTAACACGTTACGGCATTCCTAATAAGCTTAGTTCAAGTGAGGACACCATAAAAAGGCTCTTTTTATAGATTAGAAAACTAGGAACTAGAAACCTATACTTGTTTTCTAATAACAGGTGTACGCTCGCGTAGAAATGTGTTCGAGCTGGTTTAGTTCATAAAATTATGGCTCCGGGTATAATTATGAATTTTGGTGTATTTTTCTTGCAAATGATATAAGAAATAAACATCACCTTTGCACAAATTTTTCTGTTCTTTTTTTTTCTTCTGTTTATATATATGTGTGTAAGTACATAAGTGATTAAGGGCTGATTTTTCAATCGACAGATAATTTTTATTCATGGAATAAAATTGACGTCCGACTGCAATTTTGTATGGAAGAACTGTCAAAAATTCAAAATTATTCCTCCGATAAAGTTATCTGGCGTTGGGAAAATCAGCCCTAAATAAAATAAATAAATAAAGGGACGGAAATACGTTGAGCTGTCAAATTAGGTTCTACTAAATGTCATCTAACAGATCTATAGTACTAAATACTGTTTTATTAAAGACTAACTGCGCCCCGCGTTTTCACCCGCATAAGTCTCGATCCCGTAGGAATATCAGGATAAAAAGTACCCTATGTCCTTTCCCGGGACTCAAACTATCTCTATACTAAATTTCATCTAAATCGGTTCAGCGGTTTAGGCGTGAAAAGGTAACATACAGACAGACAGACAGAGTTACTTTCGAATTAATAATATTAGTAAAGTATATGGATGGATTCCAATATTTACATAATTTGAAAAGCTAACAGTCTTAAAATAATAATATGTAAAAGTATATAAAATGGAAGGAGAAATAATGAAAGGGCATAAAAAATTCGTCCGCATCGCTGTCAACAGGAAACGTGCCCAAAAGGCTAACAGAATTGCCACCAATGCTGCCATACTTAACAAATTAAAAATTCGAAAGTAACTCTGTTTATATGTTACCTTTTCACACCTAAACCACTGAACGGTTCGATAAAATTTGTCAAAGGTATAGATAGCATCCTGAGAAAGGACATAGGTTACTTTTTGTCCCGGTAGCACGTTCTCATGGGTTTATTCCCGACATCCACTCGGGCGAAGCCGCGGGCACAAGCAAGTTTCGAAATATATCGCTAAAAACATTAAGTAATAACATGTCATGTGACCTTGCTTTAAATTTTTTCCTGTTAGCAAAAATAAGTCCTCTCAAACTGGTCCTAATAATGAATACCCGATGTCCAGCCCAAACTAAGAAGCTAATATCGTCATCATCATCATCATAATCAGCATCTACCATCCCACAGCTGGGCATAACCCTCCTTTTTTTGGGTTAAACGCAAATAAACGCATTTTCTTTCTTTCTTTTCTTTTTAACCAGTGACCTGCAGTAACTTACTGATTAATGATGAAACAAACACAACACTTACATAAAATCATCGTAATCTCGAAGTCAATACACTTTGCAATTAATGAGATGATGTGTACCTACAGAATGACTAACCGACAACAAGGTATTCCCTGCTATGTCGTAACGTGACACAATGTAGGTATAGTGTTGGAATGGAACACGTCGACAAAAACACGCGTCGTACGAGATATTTCTCGTGCATTTTGTAATTATTACGTGTTTCTTTATTGTTAGTTGGTCTTAGAACCATGACTAACATTATAGACAAAATGATTATCATAGCATCATGAAGTCTTTTCTTTTTCTGTGACAAAAAAAACTTAAATTATTTTCTTTCTTTTTTTCGTTTCTTTCTTTTTGTTTTTTCATTTTATATTTTTCCTTCTTTTTCTTTTTTTTTAATGTCTATTCTCAAAACGGTGAAAGAAAACATCGTGAAGAAACCTAGAACCAAAAGTTTGAAGACATGTGACATCTACCAGCCCTCATTGGGCCCGCATGGTGGATTACGGCCCACACGCTCTCATAGAGAAGAGGCCTGTGGCCCAGCAGTGGAAACATTAGAGGCATTCGAATGCATCATCAGCCGACATCAGTCCACTATTGAACATAGGCCTCTCCAATCGCACGGCATTCAGCTTGATTTTCGGCAACTCTCATCCAGCTGCTACCAGCCACCCAGCGCAATATCGTACCACTTTTAAAATAAAACCATGCTGGAATAAACAATGGACTAACCTCCACTTTAGGGGGACTAAGTGACATTGGCTTGTAAACTTTTTGGCATTTCATTGAAGTAGGTATACAAATATGTCGAAGCCAGGGATGCATCATTCAGATTTATTCTCAAAATCGTGAATTCGTGACCGACTGACGTCACACGAAGCAAATGACCATTTGTTTATTCACCCTCTTGCATGCAATACATATCTAAATAGAACCTAAAGTTAGTTGCCTTGACTTTTTTATTCAAATCAATTTGCCTACCCTTGTTATTCTATATTGGGGTCGGCTACCAGTCTAATCGGATGCAGCTAAATACCAGTATTTTACATGGAGCGACTGAATATCTGACCGACAACACGAGAGTCCTTGATGAGACTGGTAGTCAGACTTTCGGGTTTCTGGCGACTCGTAACGACTGTCAGAGATCAACGAATGACAGCCGCGACCAACGGCATAACGTGCTTTCCGAGGCACGGAGGGGATGTAAAGATGGTCACACATCCACGGACGACCACGACAAGCCTTCGATTCGCTGTTATTTTATGGAGCCCCCCTCATCAACTAAAAATACTTGCAGATAAAAAAATAATTAGGTATATAAATACAATCTGATATAAATAAAACTAAAGCTGTCAAACAAGGCTTTTTTTTATGGGAAATCATCAAATTAATGACCGCTCCTGCTCTGGGTGGAGCGGCAGGGAGTGTCAGACTCTTACTGACTAAAACCCATCCGTGTTCCTTCCTTAGCCCTTTATGTTCCGGGGTAGCACGCGCCGTCCGGCACGGGCCTGGTCCTGATCGGACGGTGAGCTACCCTCCGTCCGCAGGCCGTCAAACAAGGCAAAACTAAAATAAGCTAAATATGTAATACTTGTTATACTTGTGGCCCCGAGGAAAATGTCGAGAGGAAAGTTTTGAGTATGAATATCGATAGCTATAAGAGTAGGGGAAGACCAAAGAAACGATGAATGAATTGTGTGAATGATGATATGGTTAGAAAGGGGGTGACTACCGAGATGACGACTAATAAATAGATAAGTATGATTAATGATGATGTAATACTTGTTTTAGTCAAGTGTAGTAGAATAAATGTCGATAGTTTATCGTATGTGACAGCTCAAAACATTCGTCTCATTCTTGTTTTGTATGTTAGAGAAAGATGGACATAGTGTTGGTATATATTATAGTCCAGAACAGTCAGCTTCATAAATTTATTCAGATAAACAAATTAGGTATTATTGTATTTACCGTCCGTGAGCATTCCGGACACAAACCTAAACGGAAAATCATATGTCACAACTTTTAGAACCAAAATCCGGTATTGTGAAATAGAATTTTGGGAGTTTGAATGAGTTTAGGTAAGTAAAATGATGTCATCCAACTTCATTAATATAATTCCCGATAATATCAGTTCCTAGACCGATTCATAGACTACAGACTTGTTTATTTCATATATTAAAACGTAACTTCGAATGCATGTACAGTTACGGACTAAAAACTACTATTTAAAGTGGTAAACGTTTTAAGTCTGCGATCGTTCGTAATATGCACCTAAGTATAGAATATCTTAAGATTACGTGTACGTCTGTACCTACGGATTGGATATCGTCAGATAAGAAAGCAGTTTTCACTCGCACAGGGAAAAGGAAACGTCGCGAACGACCCGGCCGATAGCTGCCGGCATGTAGGGTGGCTGTGAGACTGGATTATGGTGGGACAAAGTAAACGGACTAAGGGCTGATCACCAGATAACTTTTATTCGAAGAATCAAATTGACGTTTGACAGTTTTTGTATGACATTCAAAATTATTCCTCGAATAAAAAAAAAATAAAAAAAATCTTTATGAAGTTATCAGCTGATAGAAAAATCAGGCCTAAATAACATAATATCACCCCTGTAATCCCCAAAGGGATAGGCAGAGGCTTGCGTATAATACATTAATATATACATATACAAGGTGAAATTTTAATCACCATTTTCCTCTTAAGGGGTCATTGTACTCATCATTATGAACAATTTTTACTATGGGACCAAACATGAAATCGCGGAAAAAAATCAGCTGAGCAAGAGGAAAACGGTGTTTAAAATTTCACCCATTTCGCCAGTTATGTTTAAGTCCCATGTGATATTGGGCGAGTCTTTTGCCATCAACCAGGCACAAAACCAGTCTCCGGGCTGTTAGTGAGAAATTCCAGATGAAAAACCCATTAACACTTTGCCCGACCTGGGAATCGAACCCAGGGCCTCATGATCTACATCTTTTTTGACGTTCAAAAGTGCCTTTTATGTGCCTATTTGAAATAAACGCTTTGACTTTGACTTTGCAGTAGCGCTTGCGACCACTAGACCAAAAACTTTTAACGTATATTTTCATATTTTATTTTTGGATTTACGATAAAACCACAACTTTAGTATTATTTTATTTCACATAAAACCTACATGGGCACTTATAAAAATTCAGAAGCTAGATGCACGGTTCCAATTGGTCGTTTCCTACGGAGAAGAGCCGGCAAGACACTCAGCGGTGACTCTTTTAATAAATAAATGGCTTTTACAATGTTTTCAAATTACTTTATTGATAGGTATGGAAGGACAATGTAGGCCTGTCAACAATTAGTACTAGGTAGGTACTTTACAAAATAAAAAGGATAAAAATATGGAAGCATCTGTGAGGCTATAAGGCCTATAACGTCCTTACATTCACAAAATAGAAAAGAATGTATATAAAAGAAAAGAAAATATTAATAAATATATTATAGTCTCCCTACTCTTGCAGTTTCCCTCCATTTTTCGCACGTCTGTCGATATTGTTGTGTACAACATTATGTGAGCGGATCTATCGATATTACAATATATCGAAGTACATCACTACACGTCCCCGACACGTTGCAGTATTAATGAAATCTACTTTTGGATTTATTGTACTTTGAACTTGTGAAATTATAGAATTAGTCTTTAAATTATTGTCTATAATAATTATACTAATACTAAAGCTAAGTTTGTTAGTTTGAACGCGCTAAACTCTGGAACTCCAAGGCGGATTTAAAAAATTAATTGTGCTTCTGATAGCCCAAGTCTTGAGGAAGGCTATAGGCTATTAACATCACGCTATTACCTTAAAAAAATTCGAAAAGAACGCTAAGTGAAAACGAAGTGATAGCGCTGGTAGGCGATGCGATGCGACGCGTGAGTTAGGGGAGCAAGATATTTCACGCGGACGAAGTCGCGGGCAGAAGAAGATTTAGGGTCAATCCCCACTGAAAGAGTAGCGGCGCGCAGCGGCCGTAAGAGCAAGTGACTCCTTCTTTTGACTAGTCGCTACAAGGCTCGTGCAACCTCGCGGCGCCGCGCTGCCCCTCCTTAGCCTTCAAATGACTATGGATAATGGCCGCTGCCGACCGCTGCTCTGCTGACCCTTACTTGTCTATTTGTGCATGAAGATTTTAGCAAGCAGTTTTGTTTAAATAAGCAGCTGAATATAATAATTTATTAATATATTATAATTTTACGGTTGGTTTACGAAACGACTTTTGAAAAAATCGTATTTATTAATATGTTTATTTCTTTGTATCCGGTAATTTCTTCGTAAGGATAAGTAAATTCAACTAGATATGAATTTCTTGTATTTCTTGTTATTTTCATTCATAAACATAAATAACTTTTGCATAATTATTAATTGACATTATTATTTAACGATGTAAACAGTTTATTAGTCACAAACCTACATGTTTACTACTGAAGTATTGTTAAAACCCGCCGAGCTAACACCAAGTCGTTTTCCGCGATCGAAATTATAAATATAAACTTTATTACGTCAATTCATTCATATATGTATCAACAATGGCTTCAGTAATTTAAATAATATTTAAGTCAGCTTCCTCTCTAATTTCAGAGTAGGTAATTCTGTATTCTGTATTTTATACATAAACTAGTTGACACGGCGAACTCCTAGCTCAAAAGCAGTAACTTTGAAAATGCTTAATATTTTTTTATTTCGATAGTTTATTAAATTGAAATCATAACAAACGTGTCACCGCACTACGAGGATCATTATCCATTATCTGTAGTGTGTCTGTGCGCCTAGTACACGCACATCACGCCGCCGTGCGCCAGTGCAGCGCCGTGATGTCGAAATAAAAAAATATTAAACATTTTCAAAGTTAATGCTTTTGAGCTGAAATTTTGTACAGAGATTCTAGACCAGATACACTCTTCAACCCGATTGTATTGATATACCCTTTCCGTAACACCCTGTAGAAATGGAAATATATTGATTTGAAAACTTCAAATCGCTTTTTTGAGTTAAAACCCTGTTCATTTGGACCAACGATACATAGATAGACAAAACATAAATATTTACCACATACTTCGGTACTATTAGGTACTCTCTGTCAATACGGAATCTCCAAAACTATGTATGTATATAACTATGCTTATAGTATAAGCATTATCCTTGATTGTCATGGTATATAAATGTTTAATTATTTCATCCAGGAATGAGTAGAATATGCCTTGAGTTAGAGGCCATTCTTCAAGAGAGGTGCTCGTGGCTAAATATTAACAGCCGCACGGATCGAATAATCCAGGTCGTAATCCTTTACATATGGAGACCCCTCCGTGCCTCGGAAAGCACGTTAAGCCGTTGTTCGCGGCTGTCATTCGTAGATCTTTGACAGTCATTACGAGTAGTCATATGCCCAAAAGTCTGACAACCAGTCTTACTAAGGGGTATCGTATTACCCAATAACTGGATTGTGGAGGTTAGATAGGCAGTCGCTCCATGTAAAATACTGGTATTCAGCTGCATCCGGTTAGACTGGGAGCCGACCCCAACATAGTTGGGAAAAGGATTGGCAGGTACTTAATTTTATTGGGATTATCCATTAGGAATTTCTCAGTAACAACTCGGAGTTTTGAAGTTGGCGGTGTGATACCCCCGTGTGTCGGAAAACATGTTAAGCCGTTTGCCTCAAAGAGATGTCAGCAAAAAGGAAGAGGACTGCCAGGGCCGTAGCCTGCCGGGGGTGCGGGATTGTCCGAAAGGGTTACCGCTACCCCGGAACATAAAGGGCTAAGGAAGGAACACGGGTGGGTTTTAGTCAGTAAAAGTCTGACATTCCCTTCCGCTCCACCCAAAGCGGGAGGGGTCATTTGATGATTTCCCATCCATAAAACAAAAGAAAAAAAAGCCGTTGGTCCTGCGCCTGATCTCTCTCCGGTCGTGTCGGATTGCCGTCCCATCGGACTATGAGAGTGATGGAAGAGAGTGCACCTGTGTCTGCGCACACTCTTATGCACTATAATATCTCCTGTGTAGATGGCTAGTTTTCACTGAGATTGGCTGCCATGGCCAAATTCGACTGAAGTTCATTCTGAAGGACTGTTATGTACTCATATAATTGTGTATACTTATGCAGACGCCAGCACATCAAGCTACCCGAAACTGTCAAATTTTCCCAATCAACTTTTAACTGTATGCTTTAGCGATAAAGTTGAAAATCTATTAAAGAAATTTGTTAGATTGTAGTAGCTTGATGTGCTGGCGTCTGTACATTAGCAGTTATACCTTTTTAAAATACTATTGTATGCCAATGTTAAATGTCTATGCTGTTGATGTTATCCATCCATACTAATATTAAGACTATATATATATAAATTATATATAAATTCGAAAGTAACTCCGTCTGTCTGTCGGTACGTTACCTTTCACTCCTAAACCGCTGAACCGATTTAGATTAAATTTGGCATAGAGATTGTTTGAGTCCCGGGAAAGGACATACGATACTTTTTATCCCGATATTCCCATGGGACCGAGACTTATGCGGGTGAAACCGCGGAGCGCAGCTAGTTAAATATATAACCTTCATTTATGTTATTTTTATATTACGCACCCAGCCTAATTCAAAGTGCACGATGTCTAGTGTCTGACTAAAAATTACTGGAAGTAATTATGTTTCTGAAGCCACGCTGCTGTGACCTCCATAGCCCAATTACGGGGGGATTACAATTTCCGATTTGGCACCGGTCTGTACATATTGCACAGTCACCACACCGACCCTAACCTAATCCTTGATTACATCACTGTCTGAGGCTCAAACAAAAGCCCACTTGTACAGCACTTGTACAGCTGAAGACTGTACAGTAAATATACAGGGTGTTACGGAAAGGGTATATCAATACAAACGGGTTGAAGTGTGTATCTGGTCTAGAATCTCTGTACAAAATTTCAGCTCAAAAGCTTTAACTTTGAAAATGCTTAATATTTTTTTATTTCGACATCACGGCGCTGCACTGGCGCGCGGCGGCGTGATGTGCGTGTACTAGGCGCACAGACACACTACAGATAATGGATAATGACCCTCGTAGTGCGGTGACACGTTTGTTATGATTTCAATTTAATAAACTATCGAAATAAAAAAAATATTAAGCAATTTCAAAGTTACTGCTTTTGAGCTGAAATTTTGTACAGAGATTCTAGACCAGATACACTCTTCAACCCGTTTGTATTGATATACCCTTTCCGTAACACCCTGTATTTAGTGCTAAATGAAATCAGTTATTGGTGATGGAAGCCTGAAGGGAATGAGTGTCGGTGTAATTATAGGCATATGAAACATTTTAGCTTCGTCTCAGTGAGATGGCTATACATCTGCTTTACCTATGTTATTGCACGGCTTGTCTACAATATTCTGGGCATCCACAAATATTTTGGATTAGGTTTCGGTTTTATGTCCTAGAACCAAAAGTTCGAAGACATGTGACATTCGCCATCCCGCACTGGGCCCGCGTGGTCGGGTGTCGTGCCCAGTGCGGGTTGCCCACTCCCTCTCACGGAGAGCGGGCATGTGTCCCAGCACTGGGAACATTATAGGCTGATTATGCGTATGCTTATGATGGAAGCAGGCTTCATGGTGTAATGGCACAACTGAAGGCAATATTTTTTCTCAAAATCTATTCGTCGATATTTAAGTCCGTTGTGCAAATTAAAAAAAAAAACGTCTTCACCTTCTTGCCCTTGTCCTATGTTACTTGGGTTCGACGCAACAGGTTTTCTCCCTCCATTCTCCCTGTCAACCGTCACGCTATCATTCAAACTCTTTTCTTTCATGTCATTCCTCACACAATCCATCTACCTTTTCTTTGGTTCCTCTCCCTCTGCAATCTCCTTCCATCAACATATTGTAATATTCATCACTCTTATAGTATCATGCGTTTGAACCCTCCTCATACAAGCCTTTTGTTTTGGGTGGGAAACTATCGAATAACTTCTCCCGCTCTGGGCGGAGCGGGGGGCGTGTCAGACTTTTACTGACTAAAACCAACCCGTGTTCCTGCAGTTGCCTGTGCATCTCTTTCGAACAACCCGCGACCCTGGCAGGCATCGCCCTAGCGGACCCCGTCAGTTAGTGCTGACATCTCTTTGAGGCTCCTCATACAAGCCTAACGATTAAAAAAACAATTAACAGATCACAACAAGCGATGACTGAATATATCAATGCCCCATATGCTGGTCCTGCTCGAAAGGAAAATCTAGAGTTTAGACAAAATCAAATTGCACCCTAATAATAATTGCGTAACACACTATCAATCTAAATCTGAATCATTTTGAAGGATTTAAATTTTTATAAATATGTGAGCACTATTTTTCTATCACATAATCAAACTAAAATATATATTTACTATATACAAATGTATAATAAAAATAAAAAAAGACAAAGGAGCTCATTGGGCATCAAAAAATTCGTCCGCATCGCTGTCAATGTGATAAGTGCCCAAAAGGCTGGCAGCATTACCACGTTGGATGGCAATGCTTATTCTTTGGGCTAAAAATAGACCAGCCCTCAGTCACGCGAAGAGTCAACCAAACGCTTGGCGATGTCTCGAAATATTCGATGAGCACTCGTAATTAATTTACCTGTCATTGATTTATTTTTGATTCTTTTTACCTATTGTGATATAGTAATTTTATTGTAGGCGAGTCGTCTTTACATATTGTATAATTAATGTATACAAAATATTGTAAAACATTTTTAAAAAGAGTAACTGTGGAGTATCTTGCCCATTCTTCTCCATACGAAACTACCCTTTAGAAGGGGTGAATATAATCCTTTTTTGTTTTTTTGTAAATTTTGATGTTCAAAGGTGCCTATGTTGTACCTATTTGAAATGAATTATTTGACTTTAACTTTATTGGTTTATTCAGGAATAGATACTAGGTGTTTTAGTGTTACAAGGTTCTATCCTAGGCCCCTGTGAGTAGTAAATCTTCTATGCACATGAGGTAAAAGTAAAAACCATCCCAGAAGCCAGTAATTAGCACCTTATCAGATGGATGCCTCTAGCAATGCGGTACAGATCTTTTTTCCCGACATTCCAATTACAGTATAGGGATTTTTCATAAATATTTAAACTTACTTCCATTTTATTTTAAGGGGAAGGGTTTTGGCGATGATCCACACTAAGTTTAGATAAATAATGTTTTGTTGGCCATTTATAAAATATTTATTTTTCGTAAAATATGGTAAACTTGGTTCAATTTCAAAATTATTCTACATATTAGATACCTACTTTTTTTATTCGTTACTTATTAATTAATTAAGATGAATGAAGATTATTTAAAAAAGACTATCTTGTTTGACTATTGGTCGGAAGCGAGACTGCTGAGCTAGAGGTCCTGAGTTCGATCCCGTGGTCGAGCAATGTGTTATTTGGTTTTGCATCTTCTCTACTCGCCCACTATTACATCGGACTTAAACATTGCTAGAGAATTGTAGGCCTTCCGTAGTACATATTATATATAGGCTCAATGTTATCAAGTATATAGTTAAGAAGTTCTTTTTATTTCATAACATTGCGGTTATAAGGATTCGTTCAAGGAAGTTGCAAATAAAACCATAGTGTGTTCACATTCACAAGTTCACGACATTTAAAAAACCCCTACTGGTTGGGAAACCACAAAACACAGCTCTGAATAAAACACAATCAAAATTCAACTTTAACAATTTCAAAATAAAGTTCATCGGTACAGCGCGTAGCGCGTTGAACTCTTTCGTATGTAAATGAATCACGTTTTAGTGATTATGTCAAAATAATACAAATAATTTGTGGTTAATTTAATGTTTATTATATTTAGGTCAGTAGGCATACGAAGAATCTAATTTGTACTATTTCTACATTTTTTTCCAAGTTATTACCCGATTGCAAACAAGGGTTATGGTTTTAATTTTTGTAATTACTTCGTACGTCGTGCTCAAGAACATGACAATCTCAAATTAATGAGAATTCTAGAAGTAGGTATGTGGAAATCAGAAAATTCAGATGCATGATTTTTTTACATAGTTACATAGCTGCTTGGGTATATTGAAAACATTCCTGACCGGACCCTGTAGGTGTGTTTTTAAAGATAATGTTGTATTTTTGTCAAATAAAAGATATGCGTTTTATTCTTTCATGGAATTGGTTTGCTATGGCGCATTTTTTTTTTTTGTAATTCGCGTCATTGAAAAATAAACTAAGTTTTAGGTAATTTACACGCCTGATGTTTAGCTAATTAGGTATTTAGCATACTTTGAGTCGAAGTTCTCTGACACACGAAGATCTTTAGTAAAAAATTCTAAGGCTGACTCACCATATAAACGCGACACATTATTAAAACGTTGTCCTTATTAACTTTTAAGTACAAGTACCTAAATAATAAATTCTCATAATTGACTTATATTTAAATAGGAATATAATTACAGTAATTAAAATCATTTTCAGCCTAGAGGCTGAAAATGATTTTCCCAACTATGTTGGGGTTGGCTTCCTGTTAAACCGGATGCAGCTGAATACCAGTACTTTACATGGAACGACTGCCTATCTGACCTCCACAAACCAGTTACTGGGTAACACGATAACGGTATTGTGTTACCCAGTAACTGGGTTGTGGAGGTGTGGACTGAAAATTTTCAGTGATTTTCAGACTAACGATTTTTAGTTGCTGTAGATGTCGCTACTGCATTTATAAAATTATATATACAGGGTTGCAGCGAAATCGTGCAACCTGCACCCTAATTGCGTAACGCACTATCTATCTCAATCTGAATCATTTTGAAGGATATTGCTAATCCATTGCCTCATATGTTCGAAAAATGTGTTTGCTCAACAATGTAAATAACGCAATGAATGTTGTTGAACTGTCAAAATGAAACCCATTGTTACTGATAGTGTTACGATATTACCCCGCTGTTACAATACATTCAGTACATTATTCTGGACCCTCCTGCGATGAAATGTTCGTTCGGTTATCGAATTAAAAATCAATACCTGCAATACCTACGTGTTCAAAATATATCAGTAGTAAGCAAAAGAACTAAAATTTTTTTTCATGTAAAAAATTTGTATTAGCTTTTGAACCAAATTAGGTCAGATATCGTGCCTACTCATGTTTGCCTATGCGTGAACTCATTCATAAACCTCGCTATAGGAATGACATGACATATCAGAAGCCTTTGTTTGTATCTAAAGTAGGTATTGAATATTTAACAAAAATGTGCGTGTGAGTCAAGATCACATACGGCGTAATTAATAAATTCTAATTAAGTATTGACGCAATTTGTTTGACCGCAAAATTGTGTCGAGTACTTTGCGTCTACTTTTATTTTATTTTAGGTATACCTATTCCTTTTATTACCAGACAGTTTCTTAAGGTAGTTACTTGAAAGTAGGGTAGCAGTAAGTCTAATTTTTTGTAAACTACCGCCATTCATTGATAGCATTTAATATTAAATAAACCAACCTGCACTGAGTCTATGTGGGTTACTGGCTACAATCCACTTCCTCAGAAAAAAGAAGAAAGAGAGAAGGCTTGAGTGACAACCGAACCTAGAAAACGATATAAGGGCCTAGAATTGAACCTTGTGGTATGCCTAAATTTACTAGTGAGTTTTAAGCTATTATGAATAATAAAATATGAGTGAGTGAATATTTACTATATTTTGGATTCGATTGTTTGGTCAAGATAATAAAAAAAACTTTTATAACAATTTCATTTACGAATAAGAGATCTATGATGTGATGAACTAACTCAAAGGCTTCTAGAATACAATGTCAAAATCCTGTAAGTCATATAATTCCCTGCATTTTTCAGTTAAATAGAACCGTTAGATTTATTTTAAGTGGTTTTTATAATTTTATCAAGGGTCGAGTAAAAAATACAGTTACGAAGCCAACAGCCAGGTAAACATTCAGTATAAAAATTGGTGAAGATGACTAATAAAATAAAGTCATAAAATAACATATACTCCAAAAAACGGTCGTTCTATATGTAAGAAACGGTATTAAATTATCTGATTAAACTGTAAACTTCTTAGGAATATTTAAATGCGACCTCGATTTTGAATATGGTTAATAATCGTGCTAATTTTATTTACTTAACTAATTTGGCAATATGTTTCCAATATGTCTACACGTTTCCTATTTACGATATTCAGACGGGCTAAACAAGGTGGAAACGACAGTAAATTAAACTTCGTATAACTTATTTATTTATTTCAGGCAACGCAGGCCCATATACACACCATACACATATACTCATACCTATATTTATCACCCACACCATAAACCCATTATTGTTATAATTTTTTCTTGTTATTTTTTACCCATATTTTACTTATGACGTCCCCTGCCTGTATACAATTATTTAACAAAATATATCCAATAGTTCAGTCACTATAGCTAACTAGCTATAGTGACTGAACTATTGGTTCTATTGATTTTACCGATCAGCCAACTGGCTGATCGGTAAAATCCACAGACGACCCACTACTACTATTTATTTTAGTTGAACATATAACTTTTTTAATTTTGATGTTAGAACTTATTCGATGGTTTCAAAATACTCCTATGCATTAGTATTGCTAGTGTTTTCATTTAAAGTCGTACTGTAGTCGAATCTCCACATTAATATTTAGTTATTTATTTCAAAGTTAGATATTTCATTCATTCCTTAGGTACTTTATTGTAATTAAATACATATTATGTGAGACACAAATATTACAGAGGGAGGGGCCCGTGGTAAAATAATAACATCCGCACAGGTCGATCGATCAGGTTAATCTATGCTTGCCGCGGTTGGTCTGTGGATGGGTGACCATCTTTACATACTGAGATCGCTCCGTGCCTCGGAAAGCACTTTAAGCCGTTTGGTCCCGGTTGTCATTCGTGGATATTTGACAGTCGTTACGGGTAGTCAGACGCCCGAAAGTCTGACAACCAGTCTTACCAAGGGGTATCGTATTACCCAGTAAATGGGCTGTGGAGGTAGATAGCCAGTCGCTTCATGTAAAATACTGGTATTCAGCTGCATCCAGTTAGACTGGAAGCCGACCCCAAGATAGTTGGGAAAAGCTAGGCAGATGATGTTGACACAGACATTACATTGAAACTATTTATTAAATTCCATTTATTTGTTCAATTGACTCAGACTTTGAAACACTGAAGTCAAGGACGAAGCTAAGTAGAGAAATAAGATAAGGTAAGTTCGAGGAAAAAGTTAAAGGAAGTAAGATTCAATTTTGATCAAAATGGAAGCTGAATCATGTAACAATTCTACATTTTAGAATAAGTACTGTATCGGGTAACTGCACAATATTTTTGGAGTTTTATTTAATTCTGCAAGACAATTATGTTGTAAATATTTGAATGTTGCCTTAATCAACACCATATGTATGAAACAAGTTTAGATTTAGACTCAAGCAAGATAAAATTGAGAGCAATGGTGGCTCAGTAGCAAAGACCCCCGACTTACGAGTTGTACGTTGTGGGTTCAAACCCAGTCAGGCGCATTACTTTATGTAATTTATTTTCATCAACACTGTTCTCAAAACGGTGAAGGAAAACATCGTGAGAAAACCGGCATGTCCTATAATCAAAACTTCGAAGACATGTGACATCCACCAACTCGCACTGGAGTTTGGAGAGGAGGCCTGTGTCTCTGCAGTAAAAACGAAAAACGGCAGACTATATAAATTAAAAGTTTTGGTAGTTATTATTATTAGCCTGTGATGTCCCACTGCAGGGCAAAGGCCTCTCTACTCTCTTCCCACTTCTCTCTGTTCAAAGCTGCTAAGGACCAGTTCTTATTGAAGGGGAGGTTTTGGTAGTAGTATTATTTATTTTATCGTAAAAACAAAAATGTTTTTTTAATAAAATATAATCACAGTAATGAGACATTTCTGTAAGCTGCTTTCAAACTTTAACCTTTCCCGAATGATAGGAAACACACACAGTCCAGCATAGCTATTCACAAACACTCTATACGCTTCCGTATCGTATCGAACATTAATCATTGTTATCGTAGAAGTCTTCTAAACGCTGTTCACAAGTCCAAAACCCGAAAATTTTGTCTATTGAAATCAAATAGACGCCCGCTATTCTTCCAACAGCTATTTGCTGTTGAGGGCAAGTCAAATCAGGTTATCGAAACGTCATGTTTTCGGTACGATAGCCTGTCGTATGGTTGTGAATAGCTATGCAGGAAGATCTGGGACATTAGTCATTACGTGTGGTTTAAATGTCAATTGTTTTAAACTTTGACTTCTTTTTCTCGGTACTCCGCGATATTAGGAAGTTAGTGACAAAAAATATTATTTCTCAATATTCGTGGTCATATTTTTTGTTTCCTTTTTTATTTCAGTATTACCAAGGGTTATCGTGTTACCCAGTAACTGAGTTGTGAAGGTCAGATATGCAGCTACATACGGATAGACTGGAAGCCGACCCTAACATAGTCGGGAAAAGGCTAGGCAGACATTCGTGGTCATATTTTTATTTATAACTAGCTGCACCCCGCGGTTTCACCCGCGTAAACGTCGGTCCCGTGTGAATAGCGGGATTAAAAGTAGCCTATATGTTAATCCAGGGTGTCAGCTACCTCCGTACAAAGTTTTATCAAAATTGGTCCAGCCGTTTGAGCGTGAAGAAGTAACAAACATATAAACACACACACTCACAAACTTTCGCCTTTATAATATTAGTGTGATGTGATAATTTAACAAAATATGGACAGTAATTAAAAACTCGAAGGGATTCAAAACATGTGACTACGGGAAAAATTTCAGGAAATTCCTACGTGTTAATGTCAACATTCTGCAAATGCCAATTTGTTTACCAAGCATGATATAACCCTTCATTTGTTGAACGAGTCATTGATCTAGTTCGAGGGGACCTGTTGAAGTTATTAGAGATACGATGTCTGACAAGTTCAATAACCTTTTTAGTGCTTAGACTACATCGACCTTCACTCTGAGCATTAGAAAATATTCTAGATGAAATAATAATTTTCTCAAAATTTTCTCTTTTTCAAAAAGAAAATTCTCAAAAGCAATCGTTACAAAAGTCGTTCGGAAAACTATATTTCCACGTTTCATCCACTCGCCGCCAGATGTCGTCCACAGAGCGCGCTTCTATCATATAAGCGCGCGGGCGCAGCGCTCGTCTCATTGGCCGGCACGACGCACGCGCGCTCACTACAGTGCCCCGAACCAAACTCGCGACCGTGCACCAAACGAACTGTTGTGTTGACTGTGCTAACATGGATATACTTACTCTGGACCCAACTGGACTTTATTAAAAAAACAACCACCAAGATGGACACCACTCTGGACCCCACCGGTCAGTACTAACTTCTACATGTTCTACAACCCCATATTGGTCCGAATCCTATAAGAATCTTTATTAAAAAACATGGACACGAAAGTACTTGATCCAACCGGACAATACTAAAGTGACAATGATCGGTTTAGACCCCACGGAAATATACTAAACCCTCCCCCCCTCCCCCAACTCCGATGAGACAAGATGTGTTGCGGAAGACGCAGGATATCCACAGGCACCAGTCCGGGGGAGACTTCCTCCTGTAGGAAGAGAAGGTTCACCTCCGAACGAGTACACTGAACGATAAACAACTCATCGCCTGTAAATACTATGAATAAAATGAAGGGAGGACGTGTTCGCAAGGTCATTGGATGGAAATCAGCTGACTCGCGCGCCGCGTGCAATCCGGAAATGAACACCCATAGAAACAACATCTACGTTTGGAAGAGAAAAAATTGCAAAACGCTGTTTCATTTCGGACGACACTCAAATTCAATTCAAGTGAGTATTGTTTTTTTTTTTACATTTCCTTCTTTCTTTCTGTTGGAGATGCCTGTCAAATTTTCAATTCAAAAATGGAATGGCCCTTTTGTATTTGACAGACACCTCCGTTTTTAAGGGTTGGTCAAAATTAGGATTCAGTGATGGGTGCTAAGAGACAAAGAGCGAATCGGACAGCTGTCGCCGTGGCGGACACGAGAGCCGCACGCTGCATATTAAAGTTCGTTGCACAGCTGTAATCCTTCCTATTCCCCGGCCGCCTTATTCGGACTTTTTGGACACCGAAACAAGATCATTTTGAATTTAGAACACGCGCTATGCCCGCACACTACCATAAACTTTATATTTTAAAATCAATTATAAGGTTGAATATTCGGCTTTCTGTCCGAATTTCGGCCAGTATCGCGATTTTTATGGCACCGACCGCGAGTTCATTGACCGGACATATTTTATTTCATCGCGCGCTTCCACGTACACACACAGAGACTACACACCCACACTCGTGTAGTGTCGCACCCACACAGCCGCGACCCATCTCTGCATGTTTGCGTCCACTTCGCGTAAACACAACACACCGCTCATTTGTATTGCGAATGTAATCGTTGCTATAATTAATTATCATTATTGTGTCATATTACTCGCAGACCTAAAAAACAACTTTTAAAACGAGGCTTTAAACTTTATTGGTACTCTGATATTCAATTATATGATAGGAATCTGTAGTTAATATTGTTTCAGTATCGACTTCCTTCAAGACATAGTTAATTACATTAGGTTTAATAAAGTATATACAGATACCTACCATGTGTAGACGAGTACGCGGAAAAGTATTTTATAATCGGCACACGGCCCAACACGTATCATAATATCATAAGATTATCAAGCGGGTAATGTGCCTGTGTTTGCCGAATTATTCCAGTTCAACAACCGGGCGAACGTCCGATCGGGAGTTCAAAATAGACGCGGACACGATTCCACCACGCTCCTCGACGACATCAAAAAATGTCGTTACTTTACCACGTTAATAACAATTTAATACGCAAAAAAAGATTTTATATCCATTTTATAGAATTGCAACATTGAACTAGATATTTGACAAATGCAACACCACGGAAGAGTCGTTACGTAAAGGCGTTCGAAACTTTGAGTTTAGAAACTGATTTATGTTTTTAATTGGTCGTAGCGATGCCGCGATGTCACGGTAATTCACAAGTCCGCGATATTTAGGTTCGCACATGTTTGTACGAGATTGAGCAATATTCCGCGATGAACTTCCTTGACCCCTCTTCGGCAGCGAGCCTCTGTCGGCTGCAGTGTGGCCTGTTTTTGGCATTGCGTCATCATAGGTCACTACCACCCTAGTCCGCCATATTTTTTGCTCATAATATTCTCCGCACGTTGGTTTCTTCCTTTGTTAGTCCATTTAAACTCATGCCATCTATTTTGGTAACTTAATATAGTCAAGACTGGTCGCGTCGTAACTTAATGTGGCGTAATTTGATTGTGATAAAACTTGAGTTGGAAAAAGATATTTTGTTTTTCTTTTTAGGGCAAGTAGGAGTCATAAAACACGTTATGGGCAGGTTAAAGACTCGGAGACAAGTTTCCTAAAAAGTTGGTTTGTGAATAGATAATATAAACAAAAAATATACCTACACGATTAGGTTAGACGATAAAAATAACACGAGCGATGATATGTGGCTGTCCATACACTATTTATTGCGCGTCCTTTACCGACATTACGTGTGCATAAATTACAGTCATTGAACAGGGAATTAGTTGTTACACAAAGTCGCACGACCTGAACCAATCAATTCTTAAAACCTTACACACTTGAGTAAAAAATGAATTTAAGTTTTAAGTACTTACCTCAGATATTTGCTACAGACATTATGTAAAAACATGAAATCAAGTACGACACACATGCTTAACAATCAATGTTACGACATCAACTCAAGAATTTGCAACGTTGTGACGAAATAAAATGCATTATTTGAAGAAATACTCAACCAATGTTTTAACATGCAAATTGTAGGGTTAAAATGTAAAATTACTCGTTTGCGTTTTGAACTTTTAAATAAAGGTTCGAGGTTAATTTGTGGTTTAAAATACTGATTGTAAGTTATTTGTTGAGATACTTGCTTCAAACTGCTTTTTTAAGTAAAGGAGGATAATGTTTTACTTAACAGAATTAAATGCATGTAACCCAAAATTCCGACAAAAATGTTACACCCGTCGCATGTCCTAATATACAATGCAGCACAAAATTACAAAGTCAAACTATACACTACAGAAATAGATATTAATTCTAGTCTAAATGCACAGCATGTGTCCTAAAAGCACACGAAACGCGTAGTTTGACATACAGGTGTCCGTTAAAACATAATAGACAAGAAACTACAAACACGCACAGAAGCCAATGCACATCAGACTGCAAGCAGATGCAATAATGGTCGCACTTCACCAACTTATTTTTCCGTTTAACATGCAAATTAGACCAATAATGTTATCGATTCTTAAAATATCAACAAAGAACGTCGGGAGATCGCCATTTTTTCTGCAACAAGTAAAAACAGCACATGAATTGAAGTTAAAAATGTATACTTTTTGCGATGCAAAATACTGCTTGTCGCATTACAAAGGTGCAATACAAGGTCGAATGGCAGCTGGTAGGTCTAATTAAAGGTTTTATGTTTAAATAATTAAGTGGGCAGTGCCAAGCCACGCTGTACGATGCAGCAGGTGTCGCCTTGTTTATGCAAGTATAAAATCATTATTTAGGGACATGCCAAATTACTTGCATTAATAATGGGGTCTCGATGCCATTATTGCTTGTGCACACGTAAGATAAATTGCTCGAAACGCTCGTTTGAATATGTGTACAATAGTTTTTATGTCAGCTCGAAATGATGTCTGGATGTTTGCATATTCAAATTTATGTGACTCCTTCGCACGGACACGAGCTTTTTATCTGTACAAATTCTCGATTACGACTTTATTTATTAATTAATAACACCAATGCGTGTCTCTTTTGTTGCTTCAGGGAGTTTTAGGTAGATTGAACCCTTAATCGATGAGAATTAATCACTTAACGATGTAGCTGTCGCTTCACAAAAAGCAGAAATTTAAAAAACATCATTGCTACGAAAAACACAAACATACATTCTGAAGTTCAGGTAACATGACAAGCATAACCTAAAGTCCTAAACTCTAGAATTATTTAGAAGCATCCAATGAATACAAAGTCACATAATGACGTAACCACGAGGAGGCAGAGGAAAAAAACACGTAGGTACAATCACCCAATGTTTTTAATTTTCTATCAAAAAATATGAGACACGGAATGTATGGTAGTTTTGTGTGGAGTCAATAAACTTGTAAGGAACCAGTTCCTATTTGTTTGAACACATCTTTGACCAAACATTAGAAAAAAGATAATACTATATTGTCGATTGATATCTACGAATTTTAATTAGTTATCAACTAATTTATTGAGGTATTATTGGCTTTAATTGGACTTTTTATTTTGATTAACGAAAACTAAAGAATTTCCTTGGGAGAGACGTAATGACAATACATTAATAAATGTACCTTGAATTTCATAGCTTCCTTATTTGCACATAATATGTGGCTAAATAACGGATGCAAATTAATTTCAAATAATTAATTTATTAAAGTTTTATTTAACCTTTTAACCTATTGTTAAATATGCAGGTATGTTGCTAGGACTAGATTTTTTGCAAGTGTGACTATGCAAAAGAATGTAGCCTTGAGTGCTATTTGCATGAATAAAATTGTGCCACATTTTTGTCAGTTTCCTCTACTTATTAGCGACTTAAATCAAACACAAATCCTTTCACTTGAACCATCTTAAAAACCAAAAGGTTTGTCAGAACTGAATTCTGAAATAAAATGTTAAATAATTACACAATCACAATGACCTCGAAGCCTTGTGCTATCATGTGCAATTTCGATCGTTCAACATTATTAAAGGCACTAATTTAACCTGTAAAAAGTTGCTACTGGTTTATTCCTAACATATTATAGTGTTGCAATATAATATGGCAAGCTGATTTATTTAAACAGTTCATAATCTATGCTTATCTGGAAATTAAAAAACTGCATTGTTTATTCGCTTATCTTCCTTACATAAGCTTTTCTTTTCATAGTTGCACGCGATATGTTCGTAACCTGTCATTACAATCTTTGAATCTAAGACTTTGTTTTCTATATTTGTATGTAGTTCATTTAGAATACCATTTTTATCTTTTCTCGTCTTATATTCAAAAAGTAAAACACATGTAACTTTAAAATTATCATTAAAAATAACACTTGGGAGTAGGTCATTAAAATATAATTCCTATGATGTTGCTAATAGGATTAATGGATTCAAAAATAGTTGGAACGAATTTAACTTTATAATTTGACATTCACCGCACTCGTGCCGAATGTACATCAAACTGACGGCCAGTAAATGCAGTCAGTGGGTCAAATATTGGCTACAGACACCTAAAATTAAATATTTTATCTGCAACCTTACTCGCTACAATACAAGTCGACTTGCATCAGCGTTTGCATAACACATCGCTTGGCGTAATATCCGCGTGAACGTTCCTTTTTACGCTGATCGATTTGAACTGCACTTTTATTTAATTGGTCGGACTGTTTTTACTCTTTTTAGTTACCTTTTTAATTGCAATTTATTTTTGAGTCTATTCCATTTTGTTTCTTCTTACTTCAAGGTTGCTTATATGCCTGTCCATAAAAAATCATCTGTGTATACAGTCTTTATTATAATGATGAATATTCAATTTTTTAAAATACTAAAGTTATAAAATTATGTCCAAGTTTTAAAGATACACCCTATGTAATTCTACAGGATAAAATAAATGTGCAATATATAAAAATTATTGCACATTTATTTTATCCTCTAGAATTACATAGGATGTATCTTTAAACTTGGACATGATTTATGTATTTTCCACCTGTTATTCGTGTATTTCACGGTAGAATATATTCAATCGATCTACGCAATATAAAAATACATGAGTAATAACAGCGTATAATATGTAATAAATATAACCAATGGTCAGCTACAACAATTTGACGTCCCGAATAATAAATTAATACAAGATTAGACACGTCATTATTATCCATTCAATGTCACCCAGTATCTACATTGTAGATCCATTATAAGATAATTGTGGATGATCATTTTAATTTACTGAAGATAGCTTTTCTCGTATCTTTTTTCTGACGTGGCTACTGATGGATTCGTCATCGATCAAGTCATTGACACGACTGCACTGAACGCCAATATACTAGGATATGATGAGATCGCAGGCGTTCAATCAACTCTAGAGGTGCATCCACCTTATCAACACCGCCCAACATGCTATTCCGAAACAATAACGTAATGGTAGGTACTACAAAATTTCCAACTATTTTTAAATTTAAATTCTAATCAAAACACCAATTGATGTGTTTGTCATGTCTATTAGATAAGAGCGCTGTTTAGATAACCCACACATCTACAGATAAACAAGCACGTGTGGGTGAATAAGCTCCTCAGAACTTCTGTTTCCCTAGTACCCAAAACATAGAAACTGCTCACGAACGAATCTGAAAATACAACATGAACGCAACTTTCACATGTGGAAAATCGTACACAAGTGTAAATCTACATGCGTACACGGCGCATGCTCTCATTCTGCTTGTATTTGGACGGATGCCTGTGTGTTGTAGTGAAAACGCTTTCCTCGTACGTATACTATGTATGTATGTATGTGCATAAGTGGCAGTATCTCATAGCAAAGGAACGCGTGTTAATAGCAAAGTTGTGTTTCCGCATAGGCAGTTCGTAGAGCCAACGAACACGAACGTGTGAAGGCTTGCCCCCGTGTGAACATGAGAGCGTCAACCTTACGAATTAGAAAAAAGTCGCTTTACGCCTCGCCTTGACGCATTGCCCGTATTTTAAAATTCATCGTTTTTAGGATTAGGATTTTCTCAAAATATAAATCTGTATCTATATTTTTCTTTTTGAGTAGCTTGTTTTAAAATCTTTTTTTTTTTTGTCAAATCTCATGTTACTCCAGACTAAAAGTATGCGATTTTTTTATTAAACACAAAAAATACGTCAAAATGTCGTCAGGCGCTGTGATTGTGACGCGCCTACACGCGCTCACGCACACCTCCAAACGTGCTCACGTACTTCGTCTGTGTATATAACTACAACATTGAAACTACAACGTACGTCACAAGTTGGCCTCCCGCAATCTCTGCGAGCCTGGTACCTCGTCTCCCCGTAATAAGCTGAAGATAACTCGCTTTTCTTGATCTTACAATAAAGGAAGGCATTTTAGCTTCCGTGTTCTTTTTTTAGATAAGGATTAAGAAAATTAAATAACATTAATATACTTATTTTTAAAATATTCGGGTTATGAATACTTATTGAAAAAAGAGTGCAAGCAAAAACGAATATAACACAACAATTATTTTTAAATTAATTAATAATTTTATTGGGTTATAAGAAAAATCCCAGTGTCCCATTCTTGGCAGGTCGAGCAAACCTGCAAGTCCTTTCATATGACTTACACTTACACTCGGTATTCAGAACTGCTAAGAAGGCGTTGCCTGTACGTAACTACGCGACGTAACATACAAGCTCTTCGTATTTTCTGCAGTCCTGGTACTGAGTGTTCTAGTTGACGATCCGAGTAGTCACGAGATGACGATCGTAATTCGAGGACTTTAATCGATTCCATACTTAGTTTTAATGAGATGAGATGAGTAATATTTTAATTGTAAAAAAACATCAGAAGAATAAGTAAACTGAAACTGAATACTTAAAGAGCATCATGACGCGCAACGCCATCTGTTATCGACTAGCGTTAAACAACTAAATTTATGAACCGACAAGACAGAGAAGAATGGTATTTTTTAAATAAAAAATACTTCGATACGCGTTGTATGCGAGCATACAATTTGAGGAATTATTTAAGGCAATGTGTCGCCAGGTTTAATTGAACAATGACAGGTGCATGGAGCCTGCCCCAGCCAAGGATGACCACTGTCCGGCCGGTGCACACTGGGGCAACCGGCGGCAAATATTGGCTAGTTTTTTGCTCTAGGACATGAGCGGGACATGCAGGAGACTTCTATTATAATTAGTGTCTTTATCAGTAGATTGTAATTGGATGCGCCGCGTTAAAAACTAGATCCTTTGTGTCCAGAATGTGTAGCAATTGTGAATTTAATATGTAGCGCCTGCCAACTGCCGCGGCCATTAAAGTAAACATCTAAACGCTTGTTCTTCTGATCAATTAAAATTTGAAATATATCTATGACCGCGCGATATTTATGTTTGTTTGAAATAAAAAATTCAATTCAATCGCTATAAATACTTTCGAGATCATAATCGAGAGGATGCGCTGTGGAAAGAATCTATAGTGTCCATTTTTTATGTGTTTTTATTTATTTCATAGTTTATTTGGATCGTTAAACTTGTGAATAAGCAATGCACTTGTAAAATTAAATTTAGTAAAAGTCTGGTCAAGCAGGGTTTTTATTGAAAACCTGCGCGAGAGTGTCTAATTTCGTGGCAGTTTGGGGTCCGTTAAAAGATAACAGAACACTAAAATATTATAAAGAACAATGAACAGAAACCAATGGCCAACAATTAACTTGCGCAAATAGAATGTAAAACTACAGAAAACAACTGACCACTTTTTGCAACGCGGATTGTTAAAAAATGTGTCTGCCTTTGCGAAAAAAAAAAAAAAAAACAAAAAATGTACGAAGTAACCTTGTAATAAATGCATACGCAATGTTTTCGGGGTGATCTAGGGGGTCGCTGGTCGCCCAAATGTTTTGCAAAAAATCTTTTTATGATTATTGTTCAATTGTGTTACGGATATTGAAGAGCGCACCGGCCATTGTCCTTTGTGTTTATGTTAGATTGGTGACAGACAGCATCTTTGAATTTTTTAAGCTCATAGACTACCCTTAGACTATTACTTCCACTCAGTTTGCTAGCTGAGTCGTTGAAATTAAGCACGGCTGAAAATATTTAGTTAAAGTTGTACTTTGTTTCTAAAGTATTTAATTTGAAATCTAAACATTATAGATACATTGTACAAGAAAATAACATAAGAATAATGAATAAGTATTAATTTTTTTACACATTATAACAAGAAAAAAGTTCCCAACAGTCAACACAAGAATTTCTTGATAACCCGCCATAATTTTTAATAACCATTACAAAAACTTTGCTACCAAAACACTGGCAACTAGAGTATGTTAAAATACAAATAAAAAAATGCAAGTGGTGCCCTGTTGACCACCTGACGGTTTACACATTAGCCTATATGGAACATGTCCCGTTTAGACTGTATTAATTTACAACGGGTATTTATTTAAGGCACAGGATGTGGCCATTCAGTGTGTCAAACCATAATTTAAAGAGCATAAACAAAGACAGATTAAGATGGAAGACTTAGATAAAAAGTAGATTTGTAGGCACACAGAAGCAAAAATAAAATGAAATTTTGCGTATGAGAATAAAAACCTCTAAAACAAAAGAAAACGTAGTACCTATTGAAAAGCCTAAGACCTAAGGACAATATTGGAACGTTCAACCAATTCTGTTCACTTTGATTCAAAGGCGAAAAAAGAAAAACGGGTAGTTATGGCGGATATTGATATTAAAATATTCACTTTAATGTGTACACGATTCAATTTGATTGCTTTATCCAAAGTAATGGCAGGAGTATTCGACTACTTCGAACTAAAGATAGATAAAAAAGTAATCTAGTCCACAGAAAAAAAAGAACTCATGTTTTGCCGGTATTATATAAGATTCAGCACAGGAAATGAATAGTTAATGTGCAACAGGGTGCATAGCATCGTGTATGTCTATGCACCATTACTGAGCACCTAATAATTCTAATACTTAATCTCTCTATTTAATTCTAAAAAGATTGTTATGTGTTGATAGAAAAATATAAGTTGCGGAAGTAATATATTTTTTCAATTTGTATTCCGATAAAAATTACTACACAGGATTATAGGATCGAATATCATTGCGAATATGACGCATTATAAGTTTGAAGTCATGTTTCGTGACGACAAAAATTCCGGAATCGTAGGAGCTCTGGCTAACATGAGCCATGCGTCTATAACTCACTCTCGCGACGAAAAGATATACATATCTATTTCTGACACTTTTCTCGTTTCCTGCCAGCGCTGCTATACAATATACTCCACTTGCTCTGTCAAACGTGATATTTTCTCGTCAAACCCTCACATGGCTCCTTATTTTTAGTTATTTAGACCAGACCAACCCTACATTTTATGTTTGCAAGAACCTTGTATCCGTGCATTTTACCATTTGATATTAATGTTTCCTTTTCTTTATTTCCAGATGTTAATGCGACTACATCGGCCTTCAGCTTCACATCATCTTCATCACCTTCATCATCAATCTCATCATCATCATCATCATCCTCCATGTTCATTATTTCTACTCCATTATGATAAATACTCAGTAGTAAATAAGATGTTATGCGACTGATATATTTCTCAAGGAATTGCACATATCCTTCATGCATTTTTATTTTTATATAAATTATTATAACTTTAACATAAGACGATGTTATTTTGTTCACATAAATGTATTTCCCATTTCTAGTTGTATTCTTTTTTGTGTCAATAAAGTAACATCATTAAGAGCATAGGTTAAGAAAATTGAAATGACAAGCAAAAAGAGGCAAAGGGATTTTGAATGGTTATCTTTACCCCGACTGTATATTATTTAGAGAAACCTTCAAAAATTTACCGCAAATTATATGTAGAAAACATTATTAGTTCTAAGTTCTTAGTTTTGTAATATTTCGGCTCCTTGAATACGTAACTTCCAACACAATTCGAGTTACCATAATATACCTTCCGCTTGACAAATTGTAAATAAAGTTGCAATGCTTGTTCAGTGCTTCTCGTTGGCCCCTTAGATTTTTACTTATAATTCTGTCTAAATATTAGTATATTCTATTATTATGTAGATAAAGTAGATAAGACTGCGTTAAATTTAAGTGGCTACTTTTAAAAATTCAGTGTTGCCAATAAAGACTGAATTATTAAAATTAATGAATTTAACCTCTTTCGTCCTTCTTTTGGTAAAAAGGCCCAGAAAGTCCCACCCTAGAATATTTGAAATTTATATCAATGTAAGCGAAAGTAAAGGCATAATATAGGGGATAATAAAGATGTTTATATTATTTTGAAACTGAGTTTTTTTATTTACTTGTAAAACCCATGAACAAAATTGTTTATTGTGCTGAAATAAGTATAGTCACCTAACATTTATTTCAATTTGAGACACATAAAGATGTCATATATGATATTATATGGTTAGAAAGGGGATTACTATTACTACCGAGATGACGACTAATAGAGAAGTATGGAAGAAAAAGACATATTGCGTCCACCCCCAAATAAATTGGGATAATAGCAGGAGAATGATAACATGGATTCAAATATAGTAAATAACTAAAACTAGAGAAAAACCAAATAACACACGACACAGGTATAAAAATAGTAGACAGACAAAAAGAGCTATAAAAGGGAACATTTCGACCAGTAACACCTGATAAAGATGACCACACCCACAAAGACGCCCGTCATTTCATAATAGAAACAAACAATAGTAAAAAACTTCACAAAATAGGTAACGTTAACATTATAGTTATAATGGTGGCACACTTAGAGAGTAATATATTCCTTGCTTGTGAATGAACAAAAACACAAGACAATCGGCACACATTCGCCATACAAAACATTGTAAAATACCTTCATTTGTTTCATAGCCATTATTGTTAAAAGCTTGGGGTACTCACAGGTAGATTTGAAAATTGCAAAGTATCTATCGGTGACGCGGGGAGGCAAAAGGAATCCATAATTAGTAAAAAAATAGGATTGCATATCCGGTACCTTATTCATGGACTTATATCTGGCAATCGTAGTAGAAGCAAATATCGTAAATTCTAACAACTGTTCACACATTACATACAAAATATTTTAAAACCTACATGGGCACTTATGAAACGTCAGAAGCTAGGTGCATAGTGCGAAATGGTCGTCTCCTATGGAGAAGAGCCAGCAAGAAACTCCTCGGACCGTCCTTAGAAAGTCGTTCTATAGCCCCAAGGAAAAAATTAGAAAAGAGTCTGTCACAATAAACAAAATGTTATTTAATAAAGACTTTGAAATAAAACTTAGAAACATCATTCTCTTACATGAAGACCAAAGAAACACTTAGAGCGTTTGCAGATAGCATACAATCGGTCTCCGATTTTCTGTAAGAGTTAGATCAAAAGTATCAACTCACATGGCCTACAAAAAAACGTAGGTCATAAAACTCGGTGATAAAACCCGGCAAAATAATCTGACCGACTCGAAGGATCTACAAACAGAATGCTGTTGCTAATGTATGTTATTTTAGCTATATTTTTTTTATTATTTCTTTATAATTAACAAAATTAAAACCTAACTCAACTAAAAATATACAAAAACTAAAATATAGCGTCGAAAAATTCATCCGCATCGCTGTCGACTGGTAATGTACCCAAGAGACTGGCGGCATTGCCACGTTGTATGGCAATGCTTAGCCTTTGGCCAAGGTAAAAGCCAGCCCTTGGGTCACGGGAAGTGTCAACCAGCCGTTCTGAAATTTCTTTACAAAGACCATGAGCACTCGGACCCCACGGCCCGAGGGTTTCAACCCCAAACGGCTCGAAAATATAATTTCCGATAAGGTTATTATATTTTCGCCGCTTGAGGTTTTCCGCAGCCGCAGCAGCAGCGCCAGCACAGCATGCCGATCCAGGAAGGTGGGATGGCGCAAGAGTATCGACATAAGTTGCGTCCCACACTAAAGGCCTACCCACCTTCCAAGGAAATAGAGACATACCGTCCGGTCTCTTGCCATCGTCGCGTACCAAGCCATTGGGTTCTAATACAGCAGGAACGCCGACGGTAACAAGAGCTCGTCGGATGATGTCATTAATGTTCGCGTGGCGCGCTAAGCGACCCGCACTTCGGCTGCAAGACAGGCCGTGGTGTCCGAGGCTGTTGACATCTTCGCCACAGTGACAGTGATGAGGGGAACAGCAAGGAGTGCCTAGTCGCAGGGAAGCAGCGAGGCGAAAAGTAGTGTCGTCGAACAAAGTGCCTATGTTCGACGAAGGTAGTGCATGAAGCCAAAGTCCCGACTCCCATCTACCCACAGCCAGCAGGCGCGCACGTTCCGCAGAAGTAGCAGACGAGTCAAGTAAATTGTTCTGTACTACTCTGCAGAGCGGCTCATCCCACCGTCTCTGGAAAGATGGATTGTCGGGTGGATCTGTATTCGGGCAAGCGAGTCTCCAGGCATCCATAGCCTCGGTGAAACACGGCACATCAGAATTAATCAGTGTGGAGGCTAAGATTTTCCTGATTAATTTATCAGTGCCGTGGACCGAGGATATGAAAGCCGGTAAACTAATACTAGAAATTTTAGCTATAGTTAACCGAAGCTAACAAATAACTAACATAAACAGTATACACTATAACAGTAGCAACAGCACAATATGCCACTACTATAGTGGAAGAACCTATTGAATTATACATCATCAATAAGCTAAGAATCTCGCACATATCTGTTATACAAACAATATTCAATGATAATACTAAAGATAGTAATATGACCTACGACAACTAATCGTCTGTTGTCGACACTGGCTTCACTTCTACGGTTACTAATTACTAACGGTACTCCGTCAGTTGGATTGACGTATGGTTTGACTCATGATGGTCCTAATAGATTCTGCTGTTCGTAGTCTTGTTCGAAAGCAGCATGACGTTTGATTGATATAATAGTAAGATCCAATTCAGAATTTCTTTTGAAGTCTTTTAAAGTTTAGTCTAGATCCATTTCCTACTTAGGCATCACATTTGTATAATTATCAAAATGCTACCAAAAGTGTCTTGGAAAATGACAAATTGCAACAGGAAAGAAGAATTTGTCAGTAAAATTGATTGGTTTCTAATTTTAACCGGAGATGATTCTAAATGATGAGACATTATACTACTTACTTCGTTCATTATATAAACGAGATGACGATATCATTACTAAAACAATCGCAGAAACAACCAATTGTCGTCTGTAAGATATAGAAACCGTGCTCAATTACGAAGTTGCAGAGCAGGTAAGTAACAGCGATCAAACTGACGTAATGAGAGTTCACGGTGACCCTCTTGATGACAAATAACGCTACAAATGTCAAGTGTATTCGTAATGGCACCCAATGCTCTTGATATACTGTCATAAAGCAGTATTAACTTTAATTAAAACAATGTGATCTGATTAACCGATATACCTATTATATAGGAGTATATGCCAAAAGATTGGCACATTGATAATTGCAAATGAAGTTGTATTTGATATCTATGATCGAAATTTAATAAAATGATAACAAAGCTAGTCCCAGAGGTAATGTTGAACACAATTTTGATACACACTACGTTTATTTAGATAAATAAGTACTACCAGCAAGCAATGATTACATCGAACACGAAATAAACAAGAAAGAACCTACACAGAGACAAGCCTTCAATTAAATAACCCTTACGCCCCATAAGAATGTACATTGTATAATCATTACCAAGATACATACCACAAAATAAGTACCGTAGGACCAAAAAAAAGTGATAGACAAACAACAGATACCTTCAATACGAAGACCAAACAAATATAAATAAGTAACGCTACCAGGAGCGCATAAATCATAGGAGAACGATAAAGGCCAACCGTTAGTCCTAAATTCCGAACCAGCCACGGTATAATCGCGACCACTTACGAGATAGGAGCGACTATAATAAGCTATTACCGAAGTACTAACCTTTTGATGTATCGTTTAGCGGTATCCATGTAAGCTAGCCGACTATGTAGGGTTGGGACCCGTTAAACTGAGCTCTAGTGATGTGATTTTAGTTGCAGTATCGATTATTTGAGTTTGACAGTATCGAACGAAAGAAAAAAATTAGCAACGTCAAATAAAGGATAGTTTTCGTTGAAAAAAAATTACATCATTTTCTTTACCCACATTTTAAATAGCAGATGTAGATAAACATTTATTCATATGACCTCAATTATATTTGTAATTCAAATTGCAAATTTCAATAAGAACAATTAAATAATGATGTTGACTTAAGAACAATTAAATAATGAAGTTGACTTATTTGTGTATACGTAGGAATTTTAATAAAGTGGCATGTAGCCTGCATGCAGTTTTATCTATTGATACTGGCGCTATTTTCTGCAGCTATCTTTGAAAAAACATAACACAGGAGTGAGTTCTAGATTTGAAATGATTTTAAGGACAGAAAGATGAAGTAACTAGCTAAGAAGTGTAATTTTTATTTATATTTTCTGAAAAAAGATAAACTTATTTCTTGAAAATAAGTTCAACTTCTTTATCATTTCGATCTGCACCCCTACCTGTACATGCACTCAACATCAATAACTTTTGATTAAATTCTAGAGATCTGCAAGTATGTATAATACAATAGTAATATTCAGCACTTAGATAATCTTCAAAATTACCAATTGAGAATTACCAAAAAATATGGTCCTTTTTTAATTGAGCTGTGTTCGGTCCTTCAAGCCCCTTTTTGTTCCTTCAAAATATCGCAACAACAAACAAACAACCATCTTACTAAAGCCATAAACTTCGACTATCGATACTTCGATAGTGCGCAAGCGCATGCCGCGGCAGGATCAGGGATACGCGGCCACTGGCGCAGTAGGTCGCCGGCCGCTCGGAATGCGGAAGGGCGGGCATCTTCTCAGCTACACACGCGCTACCATAGGATTTGTCCAACTCAAGATAACTGTGCTATCGATTGTGATCGTTAGATCTCCCTCTGTCTTATAGGAGTGTGGTACTTTGATTGCAAAATTATTAAAGGTCTTTGGTTGAATTGCTACGGAATATCGTAGCATGTATATTTTTCGTATCAATTTCCAATTTTTTTTTATCGATTTTTGTAATAGTGTATAACTATTTCGGATGTTATAGTCAAAGAGTAGGTACGAATTATAAACTTATTTAATAACTTATTTATGTGATTAAATGTAAACAATAATAAGAAACACTTATTAGTATTCGATATGAATCAGAAGACAGCGATGGCATATTAAGAAATTAGGTATTATTGGTTAAAAAGAACAGCTATAGAGAAATTATACTGTCCTTGCCAAATGGGAAGCAATACTAACTTGCAAATCACGTAAATAAGGAAGCTTTTGCGTCCAATTTCGAGTGAAATAAAATCCGCAAGAACTGCATAAGAAATTAACAGATCATAAATTTTAATTAGCGAACAACTCGCGAGTTCAAAAGGTGAAGTTCGATACTTTCGACCCTCGGTACCTACAGTTGTTAAAATCTTAAAGCAAGTTATACACGTTAGTGGCGCAATTACACTTGGTCGTGGAGCAATGTGTATTCGATTACCAAATTCGGGCAATCGACAAGTGTAGGTAAATAAAAGGGGTAGAGTACGAGAAGACGGGCGGCTTCGGACTATATAGTCCAGTTTCACTGTATCAGTTACCTGAATTCGGATACTCATCCGAATGGCGGATGACCTAGCGTTCGTAGGTACTTGCCCGAATGCGGGCGTCGGTACTCGACTTCATTCAAACTATTCGTAGACGTTAACCCGTATTTCAGCACCCTAATTGGGTAACACACTGTCAATCAGAATATGAATCATTTTGAGAATATTGCTAATCCATTGCCTCATATGTTCGAAAAACTTATCTGCTCAACAACGTAAATAACGCAATGAATGTTGTTGCACTGTCAAAATTAAAGCCATTCCTATTGTTAGTGAGTTACGCAATTACCCCGTAGTGCGATGAGCAGTGTCATTAACGCATCGGGTACCCGAATTCGAGTAAAGTTTTCGAGGACCCGAATACGACCAAGTGTAATTGCGCCTTTAAATTATTGACATGCCAAATATGGTAAATATGTGATTTAATGTCAACGCGGTTGAATGTCGCTGTCAATAACAGACAGCTGTCATCTGACCTTTAATTGTTGTTCAAAATTTTAAATGTAGACATTGTTTTCTTGTAAGTATCGGTTACACGATTGGATATTCATCAGGCATCAATTTTCATTGAGTTATTAAAACTGCATTAAACAAGGTGGTGTAGAGAGGTGTAATTTTGTACGTATGACAGCTGTGTTCGCATATAAAGTGTTGAAGTTTTGTTGATCATTAGGGGCCGTTTTATGTGAGAGAAATACTAGAATAAAGAAAAGAAAGAAAGAAAAAATAATACTCTCTTAAAAACATAAGAATAAAAAAAACTAAATTAAAATAAAAACGGAAAAAAAACAATTTATTAAAAAAAATATGGACTTATAAAGATTATGAGTGTGATTTTATTTTAAATTATGATTCATTTTGCCTGTACCTTCCCTTTTAGCATCTAAATAACTATTTAAGTCAGTTGGACAAAATAATAAAAAGCAAAAACAAATCGTGCAAATAAAATAAAGTTTAGCATTTAAAAGCCCAACGTTTTTTTTACTCTTCATTTCTTTCATCGTTCTCTAATAGTCTAAGATCTATCTTCGGATAAATCTCGGACTTTAAACTCCCTCGTGCACCCGTCCTTAACGGTACCTATATAAGTAAAATCATTCTTAGGGCAGTCGATAAAAAATGGAGCCTGTCCGGCCTATCGCCCAAAAAACCATAGTCCTGTTACCCAAGGGTACTGACCCTATGGGGTAGGGTACTGACCCTATGGGGTGGAATGACCTATTTAGATTGAATGGTGTCATTATAGGATGCGTCTTCTTTTTTGAGACGTACAATGACGTACATGTTAACTATTTTTTTCTTAAGATATCATAGATTTAATTCGTGTAAGTATTGTTTTGATTAAATACAGGGTGGCAGGGACATCGACACGCAAACTGACGCGCAAAATTAAGCACATGATTCTAGAACCCCGCAGAAGTTTTGGGTTTTTGAAAATTCGTCGAATATCGAAAAGAAAACGGTCTATTGCGAATCGGTCTCGCGCACTGATGGTTTTGTACAAATTTGTAGGTATGTAATGGTTTATCACGTGTTTTTTTTGTATTGTAACTACAAATTCACGGTTTTCGGATTTTTTCCTTTGTGCTACATGACATTACTTCTTGCTAAATTTTATGATTCTAGGTCAGTGGGAAGTACCTTATAGATATCGATTCCGGAACATAAACGCCCGTCTCTTTTGCGTTGACTTAGAAGTTTGATTTTTTTTCTCTGTTTCAAGGGATTGCAGCTCAGAGTATTTGATATTAATTTCAACTTGATAACTCCACGCGTTCCTGAGAAAAAGGGTCTTGACAGACGGACAGACAAACGGACAACGAAGTGATCTTATAAGGGTTCCGTTTTTCCTTTTGAGGCACGGAACTCTAAAAAACAGTTGTTTCATATAAAATTGCAGTGCACTTATCCATGAAACAGCTGATTTTTTGCGCGATCAAAATGTATGGAATAGCATTTTTTTTTTAAATATCCGTTGATAAAATTCAACGCTTCATTCATGGAGTCAGTACTAACATGATTCTGAACCCTTTAGAATCATGTTCAGAATCGTCCATGGTCAAGTTGCGGGTCGAAGTCCCTGTCTCACTGTAAGTATTGTTAAGTTTTTTCTTGAGTACTAAATGGAAATGTATGCTAATATTGCTAATAGAAAATTGCATTACGATTTTGGTTGATTTTATTACTACAATACAGACATTTTCGACTTGGTTACCTACTGCACTATTTTCATTAATTCCGTGTTTTAAATTAGCATGATTCATTATTTTTCTATTGTTGTCTACTGTCAGGTACAGACGCCCGCACATCAAGATACCACAATCTGTCTGAATTTAATAGATTTGCAACTTTATCTCTAAGGAATTAGGTTCAAAGTCGATTGGGAAAATTTGACAGTTTCGGGTAACTTGATGTGCTGGCGTCTGTACCTATTTTATAATAAAATGTGAAAAATCAATCACAGTGTACGAAAAAAGGCAAAAATTAACTCTGTAAACGCAGTCAATAATTACAAATCGTATTTCAATCGCTTCTTATCTTTAGTGATTATAGTTGAAATGTTATAACTCCTGGTATGTTAGTATTATTAAAATCTAGTAAACCGTGGAAATAATGAATTCATAAGTCCGTTATTGTACTAGTAATGTAATAGTCACGACTGTGGCTTGAACACAATCTTAATTAAACAATCAAAATATTAAATAAACCGTTTATATTAGGACTTGGACAAAGGTTCGACAATGCGACTGAATAGTCGTGTCTGTGCTTAATTAGTTATATTATATGAAAATTGTATGGATTTTTCTTCTCGATTAAAAAACGTAGGTTAAAAAGGTAGTTTTTATCGATATTTAATAAAAACTAGCGGCCCGCCCCAGCTTCGCACGGGTGCAATTTTTTTTTTAGTAGGTCCAAAATTTTTTTTTTCCAACAAACCTTGTTCTGGCAATACCGAAGACAACAAAAAAATAATTATCTAATTTAGTGCAGTCGTTCGGAAGTTATGCGCGTACATACATTTCGGCGTTTCATTTTTATTTAAGTATAGGTATAGATAAGAAAAAAACATAATCAACTATATTTGCTACTCAACTAACAACAAAACGTCATCATTCTCCTGCCCGAATCCCACACAACAAAGGTTGGGGTCGGCGCAACATGTATTTTATTTACTTCCATACTTCTTTTTCGTGTCGCTGGCACGACAGATAAAGTAGTATGCGGAATCCATGTCAAAAATAGTTAGCAATATAGGAAGGGCATAAATTCTCCTCAAAATACACTAGGTTTGGTTGTGACAGCGGATTTTTTTCGTTTGGTACAAGGCGCCCTATATTTGACGGCATTCTCCTTTCACTGGCCCAATACTTCGCCACTTCCACGACGCATGTTTTGGGGCACAGAGGGCAGGATAGGAGGTGGAGCATACTTTGTGACACAACTCCACATCCACTCCCTGCGGCCGTTCCGTTGAAGTAGGCCCACTTTACGAAGTTCGACTTCTCTATTAACTAACCAACAACAAAACGCATGCAAAAATATTTAACCGCCATTTTTCATACAAAACGAATGCAAACGTAATCATTTAAATAATTATAAATGCAACAAAAATTATAGCAATTATTTATTCGCGTTGAATATACAGGATGTATCAGAAAGGTGTGGTCATATAACCATCGAACTGAACATTCTCCATGGGACCAATATCGTTATCGCGAAAAAATTATTAACTGTCCCATACAAATTTTTTTTACCATCTCGACCCAAATGTATGGACGACCCAAAGATATTGGTCCCATGCAGTAAGTTGTTCAGTTTGATGGTCTGTACCACACCCTTAAATATGACCACACATTTATAATACTATATGTACTAATAATAAAGATGAAGAGGTTTTTTTTTTGTTTGTTTGTTTGAACGCCCTAATCTCTGGAACTATCAGAGGGAGTTGAAAAATTATTTTTGAATTTGATAGCCAAATTCTTGAGGAAGGCAGTCTATTTAATTAACATTAGGAACCTTAGGAGTCGAGCAAAAAGAAGAAGTCTGAAAGAACCCTAAACGAAAACGAAGTAATAGTGCGAGCAGGCGATGCGATGCAACGGGGTGCGTCGGGGAAACGAGAAATTTGACGCGGACGAAGTCGTGGGCAGAAGCTAGTTACAGGTACACGCTGTATACTCCGTACAATGTATAGGGACAAGACAACACGATAGTTACTAAAATTAGCCTGCACCTGCCCTTTAAAAGTCTAGTTATGTAAGATAAAGATATTTAAAAACGATATTTTTTTTTTTCGTTTTATCTTTAAACTTCCAATGTTTCGCACACACTCACGGGTCGATCAGAGGCTAAGGCAGCGCTTGCTGAGGTATTGTGTCACCTAGTGACTGGGTTTTGGAGGTCAGATAGGCAGTCGCTCCTGGTATTGAGCTACAACGGTTCAGACTAGAAGCCGACTCCAACATATTTAAGAAAAAGCTAGGTTGATGATGACTATCAGATGTTTCATTTGAGGCTATTAGCATCTATGTACCAACTAGTATCTAACTATGTCCCACAAAATCAAAAGTTGTCAAGTTTTATGTACAGACGCTAGCACATCAAGCTACCCGAAACTGTCAAATTTTCCCAATATACTTTGAGCCTTATGCTTTAGCGATAAAGTTGAAAATCTATTGAAGAAATTTGACAGATTGTAGTAGCTTGATGTGCTGGCGTCTGTACCTAGCTCAACCTACATCGACACGTGCCGAGGAGGGAGCATTTAATTAAGCGGGCCCATGCGTTTTATACACAAAGTAAAGCGCCTGCCTTTGTTCGAACCCACAACCTAGAACTCGTAAGTCGCGCCCGTTACCATTGAGCCAACACTGCTCTCAAAACGGTGAAGAAAAACATTGTGAAGAAACCGGCATGTCCTAGAACCAAAAATTCGAAGACATGTGACATCTACCAACCCGCACTGGGCCCGCGTGATAGAGGACAACCCACTCCCTCTCGAAAAGAGGAGGCCTGTGTCCCTGCAGTGGGAACATTATAGGCTGATTATGGACTTACCAACTGAACTTCGACAAACTTTACTACGACAAGATTTTAATTCGACACTACGGAACTCCGACACGTCTTCATTTCGACAATACTTTAGTTCGAAATGCCTTAAGTCCGACACTACTGTACTCCGATAAAGCGTTTCTTCGACATGACTTAACTAGGAAACGATGCAACTTCGACGACGTGCTACTTCGACAACTATGGTAGTCCGACATGAGTCAATTTCGACATACTCTACTCCGGCATGCTGTACTTCGACAATATCAGATATTTCAGATATTTCGAGTTCTTTCATTTTCTGTGTTCCTTTGTTCTTTCTTTATTTAACTCTATAATAGTTTTAAAAATATTAATTTTCTTTCTATTTAAGAGCACTATACATTTTTTTTTTAGTAGTAGTCGGTAGCCACCCCCTTTCTAGCCATATCATCTTTCACAAATTTCAATTTCGAAGTAGCATCGTGTCTCAGATATATAACGTCGAAGTAAGATATTGTCGAAGTACAGCATGCCGGAGTAGAGTATGTCGAAATAGACTCATGTCGGACTACCATAGTTGTCGAAGTAGCACGTCGTCGAAGTCGCATCGTTTCCTAGTTAAGTCATGTCGAAGAAACGCTTTATCGGAGTACAGTAGTGTCGGACTTAAAGCATTTCGAACTAAAGTATTGCCGAAATGAAGACGTGTCGGAGTTCCGTAGTGTCGAATTAAAATCTTGTCGTAGTAAAGTTTGTCGAAGTTCAGTTGGTAAGTCCTGATTATGTTATACGTTTTCTATACATACAACCACCAACACTCATTCATTACTATTACCTATGTTTAACTCGATAATAAGTCTCGCAAATTAGTTTCGTCGAACGACAATCAGCTAAAAAGTCATTTCGTTAAAAAAATATTAAATATTCATTAATGAAGTTTAAAATTTTAACCAATTTAATTTAAAATACTTAATTTGTAACAAATGAATCGAATTAAAATATGGCGAATGGTAATTAGCAAAGACAAAATTTAGAAGTGAACCATAGTCTACTATTAAAGAGACGTTTCGTTTTCAAGTGAGAATGCGCGGGAAAGTAAATGATAATGTGATTTTGGGTTAATTGATGAAAATAAGCGTGTTTTAAATTACTAGGACATTGGCAAATGGATATAAGTAGCTATCTTGACTAAATGACAACGAATTTGTCGTATACCTATGAGTCGGTGTAAGTACAGGTGCAAATTAGTTTATTAATACTCTTAAATAAACACTGTTTCGAAAAGAAAAACGATAAGACGTCACCAATGATAATTTGTCTCATTATTTGTATACGTGTACGAAAAACAAAATCAAAATCGGTTCATCCGTTCGGGAGCTACGATGTAACAGACAGACACACACACACACACACACACACACAGACACGTCAAACTTATAACACCCCGTCGTTTTTGCGTCGGGGGTTAAAAAAGGGGAACACTGTGTTTATTTTCAGTAATTTTGGATTCCAATGCTATGTCGTTTTCATTGTTATTTATATCTGACGACGCAGTAAGTGGCGCCGTTGGGTTTTGATACGAAGTTTCTGGAACCACCGAAGAGGTCGGATAAGAGTGACACTGGCTGATTTCTATCACTCAAGTAGAGCGTTCCATCGATGGTTGCGTGGCGGCTGTCTTCTGATAACAGATGATGTCAGGGGAGCCGCTGTTGTACCACGTCCACGACAAACTGCTATATTCCGGCACTATCCTGATGATACTGGAGCTACGGACCCACTAACACGATGACCACTTTTACTGGTAAATGCTATTCTGCGCCGTTATATCTTTTAAGATTATTCGCTGAAACAATTCTTTTGTTTTGTTGATTTCCGACCGACTAACAGTTCAGACTTGACTATAATACAGAGTCAAATTAAATTAGGTAGCAAAACTCGATCCCGCAGACGTGATGGGTATCGAAATCTTACCTCGATAAAATAAAAAAGATATGATATTTTTTTCTAACGGGTCAACGACCACGGGTAGTGTTGTTACTTATTGTAAACTAGCTGCGCCCCGCGGTTTCACCCGCGTAATTGTCGATCCCGTGGGAATATCGGGATAAAAACTATCATATGTCCTTTCGCGGGACTCAAACTATCTCTATACCAAATTTCATCGAAATCGGTCCAGCCGTTTTCATGTTATGTCGTGACAACGGAAAACGGGTTTCATTTTTATACATATATATAGATGTGTTTCATCATTTTTAGATATTGACCAATCACGTCTGTGAAGCTTAAACAAAAAAATATTTTTTTTAAACTGATATTTCAAGTAAATAGGTACTCTAACAGCGGTCGATGACCCCACAAAAGAAAAACAACAGATTTATTTATTTTTTGTTTTTCACGAGCTGTTTCGCTAGCTAATTTCATTTGGCCCTGTATAAGCAACTCATGGATTATATTTTATATAGAAGTCTGTCGTTGTATTATACTATAAATACTGGAATTCAATGTTTATGTAGTACACACTTACCTAAGTAGATAAGTACCTGTTGACATAAGCTCCTCGACAGTTTTACGATCAGCATTATCTAAGAATTAAAAATAGGAAAAAAATATAATAAGTGCAAAATCTAGTTTTGAAAAAAACGTACAGCTTAATTAATGAATTAAGATGGGTAATTAATGAGCGACAGATGCCTGTGACCATTGCAATTAGATTTTATTTATTATCGCAAGGATTGTACCCGACACAAGCAGGCAAATAATTTTTTTTTATTGCTAAATGGGCACGCTCTTGACCTCAATTAAAAACCATAGTTAATTTGGCTTATTTTCCTTTTTTTCTGGACGTGTAAAAAAAAACCTAATAAGTACTACAACGGCTCCGTACCACGAAAACTTTTTCAAAACCAATTTAATCACACTAATATTGTAAAGGCGAAATTTTGTGAGTGTGTGTGTTTATATGTTTGTTACTTCTTCACGCTAAAACGGCTGGACCAATTTTGATAAAATTTGGTATGGAGGTAACTGACACCCTGGATTAACATATACGCTACTTTTTATCCCGATATTCCCACGGGATCGACATTTATGCGGGTGAAATCGCGGGTCGCAGCTAGTGTCACATAAAATCACCCTATTATATTCACCACGCTAGCCAAATGCATGTTGGTTGATGTCAAGTCGTCATGTGACTACGAATTTTTAGTTTTAGGACATGCTATAGTCCGTCCGTCGAGAGAATGCGTTCCTGACACCTGTCAGTGCGACAATTCTAGTAGCTAATAAAGATCAAATTCGCAAAACACCTATTCGTTTGTATGAAACGACGGGTGTCAAGAACGCATTCTCACGTCGATCGAGTTTCCTCACGATAGTTCCTTTCATACCTACTAAATACGTTAAAAAAAACAACAGACCAGAAAGTGTCAAAACTACTAAAGATCAGACTGAATTAGAAATAGGTTTAGACGAGAAGGATTTCTTATGATGTGCATAAAGTTGTGCCACTTTTGTATCAAGGACGAAATAATTGTCATGCTATAACTATTGACTTGTAGTGTGTCACACTATCAATCTCAATCTGAATAATTTTGAAGGATCTTGCTAATCCATTGCTTCATAAGTTCGAAAAAATTGTCTGCTCAACAACGTAAATAACGCAATGAATGTTGTTGAACTGTCAAAATGAAAGCCATTGCTACTGTTAGTGTGTTACGCGATTGCCCCGCAGTTCCCATAAAATCAAAGGAGTAAACAATGCATTACTGGAAAGAATTTGGTAGGCCCTAGTCTAAAGGACTTTATACATGAAACATCCTTTAAAAGTTGACCCTTAAGTAAACGAGTCAGTTTGTGACGTGACAATTGATCTGAAAGCCTTTAAAAGCATCATGTAGGACCAAAATCAACAATTACGTAAATGAGAAGTACATACAGTGTTGTAAGAACATTCCTTTAACGAGCGCATTGCGTTCGAATGTTCCCAAAATAATACCATTGAACGCATCTCTAGCTCGATCAAACGCTTTTAGTCCTTTACCGGTCCAATAAAAACTCCTATTAATTGCGTAAGCACATGTAATAAACTTTTGGATTGGTTAAAAATAACCGGCGCAAGAGCACCACCAGTCGACTCAGTATAAATTCTTAAAAAACATAAACTTCACAGGGCGCACTCGGCGTCCAAACAGACTTTAAATGACGCCAACGATTTTTAAATTCCGAACTATTCACATTCCAATACGAATCAAATTGGAATTGCCGCCAAATCTGACGTATGACTTTTTAAATTCGGATACACATCCTGAAATCTATGATTAGAACTCGATTCTAATACACAAAAAATAGAGTTTAGTATAGTTGTCGAGTGTCCGTGTAGTTAAATCGTTGTGGCCTGTGCGAGTCCGGCTAGGATATAGGTCATTGCTCCCCTAAACCTGCAGAGTAGTCAGGGCAGTTCATAAGTACTTCCATGTTTAAATTGCCCAACTTGTATGTACTCTCTGTACAGGATGGCTCGGACATTACTTACTTGCTCGGCTCGCCGAGTGACCATCCTGCCGGCCTGCCGTGTTGATAACATCTAGTTTTAGAGCCATTCCTCTCGGGAATGAGGACTATAATTCTAAGAAGGATAAGGTTTTGAATTAAAGGACACGAGTCACGACATATTTTTGTGTGTGTATCCGAACTTTGTTGTCAAGTCAACAGTTTTGATGCTCTTTTTGAGATAAACGTTTGTGGTTTTACTAAAGGAGATAAGTGTTGCAGACCTAAAGACAACACGAATTATCTTTTGAGGACCGTTATTGACATTTTAAGCGTGTAGATTGGCACAAATAATAATATGAGCAGTAGGAAAAGTGCGATTGTAGTTGATGATGATGACATTTGGTAGGCTTCAGACAAATTATTGTCCTATCCTAGTTAATTATTAGGACTTAATTAAGTAAGTACAAAACTTAATGCAGATTAATAACAAGAACAACGTTACAGTGTTGTTTGAAACCTATTACCTACGCAGTTAACGGTGGTTTATTACTGCATTATTCCCCATAATCGATTGGTTATCACATAATGTTATACATTATGAAACAACAGCGGTAATGTTCGCATAAATATTTGGATTTTTTCCGCAAGTACCGTTTGTTGCATTTCCGTGACATTTCACGTGACCATTATGTTGCTTAGTACCTATAATGTAAATGCATAAGGCCTGCGGGGTAATTGCGTAGTACACTAACAATAGCAATGGTTTTAATTTTGACAGTTCAACAACATTCATTGAGTTATTCACATTGTTGAGCAGACAAATTTTTCGAACATATAAAGCAATGGATTAGCAATATCCTTCAAAATTATTCAGATTGTGATTGAAAGTGAGTTACGTAATTATGGTGCTGGTGTAAACTCACATAGACTAGGAAAGCATGGCATAAAAGAGAGGAGGCCCATATTCTGCATTGGGTGGAACAAGGCCAATGATGATGAACATTACTGTTCCTTTAATAATGTTACTGGGGTAAGACCTTGTTGAGACTTGCACATACTAGGAAAGCATGGCACAGAAGGATATATGCCTATAGGTACTCAGCAATGGGAAAACAGAGCTCAGAACGGTATAGCGAATCACTCTTCGCCGATGGTACGGTTCGCCGAAATCACTCTTAGTCGACGGTTGGTTCCACGAACAAATCCATCGCCGATAGAACTATTCGCCGAAAACACCGTTCATCGATGGTCGCTTCAGCTACAACACATTATACCGATGGAACGGGTCGCCGAAACATTGCCTAGATTGCAGAAACACTTAGCTCTAAAGAGTGAGATGGACCTAAAAACATTCTTAAATGGACTGGCCCAAATTTTGTACTTAAAAAATAAGAAATAATTATAAGATAAAAATTACCAGCTAAGAAATAGTTATATTCTAATTAAAGCTCTTCAGAGCAAAAGGGTTTGAGTAAAAGTGGCTTGATTTTTTTAAATACGCGGCCACTTGTGAAAAGTGTTTCGTTAAAGAGAACACATTTTTATTATTATAATTAAAAGTGAAATTGTTTTTTTTATTTGTACCGTTTCGATCTGACGGTCAATCCAAATAAATATTTGTAAAAACCATAGTGTTTAATTTATTAGAAATTTACATAAATATTTCGGCGACCCGTTCCATCGGTAATAGGTGTTGTAGCTGAAGCGACCATCGATGAACGGTGTTTTCGGCAAATAGTTCTATTGGCGATGGATTTGTTCGTGGAACCAACCGTCGACTAAGAGTGATTTCGGCGAACCGCACCATCGGCGAAGAGTGATTCGCTATACCGTCCTGAGCTCGGGAAAACAAGGATGTCAATGATGATGATTATTACTGTTGCTTAGTAATGTCTCGTGCACCAGCCCGGAATGAAAATACCCAATTTAGAAATGCAACAATCGAATCGAATTGGAATTGATTACCTAAATTGAAGTTTTAATATAAGATTTAAATTACAATACACACATAGTAGCGGTGATTCGATTAATAAATCATAAAGGGCGGCATCACTAGATAAATTAGCGGTATTTAAAGACTTGTAAGACTCCATTTATCGGCGATACGCAACTAAAACTAAAGTATGATCGACTTTTACAGCTCGCAAGGGAGAGTAACTACATAATAATTATTTTAGCGCCTAGTCGTTAAATTCTATTGAGAACGACACCCTTCTCTGTACTCAATAGGTTCTTGGCTATAAGAGAGGTCCTTTTGGATCAGAGTAAAAGAAAGAAAGAAAGAAATAGAAAAAAATATATATTTGGACACGCACGGGAATTATAAACAATAAAAATGGAGCATTTAAAACTAACAAAGTTACATTAAAAACTACAAAAAAAAAACCTGTGCGAGTCCAAAAGGCTCGTATCACCTGGCTCTATGCTGCGATATTTAATAAATATATATACTGCAGCGCTAGTATTCTGATAGGGCCGCTGTGATGCCACAGACACACCTACGAACATCTACATACATATAAATCCCATTAGGGGATTAATATAAAAGATGGAAGTATAGGTATGTAACAAACTAGCCTAATTTCATTTTTGATAAACATATTTCTGGCTAGTTGAGGATTTAAGCTGTTATCAAAGGCGCGGGAAACACATCAATGAGGGGCACACGGAACCCAGAAGTATGGCAGAAAAGAATGACCCCAGCAGTGAGTAATTCCGGGCTGAAATGATGATGATGATTATGAGGTGTTTCTAACTCGAACGGCACCTGAACCTATCGGTAAGACTTCACCTTAAGTTTAAGTCATTAATGGCGAATTTCACTAATGAAACTGGACGTTTCATTGGTGAAATCCGCACTAAGACGAAATAATAGCGAAGAATAATAGTAAGGCATGGAAACAGAATTAGGAATCTTCCAGGACACCTAATGACTAGCTAGATAAAACTGAATATTGGTATCATCATTATCTTGCCCTTAGGAATCCCTTTAATCTTGTTCTGCATTCATTGCATTATCGTAATGGTCCTCAAAAGACATTTCATGTTTAGGTATATTTTATATATTACCTATATGACTTGTATATTACTACGTAGAAACGGTTTTAAAAGTCAAAAAGCCGAGATCACACTGCCGAAGACAGGTTAATAGCCTCGGTATTAAATAAACACCATAAAATTACTCTCCGTTGACGTGAACAATTTATAGAGGAACCACGCTCCAAGATTTTTATTTCAATTCCCATATTAGATTGAAACACATTACTTACAGAATCCGATCCTTATAATGAACTTGCTGACGTGTTTATTGAGCTAACTAAGGCTTAGAAACTTTATTTTTATATTATTATGATAAAACAACAATCAAAGACTGTGTTTAATGATATTCTAACTCTTGTGGCCCTTTCTTAGATAAGTATATTGGAGCAACTTGTTAAATTTCAAATTGAATCGTTCGGAACAAAAAACCTCATTGAAATCTGTAGCTTCTTAGTCCACACCGGAATTGGTTAATTACTAAAACGTTCTCAAGATATCCTATGGAATCATGTTAAAAAGAGACCTAGAAATACATAGATCATTAGTTCTAGCATATTTTCAACACTGATAAATAATCTTCCAAACAATAAACTTAGAGAAATTTACAGAAACTTACATAAGTACTTAAATGAGTATCAATGTGGAAGCCCGTTCATTCATAGATAGGGGACAAAAGTACCGGAATCCGGCAACGGTGACAGGTAGCGCCATCTCACACGTAAACCATAAACTAACGGCGCCATCTTGATAAATGAACTGTCAAACACCCGTCAAAGTTGACAGTTGATAAGGATCTCTTACCTTCAAGCAGATTAATAATCTATTTTAATTATTTATGTTCTATTGTCAAGTCGTATTATTATCTTTTTAATTGCTACATGCTAATTGCGTGTTTAATCGTTATAAGTCCTGAGCCTAACATGCTCTAAGACCATTTTATGACTTGTACATTTTTCTTTATAATATCGAGGCTTGTTTTGAATAAATAATGTAATTCTACGTCCCTTTATGTATAACAGGCCGTGATGCTATCAAGCAATCTTATTAATAACAGTCAGTGTAAAAATTGTTGAGTTGCTTAAAAATAACCTAAAAATAATATTATTTAAAAGAGTCGATTCGCCCGTTTTGGGCGAGTAAATTCGTGTGAATCGACTAATAAGCCGATTTAGGGCGCAAAAAGTTATCATTTAAGTACATTTTAAAAATACCTGTTCCTTTTTACTTCTTATCTTTGAAATTATAGCGACATTCGTTTTAAAAAATTAAACTCAAAGAAGGTGCGCGGCAAAAAAAAAGTTTAGATGTGTTTCCGGGTGTGAAATGTGGTCGGACCATTTGGTTTCTGAACGCATTTGGCGGTGGAAAAAAATAAATTGGGATAAGTCCGAAACATGTCATAACATGGATTCCGTAAGTGTGAGATAAAAATGCGGGGTTTTATAAAAAAAAAAAATTACGGAGTTAAAAAATGTGTACTACCTATTTCACGACTTCTAGGCCTTGTTGGCGTTTGAGACTAAACGCTTTTATCCGTTTTTAGGGTTCCGTACCCAAAGGGTGCCAACGGACCCCTATTACCTGCTAAGCCTAAGCTGTCCGTCTGTCCGTCTGTCCGTCTGACTGTCAGCGGATTGTATCTCATGAACCATAATATGTAGACACGACCAGAACAGTCAATCCGAAGAATGACCTCTCAAAGACAGGGCAAACTCCACGGGAAGTAGCGTCATGCCAACAGAACCATCTCATCTGCTCATAGTCCAAAAGACTGATCGCATGATAAATCCGGAAAAAAAAACTTTTGGCCACGAAGCTCCTTTAAAGAATAAGCTAGATTGTGAGTTCAGGCACTGAAAACCCATAACATCCCTTTAAGAACCTACTTGATTATACCTACAATCAGCAACAGTCCTAATCAGCTAAAACGGTTTCTAAACGGTTCATTTACAGCAATCTACAATTATTACGAGTCACGTAACACAATAACGTCATGTGTGTTACCGAATTCACTCCAATCAAGGGCTTAAAAGCGAAATGCATCGCCTTATGCAACTGTTACTATGACTGATTTTAAACAAAGGCCTATGTTTGTTAGATAAGCACTTCCGAATTTATGGTCGGCCTAATACTAAACTCGACTTGTGGAATGAAATGAAATTTTAAGCTAAATTAACGCTAGCTTTCTATATTGGTCTAGAAATATTTGTCAATACTATGCTGGAAATAGAAGATTGACAATAAAAAATAGACATTTTTGAAATTCTGGTCCTAAACGAAAAGAAATTGAGCTGTACCTGCTTAGGTAGGGGCTGTACCTACAGCTTGATTTTTACATTGAAATAGCTCCCAAATGGATTTTAAAAAATGGCACCTGTAGCTTATTGAAAGAAGAAAAGAATATCGCTAAAATAATTGTTTCATAAAATCATTTACATTTTGACCTACACAATTTTAGGAAGAAGAAAACACTAGGCAGTTGACCTCTGATCATGACGACAAGGCCAAAGTCACAGTTGTCATTAAATAATTTATTACTTTAGTCGCATTCATTAACTTAGACTTTTATTATTTATAAAATTATGCATAAAAGAGAATTTAGAAAGGTTCCAATCAGAATAAGACCAAACATAACCATGGAGTTTCTTGCCGATTTTTCTCCCTATGAAACGACAAATTGTAATCGTGCACCTAGCTTCTGACGTTTCGTTTCATAAGTGCCCATTTAGGTTTAATTTAAATTACACATAACATTAACAAAACAAAAAAATAAACTACATTTTAAATTACATTAACATATAAAATTTATATAATAATCACACATTTACATTAATGTAAATGTGTGATTATTATATAAATTTTATATGTTTTCTAATGTAATAATGGAATGGACTTTGTCTGAAAATAAATAAATTATTATTATAAATGTGTAATAAAAATAGCGTATGCAGCACCGTACACGTGATAGAAGTAAAACTTCTTAAAAAAATAAGAGAGAGATTTAGTGTAAGAGACAGAGAGTTACATCTTTCTTCTCTCTCATGTAACGAAATGTGCCTAAACGTGACGCGTCCTTGTAACTTCACTCATCCGCCTAAGAAGTTTCATATAATATTTAGAACTAGAATTGCGTCTAATGCCTACCTACTTCGATCCAGTAAACACCTTCGCCACTTAAGACGATTATAGCCTCGAATGTCCTTGAGCGTTTGGGCGGAGCATAGGCGAACCCAGTGCCTCACCCCGCGCGCCCGCTTACCTCCCCAATGTCAAAGAGTGTCGTACTCGTACGTAGCGCATGCAGATGCGGCGTGGGATGCATTTTGTTTTAGGCAGTTTTATGAGGCTACCTACTGAGTGTAGATGGATCGAGAATACGTACAATATTTGTGTTGTGAGTATGAATGCTATTTATTGTACAGTAAAAATATTGCTTTCTTAGAGACAAATTAAAAATAATAATAATATCAATAAAAAACGTTCATTCAGTATACAGTTCGTTTTTTCACGTATACAGATTACTAAAAAATACAATTACAAAAAAAAAAAAAACATGACTAATACCGCTTTTAACAGTGGTAGTTTTTAGGGTTCCGTACCCAAAGGGTAAAAACGGGACCTTATTACTAAGACTCCTCTGTCCGTCTGTCTGTCTGTCACCGGGCTGTATCTCACGAACCGTGATTGCCAGAAGAATACCATTATTATAGTTTCAAACTCAAATGGGTCCCGCCTGCTTCCAACTTTTATTTAATTTAAAATAGGCTTGTTTTTAGCTTTTCAGTTAGTTTTAGTATAAGGTTGCAGTCGGGTTTTTTAATTTTTTTATTTCCTGCTTTTTAGTTTACAAATGCGAAAGATTTCGCAGACGATTTAGTTCTTGGTAGGTGTTTTTTACGATTTGTCACTTTGAATTAGTTTTTACCGTATTATAAGTTGTATATATTTTTGTAATCACCTTTTAAAACCTTTTATTTTGATAACCCACTCGATAGGTTATGAGAAAAAAAAATTTTTTGAAGAAATAATATTGCGCCAAAAATCCGCCATTTTGTATTTTTTATTTTGATATACCCAGTGTCACTCTCACAGTACATACGAATCTAACGACACCTCTCAAGCTTAAATCCATCGAGCCGTTCAGGCCGCAGAGCGTGCCAAACAATTATACATACATACATAATATGTGTTTATGTATGTATAATTGTACAACCACCCCTTAATAAAGGTTGCGGCTGTACATGAATATATGGTAAATTGAAAGGACCTAAACTAAGACCTATAAGCCCTACAGTCCCTACGGCCCTAAGCCCTATAAGCCCTACAGCCCTAACCTACCATATAATTTGTAATAAATAAATATATAAATAAGTACAGGATGTCTGCACCAAGAGACCTAAGGTAACAGACGGATAGTGGTTAGGAATTACAGGTGAGGGTGAAGGGTAAACTCACTGCCAGTCCAGCAGACTCACAGGACTGATCAGAGATGGCTAAAGGTGTCTTGGCCACAGTGAGGGGTAATGAGAAAAGAATAAATTCTAATCTTCTACTGATTATCCTTAACAACAGAGGGCCCCATGACGATGTATCGATGCGTTGGTTTTTTAAAGCCTCGAGACATTCATTTACGGTGTCATGCATATCCCGTAATTGTGCCGCGTTCGCTTTTTTCATTTTAGGTAAGTCTAATAATTTGTCAATAAACTTTGTTGTAATTATGCGTTCGTCTTCATATCTCTGCGCAAGCAATTTCCAAGCTGTTTCATAGTTCACCTCACTAATTGTTAAGTGGCGTATTAATCTTGCTGCGTCACCTTTTACGTGTGTTTTGAGATATTGCATTTTTTCTGTCGAAGAAATTGATTTATCTTCATGAATAATTTTTGTAAATAAATCTTGAAACGTATTCCATGAGTCATAGTTCCCGGCAAATATTGGAATATTTATTCTCGGTAGTTTTCCGGTACCTTTTGATGAGATAACTTTTTCGTCCGAGTTTTGGAAGATTTTTTCTTCTAATAACTCTATTACAGTTTCAAAATCTCTCTGAGTATTTTCGTAATGACTATCTTTGAAGTAGCTGTTTTCCAATGTACTTTCGACCATGAGTAGTTCGATGTGAGTATCCTCAATCTCAGTCCACTGTTTTTGCAAAGTCTGCAATAGTGTCTGTAAGTGCCAAATTGGCTTGTTTTCGGTTAGTGATTCCTTTGCCTGAGATATTTTCTTTGATAACTGTGACAATCGGAATAGTTGAATAAATAGTTTTGGGCTGCTGACAACGTCCTGGTTTTCATCTTCTTCTTCATATCTGGGTTCGCAAATACTTTGTACGTGTTGCAGTCTTTCCTCACATTTTCTAAGGTAATCGATTATTGTTTTTCGAGAGTATATATTATATACTCTCGAAAAACATAACCCTTCTTCTGGCTATCACGGTTCGTGAGATACAGCCTGGTGACAGACAGACAGACGGAGAGAGGAGTCTTAGTAATAAGGTCCCATTTTTACCCTTTGGGTACGGAACCCTAAAAACTACCACTGTTAAGAGCGGTATTAGTCATAAATTAGTTTTAATTTTTTTTTGTAATTGTATTTTTTTATAAACTGTATACGTGAATAAACGTGTTTTATTGATATTATTATTATATTAGTATTCAATAGACAATAATATAGCGTCCACTCGCAAACAAACTATCACTACTACTAATACTATCAACGTCCAAGCGTAAACGAACAGTCCGAGTGTACTATCTGCGATATTTAGTCTTTGCCACAAAAATGCAGATCGGAGCGAGCCGACATGCGACACAACCTCCCCGTGCGAACGATACAGCGAGACTGACCGGGCGGCTGCTGCCCGCGCCCGTATAGGTAAAACCATGGTGTTATTGATTTTTTCCCACTTAAATAATAATTATTAAAAAAAACAAACTTAATTTTTATAAACTATTAAATTTGCTATAATTTGGTGAAAGAATCATCAAAATCGCTTCAGGCGTTTGAAAGTAGAAAGAAAATTCTTGCGTAAAATAAGAGGATGGATATGATTTTTTATTGTTAAAACTAACAGTGATATTAAAAAAATCAAACTTAAATTATATTTGTAAACATATGTCACATATCATATATTTTTTTGAATATATTTGGGTTATCCATTTGGGAGCAGTAGGCCTTCAAAGAGAGGTCTACTTTGAAGTTTGGCGTAACCATTCGCCTTAAAAGAAGATTTTTCTCCCGCGCATACGCAACCCTAAATGAGTTTCGTAATCATAAACGTTTCCGCGTAAAGATGGCGGTTGTTTTTGCGACGTCTCTCACGTGTAAGGGGGCGCGTGAGAAATGCATCTTGTATTCTAATAAGGTTGTTGCTTCCTCTAACACTGAAGAATCTAGCGTTATGTAACTGCTTATGTGGTTAACGGGAACAGTATATGGTACACAGGGTTTAGGTTACCTAGCTAAAGACAATATAGACTTTTACAGTCCGGCTGTCAAGTGAATGCGTTCCTGAGTTCCTGACACCTGTCAGTGCGACAATTCTTATTCTATTAAACTCTGATTTTAAATTTGCTAGACCAAAATGTCAGCTAATATATTCTAAATGATGTCATGTTGACAAAAAAAATTTCGATCGCAGCTGTAATTCTAGCAAATTAAAAATCGGAGTTTAGTAACTAATAAAGCAACAAGCAAGCAAGCGTTTATTATCTCGCAAAACACGTAGGTATTCGTTTGTGTGAAACGGGTGTCAAAAAGAATTCTCTCGTTGGCCGCACTATAACTGGTTTGTTGAGATTGGACACTGCAATTCAGTTGGGGATAGGCTGGGCTAAAGGTTAACCCCCAAAATTACTAATGATCTCAATCTCTGAAATCGCTAATCCTAACCCTAACTTAATATTATAAATGCGAAAGTAAGTAAGTTTGTTTGTTTGTTACCTTTTCACGCCTAAACCACTCAAGCAATCATCCTGAAATTTTGCGATCGACCCGCGCGGCTGTTATTACGTAGCCACAAGACAACTGTCAATTCGTGTCGTCATTCATCACTCTTAATTCGGGCTTCGAACTATACCTATGTCCGTAGGTGACACGGATTACGTGCTTAGGGAATAGACCTCCTAATTTGACCGCATATTTACTATTCAATGATTGAAATTAAGTCAAAAATAAAATGCGGCAATATCCAGCCAGAGGCATAAACAGAATTGCAAGCCTATTTCGGAAAGTTGTTTACAAGCAAAATTATGAAGTACCACAACACATTAACGACATGTTCAATATTTACAAATTGATAAGAGAATGGTTTGATAAAAGAGCCAATTTTGTAACGAAGAAAATTTTCAGAGGCCAATACTGCATTGTGAGTTACATAAAACAACTAAGGTTACATTGTATCGGTTACCGTTACATCAATATTTAACAAACTAGCTGTGTAGCAATCGCAAGAAAAGTACTGTTTTCTGAAATGAAGAGTTTTCAGAATACCTACACTATGTTATGCTTCAAAATATTCGATTATAATTTTGGGCGTGTTATAGACATAACGCGTCATAGAAGACTGATTAAGTTGCATGAGCCCAATATGTACATACTATCCTGTCGGTTCACTACATACATTTTAGGCTGATTATGTATGTATACATACATAATACCACTGCTGGGACACAGGGCTCCTCTCTGTGAGAGGAAATGGACCGTAATCCACCACGCGGGCCCAAAGCGTTTTGGTAGAGATGTCACATGTCTTCGAAATATTGGATCTAGGTTTCCCTCTTTATGCCGGTTTGTTTCCTCACGATGGTCCACTAGGATTGAACATAATAACCTATGTATAAACCATGTAAGCCCATGGGCCATGCCACAATTAAGCCAAGATGCCTAAAAACAATCTCTATTTTATATTAGCTCACTTTTATATGAACGCACTCAAAACACCAGAATTCAATAAAAAATATAGTTTTTTTAACTTTAGAACATCACGTTCCGTTCGTAAACCGATTTTTTACCAAAAAGTATCATCTGCTACGCGTGAATCGTTTATCATAGACTTTTTAAACGCATCCCGCGCAGATAAACATCTTGTCTATGGTTAACGCGAAAAATTAAAAAGATCGTGCGTGTCCGTTAAAAAATGATTTATTGAATGCATTCGGTAGTAATAAAAAAGACAGAATAAGATAATCGTGTATAGTGCTAAAAACTTTGTTCACTTATTGAAAAAAAGGCCAAGTGCGAGTCGGACTCGCGCATATAAGGTATCATCACCATAGAGTATTTAACACTAAGTACATATTTTTCTTACTTATAGCGGCCATACACACTCTGTGATTGAATTTCAAGTGTTTACCTATCACGATTCAAGAGAATAAGCCCTGTGACAGACAGACGGGCAGCGAAGCCTTAGTAAAAGGGGCCCGTTGGCAACCTTTGGGTACGGAGCCCTAAAAAGAAGGTATTAAAACATAGGGCTCCTATCAGAATGGACCACAATTGATTGAACTAGGATGAGCATGGATGTCACCCATTAAATTATAGGTAGCCTTATGGTGTGTTTGGTTTTAGAGTAGCGACGCGCAGCGGCCGTAAGAGCAAGTGACTTTCCTCCTTTTGACTAGACGCTAGAAGACTCGCGCAGCCTCGCGGCACCGCGCTGCCCCTCCTTTGCCTTCAAATGACTATGGATAATGGTCGCTGCACTTTCAGTGGGGACTGACCCTAAGCGAGCAACGGTGCACTTTTGTAGAGCAACAAAGCTCAAGATAAATCTGAGATCTGTGTGTAGCTAGCGCAGCATTATGCTGAGCGATGGCCGTTTTGCGTGGATGTGACGCATATTTTCTCCCAAATTGTATTTTTTTGTGTTAGTGTTCTTTCTCTTCGTCATGTTTATCGCAAACATTCGTATTTTGACCGACTTCAAAAAAAGGTTATTCTTTCTTTATTTTTTACTTTGATAAGTATAGGAATACTTAGGTTTTATGCTTATCCTCCATAGCATAAAGACCTCTATGTGTAGGCTCTTACGTATTCTCCATAAACGTCATATAATCGTGTTAACATAATAAATCTATACCTACTTCTGTTCTATAATAATAAACAACCAACACCTGAGGAGGCTCTCGTTGGGCAGCTGGGTCAAGGGCTTGATCCAGAAAGCGGTACTTCTGGACACGGCCCGCATTGTTAGGATGTTCCTTTCTCTGGAGCCCTGACCGCCGGTAGCTTGGACCCTGTTCCCGACACCGGTGGGCTACTATTTTTGTATTTTTAAATGTTTTTATATTTTTATATTCTAATACTTATTTAAAAATATACATAGTTTAGACGTATTTAGCTAAATAAAGGAATTAATAATATTATGATGATAAAAAGGTAATATATGTGAGTTTGTATGTGGGGGGTAATCTTCGGAACTTCTGATCCGATTTCGAAAATTATTTCACTAATAGGGAGCCGAGTGTCATAGTATACAAGTACCTACCTATCTATTTAATGTTAAAATAAAAGAAATACGCGCTCGAAGTCTCGGGCAGAAGCTAGGACCCCAAAGCGCAACCATTTTAAGCGCAACTAAATTATTCCTCGATGCGCAACCATAAATGGCAAATTAGTTTTGTGTCAATTAACTAATTTCCCTAAAAATGACAGCGCACACGACAAAAGACAAAACACGCCCATTTTGAATTGAATACCTTTATCAAGCCAAGGTGTATCTGAATATAATACCTAGGCTATCTAGATCGCATCGAGATCCAGGCACTGGCTATTAACAGTAACATACAAGCTGCAAATGCCTAAGTAATGTATTTAAATTCTGTTTAAATTGTAATAGGACGTCAATTACCTAAGTATTATTTTATAAGTTACTAGCTTCGGCCCGCGACTTCGTCCGCGTGAAATTTCTTGTTCCCCCGACCCATCCCCGTCGTCGTATCGCATCACCTGCCCGCGCTGTCTCTTTTTCGCTTTCGCTTAGCGTTCTTTCTGACTTTTTTTTCTTTTTGCTCGGCTCCTAAGGGTCACAGCGTGATGTTAATAGCCTATAGCCTTCATCAATAATTGGGCTATCAAGTGCAAAAAGAATTTTTCAAATCCTACTGGTAGTTCCAGAGATTACCCCCTACATACAAACGAACAAATTTTACCGCTTTATACATATAATATTAACTACCTACTGTCATAATTACATCCCTCCATTCTATTTTTTTTTTTTTAACCAAAATACAAAAACAAAAGTTACCTTAAGCGATATTATGTAGTTTAAATCCTCGGATTAAGTCGTCTTATCAGCAGATCGAAGTACCAGGGCTTCATGATGCATAGGTGTCCATGACGCAACCACGTGACGTATTAGGAAAAACGATAACATTTTCTTATGTCACCGTAATGTATATTGCTATTCGTGGCTATCTGAAATTGTTATGTCATGTTTAGTGGTAATATGAAGCTAAGGATAGGTGAATGTTGATGAATAGAAAAAAAATATAAACTTATTTTTCATCTATTTTACTTGTACACAAATTTTCAGTTAGTTTACAAGTATATTTAATTATTGAAGTGAAAACTTCTTTAGCGGCGTTGCACACTTTTTGTAATGGGTAAAAACGGTGACGGTGACGGTGACATGACGGTGACGGTGACGGTGACATGACGGTGACGGTGACGGTGACATGACGGTGACGGTGACGGTGACATGACGGTGACGGTGACGGTGACATGACGGTGACGGTGACGGTGATGGTGAAGGTGACGGTGACGGTGAAGGTGACGGTGACGGTGACGATGACGGTGACGGTGACGGTGACGGTGAAGGTGACGGTGACGGTGACGGTGACTGTGACGGTGACGGTGACGGTGATGGTGGACGCGGACGTGGACGTGGACGTGGCCGTGGATGGATGGATGGATGGACAGCTGATGGCTCGACCGTCTGTGTAGTAGCCACACTGCTGTGTATTCGTAAAATTCTTGTATATAGTGTTTAAAAAAATGGAAATTGAACAAAGTGCATCGATTAATGAAAAAAGTGACCCAGAAATAGTGAAAAAAACTTAGTTATATTAATTCAATTAATAATTGATTTATTTCAACGTTAATATTCAAGTTTTCACTTCTGCCGGCACTCCCGGAGTGCAACCCGTCTTTTTTTTAACATACAGCTCGTGGCTACATAATAATAACCACACGGGTCGATCAAAAGTTAAGCTACGCGTGCTGCGGTAGGTTCGTGAATGGGTGACAGTCCCAGCTATCGCTCGAAGATCTTTGACAGTCGTTAAGAAGAAGCCCAAAATTCTGACAACCAACCTTATAAAGGGGTATTTTGTTACCCAGTAACTGGGTTCAGAAGGGCCGTCGCACCGTGTAAAATACTGGTATTCAGCTGCATTCGATTAGACTGGAAGCCGACTCCAATATTGCTGTAAAGAGGCCAGCGGGGTAATTGCGTAACACACTAGCAATCGGTTTCATTTTGACAGTTCAACAACATTCATTGCGTTGTTTACGTTGTTTAGAAAACACATTTTTCGAACTTACGAAGCAATGGATTAGCAACATCCTTCAAAAATAATCAGATTGAGATTGATAGTGTGTTACGCAATTATGGTGCAGGGTTGATTGTTTTGAACATAAATATTTGTAGGAATAAAACGCGTAACCGCGCAATATCATTCATTTATAAAATACACTGCAAATTACAAGCGCATACCAACATAATAACACCCATTGTCGTGACTTCTGTACCCAAAGACCAATATTTGCCATACATCGTGTTCCATCGCTTTATTCGCATCTAAAACCTCCGTAGTAGTACATAAAAGACCAGCAATGGACTCAAAAGTTTATCCAACATCTATTACCATGTCCAACACCCATAACATCACCATAAACACAATTAAAATGAGCAAGGTGTCTATGCAGAAAAACGTTAACGATTTTACTACGACTGGACTTAGCACAATATCTAATGGCAATCGATTAGTTCCTATTAAATACAAACTCGTGATTAGGAATTCAAATAAACTTGGCATTACAGGTGTAGGACACAGGTGGCAGCACTGTGCACTTTGCAGACTGATTTTGACAAAAAAAAAACTCGGTAGTAGAGAGAACAAAAATGTATGGAGAAGATCGTTTTAAAACTTTTTGCCTACGCTATAAAAAATATTTGTTTAGTGACAGCCAACGCACAGCCTAAACCACTTGGTCTAGAAGCATAGAATTTTGCACAGGAGTTCCTTAAATGACGAAGGTGAGCAATAAGAAAGGAATTTTGAAAATTCATCCCATAAAGCGGTCAAATAGGGGTTGAAAGTGTGTATGGATCATTATTTTTGCCGAGAGGAAATCCCGTCACCACGGCTTGCATATCTTGAGAAAAGATCGTAAGAAAACCGGAATGTCCTAGAACCAAAAATTCGAAGACATGTGACATCTACCAACCCGCACTATGCCCGCAGTCGATGCCTGTGTGCCAACAATGTGAACATTATAGGCTGATTATGCTACGGCTCATTGAGGAGAAAATTAAAAAAAAACTATAGATGGATTGTGTGACAGATATCATGTTTGAAAAGGTGGAGAATACGGAGATGACGACTAATAGAGATGTTTGGATGAGGAAGACATGCTGCGCCAACGCCGACCTTAAATACACATATTAGAATAAGGGCAGGATGCGATTGACGAGCATACAATTATTTTTTAAACTGCTTATGCACAATAAGTAAATTAGTACGTTACGTAGTGTTTTATTTTTCTAATTTAAATTCCATAGACACAACTAAGATTTATCATATTTAAAGCATTTAGGTATGAATTGCAATTAAAAATGTTATACTATTTTTATCGGAACCAAAGTTAATTCAAATTACTATTTTCATTACATTTCTCATTATTTTTATCGAAGTAAAACTTAATTTTATTTTTAATACGCATTTAGATTCATTATTACTGTTAGATGCAAGATAACTTAGTGAGTACTATGTTAATTAGATCACAAACTATAACAACCCGTCAAGGAAAACATCGTGAAGAAACTGACATGTCCTAGAACCAAAAATTCGAAGACATATGACATCTACCAACTCGCACTGGGCCCGCGTGGTAGATTTCGGCCCACTCCCTCTCACAGAGAGGAGGCCTGTGTCCCAGCAGTGGGAACATTTTAGGTTGATTATGCAAAACTAATTTATACATAACCCTAAAGAAAGAGAAAGTACCTTTTCTTAGAATACTTTTTATATATGTAAGAACAACTGAACTGACCTGAACTGTCTGAACTGTCTTATATATAAATGTATTTTTGTATGTACGTTTGTTTTTATGTGTTTTTGTTGAATATCTTTTCATATTATTTTTAGATGTAAGTAATTATAAGTATTACTAGTTTTTTACGCGTTCCATAGTTTTAAATAATTGTAAGTACTTAAGTAAGTTAATTTTAAGACCACGCTGTCGCATTAGGTATACACCTGTAATGATAGTGGCAAGGGAGATTTTGATAAATAAATAAATTTTGTTTTGTAATAAATAGGTAATACCGGGCAGAGATTTTTCAGGATATTATTTATACCGAACCCCAAGATTAACGGTTTAGTTTGGGGCAAATAATAAATTGTAACATAGCTGTAGGTATAAGCTACTCATGTCGTCTCAAATTAATGTTAATAACCTGTGAGCTCACAGTATTACCTGGACAATAAAATATTTTCTATTTATATTTGGCAGTGAAACAAAATCTTCATAAAACACAAAAATATGATTCCTACTTCAAAATATAATATCGCCATAGAAAAAAACATCATTAAAACTATAATAATATGTAACCTAACTCCCTATTATTATTTCTTTGTCAACGCTAAAAAAACTTCAAGAAGAAACAAGCAAACTTTTTTGGAATAAAAAAAATGGCGCCCCTGATGTCCATTCCTGTTCTGCCAGTGGCACGTGCCTTAAAGCATATGTTCCTCTATAATTGCAGAACTACTAGCCATATGCCTGCAATTCGCACATCTAATATACACATGGCTTCAACCTTCTTTCATTAATGTAAGGTCGATTTTCGCGTGCTCCTCTGTATTGGAAAAGTTGTTACAACTAAAAGTAGCCGGATACTAGATCACCTGTACAAATTAATGTTTGAATATTGTGTCTTATGATGCCTTAGTGTTATTAAGAGTATAGCAGGTACTACATTTTGCATATCTAATCGATTGTGGTAATGAGAATGATTCCCTGAATAAAGTGTTTACTAATTTGCTTGAGAGTCATTTAGAAATAAGTGTATTATTGGCTTAAGAATAGAACAGTACAGAAAAATTATATGATCGTTAACTTTCTAAGTCACGTCAGAGTCGAAAATGGTAAAACAATAATATCACACACTAGCTTGTGCCCGTGACTTTGAATAATATGTACTACTAGCTGCGCCCCGCGGTTTCACCCGCATATGTGTCGACTGTCGATCCCGTGGGAATACCGGGATAAAAACTATCCTATGTCCTTCCCCGGGACTCAAACTATCTCTACACCAAATTTCATCTAAATCGGTTAAGCGGTTTAGGCGTGAAGAAAAGACAAACAGAGTTACTTTCGCATTTATAATATTAGTTTGGATGACACTCGGCAATAATATAAAGATAAATTCTTTCAGTAATGGGAAGCCACTAGTGAAAGAATTTTCGAAATCGGATCAAAAGTTCCGAAGACTGGCCCCTACATAGAAACTCACTATTACTTCTCTATAATATTAGTATAGATTGACCCAAAATGACAAATTGTAAAAAGCAACTCCAAAAATCCGTCATCCCAAACATTTAGAACCGTCAGAAATATTCGACACCTCAAACCATAACCTACACATCAAGTTTTAAATAATAGCTCGAACATGGTAATGAATAAACATTCAGTAGGTAATCGTAATATTCATAATACGGTGATAAAGTCGACCATGACATTTGCGATGCAGTTAACACAACGTCAGCTACTTGCGACGAAATGTATCCATAACCTTATTTCATAGTAATCTCGAAGACAGCAGCGGTTCGGTAATAAAAAAATACAATTATTATATTAACGAAGTCCTATTAATTAAAGGTATTAAGGATATGATACTAGGTCATAAAACGAATAAAGATGGACCAAGTATTGCCAGTGACTAGTTTTGCACACCTTTTACGGACGTAGAAGCTTGCACAAAACTTTGCAAGTATCTTGCATGCTTTTGTATTGCACTAATCAAAAGATACATACATAAGCTCACTCCTTCTTCTCATTTTGGTAGGCTGAAACTACAGAATGCTATCTGCTACAATATTTACATACTCCTTTTGCTTCGTTTACGGTCATCTAGTCATACACGCACGCCAATTATAGCACAAAGGCATGCAAACTCGTCATGTGTATTTGCGGCTTAAGTCTCCAAAACGTTGAAGAAGTTTAATGGAGTATGATTAAAAAACCAGTTATCATGGGTAATCTAGAGTCTAGAGGAAATTCAACATTGCTATCTGGAACACAATTGACGGAAGTTCGCGTTGGTTCAACTTGATAAGTCAAGTTACTAGTTGTTTTCATTAGAGCACGAACGTTAGGAACTGACAACAACATGACAACAACATTCTTGAGATTAAACAAAATACAGCTGTTCTTTAATTTCACGAAAACTTTATGACACAATTCCAGAACTACCTATATATTTTAATTTCAAACTTAAGCGTATGGTTTTTGTAAAATGAATTCCAGTTTTTTAGTTTACTTAAATCCTAATTATATCCTTTAAATTGAACTAAACTCACAGATTTAAGAAGGGGACATATATTATCCCTTGTGAATTGTATTTTGTATGTTTTGAAAAAGGTAAAAATTCCAGATTTCCACAGAGATGGAAAAATTGTTATAATTACAAAAACTCCATTAAGTAGGTAGTATAAGAAACATAATTTCAGACTAAGTAAATAATTATTATCAGAAAACAAAAAGGAACAAACAAGTTCTAACAACGTATTGTAACAAGTCAATGAACCGAATTTAAATAGTTTTTTTTTTTCGATTTGTTTGCTGGTTTCTACAGATTACGGGCTGTTCAACTTTATACTACATAGCACATGAGATAACAACTTTAACGGGCCACTTAGCATTGCTTTACAATTATAGAATGGCTTTAATTTCCCACAAGTTATGTAAATGAATAAGATTAGAATAAAAGCGGGATATACTTTTTCATTTGACAATCAAGGTTAATTTTCATAACCTCAATTTTCGTCGATGATTTTTCAATTACAATGTTTTTATGCTTAAATGATTATATACTTAACTTAAATTACATTGTCAAAGTTAGAAATACGAAGTATACCTTTCCTCAGTCCCTTTAAAACACGAACATTGACTTTATTTTATATACACATAATATATTACGCTATATTTTAGTTTTGGTTAAGTTAGGATTTAATTCTGATATTTTTATTGGTTGGTTGTATTGATATGGTTATAATTCTGTAAATATTAACATTGACTTTTGCCAAACTTTATTTCTTAACCAGTAAATAATACCAAGAATCAATTTCATAATGGCAAACTTTAAAAGATAATAATTAAAAATTAAGCAAAATGCCAGTTCAAACATTACGTCAGATATTGAATGTGGAGTTTTGGGTCAATCAATAAGAATTACGTTTAGTGTCTATACTCTTTACACAATTTTCTTCGCGTTTCTGTTTTTGCTTTTCATTCTGTCCATTTTACTCTCTAATTAGTTTAAACACGTCATTATAAGGCTCATTTTACAATAAAAAGACACGATATCAAGTCAAGAGAAAGACTTACTTGCACAATGTTTTTCACGACATTAACTTCGGGAAAACAATCTAAAGCATTTGATTAAGGTATTCATAAACTTGCATGTAATAGAGAAGGAGCGAATGTGATCCCATTATTTTACAATCCTACTTTGAACTTCTCGAACCATACAATACATACGATGATGATTTTGTGCGAAACTCGACAATACCACGCGGTGTTCCCCAAGGGACTGTATTGGGTCCCATGCATGAATGTGATGGTCTTTAGAATTGTTATACAGCTGAGTTACTTATTTATGTTGTTAAACTGTATTACTAACATGTACCTACTACATTCCTTTGTTTTGAGTAAATAAATATTATTATTATGTTCTGTTCTCAAAACGGTGAAGGAAAACATCGTGAGGGTACCGGCATGTCCTAGAACCAAAAATTCGGAGATATGTGACATCTATTAACCCGCACTGGGCCCTCGTAGCAGATTACAGCCCACTCCCTCTCAAAGAGAGGAGGCTGGTGTCCCAGCACTCCCAGCAGTGGGAACATTGTAGGATGATTATGATGATGATTTATTAAGTTGAACCACTTTTTTTCCTTATTATCATGTGCAAAAGTCAACAACGTTTTGTACATTTAATATGATAAGACTTAAAAAAACAATTCTATGATAACTTAGTTTGACCATAATTGGTTTATCACAGTCTATTATCATAATATATTTTATTGTATAAGTTACTAATATTTAAAAGATTACTGATAGATTTTTTTAAATTAATAAAATGATTTATCAAAAGCAGTCTGTCGCCGAATGTACTAGGAAACGCGAATTTAAATCAAGACAAGTCAATGCTATACTCGATATAAGTACTTTGTAAACGAATGAAGCCATTTTGCAATCACTGCTTAACGTCGTAAAACCAAAAGTGACGCCCTTATAACAATATCTACTAATATAAATTAAGTATTGTAAAATGGAGTTGAATATATTTTAAGTTCATAAAATATACTTACACAGAGCAAGTTTTTTTTTGCTCTTGAGGGAATTTAAAACCAATGAGTAATATCTTGGCTAATTTTAATAAATAAAATAGCTCTTCTTACTGGGAGTTATATGATCGAGCCGTTTGGGGTTAAAACACTAGGCTTATGGGCCATGGGGTCCGAGTGCCCACTTGGTGTTTCAAGACATCGCCAAGCGGTTGGCTGACTCTGCACGTGACCAGAGAGCTGGCCTATGCTTTGACCAAAGAATCAGAACCCCCATACAACGTGGCAATGCTGCCAGCCTTTTGGACACTTTTCCTGTTGACAGCGATGCGAAAAAAAATGTCTTTGACATATCTCGGGTCCCTGTGGTCCCAGACTTTTGGAAGTCGTGTGAGGGGCCGAAGCCAACTCGCAGAGACCTGTAATGTTAAACGTTATTAATAAATGGATTAATATTTTAGCTCTAGTTATACTATAACTCTTTCATAATGTGACGGGAGGTTGGTGCTCTAACAATTTTAGGATAGAATTATAGTCGTACTTCTATGCAACTTTATTTCATTTTCAAATATATAAACCAAATGCTACCGAATCTTTGATAAAGTTGATACATAAACACGATTAAAAACACCGAAACGAATTCACGATTATTGACAATTAACTTGATTATGTTCTAAATTCAAATAATTCTAACCAGCCAACTGCAACGATTCGAATTAACCGATTAATTCGAATGCTTAATCGATTTTGCACATCGTTCGGTCCCGGCCTTGTTAGTCTAAGCTTCCTCTATATAAGGGTAAGGCAAAGATTCCACACATCCTGCCAATGCATTTTTGAACGCACGACATGGCGACGACGCGCGACGGCAGGACTCACCGATACATACCTTTATTTTGAAACGAATCGCTTAAAATACAATAGGGATTTGAAATGTATATTGACGATTTTATTCCAGATTTCTATATGGTTAGTTTGTGTTTTATTATTAGGTATTTTCTGGTTGGGTTGAAACTTTGGAAGCCCTTTGATGACTAAGAATGATGGAATGTTCAAACATCTTTTTTGCTTATTTTTCAACATTTTATGCTGCATTCCACAGGAAAGTCTTGTCACAAACTCGGAAAATTCCTGCAATTTTCACCGTGACAGAGATTCCAAATTAAAAAAAAACCATAGATGCAACTTTTTTTTAAGAGGTAAAATACCGATACCTTTATTTCGAAGCCGAGGGCTTTCCCTTTCATCTCCATACAAGGTAACCCTCAAGATAGAATTTACGTCGCGTTCCATAGTAAAGAATTACCAGACATCCTGACCTCTCTGGGAACTTTGCTTTACTACCATGAACCTTGTTGCACTGAAAATAAAGTCCAAAATTGTCATGTGCTTTGTATAGAGAGGTCTTAAATTTTTGGTCTGGATTGCCGATCAAACGTACGAAGGTTTTGATCAGTTTTTGTGGTGAGGAGGATATTTTCTTCTTAAACTGGATAATAGGGCTGTTTGTTTCAAAGTCAATTACTACTGTGTTAAGCTTCTTATTGCATCATGCCAGTATTCAGTGTATAACGAAGTCCTACAAAGCTATTAATGTTATGATACGACGTCATAAAACGAACAAAGATGGACCAAGCATTGCCAGTGACTAGTTTTCCTCAATCATTAGGCACGTTTACCAACTGAATATAAAACTTTTTTATCGTAGTTATAGAACTATTCTGGTTTTTTTTCTTTATTATTAGAGTTAATTTATCTTTTTGTAAAATACACAGAGCACGAAACAGCCGCGACTAGAATCTAAGCTAGCTGTCACAGGGCATTGCAGTACCCGTGCCGGACGGCGCGTACGTGTTCCACGCGCGCCTCAAAGAGATGTCAGCATAAAGGAAGGGTCCTGCCAGGGCCGAAGCCTGCCGGGGGTGCGGGATTGTCCGAAAGGGCTACCGCTACCCCGGAACATAAAGGGCTAAGGAAGGAACACGGATGGGTTTCAGTCAGTGAGAGTCTGACACTCCCTTCCGCTCCACCCAGAGCGGGAGGGGTCATTTGATGATTTCCCATCCATAAAAAAAAGGGCATTGCAGTAAGAATTGTCACCGGCCGTCAGTTTCTATGTGTAAACGGTGACTGACATTGTTCACTAACAGGCATAGTTTACCTATAAGATAGTGTTGACAGGGCCGGCCAGGCCACAGAGGCGTCTCCGTGGTCTTTGGGAAAATAGTATGCCTAATCTAAGAACAATGGATTAGTCAAATATGCAGTAGTCCTAGTACTACATGTTTGACTAATCCATTGTTCTTAGGTTGTCACAATTTGTCGATGCATTAAGTAGTCTCTTGTTTTGTTACAAAGTTACTTTAATCATCAAAGAGGTCGGATAGAAGTGACTTTGGCTGATTACTGTCACTCTAGTAGAGCGTCGCATCGATGGTTGCGTGGCGACTGTCTTCTGATAACAGATGATGTCAGGTGAGCCGTTATCATACCACGTTCACGACGAACTGCTATATTCCGGCACTATCCTGATGATACTCAAGCTACTGAAACACTTATACAAAAACAACATAAACAGGTAATATATATTCATTATAATTAAATCTTCATCACCCTGCTTGTCCCCTTAATGACAACTTATTTGAGGTTGACGCAGCTTGTATTTTTCTTCCATATCTCCATCGGCTTTTAATCTTAGTAATGCTTAATCGTTGAACGGATTGCTGGAAATATTCAATCATCTTTATATTGTCGTGTTCCCATGTGAATTTTCTTTGTAGCATTATCGTTTCGCATTAAGATGCTGAAAGAAGTATTTTCAGCATCTTAATGCAATTACCCTGTCTGTATATTTTTTATCATGGGTCCTACCTACTCTTTTGTTTCAAATAAATACAGGATGGCAGGTACAGACGACAGCACATCATGCTACATCGGGTTTGGATACCTTGATGTGCTAGCGTCTGTACATCGACGATCGGATAGCAACCTGTTACAATGGATACAGTACATGATTCTGAACCACCTTGTGTTGAAATTTTTCGTCAGTTATTAAAAAAAATATTAGCTGTTCCATACATATTGACCACGTAGGTATTGCACTTTTCTATGAAACAACAAATTTTTTTTTTTTATAACCGGCGAAAAATTTCTACGCTAGGGATTCTAGAATCTTGTGCTGAATTCATGGTTTCAGTTTGCGCGTCGATGTGGGATGCCACACTGTTTAAGAGAACACTTGACAACTCCATCATCAATAAGATAATAGAATAGAGAATAAAAATAGTAACTCAAAAAAATCTTCCACGACGTTGTCAAATGTTATGTTGACAGACGTGGCCAAACTTCAAAATCCGGTACAAATGACGTAAATTATGCGTCCAACATATTAATCGTAAGTGCTAAAGAGTTAGAAAGCCATAAACACGGTGTGCACTAAGTCTAAGCTAAGCTACTTAGTTTGAATCCCAATGAAGTGTGGCGTCAGACCTTTTTAGGCAGACTGGCCACAGAAAAACAGCGGCCACATTCTGAACCCGACGATGTACGAGTAGGTAAAAATATTATATGGAAAAAAAAATTACCTCTAATTTGATTAGAACGAGGCGAACGCGAATAGTTTCTTCATTCTTCTTCCTTTGTTTTTCTAGATTTATATACAGGGTGAAATTGAACACATGCGACAAATCGAAATGAGAGATTGTACTCGCCATTATGAACAACTTTTACTATGGGACCAAACCTGAAATCGCGAAAAAAAAAATCAGCTGTTCCCTACATTTATGTTCGCATAACTCGCCAAAATGTAGGGAACAGCTGATTTTTTTTTCGCGATTTCAGGTTTGGTCCCATAGTAAAAGTTGTTCATAATGATGAGTATAATCTCCCATTTCGATTTGTCGCATGTGTTCAATTTCACCCTGTATGTAACTAGCTTTTTCCCGTGGCTCCGCCTGCGTTGAGTTCGGGAATTATCCCACAGGGACGTCCCCAAATAGAAAGAATAAAATAAGACACAATAGGATACTTTTTGTCTCGGTTGTACGTACAACCGGGATAAAAAGTCCAGGTTATAAAGTCCCTATGTGCCAAATTTCATCCAAGTCCGTTCAGCCGTTTTTGCGTGATTGAGTAATAAACATCCAAACTTTCACATATTTTATAATATTATAGTGTTACAATAAAAGAGTATTCTATTCTAAAGTTTATTTTATTTTATTGCTGTAATCATGTGGATTTTTCTAAGAATTACGGACTCAACCAAAGCCCCTATTCACATTGTAAATCACTATGCGTCAGCGGTTAGATGGTTATGATAGATAGAAAATAAGTTCATGAAATCTTATTTAAATAAGATAGAGATATGTATGAAAAAGTAAATAGAACAAAAAATAATCATCATCATTCATCTGCTCTTATTCGAATTTATTTGTGGTCGGCGCAACATGTATTTTTTTTTCTTCCATATTTCTCTATTAGTCGTCATCTCGGTAGTCGCCTGCTTTCTAACCATATCATCATTCACACAGTGCATCCACTGTTTCTTTGGTCTTCCCGTACTCCTATATACTCTTATTATATATGTATATAAATAGGAAAATATTAAACGGAAATAAAGTGAAAAATATATAAGTAGGTAATTATTATGCATTTTAACATAAGTACCTCTAGGTACCAAAATAACTAATAATTATGCCAATCACGCACGTAATTTCTCTTATAAATAACATAATACTTAATTAAAATAAATGCTAGGCACCCAATAATAAGTACCTAAATATTTTTAATAATAAAAACAGATCAGCTTAGTAACGCAGAGCGTACATAAAAATGCTTGTTTTAAAATAAAATAAGTTATCCTTGCACAATTATAACAACATTCCACCAATATGGAAGGTTTCGATGAAATATATAGTGACATAAACACGAACAATTACTCAACAACTGCATAAATATACTTAATTTTATATTTATCATAAAACTTTGTGTCGAAAATAGAATCGATACTTAGTAAGAAATTAATATTATAAACTAGTGAAATTGCGCGAAAACTGAAAAAAATGTCCTTTTAAAAAAACCTTCAAAACTATATACCCTCCTTAGTTAATTGACATTTTTCCACTTAAGCTGTAATGCCACATTATGATTTAAAATTAAAATAAAAATATCAGGTAATAAGTGATAGGTAAGTCATGGGTAGTAGAATTAGTCAATACAAACGTTATAATGTACAGTTCAAATATTTTAAACTAGGTACAATAGTAGATTGTACAACTAAGGCATAAAAGAAGCTATTTTACCCCGAGATGTTTATATCCACGCGAGCCGCAGGCGAGGGTGGATAGTTGAGTCGAGGGGTAAAATGGCTCGTTTATGCCTGATGCAGCATTAGTAGTTACTGCATGATGATTATTTTCGCCATTCGTCCTTCTTCAACATTATAATCAACCTCTTTTTGTACTGGCCCTATCAAAAACCTTTATTTTTATAATAATTTTGAAATAATTTCTTTTACGTCACATGAGATTTTTTCCTAGTGACAGACTTCACTTGTCTATAGAGTCTCTGATACGACGTCCGGAATTTTTTGAGAAAGAAACACCAAAAGGAGACTGTTAAAATTTGTATGGGAAGTGGTCTATGATCCAATAGCGATACTGTAGTGGTATTTCTGTTGGAATACCTCAACTATACCCTTGTGCAAAGGGGCATCAAAATCTAACCCGGCAGTTTTGAGAAAAATAATACTTTAAAATTCACATTTCTTGCTACATTTTTATATTTTAAAAACGTTTTAACGGGTGTTTCTGACTTTATACTACTTAATTAATGTGGTTTTCTGCTAAACAAAGACACTTACCACCTCGACAGTGCTGAATTTCAGTTTTTTTTCGTTTTTAACCGACTTCAAAAAGGAAGGAGGTTCTCAGTTCGTCGGAATCTTTTTAACATTTTTTAATATTTATATTCACCGATTTCTCGAAGACGGCTGGACTGATTTAGAAAATTTTTTTTTTTTAAAGGGTATACTTTACCAAGTGTTCCCATTGCCACCAGGTCAAGTTTGAACGGGTATTTCTAACTTTATTAATGTGTTTCTCTAGTAGGCAAAGTCACTTGTCCCTTCATTTCTTTTTTTCTACTTACCGATTTTTAGGCATTTTTTAAATATTTATGTAGGAAGGATATGTCTTAAAACAATAAATTACTCCAAAATACGAAAAATAAGAAGGAACTCTATTTGTAGCAGCAGAAAAAAGGGTGTATGTAAAAAAAACTTATACATCACTACATAGTATAAAAATATTTAAAAAATGTAATTTCGACGAACTGAGAACCTCCTCCTTTTTGAAGTCGGTTAAAATCGAAACAAATACTAAAATCTAGGAAAGAAACACATTAATTAAGTATTATAAAGTCAGAAATAGGGTATTTCTGACTTTTTTAAAACGTTTTTAAAATAAAAATCTTATCATGAAATTATGTATTCTAAAATATTATATTTCTCAAAACTGCCGGGTCAGATTTTGATGCCACTTTGCACAAGGGTATAGTTGAGGCATTCCCACAGAAATATCGTAACAGTATTGCTATTGGATCATAGACCACTTTTTAAAGTTATCATGAAATTATGTATTCTAAAATATTATATTTCTCAAGATTGCCGGGTCAGATTTTGATGCCACTTTGCACAAGGGTATAGTTGAGGCATCCCCACAGAAATATCGTAACAGTATCGCTATTGGCTCATAGACCACTTTTTAAAGTTATCATGAAATTATGTATTCCAAAACATTATATTTCTCAAAACTTCCGGGTCAGATTTTGATGCCACTTTGCACAAGGGTATAGTTGAGGCATCCCTACAGAAATATCGTAACACTATCGCTATTGGTTCATAGACCACTTTTTAAAGTTATCATGAAATTATGTATTCTAAAATATTATATTTCTCAAAACTGCCGGGTCAAATTTTGATGCCACTTTGCACAAGGGTATAGTTGAGGCATCCCCACAGAAATATCGTAACAGTATCGCTATTGGTTCATAGACCACTTTTTAACAGTCTCCTTTATTAAGTTAATCAACAAATCATAATTTATCGCATCGTGCTGTTAATTATTTGATTCGGGGTATGTATTTTTTATCTTTTTGGCCTTTCATAGCCTTTCGTTATGTTTCAATATAATAATCCCATCCGTTCTGTGCTAAAGGTTTCCCCACTTCTTCGACGGAAGACTACCTATATTCCTATTGACTGGATCAAATCCTATTGACTGGTATGTATAATTGTACGTTTTTTTTTGGGGTTTTATGAGATCTGCTTGCAACTCGGGATTCTTATGGTGATAATTTTTGCCCCAGATAGAAGTCCGAATTTTCTGCGAGCCGATTTATTCGGCTCCATCCACCCACCTATCTGCGGCTCTGCGCTGCACTGCACTGCATTTCATCGGACATCCTCTTCATGTAATATCTCAGAAGTCAGCAAGTGAGGTATTGGAACAACTGGCAGAGCTTCTACGTCACCGCGAAGGTTTTGGACAAGATATGGCAGATTTTTAAGTTTTTTTCCCGTAGTAGATTTAGCCTTTCTTATTTTAAAATCTGTTAATTTTAAATATTTAAATATCGCGTTATTTAAAACTTTGAATACACTTAGTCGTACCTATTCTCAACAAAAGTTACGTCTTCGTTTTACGGATCTGGTTGCAACCGACTCATACCACGTCACGTAGCATTATCTATCACTTTTTAAAAATTATTTTATAAGGTACACACTCCTAAGTTATTTCATAGTTAACTTTTAATAAGCCCCGTCGCGTTGTATTGAAAACCTAAATTTTATATTTTTTGATACTAACCACTAAATGTAAAATGTTATGCAATAGTTTCTGATTAACCCATGTGACAAGTTTTCATATTTAGTTTTTCTTTTTTGTATTTTTATATTTTTTCCCTATTGTGATTTCGATTTTTTTTATTCAAAAAATTAAACGTGTTTGTCGGTGAAGTGTCTTTCCATTCATTTTGCTACACTGAGTTATACACTCTGCTTTTCACTTCGATTGCGAGAAAATTAAACATTCATAAAGTATACAGTACATAATTAATCAAAAATGTTGCAAAGCATAGCTATTTCCCGCCACCGCAGATAATACCGCCACGAAACTTTTTAAAAGTTGTTTTTTTTTTTTAATTTCGACATTTGTCATTCGACTTGGGTACTTTACTGCCAAGTCATAAAACGTTTCTTTGCGTTTTTAAATAATAAATGACAACTATTTTACCTGATTTTATTAAATTCTATCGTTCTATCGTTATAGAAAACACGGAAGTGATGAAATTAATGAAAATGAAATAAATCACGACTTTAATCTGCGAAGTTTTATTGTGCGTGTGGCTGTTGGGCCTGATTACCTTAGTACGAACTTAGTACGTACTTAGACGAACTTTTAGAGCATGAGAAGTGAAAATAATTTTTCACTTCTCATGCTCTAAAAGTCCGTGAAGTGAAAATAATTTTTCACTTCTCATGCTCTAAAAGTCCGTCTTTATGTTGTGCTTAGGCGGCATAAAATCGCTTTTTATGTTCTAGTGCATAAAGTAAAATTTTTTTCTAAGACTAAAGTAACTAACTAAAGTAACGCACAATAAAACTTCGCAGATTAAAGTCGTGATTCATTTCATTTTCTTTAATTTATACCACTTCCGTGTTTTCTATCGTTAATTTAATAAAATCAGGTAAAATAGTTGTCATTTATTATTTAAAAGGGCAAAGAAACGTTTTCATTTTTTGGCAGTATGAAGTACCCAAGTCGAATGACAAATGTTGAAAATTAAAAAAAAAACTTTTAAAAAGTTTCATGGCGGTATTATCTGTGGTGGCGGGAATTAGCTATGGATGCAACATTTTTGATTAATTATGTACTGTATACTTTATGCCTGTTTCATTTTCTCGCAATCGCAGTGAAAAGCAGAGTGTATAACTTAGTTGTACAATCTACTATTAAATGTGTCATTTCAGCCGGAGTGAAAAATTTGAACTAACTTTTGGAGGGCACTGTACCTCGCCATCATTCTCCTGATCATAACCCAATTTATTGGCAGTCAGCGCAACATGGTGCATGGGTTTTCCTTCCATACTTCTCTATGAGTCATCGTCCCCTTTCTAGCCATATTATCTTTCACACAGTCCATCCATCATTTCTTTAGTCTTCCCCTAGGTACTCTTATACATTAACCCCCTTATTCATAAAACTTATCAAACCTATTTTAGTTAAAATGGGGTTTGTCTCTTTCTTACACACAGAAATGACAACGTGACAGATAAAGACAAACGTTCTATAAACCTATTTTAGCTAAAATAGAGATAAAATAGGATTATGAATAAGGGGGTCATTATATACCTACCATGTAAAGTCGGAGGAAGCAAAACAACTACCTATCCATAATAATGTAACCCTTATGTTGAGAACACATAATTTGAGTCGACGCTAAACGATTACTAAAAGCTCAGAAAAAAATAAAAACCATGCATCCTCTTCCGTTTAATATAAAAAAGTATCCCAATATGGAACAGAAAACAGCTATTTAACACATCAATTTAATGATGGAACAAAATAACTCTTTAGCTTTAATAATGGCGAAATTTGACAGTCGATCCATAACGGTCCATCCATTGTCTACCGTCGATGCGTCCGCCATTTTTTTGTTAAAAAAAACCTATCAAAACCCTTTCTATTTGTGGACATCTGCCGAAATCGATTTTGCATTTTTTCTACAAAAAAACAAGCGGGTGCAAAAAGGTACCTACGTTCCGATAGTTTTTGTGATCAACAATGTTTGGCAAAATGGCAACCCTTTGATCAAATATGGTGGTGTAATCAGATTTCGGCATGTGCTATCTTTTTTTCTCTTTTTTTTTACAAGAAACTCGATCTTGAGTGGAGTGTGCCAGTCTTTTGTGGCTGTCAAATGTTTGCTTTCGCCTATCGTCTTCCGTGAAAAAAAAAACGGCACGAGTCTATTGTAGACGTCATTTACGATTCCATTCTGCTCTCAACACATGCTGTGATGTAATAAAAGGGTTTTACAACTTTTTTATATAAATTCCCTATCCTTGAATTGAATCATTAAAAAAATCCAATTAATATTTCAGCGAACACCTTTCGCGGATATATTATTAAACTTTAGACAAGCTATCAGATGATAAAAAATAAAGTATAGTTGCCAGTTTCCATAATTTTATTCTTATAAAATTGGTAGTAATAGCAAGTTTTATACCAGGTGGAAGATTACTCGAAAACGAGGAAGATGAAGATCTTATTGACATTCTTTTACATAAAATACAGCTTTATTATATTGCAAAAAGCCCTTAGAATAACCCTGAGTAGTCAGTTTGTTGTAGATTAAGTTAAATCGTGTTTAAAACGGTTAGATTATAACTGCTCCATGTAAGGAGGAAGTAACGCATTAGACTAATCTAAAGCTCTCTAGGCTCAATTGGTCCATTATAGACAGGGCTCCTAACTAGTTCTATGTAGTTAAATAAGACTATAATGTTAGCCGGACTGGAATAAAGACTGCTTAACGTAGGTATCTATTGATCGCAATATACCTATGTAGTTACATAACTTCGCATAACTTTATGTCTCATCTTTTATTTTTTTTTTGCTGCACGATCATTTTCCTAATTAATCAGAAAATAGTGTACACTTGTCTAAAATAGATATTATGTCATCAAAGCAATATCCATTAATTTAATACTTACATAATTATTTATTTTAAGCCTACCTATGTCCTACTGCAAGGCAAAGGCCTCCCTTTCTCTATTCCACTCCTCACTGTTTTGAGTTTTTGTGAACCAATCCTGTCTATAGGCATCAAGCTTGTCCTGCCATCTTCTTCTGGGTCTGCCTCGATTTCACCGAACGGTTTCTGGGACCCAAAAATGGTGGTAGATTTAGCCCATGACTCGTTCGACATGCGGCAATATAATTATATTTGCTTAGATATTTCTTCTCTCTTCTATTCAACATTGTATATCTAAAAAAACCTGTCTTTTTTTTATTTCCTTTCTATTCTGTTACACACAGTTTTCAGCACCCAGTTTGGTTTCGTACCTACGTTATTTTTTATTTGATTTGCAACGGTTGTAACAATCCGATCAATGTGTTTGCAAAAAGGATTGTGACATGTGCTCACAAGTACTCACAACATTGACAGTACATTATTTTTTTTTGTTTTTAACCCTTTAACAAACGCGAATATAATAAGTATTGATTTTAGTTCTACTACAGCTGAGGTTATTCTATTTTTGAAAATATTTTGTGTTAGTGTTATGGGTAGATATTTATAATAGACTGTGTGAAAGAAAGATGATATGGCTAGAAAGGGGGTAACTACCGAGATGACGACAAAAAGTATGGAAGAAAAATACATGTTGCCGATCACAAACAAATTGAGATAAGGGTAGGAGAATTACGATATTATGGGAAGATATTAGGTATTATATGTAGGTATATCAAGTTTTCTTGTTTTTGCTTTTGCAAACAACTGAGAAAATAGCGTGATTTTACGTGTTCAGAGCATTTTCACACTGTGTTTCTATAGGTAGGAAAACTTCTACTTAGGAATACTTAAATGTGAAAAGTACAAAGGAGTTCAGTAATGAGTAGATACATACCACCTATTGTCTTTAAGAGAAAAACAACACGATTTCGTCCCTAAAACACTTCATAAGCTGTTCATAATGCTGTGGTTTACGATGCATTTTTGCATACACGCTGTACTTAAATTTTACAAAAAATAACCATAATATACAAATATTCGTAGGTAGTTAAAATTATTATCTAAAATATTTACATTTAGCTCGCGCCAAACATCTGTCCCTTTGGGGTAGGTAGTCTTATGCCTCTTATGTCTATAAATATAGGCAAACAGGTGCCTCTCAAATGTTATCACCAAAAGTGGAAGAAGTGTTTCTGTTAAATATAGATTAAATACTTACTTAAGTGATATGTCCATATAAAAGACTACTAAGATATCCACTCTTATTAAGCATTTATTTGAATTAAACCATTTACAGGCACTTTTGAACTGTGAAAGAGTCGGTCAGTTAGTCATTAAGTTGAAGGTAGTTGCCCATTCCAAAACGTAGATCTCTATGGAGAAGAATGGACAAGAAACTCCAATGACACCTTTTTAAATGGAGATATATAGTTGGGAAAAGGCAGGTTGATTGATTGTCTGTTAGTAAGTCCCACTTGAAAGCAGTGGTGGCCCAGTGGTAACAACTCCAACTTACGAGTTGTACCTAGAGCGTGGGTTCAAACTCGGGCAGGCGCTTTACTTTGTTTATATTAATTATAAAATAATTTCATCACCACTTTAGGGAAACATCGTGAGGAAATCGGCTTGTCCTAGAGTCCTAGAGAACTAAAAATTCGAAGACATGTGATAGATGCCCTCAACCCGCACTGCGAGCCCTTACCCACTCCCTCTCGAACAGAGGAGGCCTGTGTCCGTCCCAGCAGTGCGAACATTATAAACGGACTAGCTGCGCCCCGCGGTTTCACCCGCATAAGTGTTGATCCCGTGGGAATATCGGGATAAAAACTATCCTATGTCCTTCCCCGGGACTCAAACTATCTCTATACCAAATTTCATCTAAATCGGTTCAGTGGTTTAGGCGTGAAAAGGTAACATACAGACAGACAGAGTTACTTTCGAATTTATAATATTAGTATGGATTGATTATGAAGTCACACTTTGCATGCTATGTTTTATAAGGACACCGAAATATTATGATAGATTTGTAATAAATTTCCTCCATTGCTTCTCAACTTTTTCCATGAGTTAGAAAAAAGATTCAAGATAGGTAAAAGCAAAAGTAATTCATAGATCCCTTTGATATGAGAGAAAAACTACACATGTTCACATATCAATGACGAAGACATAACGAAGCCAAAGCCAAATAATAAACGTTTTTGTAGTATGTCCGTAACACGAGTAAATATGTACTCCTCAATTTAAATTCTACTCTGCCATACATAGTCTTAACGCCGATATCGAGCCGCAAAAACTAAAACTTGAATAAATAAAACCTCATTTATTACGTTGCAACACTTCAACCTTAAATACCCACTATCCCATTTTCCCACTGGGTCACCCGAGAAAATTCTATTTAAAGAAATGAGCACAAATGTATAAGGACTTATAAATGATAGATCATCCCGCGTGCACGGTCCATTAATGGATTATTTCAATATAGTATTGGTCACCTGGTCATCCCCCTCCCCCCCTGACTTCATCCCCTGTCAGGTGTGAGTCCACCTGTACAGGCAAGTCTTGTTTTGACAGGTGGACTGGCATTGTCACATAGGATTACTGCGTGCATACCTGTGCAACGAAACTGCGAAGTTTTTTGCCTGTGTACTCTTTAAGTGGTGGTTTTTTTTACGTTGGCAATACCAGGCACGTTCTATGCAAAACAGTAAATTAATGGGTAGTAATAGCGAATTTATTGGAGCTGAAATGTGTGTGAGTGCTACTGGAAATTGACCCTAGAACATTTATTTTAAAGCCAGCACGTCTTTAAATGTTCTAGGTATTCTATACAACACCCTAATTGCGTAACACACTATCAATCTCAATTTGAATAATTTTGAAAGATATTGCTAATCCATTGCTTCATATCTTCGAAAAATGTATCTGCTCAGCAACGTACATAACGCAATGAATTCTATTGAACTGTCAAAATGAAACCCATTACTACTGATAGTATGATTTATTCCGCTTTGATCCACCTCCACCCTCCCCCCTGGTTCCCCTGCTAGTTCTTCTTCTGTTTTAATCTCTGTCTTATCCAATTTATCTAGGTTTTGACAGGTAAGTACAGTCAAGAGAAAATAAAAGTTTCTAATTGGTCGACAGGTTAGAAAACTAGCTGTATAGAAAATAGTGCTACCAAACAATATCATGAACGATATGAATTACTGACTAACGTAGCTATTTTGTTGTATAGACAACAAGAAATCACAAATTATCTCTAGCTCCACATTTACCACCAATGCTAAACGGGCAGATTTGCGTCACAAAGATCTCTGTCTAATGAACTCTTTTTACTTTGTTGAACCTGAAAACATCTTCCTGCAAACATTCACGACTTGACCTTCGTACCATTAATAATGGCCACTTTGCAACAACGTCTTTTGTAATTGGTAGAACAAAGACATAGGGTCAGTTGATAAATCATGCAACCAATCACAGGCAGTTTTAGCGTGGTTGACAATTTTTCACATTAAGTCAGCGATAATGTTCGTTTGAGAAACTGGCCCAAAGGTATTTATAGACATACTTACAGATTTTTACTCTCTATGGGTATTTGCTGAGTAAATTAAAACTTTACCCGCTAAAACTTCCATTTCTAACCTCACAAAGCCTACGTTGACACCATGCATACCTCCCTACCTTACATAGGTACGTATGTTACAGGACTCCAGAACTTACAGAAATCAGGTTCTACGACACAATAGCGTCTGTCCTCGACGCCCTCTCAGGAATTCCTTCAAAATCTGGAAGACTCATCAATATACGGGCAAAAACCATCACAAAAAGGGTCCTACCCGATTTTTATTTGAAGGATTCCGTCGAGGCAAGTATGAGAGGGCGAACGATCGTCCGCCAAACGAACCGCGTCGGCAAAAATGTGCATAATTGGCATCGAAATGGAGAAAAAACCTTTCAAAAAGCGACCTCTAAACGTTAGGAAAAAGTGCTCGGATACAGGGTGTGACACTTCAGGATTATTTACACTTTGAGACGCACAGGATTTAAACTTAACGGAAGAAAAAAAGGCGAGAATTTCGTCTATGCGTCGCGCGACGTTTCATTTTATTCGAATTTTGAAATAGGAATAGTTGCTCTAATCAAAATATATACTGGCCTTTACTGAGAACAGTGGCGGGTTTAACTAGTGCTTATAATTAGGGACCATAAATCAGGAATTAATTAATACCTACATCATATTCTGGATAATCTGGATTACCTTTAAACAAGAGTTTAAAGAGTTTTATAATTCATAATGACGTGTGCACGCTGTTAGGTACTAATTTCCTCAAATTAATGCAACTTAAGCAATCTAAGGACAACTTTACATAATCTTCAGTGCTATTCAAAGGAACTAGTGAGCACAAACGTAAAATTATAGTTATTATTAGTAGGTAGCTGACCGGATTTGGGCTAAAATTAGGACTTAGGGCTTCATTAGTTCACGGGAACTGCCGTTTCCAAAACCGGACGACATTTGTTTGTTTTATTCTAGCACTAGTGATTTTTTCTAGCCTGCATTTACAAAGCGACTGTTTTAAAGACGAGCTAAGGAAAACTATTGTTTTGCTAAAAATAGCACAAACTATAATGAATCTGTCCAGCCTTAATCCCAAGACTGCCCTTGAGTCACCATCAAACCGACATCTCCTGTATATCGATGCATTTCTATAAGGGATTGATTTATTCAAATCAAGAATCTTTTGATTGTCGGCCATGCCGCAGGCAGGCACACGACTTATTTGTTTTTGAATGGCAATTATATTTTATTTTATTATAAAAGTATCTCGCATGATCCCTTAATGTCTAATTTCCGCGAAATTCGTCTCGGTTGGCAACTTAGCAACAAAAAGCTAAGCATCGTGCAACGTTTTCATAAGATAATTGCGTGATTATGATAAACTAAGAGGTTTGTGCTTGTACAACTTCGTGGCACGCGACTGCATCTTGTTTAGATTTTTCTAATAATTTTATCGCGAGTCTCATCTTGCAATTCGTTGCACTGTTGTTAGGTTCGATTATGTCATGCTAGCAGGCTATATCTAGTGATTTTAATGCTGTTGCTTGTGTCTAAATGGAGCACACATTGACTAACAAGAACCACAGTTTAACCGGTCAAGATCCGAGCGTCACCTATCGACGACGAAAGAATAGAAAATCAATTGTGTCTCACTAGCGGAACTTGACAGATTAACGAAATCTCTTTTAAAGTCATGACACATACAGCACCCTCCAAAAGTTAGTTGACATTTTTCTACTAGCATCACCCAGGATTCACCACATAGCACTGTATTTTGAGAGATAAGAGAGTAGATTTTTTTTGCCATGATGGTAGCCGTGCCCTAAAAAAAAAAAAAAAAAAAATCTACACTCTTATCTCTCAAAATACAGTGCTATGTGGTGAATCCTGGGTGATACTACAGCTTTAACACATCACATTATGATTTAAAATTCTAGTGATGCAAATGTTTGAACTGCTATAGTGTTTTCATTGACAAAATCAACTACCTTTGACTTATCATAAAAAATATCAAGTAATCCCTTAGGAGTACCTGATTATTTTTTTTGTTAAATCATAATGTGACAGCTGAAATGGAAAAAAGTTAACAAACTTTTGGAGGCCACTGTAGATAGTGGTCCGCACAGGGCAGCCATTTAAAAGACTTTAATAAATAAAACATCAAAATTACTCCTCAATAATAATTCAGTCCAAAGCCTACACGTTCGCTATTCATCACCTACATTAACATTATTACCTATGCAAATTCCATAACGAGCAGCTGATAGCGCACGCGCGTTTTTTTTTTCAGCCATACAGCCTATTAAACAAAAAAATATAAATATGCAAACCATCTGCCTTCAAAAAAGTCCGATCTACCGACAAACCACTAAAAATCGCAATAAGAAATAAAAAATTGTCATCTGCATACAACATCTGGTCAATATAAAAACATTTTGTGCCCACAGATAAAAAATACTTGCTAAAAAGCGCGCGGTTTACAAAAAAAAAGTTTAAATAAGACTATGGCTGTTTTTATGTTGGCAATGCTGAGTTTTTTGATCGCGGCATGTGCCACACTTCCGCTGTTCGGCGTAATGCTTAATTTTTTTAATGGTATTTGTTTGAACGATAATGTACACTGTATCGAATATTTTTTTGTGTTTTATTGTTTGTTTCATACACTCTTGACCGTCGATACTTTAAAATAGGAGCAAACTGTGTAAAAACTGCAGCAGCTCAGCGTGTTTGACAGTTAGCTGTTATATTTTGATTTTTGACCGCAAAAACAATCGCAAAAACATTCTAAAGTTGACCGATAACTATGGTTTACAAATTGGTATTTATTATTTATGTCTTAATTATAACCAGTTTAATGAATTAATTATAACCATTATAATTTTAATAATTACTGCTCTTATCCTTACTGACTTAGCATAATTAACTCTTAATTATCGTCTCGTAACTTTATAAAATGTTAATTGTTTGCATTGCATTTAAATGTTGCCCACTTTAATAGAACATTAGCGTAGTTTTAATAACATTTAATTTTATTAGTCTCTTTAAACCCGACAAATGAATATTATCGTAAGTACCTATTCCTAATCATCAAATTTAAAACATAAATCATTTAAGAAAAAAATACTCTTAATTTTTTTTTTCTGCACTAGGCAGACCAACAATTTTACTTTTGCATCTGTTGAACTATTCGTCTTGTCATAAACACATGCTTCCAAAATTAATTTCACTGCATTGCACGAAAACACAAAGAAATAAAAAAGCGAATGGCATTAGTCTGTGCCCGAAAAAAGAAAAAAAAAGGTTGCATGAGCACGAGCCACGTTTTTTTTTTAATTTCTCCTCTCCTGTAGAGTGTGTGTTATTATGATCTGAACAATTGTTGATCAAATTAAGAAAAAAGTTATGGTCCCTTACTGTACGACAAACATAACATGGATAAGGTGGTATTGCAAAACGCAGTAACAACGTAGGTACGATTCGACCAAAAATGTCTGCTTTCTGTATTCTGAGCTTATTATCTAATCATTGTAGTTGATATTTGATAATTAATTTAATTGTAATACATTTCATATTTAATTAATTAAGTTGACAAATTGATAATTTATGTTCTTTTTTTATGGTATATGGGTCTTTACCTGAAATAAATTAATTTTAATTTAATTTAATAAGTTATTACAATTATAAAAAGTTATTTGATATTTGATGGGGTGTAATACCCAACAGTAAAAATTTTATATACTTGTTATGTAAACGAGTAGATTCGTCTACTCGTTTCCCTTGATGGATTTATTGCTACTGAATATTACCTACACTTAAATGCTATGTTAGAGAAATGCACAGCTAAACTGTACCTACAGCGTAGCTCGTACAAAATTATAAAACAAAAAATATAGCTAAATAGCTTATTGTTCTTTGATAAATGAAAAAGGTGTAATAAATAATGTTTTAACGATAAAGAAAGATAAAATGGAACGAACGTCAATATTTTTCACATAGGTAAGTAAATTATTTAAAACATATTATTATTTGCTTATGACGTTAATTGGATAAAATCATTTAATAAAACATATAAAACGGCAATTTAAACAAAAGATTAAGGCGAATGGTTACGCCAAACTTCAAAGTAGACCTCTCTTTGAAGGCCTACTTCTCCCAAACGGATAGCCCAAATATATTTAAAAAAATATATGATATGTGACATATGTTTACAAATATAATTTAAGTTCGATTTTTTAAATATTACTGTTAGTTTTAACAATAAAAAATCATATCCATCCTCTTATTTTACGCAAGAATTTTCTTTCTACTTTCAAACGCCTGAAGCGATTTTGATGATTCTTTCACCAAATTATAGCAAATTTAATGGTTTATAAAAATTAAGTTTGTTTTTTTTAATAATTATTATTTAAGTGGTAAAAAATCAATAACACCATGGTTTTACCTATACGGGCGCGGGCAGCAGCCGCCCGGTCAGTCTCGCTGTATCGTTCGCACGGGGAGGTTGTGTCGCATGTCGGCTCGCTCCGATCTGCATTTTTGTGGCAAAGACTAAATAGCGCAGATAGTACACTCGGACTGTTCGTTTACGCTTGGACGTTGATAGTATTAGTAGTAGTGATAGTTTGTTTGCGAGTGGACGCTATATTATTGTCTATTGAATACTAATATAATATTAATATCAATAAAAAACGTTTATTCAGTATACAGTTCGTTTATTCACGTAGGTATACAGTTTATAAAAAAAATACAATTACAAAAAAAAAATTAAAGCTAACTAATGACTAATACCGCTCTTAACAGTGGTAGTTTTTAGGGTTCCGTACCCAAAGGGTAAAAATGGGACCTTATTACTAAGACTCCTCTCTCCGTCTGTCTGTCTGTCACCAGGCTGTATCTCACGAACCGTGATAGCCACAAGAAGGGTTATGTTTTTCGAGAGTATATAATATATACTCTCGAAAAACAATTATACATACATAAACACATATTATGTATGTATGTATAATTGTTTGGCACGCTCTGCGGCCTGAACGGCTCGATGGATTTTAGCTTGAGAGGTGTCGTTAGATTCCTATGTACTGTGAGAGTGACACTGGGTACATCAAAATAAAAAATACAAAATGGCGGATTTTTGGCGCAATATTATTTCTTCAAAAATTTTTTTCTCTCATAACCTATCGAGTGGGGTATCAAAATAAAAGGTTTTAAAAGGTGATTACAAAAATATATACAACTTATAATATGGTAAAAACTAATTCAAAGTGACAAATCGTAAAAAACACCTACCAAGAACTAAATCGTCTGCGAAATCTCAGGAAATAAAAAATTTAAAAAACCCGACTGCAACCTTATACTAAAACTAACTGAAAAGCTAAAAACAAGCCCATTTTAAATTAAATAAAAGTAGGAAGCAGGCGGGACCCATTTGAGTTTAAAACTATAATAATGGTACTCTTCTGGCAATCACGGTTCGTGAGATACAGCCCGGTGACAGACAGACAGACGGACAGAGGAGTCTTAGTAATAAGGTCCCGTTTTTACCCTTTGGGTACGGAACCCTAAAAACTACCACTGTTAAAAGCGGTATTAGTCACAAGTAAGTTTTTTTTTTGTAATTGTAATTTTTTATAATCTGTATACGTGAAAAAACGAACTGTATACTGAATGAACGTTTTTTATTGATATTATTATTATTTTTTATTTGTCTCTAAGAAAGCAGTATTTTTACTGTACAATAGCATTCATACTCACAACATAAATATTGTACGTATTCTCGATCCATCTACACTCAGTAGGTAGCGTAACTGCCTAAGACAAAATGCGTCCCACGCCGCATCTGCATGCACTACGTACGAGTACGACACTCTTTGACATTGGGGAGGTAAGCGGGCGCGCGGGGTGAGGCACTGGATTCGCCTATGCTCCGCCCAAACGCTCAAGGACATTCGAGGCTATAATCGCCTTAATATGTAAGATTTGAAAAAAAAATATTTTACTAACAGTTCTCATTTTCTAATAAATAACGTTTATGAATGAAAACATTACACAACTTTAAAAATTGTATTGTGAAAAAAATCTTAAATACCTACTTATGTATTTAACGCTGGGTAGCCTTTACCAGAAGTGGCCATTGTATTAGTGGACAGCTTGGACTATCATCAGGAATGTGCCGAAATATAGAGGTTCGTCGTAGACGTGGTCATGGTACAGTTATATTTACCATGGACGTGGTAAGACAGGCGCTCTCCTGATATCATCTCTGTCATCAGAAGACAGCCGCCACGCAAACATCGATGCGATGCCCTGAAAGAGTGACTGTCAACAGCCAGTGTCACTTTTATCCGAACTCTTCGGTGGTTCCTTCATAGTGAGTGTGGTGACTTCGTAACAAGACTAGACGGCGCCACTTGCTGCGCCATCATATTATTATGTATACAGGGCGGCAGGGACATCGACACCCAAAGTGAAACCATGAATTCAGCACATATGTCATGTGCTGCATGACACAGCAATTTTTCACCGGTGATCAAAAAAAAATCTGCTGTTTTTTTTTTAGAAAAATGCAATACTTACGCACTCAAAAAAAAATGTCTACGGAACCTCGTCCAGAATCCAGAATCTTGTGCTGAATCCATGTTGCGCGTCGATGCCACTCTGTATACCTACGCACTACGTATTTAAGAGTGTTTTACCACTTTACTTATAGCCTGAAGGAAGAACATTATTCTTTAGCAGTTTGATATCATTAGATGACAGGTGAACGATGGTACATATAAATACAAATTTAAAACTCTTGACATGTATTGCACTTGTCGTTATAAAAGTCTTCTCATGATCAAAGACTGTCACCGTATTACTTAGGAACCTGTTGTGTACCTACATTCGTTTTTAGTGGCGTAAAAAATCATGCTAGATACTATTAACCATTTTAGGATTCCGTGCCCAAAGGGTGTCAACGGGACCCTACTAGTCCTACTACTAAGCCTCCTAAGCCTCCGCTGTCCGTCCGTCCGTTAGCGGACTGTATCTTATGAACTGTAATAAGTAGAGACTTCAAATGTTCATAGTGTATGTATTTCTATAGCCGCTAGAACAACAAATACTTAAAATAAAATAAAGTTAAATATTTCAATTCAAGAAACTTGTTTTTTTTTAATATTATACGGTGGTACGGAACCCTTCGTGTGCGAGTCCGACTCACACTTGGCTTTTATCTCTCGCTATACATACTACTTACATGCAGCATGACTAATATTTCAATTGCCTTAAGCGACTAAGCAAACCAGTAAATCATTTATCTCCATCATCAGTTTTGCAGCCACAGCAAAGTTTAACTAACGTCATATCCACACTAAGATAGCGTCGCATCAAAACCACGGAAGTAGCCGCAGTACGGCCGCCTCTTCCTGTCTTTTTAACTTCCTTGCCAAATTGTACCTTTTTATCAAAGTTTTTTGGCATTTTTTTATCAGCAAGTTAACAATTAAGTCGGATGGAGCTCGTGCCACGTCAGCTGCTCCGACATACTCTTGCTTTCTTTACGATTTCGCGCCACGTTTTCGCATAGAAAGTGTTCATTATATATCTAATAAACATCTGTGCTTCATGACAACTGTTGTTTGGAATTGGGCAGTTTGTTGAATATTCTGTGAGTATAAATCACCATGGTACTTGGTGAAGCGAGCTGTCTTCCACCAGCTGATCTATTCTGTACGCAACCCAGTTACTGGGTAACACGATACCTCATAGTAAGACCATTTGTTAAACTTTTTGGCACCCGTAACAACTGTAAAAGATCTACTATTGAGAGCCGGGACCAACGGCTTAACGTGCTTTCCGAGGTACGGAGAGATCTCGATATGTAATGGACCCATCCCCGAACCGACCTCGACAAGTGTAGCTCCACCTTCGATCGATCTGTGAGGCTGTTATTATCTAGCCACGAGCCCCCAAACAAAAACTTACCTAAATATGACCCGATTCCACTTTGCCCCACCAGTGGGGCGGCTGGTGGGGCAAAGTGGAATAATCCGTAATTTTGTGCTTAAGGGGCCATCTCCACGAGCGGGAGAATCGTGGCGATGGTCTCGCCGTGCCATCAAATTTTCGCGGCGATGATATTAATATTATTAATATTAATATATTCCACAACTATCACACAACGCCATCTAGTCCCAAGCTAAGCAGAGCTTGTGTTATGGGTACTAGACAACTGATAAACATACTTATATATTTCTAAATACATACATATTATAGATAAATTACACCCAGACACAGAACAAATGATCGTGCTCATCACACAAACATTTGTCCTGGGTGGGAATCGAACCCACGACCTCCGGCATAGCAGTCAGGGTCACTAACCACTAGACCATCAGGCCTGTCAATATATCGCCGTGTGGAGACACGTTCTAAGAGAGTGTAGAAATACGTGGCACGACGATAATATCGCCGCGATTCTCTCGCTAGTGGAGACGGCCCCTTAGTTAACTAGTCTTGCTAATATTACTTACAAACATGGTGGGATCAACATCGACGCGCAAACTGAAACCATGAATTCAGCAAATGATTCTAGACCCCTAAGAGCGGTTTCGCACTACATCCAATCCGAATCCGAGAAATGTCGGTCCGAAGTGACCATTGTCCTATTTGTATGAGGGGTTGCGCACTAGATCCGAACAAATAGCACGATGGACTATATCTCGAATTCGGATCGGACGTAGTGCTTAACCGCCCTTACGAAGAAATTTTTCGTCGGTTATCAAAAAAAAAAAATCTGCTGTTTCATAGAAAAGTGTTTGCAATTTCTACGCGGTCAAAATGTATATAGGTACTTAACAGATTTTTTTTCTTTCATAAGAAAAAAAATCCCATAGACACCCAGAAAATTGGGTGTTTATCGGGTGTTTACCAAAAGCACCGGGCTTAAACCCGGTGGATTGCCCATTTATAATTGCTACTCTTAAGCCACAAACACATTACTGTGTCGTGTTGTGTCGTGACTCGGGATACACTAATCAAACGAATCTGTTCAGGACTAATGCCTGGGTGTATAGTGGGTAAATACCTGAACATATAGCTATCATGATCAGAATAGGCGAACAAAATTGTCGTCAAACTGATTTCGTACGAAATTCAGTTCGTAATCAAAAAGTTCTGGAGAGCCTTTTACAGATACCTATTCTGTCAGCACCAAACCAACTAACATGCTGGCTGGCCGCTGGATTATATTTTTAATGTCGTAACGGCTCGCCTCTCATGCCCGACGTTGTAGGTTCGAATCCGGGCAAGTACCAATGTAACTTTTTCGATTCATAAGTACCTTCTTGGAAACAACATCATCGAATATTAACAACGTCGGTGAAGGCAAACATCGTACGGAAACCTCGACTTATGGTCGGCTTATTCCCAGGCGCTCCATGATTTGATTCCCGGCGGCTTTATTTTAAAAAAGCAATGGGAACAATTTTAGTAGGTAGGTATTTTAATAAAATTATGGAGCTCTTGGGGATCAATGTATGAAGTGAAATTGTTTGAAAAACAATAGATTTAGAGCTCCTGGGAACAAGCCTAGTCAACATATGTCTGAAATCGCCAACCCCTTTTGAGCAAGCGTGGTTATCAATGCTTGTACAGAAGACACGTATGAGAAGAGACCTTTCGTTTTCCCCCGTAGTGGGACAATAATACGCTGGTATTAATATTATAAAGTTTTAGGTACCTACCTAAATAGAAAAGTTCTGAATTAGTCTGAATACTTTAACAATTTCTTTGGTATAAGAGTAACTTTTGAAAATGTAGGTAATTCGTACGAGTGACGCTTGGACTCAGTTTTTGGCCCGGCTGCCTCCTAACCTTTAAAATCAAACCAAAGTCAAACAAAACAATAACTTCGCATTTCAAAAACATCTAAAACAGCATCAATTTCATACAGATTAAATATATAAAAACAGATTAAATTGATAGCAGTAATGTGATGTGCAGCCAAATGGCGCGGAACGCTGCACCAAGTCGTTAAAAAAAAACAAAAAAAACTGTGCGATCTCGTGCTAGATAATTAAGGCTTTTGAGGTATTTATTACGAAAAAAGTTTTTTACCTGAGATATCTAAATTCTATGAGTACAGGTGGCTGTTTTAAGTTTTACGATTGTGATAAAGTTTATGTTTTTAGTCGGTGAATATTAAACATAGACTATTTTATTGAAGTAAATAAAGATTATTTGTATTTTTTGCTCTAAAATATCTGAAACTCAGATAGCTATCTACTGGACATTTATTATAAAAAAGACACGAGTATAATACACGTTTCATACTTAAAATAATACCACCACTTAGGTACCTACCAATAGCCATGTTAATGTGTTTTATGCCTTTCTAATGAAGCAATTAATGTAATTAAAAATACCTTATTTATTTTTCTTTTTATTTTCTTACAGGCGTGTTGTTATGTGTTATCTCTGTATTTCCTAATTTGGTTTGTGATCTGTAGGTACCTATCTACCCCTCGGGGAAGACGGCGCTTGGTGGTCATATTATGCTGCCTTGCCACACTTGCTCAATTAGGTTTCGGGGAGACCCCTTTACAGTCTCCCCAGAGATGTGCTCTAACAGGCGTCGCACATAGGGGCTCCGAATTGGTCTTTTGAGAGGTAAGGGTGACTCCTTTCCATGTGCAAATGGTGAACACCGGGATGAACATTAAACACAAAGAACAAAAAGAAATCAGAAACTACGAAATTATGCAAAAAGCTACTAACGAATACTTTTGAAATACCGACTTATCTCTAACTAGGTAAGAACGTAAACGAGCATATTTTTTTCAAAAGTGCATCACACCGTATATGCAGGCCCGTCACATACGTGCACCGAATCTATCGGATATGTGTAAGCGCTAAAAAACAGCGGAGTCCGCGTTTTTTATCGAAACTTCGAAAGAAATTGTAGAAAAAAAAATACGATTTCGCAGATGTTGGTTTTATAAATTTCTTGCACGTGTTTTGATCTTTCAGGGTTCTTTGGTGATTAAGTTAGCCATTTCCATTTTAATTAACAAATCATAAAATGACAGAGACGAAATAATATGTAACAAAAAACTGTAAATTATGAAAATGATGTTATCACAACTTTTATCTGTTCTGTGACAAAAACCATCCTACAAATATTATAAACACGAAAGCTTATAAGAATGCATGGATGGATGTTTGTTACTCTTTCACGCAAAAACTACTGAACGGATTTTGATGAAACTTTACAGTAATATAGCATAAGCCTATCTTACCACCAGTCACCTCCTTCTGCGAAGCTGTCATGCTAGCGAAGGAGGTGGCGGGATGGCTGAGGGAGAGAGCCTCACGTCCCAGCCGCCGCGGGAGACGATCCGGGCATCAGGAGCCGCGTCACGTGACAACTCTGCCGGGGCAGCGGGATTGTCCAAAAGGGTTACCGCTACCCTGGAACCTAAAGGGCTAAGGAAGGAACACGGGTGGGTTTTAGTCAGTAAGAGTCTGACACTCCCTGCCGCTCCACCGAGAGCGGGACGAGTCATTTGACGATTTCTCAAAAACGAAAAAAACCTATCCCACTTCCTAAAAAAAAAAAAAAAACTAAAAAGTGAAAAATAAAAACTTTTTTACAAAAATAACGAAAATGTGGAACCACGGCACCGATTTCTGAAATTAAAGTTATTTATCATCCTACTTTTTATACTAGAATGAAGTGCAGAGTTCATGGTTAAAGTTTAAAAATACATACCATAACATACAGGCCGTAATCTGTCTTATGATGACTTCGCTTCGGTATTAATTGAAAAGTAAACAATTGAATGTCAATCAATAATAATTAACTAATAAATAATTGAATGTCTTGTGCTCACACAATGGCAAACAACAACAATAGCCGATTTACCGTTCACTTGAGTGAATAATATATCATCGAAAACCAAATCAGCGGAACCTACAACGGTCTTACACACTTTTTTCTAAACTCTAGTGTGCGGTCTCCCAATCTATGAAAACGTCCAAAAATATAAAAATAGGCTTGCTTAATTATAAATGGATAGAAAACGATCCACAATAATGATGGCAAAACATTGTTTACGATTATTAGTTCGTTTGCTAAATTGAGTTTTAAAATGTCGTAATTTTGACATCGGCATCGTCTATAAAACCTTTGAAAAGCCTACGTATTAATTTTAGTTTTGACCATTAGTGAAATACTATCGAAGAGCTATAATTTAGTTCTGCACTAATTTATAAAATGTGGAACAGTTTTTTCGTTTAGCCTATACTGTCCCATTGTTGGGCAAAGGCCTCCCCCAAGTCCTTCCAAGGACTCTCCCCGCCCCACCTCGAACCAGCCTGTGCGGTACGCGTCCAGGGGGGCAATTCTAGTAATTTTAAGAACGTTCACAGTCTGGTCTCGGTCTGTAAAAATCAATCTAATTTTCCTAAATTTTTTCCGAGTTTTTGACAATTGACAGTCGCTGAGATGAGATTGACGACTAGATTTTGAACGTTTTTAACGGGAATTGGCCTCCAGGTCATCTCGCCACCACTTTCTGGACCGAGAATTTTATATCTCTCCGCATCAAAATCTGTTGCGAAGTTTAGAACAACGCGGTAACACAAGCAGACACGAAAAGTGACTTTAATTTAGATACGCAGATATACAGGGTGATTGGAAGACGGGGTCAAAGCTTTAAGGCATAGTGCAGACAATTTAGAACCATTTAAGCCATGGAAGTCTCGCCAATTTTTTTTACCTAATTTTTATGTTTTTTAATGACACAAACATGTTTAGCTAGACTGCTTACACATTACTTTAATTCAATAAAATAAAAATGAATTCATTTATCATTCCATTTCGCCATAAATAAGCAGTTCACGTAAAATTTTGGGAATTTTCGAAAAAACAAAAATTAGTTTTTTAAAAATTGGTAAGAAGTCGTCTAAGACAAGCATGGCTTAAGTGGTTCTAAATTGTCTGCACTATCTTCACCTTAAAGCTTTGCACCCATCTTCCAATCAACCTGTATAGAAGCCTTGTCTGCATCTCCCGAGTAGTGCTCTGTTATGGACATTATCAGCTTGGCACCTACCATAAATATTGCCATGTTTGACTGCAACCTTAATCATTATCGCGGTAGTGCTTAACAGTCGTTACGGGTCTTCAGAAGCCCGAAAGTCTGGCAACCAATCTTACCAAGAGGTATCATGTTACCCAATAACTGGGTGGTGGAAGTCAGATAGGCAGTCGCTCCATGTAAAATACTAACTCAACTGCATCCGGTTAGACTGGAAGCTGACCCGAACGTAGTTGGGAAAAGGCTAGGATGATGATGGTAGTGCTTATTAGAGGCCATAAACTACATTTTAGGAAAATGAACAACTATAAACATAAAAACTCAGTCTTTAATCAGAGACATCTTACAGTTAAACCGAGAACTAGTCGTCCATAATTCATATAGATCATGATAGGTGGCGCTACTTCACCTCTCGGTAGCCATATTGCATTATAGTTCTAAGCGTATTCAACAGATGGCGTTACGCAGCTCTTGCATTTAATTGACTTTCTTAACTTCATTAAACATGTCAATATACAATTCATTAAAGTCCTTCTGTCTTTTGCAATTGAATTCATTCGTTGTTACGCAGACTGGTCGACTTCCATCATATTTGTTACTGTTGTATTCGATCCCGAATTTCTTCAGTTCTTTGAGCAAGTCATAAAGACATGCACACTGCCATGGATTTGGGTCCATCAACAGTTTCTTTATTTTTCCTCCAGAATTTCTGAGCTCGAGACAAAAGTTATCTGGCAAATATGTTATTTTATTGCTCGATAGATTCAAATTCTTCAATGGACTTCCTCTAAAAGCATTTACTGGTACATCTTGAATTTGATTTCCATACAAATCTATTGTTATCAATTTTGGTATATTTTTAAATAGGTTATCAGGTATGATTTTGATCTTGTTATGCTTCAAGTCAACCTTTAAAAGATTCTTTAACGGTGAAAAAATATTATCACTAATACTCTCAATAACATTCGCTGTTAAATCCAGTAGTTCTAAACTATCTAGATTAACAAAAGTGGCTGGATTGTCAAGCGTCGATATTTGATTCGTAGACAAAATCAATTGTTTCGTAGTTCCCAAATTAGGTTTTGTTACAAATGCAGGAACTTCGGTTAAAAAACATTTGTCCAGATTAAGAATTTCTAATTTTTGAAAAGCACTCAATAAAATGTCGGAAGAATCTTCCATATTGTTTCTAGAAAAATCCATAAATGTAATGCTTGGACTCTGATCAAATATGTAAGGACTTAGATCTTTCCCTACAAGAGCATTGCTTGATAAATCTACATAGTTTAACTTGGGCAATGAGTCAAATATTCCCAGTTCCAGATTGTTTATTCTGTTCCCTCTTAAATCTAAGAGTTCTAGATTAGTAAGCTGATCAAATAGTCCCAAAGGAAAGTCTGTGAGTTGATTGTATGAGAGATTTAGATGAGTCAGTTTTTTTGGTTCATCTATAACACCAAGTCTGAGTGTTTGTATCTTGTTAAGGGACATATCAAGGTAGGTTAGTGAAGTGAGATCATTGAATGATTCAAAGTCAACGCCAGATAACCTGCAAGCTCTCAATGTAACCCTTGTAGTTTTATTATTATCTGATACTAGACCTCTCACAAGTTCATAATCCGACTTTCCTGCTGTGCAAACAACTTCTTTTGCGTTAGAAGTTTTACATTTTGGCTTCGCTTCAACTATGGCGAGTATTGTTAGTAGAGCAGCTAGAGTATTTCTAAATGCAGCCATATCTGGAATCAGAAAATGAAGCATTATACCTATTAGATACTTACCTATCTGTTTTTGTAACTTTGCTAGTTTATTTTTCGCCCATTTAAGTCATTGGTAGCTTAGATTTTTTTTATCAAATGAAATTATTTGTTCTGTAAATAGGAATATCGCAACCAATCACTTTTAAACGTCAAACTAAAAAGCAATTGATGGAGTCGTCATTTCCTAGACAGGGTTATTCGAAAAACATCAACCACCTCTTAAGGGGTCATTGTATTTAAAAAAAAATCTGCTGTTCCCTACATTTTGACGAGTTATCGAACATAAATGTAGAGAACAGCAGATTTTTTTTCGCGATTTCAGGTTTGGTCCCATAGTAAAAGTTGTTCATAATGATGAGTACAATGACCTTTTAAGAGGTTGTTGGTGTTTTTCCAAAAACGCTGTATAACTGCCCTTGAGAAGTAATGGCGAAACAAACTCAGGGAACAAAGTCTCTTCTTAAAGTCTAGATATATTTTGGTCAGATCGCGTGAGGACCATGTAGTGTCTAAAATAGTCTTTTGAGGAAAGAACCACACAGATTTGAGTGGACCAGTCCAGAGGGATCAAGCATGTGTCTGAAATCGTGTAGCTCAACTTGGTTCTCAAAAATTCTAAATAAAATATGGTTTTCATAAAATATGTCTTGTTAAGGCTCTAATGTTATTTTCGTATAGTAAACTATAGTTCAACGCCATCTAACAGACCAGATAAAAACAACTTACCTACAAATAACTAGACAAAAACCTGCACACACACATCAATTGTGCACTTTGTATTTTCCTTATTTCTATTATTCACTCATTTCTGACAACTATGCAAACTAAAAATAAGCAGTAATATAAAACAAAGCATCACAATTTACCTATAAATTCCCTGAATCTTCAGCCTCACCACCAATATCACAAATTCCTTACGATTCACTTGACACTAAGGTTATCAATTCATTGTACACAATATTCATTTACATATCAACATACGTCTCAAACATAGTACATATGGTCAAAATTATTAACAAACAAGATGATAATATGTTGAGAGGAGTGACTAGCGTGTAGCAAAGCCAGTCTTTATGTGTATAATGAAGTTAGTGTCATGATGTACAGACGCCAGCACATCAAGCTACCCCAATCTGTCAAATTTCTTTGATAGATTTTCAACTTTACTACAAAGTAATAAGGTTCGTATTCAATTGGGAAAATTTGATAGATTGTAGTAGGTTGATGTGCTGGCCTCTGTACCTCTTGATATTTCTTGTGGTTTTGGGTTTTCCCAGTTCCATTCATTAATTTAGCAGTTTCCAATTAGCTATCGAACTGCATTCGTGCATTTTGTGAATACTTCATAGGGTATTCGAAAGTGTAATATCGTTAGTCAACTAGCAAACTATGGGATAATTATCTAGATCATGGGATTTAATATCTAGTCTCAATTATTCAAGTTTTTATAAGACACTTTTTTTTCGCTTCATATTTTACGCTTAATTCTGTTTCTAAATTTAACATCAATAACTATAATTATTTTATAGATATCGTGCTACCCAGTAACATGGATTGTGGAGGTCAGATAGGCAGTCGCTTGGTGTAAAATACTGTTATTCAGCTGCATCCGGTTAGACTGGAAGCCGACCCCAATATAGTTGGAAAAGGCTAGGCAGATTGATCTTTCATTATTTTATTTTTATGTACTACTTTGACCTATTGTAACCATAATAAAAAATAATGCGTCACAGTTCCAAATGTATTTAGAAACCTGTTAATTGATTGGGTTACTTCATATGTTTGTCTTCATTTTCCTAAATGTCTAAAGTCAAGAGGTGTGCAAGACGTGTCTTATCAAACGTTTACCGTAAATAAATATATTATCTAAAATATATTTCTTGAAGACATAGCTATTTTTTGATGATTTTATGTATGTATCAAGGAAAAACAATGCAATTCCACGCTTAGCCATTTTGCAATGAGAGAATTACAAGGATGTAATGAGAATGGTGTTAACGCAAAGGTTATATCTTCAAAGTGCATCTTTCGATCTCACAAAAAAAATCTTCAGTTACGAAGAAACTAGAATCTTGAACTTGACTAAAGCATCGATCCAGTACGTCTTGACTTTTCTGACGTGTCAATGCAAGAACATAGTTCATCGTTCATTCGCTAGATGGCGTTATTTACAAATCTATTAACAAATTAATCAACGCTTAACTTCATCATAGTATGTAAATTCCAAAGCGTTAAGTATGCTTCCCACTCACGCCTACTCATCTTATACTCATTAACACTATACAACCTTGACCTATTAAATCTATTACCTATAATATGTACTGATCTTGTGATATTGTTGTTCAAATATTTAGTTATTGTATACGAATGTTTAAGTTTGAAGTAACTAGGATCTGATACTGACGCCCTTTGGCTTTCTGCCAAAAGTCCAATGTCCTTAAGATAATTACTTAGAAATCATTCATTATGCATAATGTATTGAACACCTACATAGTCGTATAAGCACAGTAGATTCTTGACATTCCTTTAAAGTCATCATCAAAATAAAACAACAAAAAAGAACTACGATATATTTTTATTAATGACTAATGGTATATAAATTAATTCTTATACGTAAATTACAAAATTACTCATCCTTGATTACATCACTATTTACATTCTCATCTTCAATTCGTTCAGTAGTAGCACTAGTAGCTGATGTTTCATCAACGGTATCGTCACCTTTTTCATTTAAATCAGGATCTTGTACTTCGTCGAAAGTATTAAAATCTATTGAAGTATCTTTTAAACTGGCACTGCTGTTACTTTCTTCAACATTCTTACTAACATTTCTTGAAATATCTAACTCACTTTTTAATCTCTGTATTGCTTGAACTACTTCATTTTGGAAATTCATATTAAGCTTGTATAATTGTTCTGAATGTTCCTTTTCTCTTCTCATTTCATTCTTCATGTGTGTATCCTTATATTTCTCGAACTCCGTCATAATTCTCACTTTCGACTCGTACGTGTGTTGTACCATCGAGACTAGAGCAAATAGTTTCTCAATTACTTTATCTTTAACCGCTTTTGATATGTTTGCATCTGATTCTAGGTCTGTTTTTGCGTCGAGAGCCAGATCGTTCGCTGATGATGGGAACCCGAGCAAAGATTTGGAGCCATTCGATCCATTAGACTTCGGTGGAGTCGGACTTTCTACTTTTGGAGTATTAATATTGCTTGTACTCTTTGTATTCCCTTTCTTCGACGTAAAAGCACCATGAGACACCACCTCGGTAAACACACCAGAACTGGGTTTATTTGACTGGTACTCCGCTGCCTTCTTGCTCACCTTCTGAATCAGTTCACTTTGCTTCTCCTTCTGTTTTTCAAAAGTACTCTTCTCGATAACTTCTTCATGCACGATTTTAATTTCCTCTTGAGTCTCTTTGCCTTTCTGGAAGGGACTTCCAGTTCTCTTGGTGAAACTCGTCACTGTCAGCTTAGACATGTCTAGGTATGTCTATATAAGGTACGTGTTTAAATATGGCGATGAAAATTCGTATCACTGAACTGGATTTTTCACTAACGCTTGTGTCCACTATGATGACGATCATGGCACTAAGCGAGCGGTCATATTAAATGTTGAACGGTTGGCCTCACCGCTCCAAGTGTGGGTTTCGCTCCTTAGTTTTGGTTTGTCAGCGCTTCCTAGGCGTGGCAATGAATTTATTATAAGCAATATTGATTGGCTGGCGTGGGTCTTAATGCAGTTTGCATTGTAATGTTGACATTACTACGTTTTAGCAAACATTTGAGATAAAGTTAACGGTGGTTATGATTTAATGGGTTGGTAGTTTAGTTTTGAGTTTTTCATAAAATTTAAGAGAGTATCTCACTCATCACTCATAAAATTTAAGAGAGTATCGAACTCTGTAAGAACCGGTAGATCTCTCACCACCACAAACGTGGCCTTTTTTTAAATTAAATAATGTCAGGAATATATTTAAAGAAAACCCCGTTTCTGAATATTTCAAGGATCCACTATAGCTTTCATGATTTTCACCGACTTTATTAAATCCAGCAGTGCAATTGTGAAACACAATGTACTCTTATAAATTTTTAATAACACTACAAAGAAAGACCGCAGTGCATAGTTTTCCGATGACGTAACAATGTAACTACCTATGGTGTTATATTCGTAATCCTTCAGTACATCCCTATAAATAATATGATCATGGGCCTCCTAAACGACGAAGTAAAGGAAATATATTAGCATAATCAGCCGATGTCATCATCGTCATCGTCTGCCCAGCCTTTTCCCAACTATGTTGGTGTCGGCTTCCAGTCTAACCGGATGCAGCTGAATACCAGTATTTTACATGAAGCGACTGCCTATATGACCTCCACAACCCAGTAACTGAATAATACGGTACCCCTTGGTAAGACTGGTTTCCTAATCAGCCGATGTATTCTGTAAAATAACTCACCGTTTGAAAACTTAGGCGAATTGAGCTGTCCTTCCACCTGATGTTAGGGATTGACACTTATATAGACAGCTTACTTGAAGCTCATATCACCTAAGTTTTCGCGGTGAGTTTACAGAATAGATCGGCTGATAATGGATGGGTGATCGCAGTGATAAATATAGGTAGGGAGGATGCTGCTGTCTCCTTCAGTCTTACAGGCACCCGAAAAAGAGGTATGCTATGCTTGGCCAGAAAACGGAGCAACAAAAAACCATCAGCTCATTATAAACAAATAAAAAAGCTTTTAAACCCACACTAGAATAAAACTAAACAAATATTGGAATATTTCAATTATGTCATGAGCGGTACTTGTGAATGTCAATAACCAAGTCAACTGAATTAATTAACTTGAACGAAGCGAAGCATAATTATAACCGAGGCTATTAACACGCTTTTAAGGACACTTGTACGGAAGCTTTTAAAGCCGAGGTACTGCTCCTTCTTCTGCTGGGATAAGGATGAATGAGCAAACGCTTCCCGGCACCTAGCCAAAGTACCTGATGCTGAAAAACCTCTTCAGCAACAATTAAAAAACGTTACATACTTTCCATATCTTCACTCCATTGAAGTAACTAATCTTGAATTGAATTTCATAGCAAAAAAATATCTTTTTTGGATAAAGAGAACAAATTAAGACTAGAAGATGTTCCCTTCTTGAGCCTAAAATTCGGAAATATGTTACATCCACCAACGCGTACTGGTTCTGCGTGGGGGATTATTTTAACATAAAACGCCAAGGGCCATTACATTAGTTAAAGACACAAAACATAAGTTAAGTACAGACGCAAGCACATGAAGCTACTACAATTGTCCTTTAATAGATTTTCAACTTCATCGCTAAAGGATAAGATTCAAATTTGATTGGGAAAATTTGACAGTTTCAGGTAGCTTGATGTGCTGGCGTCCGTACAATAAGGAAAAGTATAACTAATTGACAATCATACGCTCATCTCGCAATACTCCAGATCCAGACATGGTCTTCTTCCATTCATCCGCGAACACATCTCAGTCAGCTTAGAGCGTTCAAGAGAGCGTTGAGCGCTGAAAGTGTGCGGGAGACTGGGCTCGAGCGCCGGTTCGACTTTTCGAATATGAACTGAGTATGACATATGACCCACTTCTTTGCATAGTGGAAATTCGGTCTGAATTTGAGCAATGGAAACATTATAGGCTCATTTGCTGATTATGATTTGAAATTAAATAATAGTTATTTATGCAACTGTTTTAATACCTAATTATGTACAGTTGCATACAAGACTTTATCTACACCCATGATATGAATCCTCTAAAAAAAGGTTCTGAAACAGTTTTTGTAATAGATACTAATATCGAAACAAAAATGGCGGCCGGCGGGATACGACGTGAATTGGAATAACCTATAAGTTCTTTTTTTTAATTACGGCGCTGTGATAGTGAAGCGCGCGTGGATGACAATATTCTTTTTTTTTTTTAAACGAGTGCATAATGAAATTTAGTACAACATAATAACACTCGTTTGGATGATATTACGGTTACTATGACACTGGTTGTTTTAATGTTGGCAATAAGCTAACTGTTTCAGAATCTTTTATAGAGGATTTATAGCAAGGGTGTAGATAAAGTAATAAATGATCGCAAATAGAACTAATCAATATTGAGACGTCAAAACATGCACTAATTTAGCCTACAAGGTTAAACAATGGGTTTGCTGTTTTAAATCTTCTTACTAAAGAAAACCAAAGGCACTATGCACCCTGAAAAATAAAGACAAGGGCGGCACGCTTCAAGTTCAGTAGCTCTAGCTGCAGTTACGACAGCTTGATTCACAATCTACTAACATAATATATGAATTAACAACAAAACGCGCACTACATAAGGCCATTTGCACATGATCGACAGGTGTGATGCTATCTGTCCTCATTCGCAATGCATCGCCTACATTAGATGTTATCACATTCGTGCGGGGAATATAGGAGTTACAAGTTTGAAGACTGTGTATTTATAGCACTATGGTACTGAATAATGTGTGCTGAGAATTTGCTATGGGAGCTTACAATAATCGAGTCCACTTAACATTGGTGAGAGCAGAGTCATAGGTTCGATCCCAAACAGGCATTTTACTTTGTGTAAATTATTTCATCACCACTGCTCTCAAAACGCTGAAGAAAAACATTGGGTGGTAAACTATCAAATAACTTCTCCCGCTCTGGGCGGAACGAGAGGGCGTGTCAGACTTTTACTGACTAAAACCCACCCGTGTTTATAATTCTGAAGTATTATAGGTTCTAGGGTAGACTCTAAGGTTTTGAACCATATTCTAAGGTTATAAATATTAGATTTGAATTCCAGACAGTAATAGTGCTCGCTTAGTAAGTGATACCTACTGTGCTGTATGGTCGTGTTTGGCGGGATATGTTACGTCTAGAAATACCTTTTCCCCCACGGAACCAATATTTTTACAATCTACACCCTTCCCTCAATGAAATCTTTTTTAAGTCTCGTAGACTACCAAACACAAGGAGGTACAATTTTTTCTATAAACGATTTAACTAGTCAACGAAATCTACACCAGCAGTTGTCCCCATCATGTCACCACCCAAACTAACAACCTCCTTTAAAACCTTACCTTTTTAAACCCGAATCACAAATACCTCCGCAACTTTGAACATTCGTACCTCATTAATATAATTAATAGTTCGCCGGTATATCACTTTCTCCATCGCGGAACTATGGGACACAAATGGTAACCCCATTAGTATTCAGTGTTGCCACACCACGCCGGATCAATAATAAATTGGATATCACCCGTTAACTTGTGGCAAAGTATTTGTGTCAGATATTGGATTACTTTTTTAAATTATTGGCTGACTAGTTGTTACCCGCGACTTCGTCTGCAAACCAGCATGAAAAGTAGCGTATGTCCCTACCCAGGTCTTGGTCTATATGGGTGCCAAATTTCATCCAAATCCGTTCAGCCGTTTTGGCGTGAAAGCGTAACAAACAGACAAACAAACTTGCTTTCGCATAATATAGTTAGGATTAGCTACAGCCACAGTCAGTTTTGTTACGATGATGATGATGATCACCCTATTACTGACCCATGGCAACTTCTTTTCTTTCAGAGGAAGAACGAGAATAAAGCATTTCATATGCTTTCATCGTCTAAAGAGTTCTGCCGATTACGTCCATCACATAATCAGCCTATAATGTTCCCACTGCTGGGGACACAGTCCGTGGACCGTGGTAGACTACACCCCCAGCCCAGTGGGCCCAGTGCGGGTTAGTAGATGTCACATGACTTCGAATTTTTGGTCCTAGGACATACCGGTTACCACACGATGTTTTCCATCAACGTTTTGAAAGCAGTGGTGTTGAAATTATTTACGCAACGAAAAGCGTCTGCCTGGGTTCGAACCCACCACGCTGATGTCGTAAGTCGGGGCAGTTACCACTGGGCCACCACAGCTTCCAAGATTAAGTCCACATTTCCTCATAATAAAAAATTACATTTATCATTAAAAAAGCAGATTGGTTCTAGCCAGAATTATTCCCATAATGAAAGGATGCCATAATTGGCCCTTAAAATATAAATGATCCTGCGGCCTGTGGGCACCAAAATACCTACTTGTAATAGGTAGTATCAATCGGAAGTGTTTTCCAAGAACTTTTCTCTGATTTCGTATGACTGTCAGATCAATGCAAACCAATCAGCAAACATCATCGACTCATGGCACGGCTCTCATTACCTGCAACGACTAAATTGTTCGCTCAGACTAATTTCACGAGGTGATTAGAAGTAGTATTACTTACTCAGCTTTATTAATCAAGACAATAAGGAAAGACAATTAAGCTATAGATACTACTCGTAGGAAAGACATACCTTCCACAATCCAACCGAAATTGAACGTGGTTCATCAAAGTCACAGAATTCAATCTGTCTATTTAGCAAGTTGCCAATAGAATCCAAAAGTATAAACAGGATTAACTTATTTAAAAACAAATTAAAGACATATTTATTACAGTATCGATGAGTTCATACATAACAAACTACAGCCACAATTAAATGATCTGTGAATTATTATTTGTGTTCAAATTATATTTATTTTATTTATCATCTCTGTAATATTTTTTCAACACAATCTATTTTGTTATGAAATAAATGAATTGTGACTTCATCTGCCTTCCCCTCTAGTCTAATCGGATGCAGGTGAATACGTACCAGCATTTTACAGGTAGCGCCTATCTGACCTGGCGATCAGATATGAACCACCCAGTTACTGGATAACACGATACCTCTTGGTAAGACTGGTTGTCAGACCTTCGGGCTTTAGCGCAGATTGCGTTGTATGAGTATATAAAAATATCTGCTTGTCGCGTCGTCTGTTAAAGTGCGAACACTACTGTAAATCCACCTACCTGACTCACTGTATCAAACAGATTTGAATAATCCAAGCCAAGGTTACGAGCAGCAATTTTTGTGCCCCTTTTGAAGTATGTATATACATACGTTGTGGAATGTGTACCTGAATAAGGCATACTTTAAGACATTTTGATCTACGTTGACCAGTTAATTAGGCCCGATAGTGGACACTAACCTATTAAATATAGCATAATCAGCCTAAAATGTTCCCACTGCTGGGATTCAGGCCTCCTCTCTGTGAGAGGGAGTGGGTCATAACCCACCACGCGGGTCAAGTGCGTGTTGGTAGATGTCACATGTCTTCGAATTTTTTGGTCGTAGAACTTCTAGGACATGCCAGTTTCATCACGATGTTTCCTTCACCGTTTTGAGAGCAGTTGTGATTAAATTAAATACTCAAAGTAAAGTGCCTGCCTGGGTTCGAACTCACGACCTACAACTCGTAAGTCTGGGCCACCACTGCTCATGCTGCTGATCAAATATACACAGAACAGGGTTTAATGATTGACTTATCCTGGATCCATGTCCTGTTCATATATTGCTTTTAAAACACAATGGTCGCCGTGTGAAGCTTCTAAACAATAGCAAAATTTTACTAATATCATCTACCTCAATATAATAGACGGATCTTCCTGTTATTCAAAATGGCTATTTTCAACAAATGGTCAAAGTGGACATCATCATGATACTATACTTCATTTCACACAGGACAAGGGCCTCTCTTTGCTTGTGTCATAAGAACAGAAGAACAGAATATATAGGTACATAGAATAAAATAGATTATGATAGAATAGAAGACATAATATACAAGACTTATCTACTGGATTACAATCGTCACCTAGTTGCTTTTGTGAGGGATGAAGCTGCCCATAATCATCTTTACCTGATCTCTCACCACTAGCAAACAAAAAAGAAATGCCCGTTGTTCACATAAATATCCTTATAGTAAAAGTCTTGAACCACTTTTCAAGAAAGCTTTTCACTTTTTATCCATTTTCACTTTCAAATTGCTTTTGCCAACTTTATTTAAAACGAACGATATGTAAAGCAGACCCAGATTCTTAAGTGAATCTTTGCTGAAGTTCTGCTTGAGCACAGCTGTTTCAGGTCATAAACCTCTCTGAAGTTCACGAACAAACCGATGATCCTTCGGTCAACAATGTCATTATCTCCTAGACGCACAAGTTCAATGATATCAACTTAAACACCATTACGTATGCAAAGACGCGCGTGCGCGCATCTGCTCCTCCATATCAAACACCTCACTACTTGACCAGTCGCACCTCTCTCTCACACCTTCCCCTCTACACATAAGCCAAAAAGAAACACATGAACTGGATCATGGCTCGCCGAACCAGGGAACGGTGTCACAAACAACAGAAAAGGCGCTTGATACAAACGAATAACTATTCTAAAAAGTACGATAAGCGACTGACAATGTTAGAACTTAGGACGTTTTGTATTCCATATCTCCGCGAGGATTCGTATCAGATAGCTTTCCCTTACACTTGGGTCCCCTCCGTGCCAGAAGGTCGCAAGCGCACGTTCCACTCGTACGTTGAAAGACAATGCGTACCGGAACTGCACACTACGTGCTGAATTTGAAATAGCTGTATAAAAACCGCGGGGTCCTTGTCGAAACTATCACAAACAATCCAACCTTCAATCAGTGAACACCACGAGGAGCTAAGCAAAATGGTGTCCAGTAAAGTAGTGTGCTTGATGGCTCTGGCCCTCTTCGGGAGCGCGGCTGCCCAGCCTGCGAAAGAAGCCTTCTGGAAGGGAACACCCATGGACGGCATGGTGGAGGAGATGAGATCAGGCTGTGCTGAAGGATCAGACCCCACCGCCTGCATCAAGTACAAGGTCATGTCGTTATTGGACTCCATTTTCAAGAAGGACACCTTCCAGGTATCCGACTTTCCATTCCGCGAAAAGTTTTAATTTCGACTTTCCAAATAATCGAAAGTATAACCCATTAATTGCTTTCTCCCCAGATCTCCGACGCCGTTGAAGTGACGAAGAATGGTGCTGCCAACGATGTCACTGGTCGCTCTACTGGCGATTTCTTCGACAGCATTGAGAACTTCATCCAGTCCCATGATGTGACCTTCATGCTGCCCATCGCCGACACCAAGATCACTGTCAGCCCGAGGAACCTTGACAATGATGAGCTGTCCCTGAACGTGAAGTTCAACAAGGAGGGAGCCCGCTCCGTCGGTGAGGCCCGCAAGGCCAAGCTAAAGAAGATCATCGTCCCCATCCTGGTGTTCGTGCTCCTCAAGGCTATGACCCTCATCCCCCTGGCCATCGGTGTCCTCGGTCTGAAGGCCTGGAACGCGCTGCAGCTGTCTTTCTTCTCCTTCGTGGTTTCCGTCGCTCTGGCCATCTTCCAGCTTTGCAAAAAGGTGAGTTAAGCATTGACTTTATCATTAATAATGTAGTCCTCTCAGTAGAAACAATACAAATTCTTTAAAGTAGCACTGACTTACTTTGAAAAGCACAACACTTTCCCAAAAACTATTTGCACCTTTGGCACAACTTTTACAAACTATTGGCAACGTTTGAACTTGATTTGCACAATTAACTTTATGTTTTAATCCGACACTGAGTTTACCCAATAAACAAAGTGTTTTTATTGTGTACTAACCTTCTTTCACAACTCCACTACCCATAAGCCTAACATTGTAGTTTACCCAGATTGCGGCGGACAACTCGCACCCCCAGATCTCTGCGCACGGTCCCTGGGACGCCGCGTACGCAGCCACCCGCCGCAGGAGAGACGCCGAGCCCCAAGAGCTGGCCCAAGAACTCGCCTACAACGCTTACCACTAAACTATGCGAACGCCACCCCAACCCAACGACCTGTATCCGAACTCCGTTTTTCCCGCCGTTTTTTGACAGCTGGTTGACGGACACAGATAACATAGACCAAATAAATGATTTCAACGAGAAATCGTGACCGTGTAAATACTATGTAATGCAACTTATTTATTAAAATATTGTGCTTGAGAGCGTGTGATTGTGATGTATGACTGATGTTATTTATTTATATTAATAATAAATCTTTGAAGAATTATTACTATTATTTTATTAGGTGCTCCCTTCTCCACAACTTGCAATAAAGATATTATGAAATATTAGTGATTAGTTTTCATTAAAAAATCGTAATAGAATTAGCATCAATAATTGATTCAATTAAACAAACAGTCAATAATATCAGAAAATAAGTCTCAGACAGTATATAATTTTTAATGCAGTATTTTAAGCTATCAAAAAACTCTATTTAATTAAATTGATGACATTAGGTAATGTCAACTAACTTTTTCCGATAGTCATGCACTACTTTCATCATCAATAAAAACTTATGCATGTATGTAATGTGCAAACTTATAATGCAGAAAGTGCATCAACAAGTCAGCAGGAACCAAGGAGCATTTCTTTCACAATTGGTTACCTACACACATAATTATGATAAAATGTAATCCAATAAAGTCATGAATTACAATTATAAAAAATAGGTCAATAAGATGCCATTAAAAAATAAAAAGAAGTACCTACCATCATGGAATTAGAGCGCACACAAAAATGAAACGCAAGAAAAATCCAAACTATGTAGGTGAACAAAACCAGGACGTTATAAAATACTTTCTCTAAAAGGGAGGAAAATTCGATACGAGGTGGCATTTGCAACACATTAAGTTTCCATTCAAGTGCCAATCGCTTTCTACAACACTTGAGCTCATCTGCCATGATGATCACGTAGGAGATACCATCAATGTCACGTGCAACGTTTTACTTTGATCCAATGATAGGATTTCAACCAGCTGATCGATTGATTTGTATTGATTTATTGTACTCGGCAGTGATTTGTTTTGACATGATCCGATATATTTTTTGGCCAAAAAAAGGCTTGTAGATTTGCTCTATATTTGCTGAAAATTATCATGTCAATCTACTCATATGCGCTTAAGATTTAGTAAATATTGACTAAGAAGGCAGCCTACATACCTATTTGACATGTTTTGATAATCGTATACATAAATCTAAAATGTCGGTCTTTCAGATCAAATCTGTAAACTTAGAGCGTACCAAAGACGATTAATTAGGGTATTAAAATAAGGGCGAATTTCACCAATGAAACTGAACACGATCAGCACATCTCATTGTCAATATTCCACAACAATGACGGCACTGACATCTCTTGAACTCGGATTATAGGTATGTACGTACTGATTGTGTTCAGTTTCATTGGTGAAATCCGTTTTAAGACTAGGAAATGAGGTAATTAATTTTATTTATTAAATGCAAATTGCAGTACCTACCGTTGCATGATTTGGCGGTATAGGGGTCATACGAGTAGAATTTACCGCTTTATTACATAAATGTATGTCATAAGAAGGCCTAGACAAGTGACAATCGTTTTTAAAACGTTTTTGTATTTGTACAATGACTTTTAACCCTGTCCAATATACCTTTGAGATTTCCATCATCGTTATCGCTGATAGAATATCTCTTTATCTAGGCCGAGGATAAGTGGGAACTTGGTCGTTCGTCATTTACCTAATGAAGAAATGCGTTTACGAAAAGAGCTGCCTGAACATGCTGACCAAGGTCTTGAAACCTTCAGCCGAGTAGTTAAGGAGTTTGCAATTAACAGAAAAATTGTTGCATATAAAATACAAAAACTTTTAATTCTCTTTGAGGGATTAGTAGAAAACTGGGTCGCGGTATGTTCCTTATTTGAATGACTGCTATACGATCTCATGCAAAGCAGTGCTTAATCAACGCAGCTGATTAGTTCTATTCTGGGCTATGACGACAGACTACGCTGATGACGACAGTGCCACCTGGAATCCTTCTCACTTAAAAATTTAACTTGAATTTTAGCTAATTAGTACACTGTAATACAGTTTACGTAAGGATTACCTAAAAAATTTACCGAATTAAAGTATAAGTCAATATTTTAGGTTTTGTGATTATCATTTTGGAAGAATACACCTGTACGCCTTTGCTAAAGAAATAATCTTTTGAAGCCAAGCTGTTCGGGTCATACAAACAATCCACTTTGATCAATAAAAATATCGAATCCACAAAATTGCATCTACAACTAAACTAGAACCAAATCACTGACATAATTAGGGAGGCCCAGACGGGAGCCCTGCGGCACTCCTCATTATAATTCACCGCCCTCACGCAGGATGCGGCAGGCCGTCGCCTGGCATACCTGTTTTACCCTGCTGACCTACTGGGCACACATTAGCACGGATTCAGAACCATAACTCAACTATTTTTAGGTCCTTATAGCATACACACCTTACCGAACGCTCCTGACAAACCTAAATTCTCGAAAAAGGTTCAATATTCTCAGTATTTCAACGGAATAAGGTTCAAAATTGAGTGGCAGTAGTTTCTGCAGTGGCAAAGGTTAATTTGTCTATTTGTATGTAGAAGTAGATGATGGGGTTTCGGGCCTGTTTGTATGTCTGTCACGAGCGCAATGTTTGTAAGTGGATAGTGTTATGTGTATGACTGTTACCTAATACGGACGGCATAAATTGTTTACTTACTTTCTTATTGCAAATTAAAGAAGTGCTAAAATAACCGTTTATTAAGTATCTAAAACGTGTTTTTAATTAGGTACCATTATTTTTGACAGTGCATTTTAAAGTCTATTAAAAAAAACAATCTTATAACTATGAATATGGATGGCTAAAAGATTCGGAGAAGTTCAAAGAAAGTTTTATGGACTGTATGAAAAATGATAATCATGGCTCGGCTTGGATACTCAGAAGATAGCTGTATGGAAGAAGACCTCCTGGGTCAACCCCAAATAAATTGGGATAAAGCCAGGAGGATTATAATGAATTAGGTATAGCCTATATTGACCCATTATACCACACATCAACAACCTTTATTAAAGTGTCATTAAAACAGTATAAATCCACAGATTTATTGCCGAACATTATAAGAACGGAAGTGAAACAGCAATTTCACAATCCGGACATGGCGGACTATGCTAATGTGCGCACGAGTTGCATTCGCGATGTCCAACCCTTATTGCATAATGAAGATGTGCGCGAACATTTTGCTAAATCGGAGCAGTTTCACTTTTGTTAGTAAAACTATGTAGGAGCTTTTTATGTAACCTATTGTAAGATGGTGTAAGTTGGTGTAAATACAGTTTGTGATTGGAAATTGTAAACTCATGTCATTAGTCATTTAAAATATTAATTAATTAAACTTTTGTCATACCCTCAAGCATAAGCATAATTGGCCTATAATATTCCCACTGCTGGGACACAGGTCTCCTCCCTGTAAAGGGAGTGGGCCATAATCCATCCCTCGGGTCCAGTGCGAGTTGGTAGATGGCGCATGTCTTCGACTTTTTGATTCTAGGACATGCCGGTTTCCTCACGATGATACCCTTAATTTCATTCTAATTTTACTCACGTGACAAAGTTGCAACAAACAAGAGCAATTTTTATCACTGAAAAATTATTTAGGTAATTTGAAATATGAACATGAATGAGTTTAGCTTGATAGTGGAACATTTCTATAATTTCCGTTTTGTATTCAACGCAACTGCACCTGATCTAATTTAATTTACATTCGTCTGACATCACGTAATACATATTTGTCATGCGCCAATTCTATCATAAGTAGATACAGCTTCAACGCTCAAAACCGATGGTAGGGTAATGAAAAGTTAGAACCTACGGTCCTAACACTTAGAAACTGTAACAAAAGATAATCAAGTTACAATTCATTTAAAAATAAGACACACGAATCAAAACCTCCCCGATCATGCCGTTGAGTCTGACAGCTTTAACGAAGTACGCTGCATAATGCCAATGAATCACATTACAAAAGCGATACATCGCTTGATTGGTATGTACACGTCGGTGGTGAGAGCATAGTCCGACACTGCATGACAAACAACTTGATTGAGTATGGGTCTGTACAGACGTGCCATAATCACACCGGCAGAAATGTGGCTGGGCTCAAATTGTATGATGAAGTGTAGTGCAATCACATGAAATAGTAGTAAAACTCTTCTCCTTTTTCTTAGCGTATTGATGGCAATAAAATTAAACATCGTTGGCCCAAAGTTCAGCTGCGCGAACTCCGCTTACTGACGCAGTCATAAGATCATCAAGTGCACAGGTGACAGTGCAAATATAAGTAAAAATCTTAGGAACCATAGATAGAGGAGCTCATTCGGGGAAATACTGCCACCATACCGGTGTTGAAGAAATTAAAGCATTGATAAGCATATTATGGGATGGCAACGCATCTGTGATTCCTCTGGCATTACAGATGTAGATTATACTCCGCTGTTAAATAACATTTATTTATTTATTCACATTAAAAATACTCAACGCATTCTTTCGTGTTCGACGACATCACATCGCAATAAAGCAATTAATTTCACTCACACGTAATTATCAGAACACATTGTGATGCTGGCACAATGCAACGAAACGCCAATCGCTGGGAGAACCTGGCTATGAAACTGGCATAGGCGCGTGATATTGAAGATTGGCACAAGCAAAGACAGGCCTAATGCCCAGCAGGGGATGAGTCGGGCTGTGATGATGACAATGATGATGATGTCAATGTAACTTCCAGCAGCTGCAGTGGCACCGCCACTAGTTACCACCCAGCAACATTTTTGAAGTAAAAACTTCTTTAGACGCGTTAGGCATTTTTTGAGATGGGAAAAAACCATTCAATTCGTGCCACTATTACCGTAACGACACCGCTTCGGATGTGTTCAGCTGTCCTCGGGATGTACTCGGTTTTAATGTATACATGTGAATTTTCCAAGTGGGCGTGGATGGCCAAATTCTAAACTATGAGGAATAGCGAAAAGTACTCAAAGGAGTCGCGTGCTCGATTTTGGTGAAAACTAAAACTGCATCATTGTATTTTTGAAAAATCAATATTTCTAGCCAGGAATCGAACCTGTTGATTTTGAAAAAAAAAAAACACACGCTGTATTATTACACCATTCGATAGTGTCCCTAATAAGGATCAAATTCTGGGAAGTAATGACATACGGCAAACTTAGGGAAAATGTCGAATTTTAATAAACTGCTTGTTATTTTAGAGTATTCATACCTGGTCTACATTATGTATCTACCTTGTTTGAAATGATGCTCAATACTTTTATTAACACACCCGCAGCGCATTTACCTTCACAACATTATGTTCTGAACTAAATCCAAATTTCTATTACGATCTTTGGAAAATATTCTAGTGGAATCAATAATATTGTAATGCTCAATGCAGTTCAATCCTTGAGACGTCGAATCCAGCTATGTATTGAAAACGATGGTCATCATTATGAACAATTAATCAGTTTAGGTTATTAATAAGTATGTAACATAACCCGCTGGCTAAATAATAACAGCCGCACAGGTCAATCCATCAGGTTAAGCTACTCTTGCCGCGGTTGGTCTGTGGATGGGTGACCATCTTTACATACCGAGACCCCTCGGTGCCTCGGAAAGCACGTTAAGCTGTTGGTCCCGGCTGTCATTCCTGGACAGTCGCTAGTAGTAGTAGTAGCTGGTAGTCAGAAGCTCGAAAGTCTGACAACCAGCCTTACCAAGGGGTGTCGTATTACCCACTAACTGGGTTGTGGAGGTCAGATAGGTAGTCGCTCCATGTAAAATACTGGTATTCAGCTGCATCCGGTTAGACTGGAAGCCGACCCCAACATAGTTGGGAAAAGGCTAGGCAGATGATGATGAGGTAGGTAACATAAGAAAAATTAAAAAAAGTATTTTGTTAAAAATGGGCTCTTTCCTTTAGTTTGCCGTATGTCATTACTTCCCAGAATTTGATCCTTATTAGGGACACTATCGAATGGTGTAATAAAATTGTCTTTTTTTTTTTCAAAATCAACCGGTTCGATTGCTGGCTAGAAATATTGATTTTTCAAAAATCCAATGATGCAGTTTTAGTTTTCATCAAAATCGAGCCCGCGACTCCTTTGAGTACTTTTTGCTATTCCTCATAGTTTAGAATTTGACCATCCACGCCCACTTGAAAAATTCACCCTGTATATCCGATATGTCAGTGAGTGATGGCAAAGTATTCTGTTTGAGTTTTGTTTTCACTTCTGTCGACACTCCCGGAGTGCCACTGTGGTGTGGTTGTGTGTAGCACGTCTGATCAAACACTATGTCTCCAATAATTCAACAAGAAGGTTAATAAAGACTTCGAACATGTTTCGACGTTGTTACGTATATCTTCGTGAAGTGTTGAAGAATGAATTTCGTTTTACATATTCAATTGTTTTCGGATACTGATTGGTATCGTTTCCGCATAACTGTCGGTGTAAAAGCAATGTCTAGTGGAATTAATTATCATTATTGTTTAACTGATGAGGGGCGGATGCCTGTTGCCTAACTCCACGCCTAAGCTGACTTGGTTAACCTGCTACTTACCAATATCCACGTGATAGCACTATTTGCAAATCGATGTTTGTGAGTGGCAGCTTCTGCACTTTTAACCCCAAAGTTTGAGAAAACGTTAACCATCCCCGACAACTCTACCCCGAGTGCATTATGCTGAACGTTCTCAACGCTCTCCTTGTATCTAGTCCTAGACTGGATCTATTCCCTTTTGAATGGAAGGGTATACAATGGGAATGTATGGAGATTTGCAAGAACACTGTGCTACTGCACTGTGCTGTGCTAATAGTCACTATTTTTAAGCATGTGCCAATACAAAGTGCATGTACTTTTACTGGAATCACATAGAACCAGCAGCAATACATATGACTATCTTATCGACTCAAACGAAGTCACTATCAAGGAGTTCACTTCCAATGCCTTCCAATCACACTAATATTATAAATGCGAAAGTTTGTGTGTGGGGGTGTGTTTATATGTTTGTTACTTCTTCACGCTCAAACGGCTGGACCAATTTTGATAAAATTTCGTATGGAGGTAGCTGACACCTTGGATTAACATATAGGCTACTTTTATCCTGATATTTCCACGGGATCGACATTTACGCGGGCGGAACCGCGGGGCGCAGCTAGTAAATAATAATTTGGGAATAAATGTTCAGTCCTTGGTTGTTTCAGGCATTTAGCTATATTATTATGTAGCTCCTGAGCTAGTCTCAGTAATATTTTCATCCCAGGATTATATGATGACTTTTAACCACCGTTATGAGGATCTTAGTTCGGCTCTTGTTGCAATTTCGATAGTAGGTACAGTCGATGTTGGGAAAGTGAAAGATGTAAGGTCCGGCCGCGCTAAATTTGCCAAAGATTTAAACAACAATGGCCGCTCGAAATTGAATAAAATCGATATACAAGAACATTTATTTTAAGTAATGTTTGTTTTCGTCTAAATCTCCTAGCCAACTAGACGAAAACAAACATTACTTAAAATAAATGATCTTGTAATCGATTGTATATCGATTTTATTCAATTTCGAGCAGCCATTGTTGTTTACATCTTTGGCAAATTAAGCGCGACCGGACCTTAGGTAAGTATTCGTTTGACATAAGCTACCGAAAACCGTATGTCAAGTCTTTGTAGAAATACGAAACGCTTTGAACGTGATTACCACTTGCCAAGGCCCTGTGGCAATTCCTGGAACTACTATCCGCCAAAATGTAGCACAAAACACCAAATGAATATGACTGTGGCAATTTAGTAATGCTCACAAACCTGCAATAGGCCACTATAGTATTCCCTAACATTACGTAAAAATCTGTAGTAAAGTGGACGTGACTAGAAAGGTTATATCCACATAACAGTTAGTAAAGTGTAGTAAGAGTCATGTTTGTTTATATACACTTACTTCCGAAGCGTAAAACTAGAGATTTACAACAGAAGAGTTGGTGCTTGAGTTATGAAATGAATTATTTATTACCTAAGATCTGTCTTTGTTTTTGTGTTTATTTTTACATTTTTCTCACATATAGGTAGAATCAACAAGAATAATGTAGGTACCCAGGATTTTGTAGTATCTTGATTTAAAACAGTGACCTTAGACTTTCTTACCCGTTCTACTCCATAGAGATCTACGTATGAATGGGCAAACAGCTTCAACTTTCTGACTAACTGACCGACTCTTTAACAATTCAAAAGTGCCTGTAAATGGTTTAATTAAAATAAATGTTGCATATGGTAAAACGGGATAAAGGAAAACGGATTAGTGTTTTTTAAGCATTATTGAAATTCTCAGCCCGTAGTCTGGATTTGTGCCTGGCTGATGGCAATAGGCTCGTCCCCTTTTACATGGGACTTAAACATAACTGGCGAAATGTGTACATGCTAAGGTACACCTCTGCCTAGCCCTTCGGGGAACTTCAGGCGTGGTGTTATGTATTGAATTTTTAAGTAAAAATAGTGCAGTGATATGAGATTCAGGGCAGATTTTTCTATCGCCAGATAACCTTTATTCGAAAAATAAAATTGACGTTTAACCATTTTTTGAATGAAATAACTGTCAAAATTTCAAAATTATTCCTCGAATAAAGTTATCAAATTATTGAAAAATCAGAACTACAGCGTCCTAATACTTAATTGTTTGCTGCACCGAACGACGTCATTACGTCAGCGCCGGCTGTCGCTGAAAACCAGCGCTGGGGCTCTGTCTTGCATAGGGTCGCAGCATAAAGCTGAGCGACAGCCGTTTTGCGTAAATATGACGCATGTTTCCCCAACCCTTTCTTATTTTTTTTTTTTTGTGTATTATGTTCTTTATTGCGTCATGTTCACCGCAAATAAACGTATTTTCTTTCTAACTAAGGGATGTTATATTGGCATCAGCAACATCCTACGCCCTCGTCAAAGTAACTGTGAAAATCCAGGAAAATGTAGATAATAAATAGAAGACGACCGTAGTCTTTTAAGCGCAGCAAATCTAATAGTTTATGATTGTTAGGAAACATGTAAATGCAGAATAAACTCAAAATATAGGGTGGCGGGGACATCGACGCGCAACCTGTTACCATGTTACATGATTCGGAACCCCCTGTTTTAAAACTTGTCGTCGGTTATAAAAAAAAGAATACATTTTGTGACCGCGTAAGTTTTACACTTTTCTATGAAACAGCTGTTTTTTTTTTTTATTTCTGCTCTAGGTGGTCTATAATTATGTACTGAATTCATGATTTCGGTTTGTGTATTTTGGGTTTATTCTGCATTCACATTTTTACAATTTAAGTACGATTTTTTACAATCAAAGTACAACTATAACTTGTTCAAATTACCGCAATTGATTTATCTTATGTAACGTTATAAACCACCTCCTGAAAAGTTCCTGAAATTACCGAAAGTAATCATAAAGCTTCCAAGAAATATAGTTATCAATATTTGTAATATTATCATTACCAAAATACATCACTCTCACCACCAGGACTTTCTTTAAATGAAAATAAATAGTTTGCCAAGTATGAAAGCGATTCACATTCAGCGCACGCGCGAAGACCGCGTGCCTTGCCGTCCAAAGGATCACGGTATAAAAACCAAGCCCATTGAAAAATTAAATCATTGTTGCTCCATTAACCGGACGGGCCGAACGTCTAATTAATCAAATCTAATGACAAAGTGATAAAAAAAAAAACAATATGAAGTGTTTGTGTTTACTCCTGGCTTCCGTCGCCATCGTTCGCGGTTACAGCATCAAGGACAATGAGATTCAAACGGCACGGTTAGGATCAAGTGATGAGTTGCTCCAGAGTGTGATCAGTGATTGTTTCGAAGCTGAAGCCCCGATGTCTTGTCTCAAAGTGAAAGTGCTCTCGTTCCTGGACACCAAACTTGGAGTGAGCTCGGAATCTGCGAGGGCTTTCGACGACAAGAACATCGACAAAGTGATCTTCGACCGCGTTGGCCGGTACCTGAGCAACAATGAAGTCAGGTTCCAGCTGCCTGAGTTCCTCTTTGACAGCGCTGAGGTGTCTTACAGAGCTGACAGGGGTTTGGATGTGGAATTCCCGGAGTCTGACAGTGAAAACGGCGAAGGTAACGAAATCAACCAACACCAACTTAAGAGCATAAAGATTAGACGTCGAACTTAATACAATTTTTCTTCCAGCTCGTGGTATCTTGAAGAAGAAGCTCCTGCTCCCCGTCCTGCTGCTGCTTAAGCTGAAGATGAAAGCTCTGATGCCCATCCTCGTCGCCATCATCGGCATCAAGTCCATGAAGGCCCTGATCCTCAGCAAACTGGCCATCACTCTCGTCCTCGGATTCCTGATCTACAACTTGATTATGAAGAAAGGAGGTTAGATATCGAAGGATGATATTCTCGTCTATTACCAACATTTCAAAATCGATGATAAATAATGTTTTGTTCTTTTTGTTGCCAGCCATGCCCATGATGATGATGCCGCCTACAGAAGCCGCCCCTCCCGCACCCCAATACGGTCCCCCGGCCAATCAGTACGGACCTCCCTCAACCCCTGGACCTTCCGCACCCCAGGACTCATACAGCCCTGCTTGGGAGCCATCTAGCAGTGGTCCTTACGCCAGAGTGTGGGACCCTTCGCAGCTCGCCTACAGCTCGTACTACCCTGGTGACTCCAACCCGTCAGCTGCCTCAAACCAGTCTCCGAGCTACTCCAGCGTGTCCTCAGTCTCCTCATCAGCATCATCATCTTCAGCCGACCACTAAACGATTACTACCTCATGTAAATACGCACGGGAAACGCAATGTACATAGTGTTTTGACGCACGCACCAATGAAACGGCTAGGGTCTAGAAGAGTTATTTATTGACGAGATTAATTTATTATTATTTATTGAGAAACAATAAAGAAACAGTCGTTTTAGTAATAGTTAATTATTTTAAACCCCCTACTTATCACCCACAAAGAATAAAACTTAGAGCGCTCATAATCTTATAAGGGAAGTCCCCATTTCCGGGTCATATTTTCAAAAAAGGCAAGAGAAAACATGCCTGTTGGCCCATAAAAATTCCCTAGGGCTTTAATAGCGTTAGCCCCATGCACCCATAAGAATGTGAACTGCATTCCTATAAACTTTCACCAACAGCCATTAAAATAAACAATACAATATTGTTGTCCTGCTTTTCCTGACATGCTTATGATGAGCAGGTCAATCGACCACCGTATTTGGAACAGCTAACATATTTGGCTAAATAGGTATATGTATGTGTTTTATAGAGCCTATAATAGAAAAGTTATAAGACATCAAAGTGAGCAGATCAAGATAATTAGACAACTTGGTAAAATGGTGTCTCTTGCCCCAGCAGTGTAATTGCGTAACCCACAATCAATCATTTTGAAGGATATTGCTCATCCATTGCTTCATATGTTCGAAAAATTTTTCTGTTCAACGACGAAAATAACGCAATGAATGTTGTTGAACTGTCAAAATGAAGCTACTGTTAGTGTGTTACCCAGCAGGTCAGACATTTTCGAATGAAGTCTTCTTATTGCTTTATCAACTTCGCTAGTACCTTAAATATCTTTCATAATTTATTGACATTTACGGGAGTCTTGTAGTCTCGAGTGTATAGGTTACTTCTTTCGTCTAGGCATTGTACGTGTGCACCATTGTCGACCAACGCATAACATCCGATATGAAAATCGTCAAACGCGAGTGTTTAAACATAGAACCTTTCCAACATACAATGCGGCCAATGAGAGATTGCATTCTTGACACCTATCATAGTCATACAAACGAATTCGTGTTTTACGAATTTGATCTTTATTACCTACTAGAATTGTCACACTGACAGCTGACAGGTGTCAGAAACACATTCTTCAACGGCCGGACTGTAATTTTACTTATTACGCCTTCTATATACTACATTGTAGTAGGAGCGAGTTCACCACAGTCCAACAGGATGATCGGATTGATCGCAATTCACCGCCTTAGCCGTACTTAGCAGTTAGAACTTTCGCTTATGTAAAGAGCTAGGATACATTATCGGGCTGCAAACAGATTTAAATCCCCTGTTGCGCTATAGCCAACTTAAAGCGAGAATATTTTATGTAAAGGCTAGCTTACGGGGTGAAATGCTGTATCTATTTTCATCTAATTTTATTAACGTGGTTTTTGAGTCTCCTGTTTAGGGTTTCCGTAGCCAAATAGCAAAAACGGAACACTTACAATTTTTTTGTTACTGAATTTGTAAGGGACCTAAGATAGTTCCTTGAGGCACGCCTAACGAAATTGCAAGCCCGTTGCTATTTTAAAAATCCTATTGCTTAAGGAGTTATTGTTTTGGAGTTGTAAGATGGTTTTTTTAAAAGGGCTTAAGTCCCAAAAACAAAATACATCTTTAAAATAGAAAAGAGAGGGTTCTAAAAAATGAAAGGCTTAGTCAATAATCATTTTTCTTTATTTTATTCATTTTAACTCGATTAGCACAATATCAGGTGAAGAATGGAAGTGAAAGGGTTTCATATAATTTCAGTACTAATGTCAGTACACAAATGTGTGGAAAAGTGAAAAAATAGGTAGGTTATGGTTATAAAGAAGTTAATAAGTTCGTTATTATTGTCACAAAGGTATGGTATCAGTTACTAGAATTTACGATTAATTCATATATTTTTTTCTTTAGGGAATCTAAATATTAAATTGATATAAAAGATTAGATTCTGAAATGGTTAGGTTTTTTTGTTGTATTAGGTATTAACAATTTTTTTTTCGTAATTGGATATAGTAACATAAAGTCAAAGAAATTAATTGTTTAGCAAAATGACAACCAACTTAATACCTTTATTCAATTCGAATCACAACTGTCATTTTTGACAGAAATGAGCTGTTCCATTTGACCGCGTAGGTATTGCACTTTTCTACGACACAGCAAATTGTTTTTAATAACCGCCGAAAAAATTTAATGCAGCGCAATTCAGAATCATGTGCTGAATAAATGGTCATATGCTAATATAGTTTGCTTGTCGATGTTCCCTGCCAGCCTGTACGAAATGGCTTTATCAAGGCAAATTGACGTTGTGTCATGGGTGTCGATTTGATAAACAATCAATTTCCCTGTCAGTACATTATTATGTACTAAGTTTGAGTATAATAAATACTTTTCTTTTCTTTCGTGTCACCAATAAGCTTACCGAGGTTTCCCGAAAAATAAGTATGCATTTACTACACTCTAACTTACAAAAAAATTAGGGCGAATTTCACCAATGAAACTGAACGCGATCGGCACATCTAAACTGCGATCAAGAGCTGTCAGTGTCATTAATTGTTATGGAATATTGACACTGAGAGCTCGTGAACGCGGTTTAGTCATGTGTTTATCGCGTTCAGTTTCATTGGTAAAATTCCTTAGTTTTCCAATAGAAATGGCGCCCACAAGTAGGTACTAAAGTTTAAGAAATGGTTGTGCATATACTACAGTGGGTATATATAAACACGGTACAAATGCACTAGATATATACAAGGACGCTACATAAAATAGGTAAATAAGAACTTTACCTTACTTGAAGGGTAAAAAGTACTATCTAATCGAATAAATAAAACATAAAAGATTTTTGTACTCATAAAACAGGTGAAAGATGAAGATAGGAAAATTAACTGTTCAGATGAAAAATTAAAACGAAACTTACATAACATGAAGGCATTATTTATACTTTTATACACATCCTTCCTACCCTACATAAGAACTTGTTTTCATTTTTATTAAAATGTACAGTCAGCAGCAATAGTTTGGAATGAATGCAATTTTATTTTGCATTTTTTTACGCTTCTACCTACACATATCTCGTTCGTTGACTGTACAATTATTAATAAATACAAACAATAGGAAATATACATGTACCTGCATCAACCCTCGTACCCACGGGCGATTTTTATCGCGAACTAAATTATTAACACACTGCTTAGCGCCGAGAGCTGAAAATATTTTTTTTAATGCGCTGCTGGGATTACACTCCGTTGGATTCTCAATGCTCGGCTAAGTACCGAGAGATCAAAATCCAGTGCGCGATAAAAAATTACCCGTGTTTACGGGGGCATATTTTTTTCATCTGAACAGAACTGCTAATCTATTCTGTAAAAGTATCACTGTGAAAACCTAGCTTACATCACGTAAGCTAAAGTGAACTGCCATAGAGATTGACAATACTGACAGCTCACTTCACTTTAGTTTCCACGGTGAGATTTTTACAGAACACACCGGGTGAAGTGCTTGTGATATCTACAATGGGTAGGTTAAAGCTATTATTTCACAGCCTTCGACTAAGGAGTGCTTCATAAGGTACTCTTTATAAAGTGAACAGCCATAGGAAAGAAGATTTGAATAGGTATATAGGTAGTTTTCATACATATAGGTACAGAATGGCGACGAAGTTCTCACGTTAAATTGTTCAGCGGTTAATACAATGTCTTTTAAAATGTTATATCTACAGGTACATATTATAAATTATAAAGTCGCTTTTCATGTTATTCTTCTAAACTGGGCAACGGATTTTGATGCAGTTTCCACCATCAATTATTACAGAATTTATCCCGGAAGTTTTAATTTTATAATAACTTGATATAAAACTTACATAATTATAATAAAGAGATCGTTGTTTTGGAAGCAGGATCACTATTTTAATAAAATAAAACTAAAAAATACATTTTTATAAAAGCCTCTGTGAAACAAAATAAAAAGCATAAAAATTGTCTCGATATAAACCATCCTTGGACATCGCGGATCAGACAACATTAAAAGAAAAAAAAAAACAAGACTGCTAATATTGTATGGCCCGATCCAGGCTGTACCTTACTGCCCTTCAATAGCGAAAACCTAAGTCCGTACCAGGCCCACAGGGGGTGCCCATTCGTTTAATTCATACGTTTTATACCCTGCCTGGAGGGCATCCACATGATAGCCGTCAAGCAACCTTTTAGGTTGACCTGGGAGATTTAAAAAATGCGATATAATTGTACTACTTACGACTACCTTTATTATACTTTTTGTGTAATTGTGTACGTATTAAACGTCATTTATGTAGGATACGTGGGTCACATTTAGATAATGTGAAATCCTCATCGCCAATCTGTGTTTACGCAAGTATTATTTATATTTGCTCTAAGTAAGTAATTTTACCTACTTCGTATTTTGCGGCATATATTTGGGTTGCCTATAAAACTTTTTTTAAATTTATAGGTACTATATCGTTTGTAGCTCTAAAGTCCGCCAAATAATCGAGTAAAGTGAGTAATTACATACATAGGTATTGTACCAAGTTTATTTTTACATATATAATTATCTAGCTATGTAGTTATGAACAACGAATAGTACCCATGATAAAACAAAGGTAAAACATAAACATATTGTGCGCTTGGTTGTGCGCATAGAAATGTAAATATATCTATTGGTTGTGCGTCATCATCGTACCTATCTTCAACTTTAAATTCAACAGTATCTACTAGGAATAAGCTTTGACATAGCTTGGCCAAGCTGATCAAGGAGAGTCAACATATTCAGGTCGACCCAACTACTTCCCAATTTGGTGTCCACCACCTTGTCAGAGTCCATGGTGTAATTCTCAGTCAGTATGTCTTCTTTTCAGTCAGGTCACTCAGAGTCAAAATCACAGTGACCTTTATTGACGTTGCAAAAAGGTTGCTGTTGGGTTGCTGTCAAAATGACTATGATCTCTATCTTCGTTGCAATAAGGTTGCTATTGAATTTATACTGAGAAAAACCTTGAACTCGCGACACTGTTACCGCTACTGACACCTCTGTTTTAAGTTTTGGCTATTATAAAGACATCAACGCGCGGTACAATTTCTTTGGGAAGAATGGCCTTCAAACATATTTATAAAATTACTAAGTATGCTTATAAAAAAACACACGTAATTGTTCACTGTTTTTTTTTATACATTTTCTACTTTTGATATAGCACATGTCGTGAAAACATGACAATTTTTTGGACTTTTTTAAAATATCGCATTGACAAATAAATGAAATAGGGCTCTGGTTGATCGATGCAATACCTTGCCTGGTTGATACTATTAAAAAATAAAAAGTCGAGTAAATATAAGCCAATATACTTACATAAATAAGTATACTTTATGTTTATTTATATGAATAAAATATTTTTAAGTAGAGTTTAGAGGTATCTTGATAAACGAGCTATCTTGTATAAAGTCGGATGTTAAAGTTTCTGAAGAAGTATCCTGAGCTATATAGATTAGTGATAAGGTGTTCTTGAAGATGGATTTAAGTCATAAGTGATAGTGGAAGTAATACAAGTGCAAGATTTATAGGAATTTTAAATTTAATTCACCACCTCTGTTATATTTGTCAATATAGGCAAAAGAGGTTAATTTTTCAGTAGGTACAGACACGGGCACATCCGTGGTAACACTTCATCATCATCATTCTCCTGATTTATCCCAATTAATTGGGGTCGGCGCAACATGTCCTTTTCTTCCATACTTCTCTACTACGAAAATCGCCCTTACTGCTAAGACATACAAGCTCTGTCAATGTCAAATTGTTACCACTGAGGGGCAATTCTCGTAATTTTAAGAACGTTCACAGTCTGATGTTTCAATCTGTCAAAAATCTTATTTAATTTTATTACATTTTTGACATTGATTGTCGCCGAGATGAGATCGATTGCGACTAGATTTTGAACGTTCTTGATTACGGGAATTGGCCTTCAGGGTGTGCGGTTGACTGTACCTATCTCTTGTGTTATTATATTTACTAAAACATACTCTTCTGCCTATACAGAAGTGATGAAATCAGCTCTAACTTTTAATAATATGTATATGTATTTTAGTACTATTAAATATTTCTCTGGTAACTTTTTCCTAACTCTATATTTATGGCAATTTTCAATAATCCCCTTTATTGTCATCAGATTATTTTGAAACAATAGGTACTTACAGTAATAACGCTGCCGAATCACCAGCAATAAATTTTTGAACATAAAACAACCTTGATGTACTTTTGGTTTTGACTGTAACTCCGTGAAATTAATATTCCAAGGGCCGATTTTTCAATCATCAGATAACTTTCCAGCACTGGTGGGTGGCCCAGTGGTGGCTGCGACTGACGAATTGTAGGTCGTACGTTCGAACCCTGACAGGCGCTTTACTTAGAGTTGATTATTTCATCACCACTGCTCTCAAAACGGTGAACATCGTGAGTAAACCGGTATATCCTAGAACCAAAAATTCGGAGACATGTGACATTTACCAACCCGCACTGGGCCCTTGTGGTAGATTATAGCTCACTTCCTCTTCGAAAGGAGGCCTGTGTCCTAGCAGTGGGAACATTATATACTGATTATGCTAGATATCTTTTATCTGAAGCATATATAATTATAGTGGCTTGTTAAAAAAGCTGTCAAATCGCAATATTTATTCCAGTTATCTGAAAATTGAAAAATCCGCCCTAATTCAATTTCAGCTGCCTACAGTTACACCACAACGGTCTGATGACAGCATTATTACTATTATTTCATGATACATAGGTGTGATGTAATGGACATTAGCTCACTAACAATACAATTCCTTGTTTCACAAATAAATATTCCTGCTTTTGTAGGCAAATTAATAATCTTCACTTATTCTACGCGGTGTTCAAAACCAATGGAAGATGTATAAGGCACCAGGGTATACAACACCAATCTAAGCGTTGCTTCTTCATACAAAATGCTATGCAATCTCCATCACTCGACGACTGGCTCTGCGCAAACCAAGAGTTGTCAGTTTCTTTAACCTTGCACTTTATGACACTGATGATAAAATTGATTATTCAAAATCATAAAAAATCCCCTACTGTCTGCGTAGAACCTTTTAAAAGCGAAACAGCAGTACGAAAGCATTCCGCTCCTTTTCAGGATTTTATCTGGCAAGACGTTTTTAACCGAATGCGGTCCCCGCATGCGGTTAACCGCGTCAACCAGATTTTTTTTAAATAGAATTCCAAGCTCTGCAATTGTATGCATATGCATGAAGTTGAAAACCGTCGCATAGCTAACATAGGTAATGAAGTTGTCGCCAAGACACTTAAAATAATCGAAGTATTGAAGACTTGCATCGCCTTGTGTACGAAGAGCCGTATCTGAACCAAAAATGACGTCCTCCTTTTTTGGTTGTTAAATTAATATTTCTTTATTTGTACTTAATATAGGTACACTTAGTAACCTGTGTATCAAACACGTAGTAATGGAAATCGGGTTACTGCTGTGGAATATTGGCTCTTTATTATTTCTAAAAGGACACAGATTTTTTTTTGTCTTGTTTATATTGGTTTTGATAAATGCATATTTTGTAAATAAAATATTCGTCATTTGATACACAGCTTACCAATGTTATTCGACAAATCCTCCATATAACCATTCATTACTATTTTACTTAGCTATAATTATTATGTTGAGTATTTTATATACATACCTATTTCTACTTTAAAAAGGGAAGAGGTAAAAATAAAAATAAAAAACGTAAAATTTAAAAAATAACATTTTACTTTCAAATAAATAGGACTAACACTGTCATGCTAGGGATTGAAAACAAAAACCAGGTATACTTCTTGCCAATATTTATGGTCGCTCTGAATATAACAGCTTCCTTTCGTTCATACATGGAAACGGCCGAATTTGCACTGACTAACCTGTGAATTTTCGATCTGAATAAATACGTGCACATGTACGAAGAGATGAGACTGTTAAGTTTCAACAACTTGCTTCAAGTAGTAATCGTTCCGGCCGTAGGACCGATCTTGAGCCCGTATCAGCGGCTTGGGTCAAATCTGAAGGATCTGGTAGTAGTGTTTCGTGTATGGTAGCCATATCACTCGGTTCTGATTGGTTACCGTGTAAAATATCCTTAAGTTCTGAGCGACCATAAAGTTCGGCTAGAAGTATTTTGTTCTACTTTAGACGATTAATTATTTGGCATGCAATAATGAACACAAAAACTAAAATAATATCAGAGTCGAGTCTTTAAAAGTTTCCTAGTCACAACTACAACTCCTAGTAATATTTATCGCGTAAAATATACTTATTGTTACTATTTTACGCAGTACAAATAACTTATAACTTGTCGAAAGCCTCACACACTTTCATAAAAACGATTAGCTAGGAGTCTTATAATTATCTAAAATCAAATGATTGTTAGTGTTTCAGTCTGTAAAACATACATAATAATAATGTTAGAATTTACCTACAGTAAATATGTGAATGACATTTTGCAAAAATAACCACAACTACAATAGATTATTCTCTCAAATGTGGAACTTTTAGCAGAAAATCTACTATAACTTTACACACACTTCCAAAAAAAAAGGTATAAAAATGACGTTTGATTTCATTTTATAATAATTACAGGCACAAGGAACAACAACCAACTATTTCATTATAAGACAAAAGTCATCCACTCTTCTTCAAAAATTTTGTGCAAAGACAAAACAAAACTACTATGTTGGAACCAATCACTACTTAACTTAATTTTAGTCAAAATTTTACAAGCACTTTGGATTAGTATTTAGTCATGTAAAATAAAATAACACGTTACTATTTTTACCCTTGAGCCTAGGGGGTAAAAGAGGAGTTAAGGCGAAAGCAGGATAGCCCACGAAATACAAATTTTCTTACGTTTTTTGCGATATGCAGGTCATTATTAGATTGTATGTTGATCTAAATATGTCGAAGCCAACTGGTTTAATTAGCCGTTTAGTTAACCGCCTAGCCTTTTCACTAAACGGCGGCCGTTCAACTAACGGCCTGAATGATATTCAATTATAGTATAGGTTGGAACAATCACGCGCGAGTCTAATTGGTCGCAGCAACTAAGCCAGGGGCACCCCGACCAAATGGGTTAGGTTAGAACTGTAATCAACCGCGTGCGAGCTGAGAGAGCGAAGCGAGGCGAGCACTACTTCCAAAGGCCAGGCAGTTAACCAAACGGCTAATTTAACCAGTTGACTGCGACAGATATAATTATGATTATAATAATACATATTTTAAATCAATATACAACCTGACGCTGACCTGTAAATTGCAAAAAACGTAAGAAAATTAGAATTTTGTGCGCTACATTAGCTCATCCTCGTTAAGTTTAAACATAGTATACCCATTAGTTTTTATGTAATAGGGACAAGTCCTTCGCCTTTTATAGAACACAATATTCAGGGTAAGACATACATAACTGGGCAACTAAAATAAGATAATAGTAACGCTAACAAATATAATAACTCGATACATCTGAACGGCATTGTACTACCTATTAAATATATTTTATGCACTTACAAACTTTAACTTTACATATATCATTTTATATAGCATAAAATTATGTTTATATATTAGCAATAATAATATAATTATTCTGATTTATTCACAAGTTCATTATACCTTTATGTCAACTTGTATTTTTACAATTCTGTCGTTCATTTTGCTCAGAAATTACGTTTTACTACTTGTCTTAAGGTTGAATTTTGTTTGCATTTTGACTTGTCATTAAAATAGCCTCAAGGCAAAGAGATGTAACCAATAGTCTTACTCTATAAGATAATATCTAATACGATATTAGCCCCTAAACATGTCAATAATCTTCTGTGAAACTGTAATTCTATAAGACCAAATAATGAATAATAAGCACCAAAACAACTTTTATTGTAATTCGTAATATTTGATAATTTGAAATAAACTCTATAATTGAGATGTTAAAGTTCAAAGTACGTCAAGACAAATATTTGGTTTAAACTTAAGTGGCTAACTTTACTGAGATGGGAATACTAGTAAATGCATTTTATCTTAAGAACTGTAGCCTTATAGCAATACCACACAATGGCAAGGCATAACCGTCCTTACGGCACAGTGTAAACAAATAAAAGGCACAAAACTGAAAAACCGATAAAACTATTCGTTTTTGGCAAACTGTATCTCATATATCCTTACCTATTGAATCAACAACCTACTACACAACATAAAAATGATATAACTTGCATATAATATAATATATATAGCTATAGAACACATTTTGTCGAATGTCACAATCCTTTATCACTGTAATCCAGGCACCTTACTTAGAACTCGCACTGGACTGCCAACTATTAACATCACATACATTCCTTGGTATTATCTCTTTTCTCTATGATGATCTTGTCATTTATTTAACACTTAAGCAACCAGAGACGGGCCGGACTGACCCATCTTTTTTGTACAGGATTTCGACGGTTTTATACAAAATAGCAGATTATTGCGCTGCGATGTGGCTCAACCCGGCCTGTTTGGTGTACGCTAACCTTTTCGTTCTCCTACACAACGTCACCTCACTTTCTATCAAAAACACATCACTTTCGGGTAGTTCACTGTCCCAAACGTCGTGTAAATACGTCCCACGCCGAAGAGACGTAGTGAAGTGATCGCTAGGCTGTCCGCCAACAATCGGCCGTGACGATGATAGGGCACAGCCGCGTGAAGGTGATGCCGATGACGATGCCCGTCACTAATACGGCACCGCCTATCATACCGGCTGGGCGTGCGTTCTCAGGTGCTACCGTGCTGGAAATAGGGAATGCACACTTCAGTAATTGTGTTTTAAAGAAATGATCAGGCAAATATCTTGGCAAGTTTTTTTACAAGTTACACTTATAATATTAACACCAGGTTATAATTGCAGGGCAAAGGCCGTCGTGCGGGATTGTCCGAAAGGGTTACCGCTACCCCGAAACATAAAGGGCTAAGGAAGGAACACGGATGGGTTTTAGTCAGTAAGAGTCTGACACTCCCTTCCGCTCCACCCAGAGCGGGAGGCGTCATTTGATGATTTCCCATCCATAAAAAAAAATACAGAGAAGGCATGAGCTTGATCACCGCGCTTGCTCAAGACGGGTTGGCAATTTCAGCTACCCATACTAATATTATAATTGCGAAAGTGTGTCAGTCTGTCTGTCTGTTACCTCTTCGCGCTTAAACCGCTGAACCGATTTAGATGAAATTTGGTATAGAGATAGTTTGAGTCCCGGGAAAGGACATAGTATAGTTTTTATCCCGATATTCCCACGGGAAACTTTTGCGGGTGCAACCGCAAGGCGCTGCTAGTTAGCTATAAATCTAGGTTTCCTCATGATGTTTTTCTACACCATTGTCAGTAAAGTCCACGGTAAACTCAAAAAGTACATATGAATTGAAAGTAACGTTGGTACTTGTCCGGATTTTGAACCCACAGCCTCGTACTTGTACTTGAGAGGCGAGAGCTTAACCACTGGGCCATCCTAACAGTTCCGCTCAATATTAGTTTCATAATAATATAAGAATGTAGCAAAACTTAAGTGTATACAAATTCAATTGAAATTATGTATGTTCGTAAGTAAAGCATTATTGTACCCACTTAAAAAAGTAAGAAACATAACTATAATGCATCCTCTGTTGCGTAGTGGGAATAGAACAATTAGAATTAGTAAGACATTACAATATTTTTCACTCTTAGTAGCATCCGTGTCAGGAAAAAAAACGTTTGAAGTTTTATGTTCAAATGGACTCGCAAATCTCAAATGACATTAACATTAACTGTATTATTATAAATTGAGTTCTATCTTTAGTCCAAGCTCAAACCATCGAGCCTGTTATTGTATTTGGAGCTTTGTTCCGAACAAGATAAAGTTAATACAAAATTGACGACTTAGACTCGGGTTTGACGTCATTTTATGTAATAAGAACTTTAACATTGTCAGAATAAATAGAGTTCGAAAAACAAAAATGGTTCGATGGTTTAAACTTGGGTTTGAAGATAGGCCTTGTTTTGTAATAAGGCCCTACCTAGCGAGTTTTTGTTCCTTATTTCCATCTCGCTTTACGACATGAAATCCTCATGTAAGCAAATGAGCCTTTAGGTAACTACTCACCCTCCGATGTACATCATGGCGAGCGAGCTGCCGTGTCCTGAGCTCCATCCCAATAGGGCTGACACGAACCAGAACACCCAGTCGTTGGTCACGTACACAGGTAAAGTGCGGTCGAGCGGCTTGTAGTTACACAGTAGGAAGAACGGGATGAAGAGCAGACGCGCTGTCGTGAATAATACCAGCCAACGGGGACCGGGCTGGAAGGAAACAATTTTTTTTTTTAAATTAAGCTTATATACGCGTGGATCCTCCATACACTAAAATTAAAAAAAGAACTCCTTCTAAATTTAAACATTTCGCCTGTAACGTATATTATGTTTGAAGTAATGGAGACGAGCTACACAAGCAGTTAGTATCTCGGTTCATAGGAACTTCAATGTAAATTGTTCATTTTAAAATTATTTATTTAGTACATACTTTAAGAAATGTACGGGGGCAGACTTAATGCCATACCATAGCCATTTTCTACCAGTCAACCTATTTTCTGTAAATTATGTGCCAGTTTTGTCAATAAATATAAGAACTTTCTGTATTGGAAGTTAAAATAGTATAAAGATACCATTTCGACTTCCAAATACACTTTTGAACATGATTAAATATACATATTTTTGTTGCTTTAATAATTATACGCAAGTTCACAGACTGAAACTTGAATAAGTTTATCTAAGCTTTATTGTACCCACTTAAAAAAGTAAGAAACAAACTTCGATGTTTCCTCTGTTGCGTAGTGGGATCCAAAAAGTTATTATTGGAACAAAGTTCCTTAAGGTGAATGGGTAGTTGTAGCCCGCGAAATTCAATTTTTCTTACGTTTTTTGCAATTTTCAGGTCAGTGTCAGGTTGTATCTTGATCAAAATATGATTCGTGACAATAACAGGTACGTATTTACAGAATTATAATAATTAGAATCATTAATACATCTTTCTAAGTTAGATTTCTACCGTTAAGAACATATCTCGTATGGAAAAGTATTGATGGTAGAAATCTAACTTAAAGAGATATATTAATGATTCTAATGACTATAATTCTGTAAATACATGTCTATTATAGTCGCAAATCATATTTTGATCAAGATAGTAACCTGACACTGACCTGAAAATTGCAAAAAACGTAAGAAAAATTGAATTTCGCGGGCTACAACTACCCATTCACCTTAACGCAGCTTATGGAGTTGCCTCGTAGAAATCGTCACGCAAGGAAAAAGGCGATATGTACCTCTCCATGCGACTTTCGCTCTCTCTATCTCATTCTATTATATACGAGTGTGTGTATGTCGCGTAACGAACGAGTTCTTGACGGGACACCAGATAAGATATTGAGTTTTTATATGAAATGAACTGCCAGATAAGTGAACCGAAACTTATCCGGAGGTAATGAAACAACATTTGACGCGTTCCTTTATAAGACACGGCTCTAAAGGCTTATTTAGTGTCAAAAATGAAATTACCCGCGGTAACAGTACATAAATAAATACTGTATCTATGTACCAAAATTGTTCTTATAACAATAAACCGTTCTCACATTTTTTATAGTCGAAACCGTTTATAACGACTTCGCTTAAAAGCTCCCGCAGACTAGTGTGACGACGCCGCGGCGCGATTCTAGTACTTAGAATAATTTCTATGAAAACTTCATAGGAATTGTTCTAGAATCGCGTCGCACCGTCGCGTCGCGCCTGTCTACGGGGTGCCTTTAAACGTACGGGATATTACGACGCAATGTAGAAGTCCTGCAAAAAGGAATTACGACTATCTGATATAACGTCAGAATTTGAACGTCAATGTCATTAAAAGCAGTATTTTGACTGTATTTATTTTTACTGAATATAAAAAGTGACTTACGAATTGCCACGCGCTGGCGGTAATGTTGCCGATCGTAGCAGTGAGGTTAAATGTCAAGAAGCAAGTGATGCGCACGAAGTTGTCGCCCAAAAACCCTGCAGTGTTCGGAACCACGTCTGGAAATTATGAAAATTACAGTTAGCGAGTTCCTGCGACTATTATAAACATAACTAGCAGCGCTCGATCCCGTGGGAATATGTATAAAAAGTATCCTATGTGTTAATCCTGGTTATAAGCTATACGTGTGCCAAATTTCATCAAAATCCGTTCAGTAGTTTTTGCGTGAAGAAGTAACAAACATAAAAACACACTCACAAACTTTCGCCTTTATAATATTAGTGTGACGAAGGAAAATCACGAATACGACGCTTAGGTAGAACCTCGTCGTCTTGTACTTATTATAAGAAGACAAAGACTATAAGGTTGGGTATGCAACCTCAGACCAGACGGGTGTTGTGTCTGGTCATCTGGTGAGCTACTGCCCGACGGTTGATGTTGGAACGTTTTATACAGGGACAGGGTGGTAAACTTTGCTGTTCCATTCATTTTGACCGCATACGTACACTTTCTTATGAAACAGCAGCCATTCCCATTGCCCATTGGCATTGCATTGCCCGCCGATTGTATATTTTTTAGTGTTCGAACAATTTTTTTTTTTATTTGTTACTAGCTGCGCCCCGCGGTTTCACCCGCGTAAATGTCGATCCCGTGGGAATATCGGGATAAAAACTATCCTATGTCCTTTCCCGGGACTCAAACTATCTCTATACCAAATTTCATCGAAATCGGTCCAGCCGTTTTCATGTTATGTCGTGACAACGGAAAACGGGTTTCATTTTTAACCGACTTTAAAAAAGGAGGTTCTGTATTCGACCCGTATGTATGTATGTATGTATGTATGTATGTATGTATGTATGTATGTTTGTATGTCCGCGATTATCTCAAAAACTACTGAACCGATTTTGATAATTCTTTCATTAGTGTGATCTACATACTTTCAGGAAGGTTTTAGTATATAATACATTAGGTAATTATGCTTATGTACGAAGTTATATGCATAAGTGTACTGCATATCCGGCATTTCTATGCGAATTTTGATAATTCTTCGAGTCGTGTCTTCAATTCTTCAATGCACTAGTGTTAATTGAATTTGTGTGGGGTAGGTACAACTAAAAAGTGAAAAATAAAAACTTTTTTACAAAAAAAACAACCGACTTCAAAAAAAAAAACACTACAAAGTGAAAAATAACTTTAATTTCGGAAGTCGGTGTCAAATAACGAAAATGCTGAACCAACGACACCGACTTCCGAAATTAAAGTTATTTTTCACTTTGTAGTGTTTTTTTTTTTGAAGTCGGTTGTTTTTTTACATATATAGATGTATTTTTGTGCTGTAAATAAATGATAAATAAAATACACAGCAGATTTTTTATTTTGATAACTGACGAAAAATTTCTATACTAGGGGGTCTAGAATCATGTGCTGAATTCATGGTTATTGTTTGCCCATCTATGTCCCTGCTACTCTGTATATAATAGTCGCGCGGTAAACTCTGCTTGCGCGATGCAGGATTTTGCATGACGTCAGTGTGATGCGTAGTTCGTATGTTGCAATGTAAAGTCTATTCAAACTTATGTTTCAAATTAATATTATTTCACGTTAAACAAATAACAATTTTATTTTAATGGTAATTAAGTTGATTTCAGAGTGACTAGCACTAGTGAAAAAGTTGTAAAAATGTTTGAAGTTGTAGCGTAAACTGAACTTTATTGTGTATGATTAAAAGTTATTTTTCCTTAAACACATTTACATTGCAGATTAGATGCCGCCACAGTCTTGTTAGGTTGGCCGGCTATTATAGTGTTGTACATACCTGATATAACGGAGGGGAACACGGAGAGCGAGACGAAGAAGACGATAAACACGTTGTACAGTTGCACGAACGCTTGCTTAAACAGCGTGACGCGGGATGTGTGTTGTACGTTGACGGCCTTAGCGCTGCCCCGGTCTGCGTTGCGTTGCTGGCTTATCTGGTCGTGGTAGCGGTAGAATTTCTGTAAAACAAAAATAATATTTTTCACTCAAAAGAACAGGGTAACAGGGTTCATATGGTGAATGGTGGAAGGTATGAGAGATAGAGGAACAGACAAACAGACGCGACATGACGGGGCTACTAAGAAACAAAATCGATTATTTATATCCTTACTTTATTCGCATCTATACAAATAAATAAAATTGGAGTGTCTGTTTGTAATATTAAAATAACCACTTTTTTACTAAACGCATATGGATTTTTTACTATTTTTGTCTGTCTGTTTATTTCGGCTAATCTCTGAAAAGGCTACACCGATTTTGACAGGACTTTCACTGGCAGATAGTTGATGTAATAAGGAGTAACTTAGGCTACATTTATTTTAGAAAAACAAAACTTTTAGTTATGATAGGATTTCACGCAGACGAAGTCGCGGGCAGCAGCTAGTACAAAATAAAACTATTTGATCCTTTCAACAGGGTAATTGCGTAACAGACTGACAGTAGCAATGGCTTGACAGTGCAACATTCATTGCGTTATTTCCGTTGTTGAGCAGCCAATTTTACGAAAATATGAAGCAATGGAATAGCAATATACTTCAAAATGACTGAGATTGAAAATTTGTAACGCAATTAGGGTGCTGGGCAGTTACATAAATACTTAAAAGTATAGCGAATTATAAATAATAGAAAGAATGTAGCAAAACATCATGCACACATATTTACTTCAAAATATGCATGTTAGTTAGTAATGCGTTATTGTACCCACTTAAAAAAGTAACAAACATAACTACAATGATTCCTCTGTTGCGTAGTGGGAATACAAATATCTGAGTCAATCTCCTTATTTCATTGAGTATATTTTAGCGAATAATTCATATTTTATGCCTTTTGACCCCGCCTCGCACCGAGCTGACTAGGGAATCGAACCTATGCATGTCTCTAAACTATTCATGTGTTTATTTGGACTGAGGAATACTTCGGGGTCATTAGTTGGAAGGCGGAGAAACGATATCCTTCACCTAAACGAATGAAATTGTCTGTCACATCAGCATAAATTAAACTTGGCAAAAAAATTATGCTAACGCAATTTGACGTCATCAGTAGTGACGCAATTTGACGTCATCAGTAGTGACGCGATTTGACGTCAGCAGTAGTGACGCGATTTGACGTCAGCAGTAGTGACGCCATCTACAACATGCAGCAAATTGATATAAGAATATCGCTTTCTGTTTCAAATTTCCTTCTAGGTAAATACAAAACGGCGTATGATCTTCAAAAGGAGTCCGTATAGGCGCAGGAAATATCACTACATCGCAGTTTATTTATTTATTTAAACTTCGCACAAAAAGGTACAAAGGCGGACTTAATGCCTTAGGCATTCTCTACCAGTCAACCAAGGGTGGTGAAGAGATTAGATGGCAGTTCTTAGGGCTTACTAGAAATGATATTGATATAATTATTAAGTAATAAGATGATACTTACATTCAACGGCAGCGCGAAGTAGGTGTCAATACAGACGAGCATTACGAACATGCCGCCTATGAAGTAGTAGATGGCGGCCGTGCGCGGGTTGTCGAAGAACACCGACAGCCAGTTCAGACCCACGATCAGCAGGCCGCATATGTTACTGCCTAGGACTACAGCGCCTGTATACTTGGGAGGTAGACAGGCTGCTACGCCATACACTGAGTTTTGGAAGATCGCGTTGAAACCTGAAAAGTAAGGTAAGAGGGTTAATTACATGTTTTTTGTAGTCGGAGTGGTCTTAACAGTTTAAAAAAATATAAATATTATTGTGAAACGACGGTTTCGGCTGACCGGAAGATAAAAATAAAATCGAAAGTTACAAAATCACACTAATCAGACTATCACACTAATATTATAGAGGCCAAAGTTTGTGAGTGTATGTGTGTGTGTGTGTGTGGGTGTTTATATGTTTGTTACTTCTTCACGCTCAAACGGCTGGACCAATTTTGATAAAATTTTGTACGGGGGTAGCTGACATCCTCGATTAACATATAGGCTACTTTTTATCCCGATATTCCCACGGGATCGAAACTTATGCGGGTGAAACCACGGGGCGAAGCTAGTACTATAATAAACCCAAAACTAAGAATTCCCATTAAAAACGTCGCGCGTCGGTACCTATTTATATTTAAGAGATAACCACACTATTACATGGAATTGTGGAAATAAATTAAAGTTTTCGAACTAAAACTGAAATAGCCCAACGAAATTGTTTTGACCTAAACACAAGCCAAGAGAAACTGTGTCAATTGTTCTGTAAATAGTTGAGCTGAAATATTTAAACAATATAAATTAGATGTGGCTGTAATGTCTGATTTAAGTTTGCTAATATGATTTTGAAGAAATGAAATAAGAATTTGATGGGAAATCGTTTTTTTTTTTGTCACTCATTGTTTTAAAAATATCCACTATTTGTAGGTTTTAACCGATGAAAAATAAAAAGCAAGAGGCTTAAGTCGACGCTTATATTTTTTTTTTATATATGACCACGCATAACTTTTTACAGGGTAGTCCGATTTTGATACTTAATTATTTTTTTTAGACGAAGAGTTTCGGGCTTTTAAATATAAACGATTATTTATAAGTAAGTTACAGCAAACAAAAATTTGAAAGCCAGTTCTAATATTATAAACGTGAAAAATTTTATGTTTGGATGGCTGTTACTCAATCACGCAAAAACGGCTGAACGGATTTTGATGAAATGCGGTAGGTACACAGATAGTTAATAAGCTAGATTAACACATATTTTTTATCCCGGTATTACGTTCCCTTGAGATAATTTCAGATATCCACGCGAGCAACCCCGCTGGCAGGAGCTAGTTTGCGATGATTTTCATTCGAGAGACAGGCCCTAAATTAGCTATAATACCACAAACATAAATAAGCTTAAGCATTATAGGGTTTATTTATAAACGACTAGCTGCGCCCCGTGGTTTCACCCGCATAAGTCTCGATCCCGTGGGAATATCAGGATAAAAAGTACCCTATGTCCTTTCCCGGGACTCAAACTATCTCTATACCAAATTTCATCTAAATCGGTTCAGCGGTTTAGGCGTGAAAAGGTTACATACAGACAGACAGAGTTACTTTCGAATTTATAATATTTGTATGGATGTATGGATAGTATGGAGTATGGACTAATATGGATGATTAAAGTTCAGTGACGTTCAAACTTCAAAAATGTTTGGTTAAACAGGCGCTAATCAATAAACTTTAAGCAACGTTTATAAATAAAGGGGCTAATTAAAAATTAAAATAAGTAATCACAGCGTAGCAAAAGGATATGGATCGTACCACGTGGCTCAAATCGCCTACATTCACAGAAAACATACTTGATCGTATAGAACTCGCTTAATGATACCCAATGTAAATCACATTGGGTATCTGATATCAATCACAATTGAAACACACAAAGAATGCTTGTTTGTCGTTTCAATTTAGCTGTCTGAGTTAATCATGGAAATTTGAGCTCTCTATAGGGACATGATAATGTATAATTGATTAAACTTCGGTCAATGACCCTACTAAGCGATAAGTTTAGGGCGATTGAGGATTATTGGTGCTTGTTGAAATTTGGAAACGGATTTCGGGCATTACGCTGATCTTCAAAAAATATAAGCTAGTTTTGGAATCTAAATAAGACCTAAGAATTATCTAAGACATTGATCAATCAATCAATCAACTCAGCCCATCGCAGTCCACTGCTGGACATAGGCCTCTCCCAGACTGCGCCACAGCACCCTGTCCTCCGCCTTCCGCATCCAGTCGACCCCAGCCACCTTCTTTAGGTCGTCCGTCCATCTAGCGGGGGGGCGTCCTACACTACGCTTGCCGGTACGCGGTCTCCACTCCAGGACTCGCCTGCTCCACCGGCCATCAGTCCTTCGACAGACATGGCCAGCCCACTGCCACTTCAGTTTGCCACTTCAGACATTGATCATCACACTAATATTATAAAGGCGAAAGTTTGTGAGTGTGTGTGTGTGTGTTTATATGTTTGTTACTTCTTCACGCTCAAACCGCTGAACCGATTTAGATGAAATTTGGTATAGAGATAGTTTGAGTCCCGGGAAAGGACATAGGATACTTTTTATCCCGATATTCCTACGGGATCGAAACTTATGCGGGTGAAACCGCGGGCGCGCAGCTAGTCTAAACTAATATTATAAAGATTTGATTTGTTGTATGATTGTTTGTTACGCTATCACACTAAAACGGCTGAACGAATTTGGATGAAATTTGGCACATGGGTAGACCACGACCTGGATTAGGACATAGGATACTTTTATCCCGATATTCCCACGGGATCGAGACCAATAAGACCAATAAGATTGCATAAAAATCTCAATGTCATTTTTATTGGTTAATATTTCTCCGTTTCTTAGGGTCAGTTCACACCGAGACGCGACGAGACGCGCAGTTTTCAAGACAGCAATACAATTATAGACCTTACCTGCTACACAAAAAAGTACATAATTCTGTGTGTCTACTACGTCGAGCTACGCCGCGCGGCGCCGCACTGATGTGTACCTTTTTGTGTAGTAGATAAGGTCTATAATGGTATTGTTATCTTGAAAACTGCGCGTCGCGTCGCGTCGCGGTGTGAACTGACCCTTACTTTCTTCGTTCTCCGCAGCCTTACTCCGCGTCAGTGGACATACAGCCTTATGTGGGTGAAATCGCAGGACGCACCTAGTCTATACTAATATTATAATGTGAGTTTGTATGTAGGTATCCGATTCCGAAAATTCTTTCTCTAGGTAATGGAAAACTTTACTACTACTGCCGAGTGTTATAGGATATATTTTATGAAAATAATAAGAATGTAGCAAAACTTAAATGCACAATAATTTACTTTAAATAAATATGCATATCATAAGTAAAGCAGTACTGTACCCACTTAAAAAAGTAAGAAACATATTTGCAATGCTTCCTCTGTTGCGTAGTGGCAATAGAAACGAAATAATTTTCATTCATATAGATATGCAAAATACTAAAAAGAATAAAATAATACTAAACCAAAACTCAAAAAAATGCAAAAAGCTGAGATAACAGACTGATCCTTTTAAACTTACTGATTCTTTTTTTTTTCAATGGTAACTACAGGTTAAAATTGCTACTTTAGTGTAGAATTGACTGGTAAAATTGCCCCAGAATATTTTTTAAATGCCAGGATCAAACTTTTAGAATTGGTTAGCAAAAGGACCCTATTACCGGAAATACACAACATAAACATGTTAAAACTTACTGTTCAGGCAGAAAACAGATATCATGGTGAGCCAGAAGAAGGTTCCGGGCCACTCGGAGGTGTCGAGCATAGCCAGGATGATGTTACAGACGAATATAAACACTTCTACGATTAAGGACCAAACGATGCGAGCTGTTAGGTTACCACTGAAACAAATTAGATATTGTTTAAAAAGTGCTGTTAATAAAAAAGAATCTATAAAATTACAGTGGCACAAACCAGGGGTCTAAAAAGGCCACTTTGGCAGAATCATAAAAGGATAACATTATGAATCATAATAAAAGTCGTAAAATGGTCACAAACTGACAATTCATAATATTATTTGCGTACAATTTCATATCACGCAATTCATCTATTTGATAGTTTTGTATGGAAATTCGTAAAATTTTCCACAAAATATGAATTGCTTTAATGTCAAATAATATTATGAGTTGTCAGTTTGTGACCATTTTACGACTTTTATTATGATTCATAATTTTATCCTTTTATGATTCCGCGAAAGTGGCCTTTTTAGGCCTCCAGACCAGTAACGTATAGGTATCTAAAGATATGTTTCTTTTTTTATTGTGTTAAAATATATTGTGTCCCACTGCTGGGCAAAGGCCTCCCCTTTTCCTTCCAAACCTCCCTGTCTTGTGCGATCTCTCGCCATGTTGGTATTTTATAGTGTTTAAAAAAACCGTGTTGAAAAGACAAGACTAAATATAAATAAAGAAATAAAACTTGTTAATTCATACTTATACAAATTAATTACCTAAAATACTTATGACAAAAAGGCTTCAGCTAATCAAAATATCAGATGGCAACACTAGGTACTGCTGTTGATTTTCAGCTGCACAAGTACCATACGCTCATTCATTAGACGTTTAATAATACGAAAAATTGGGCATTTTAAACATGTCTTTAGATAGCAATAAATTTAGTAGACTATTGGATAGTCAGAGCAGGTATAGCACTTATTCAATGGCTTCATGTCAATTATAAACAAATTAAACAAAATTCCCACGACAGTATTACGATGAAACGGCTACATAATAACTTTTTTTTTAATGATTCACGCTCGGATAAGCCATTACAGTTTATACATTATTAATGCCCAAGGCATTGTATATTAAGACAGGGAACGACACATCGCGTTACAAGAACGATATTGTGATAATATCAATAAAAAATATGATAATATTATTATGTTATGAAAAATGTCGTTGGATCGCTTTTATTTATTCATCTGTTGTTTGTTTACATTATTAAATAGTTTGCACCACGAGTAGATGCATAGATATGCGTCCGATTTTCTTGGCCAGCTACTGGGCCTAACAATATAAGTACAGACCCCAGCACATCAAGCAACTACAATCTGTCATATTTATTTAATAGATTTTCAACTTTATCGCAAAAGTATAAGGTTCAAAGTCGATTGGGAAAATTTGATAGTTTCGGCTAGCCCTTTAGGTGCAATTGGTCCAATTCGCGATTGGTCCAATTCACCTTATTCGCGATTGGATGAGTAGAATATTATAAACCTTGTTTTTTTTTTAGTTTGGATTAAAACTAATACACTAAACTTCTATCCATACTAATATTATAAATTCGAAAGTGTCTGTCTGTCTGTTTGTATGTTACCTTTTCACGCCTAAACTGCTGAACCGATTTCGATGAAATTTGGTATAGAGATAGTTTGAATACCGGGAAAGGACATAGGGTAGTTTTTATCCCGATATTCCCACGGGATCGAATCTTATGCGGGTGAAACCGCGGGGCGCTGCTAGTATTATAAATGTAAAAGTGTGTCTGTCTATCTGTTACGCTTTCACGCTTAAATCGCTGAACCGATTTGGATGAAATTTAGTACAGAATAGATTAAACCTTGGAGAAGAACATAGGCTACTTTTTATCGACATACCATGCGGGCAAGCCTCTGGCAGAAGCTAGTGAGCAATATAGTTGTAGCTAGACTTAGGTGCACACAAGTTTATGGGAAGAAACTTGCGTGTGTTTTAGTAAAGCTTTAATTTGCCCACTTTTATAATGTGATCAATCAGATTGAATGCTAAATATCACTGCGTTGGGTAGTGGGCATGTTATCTCGTTAAATAATTACATAGCATCAAGCTTGTATTCCCTAAAATGGTAGACAGAGGCGTTTAGAACACCTACTTTCGCCCGTTGTGTTATAAATTCTACGTAATAGGTTCCTTACATGAATATCGTGGCGAATTTTAGTATTTTATTAAACTAGCAATTAACTCTATGGTCTAGTGTTCAAGCGGTACTGCTGAGCATGAGGTCTTGGGTTCGATTCCCAGGTCGGGCAAAGTGCAGGATTGTCCGAAAGGGTTACCGCTACCCCGGAACATAAAGGGCTAAGGAAGGAACACGGATGGGTTTTAGGCAGTAAGAGTCTGACACTTCCCCTCCGCTCCACCCAGAGCGGGAGGGGTCATTTGATGATTTCCCATCCATAAAAAAAGGTCCGGCAAAGTGTTATTGGGTTTTTTATTAGGAATTCTCAGTAGCAGCCCGGAGGCTGGACTTGTGCCTGGTTGATGGCAATAGGCTCGGCCCATATTACATGAGATTTAAACATAACTGGCGAAATATGGGTGTAATGGCGCAACTCTCCCTAACCCTTTTTTATGAACGCAGGAAACTATCGATAAAAACCCAGAAAATACTTCAAAATTACAGTGACAGGCACGAATTTTGAACGCTCGATGAAAGAGTGGGGACTTTTTTACCATATTAATTCAATGCGTAAACCGATCCCCACTCTTAAACCGAGCGCTCAAGTTTCGTTCCTGTCACTGTACACAGTTATTATCAACAGATTTCCTTTAAAAAATCCTACTTAATATAGGTAAAAAAGGGGAAATTCCGCTCTTGCGTTTAAACTTAAAACTCCCGTAATCCCGCAACTTCACTAGGTTTATAACAAAAATTTGCACGTGCATACTTTTAATCATTTTACTCCCGCAGCAGCCCATTTAGCGCGCTCGAAACTTATGCAAATATGTTGAAAAATAGTCTGGCAAGCCGCTTGCCTACTCGCTACTCTAAACTATGTTTAAGCTTGCGTTAACTTTGATTTACGAGCCTCTGGGATGGAAGTATGCGTTATGCGACGTATCTAAATAACCTGATTAAGATTTTTTATTATTTTTTTTATCATCGCATATCATACCTGTCAGATTTGAAAAATTATTTTTGCATTCGATAGCCCGAATACCTATAGACTATTTAACATCACGCTACAACCCTGAGGAGCCGACCAAAAAGAAAAAAGTCAGAAAGAACGCTAAGCGAAAACAAAATAACAGCGTGGGCGGGAAATGTGGCTGTTATTTCAGTATCTTATGACCTCAAGCGAACGAAGTCGCGGGCAGAAGCTAATTATTATTTTTTATTATTATGAGCCTGTTATGTCCCACTGCAAGGCAAAGGCCTCCCTTCCGTCTAGTATGAAATAAATAAGTATATTATGGAACAATGTCAGCTTATCGGGCTCTATTTTCGGGATTGAACAGCCTACATAAGCTATTTGCGGAGCCAATTAAAATTTCATCGACGGTCCACGGTTATACATAACAACTGGAGAGCAATTAATTAAAAACTTTAAACCTGAAATAACGAGAGGATCGGTTCAACTCACGATGTTGGTCAACATAATTACCCATAGCAAATACTATGCTCCCCGCGCTTTCACCCGCATAAGTTTCGATCCCGTGGGAATATCGGGATAAAATGTAGCCTATATGTTAATCCAGGGTGTCAGCCACCTCCATGCAAAATTTTATCAAAATTGGTCTAGCCGTTTAAGCGTGAAGAAGTAACAAATATATAAACACAAACACTCACAAACTTTCGCCTCTATAATATTGGTGTGATTATATAGGCCGGATTAATTAAGTTTTCAGGTTTCGTTTGATTAAGGTTTGGCAAATGCTACTAAAATCTTAGATCACTCGTGAATGGTTTATGTTGGCCATTTCATCATCATTCTCCTGCCCTTGTCCAGTTTATTTGTGGTCGGCGCAACATGTCTTTTTCTTCCATACTTCTCTATTAGTCGTCATCTCGGTAGTCACCCCCTTTCTAACCGTATCAACATTTACACAGTCCATCCATTGTTTCTTTGGTCTTCCCCTACTCTTATGTTGGCCATTTACGACAGTTAATACCCGTTTTCACTAATTCCTACGGGACACCTAAATAAACAACTAATTTTTTTTATTTGTATCGGATTATTGTCTTAATATTTTTTATTTCTACTAAATAGTACCTTTACACCCTACCCGGTTTCTAAAAACACATCTAATTAACTTAACCAATAAAAAAACAAACAAACAAATATTTTTTTCTTTCTCTTTTTCTATTTCATTTTAGGTGATTTGTTTAGCCTGTATTTTCCCTAACCAATTGCAACGGTAACATGAGACTTAAAACAAAATCTACTGATCTAGCAATCTTGATCCACCTTAATTTGCTAACGAAATTAATAAAAAAAAAAAAACATACAAACCTCGATTTAACAAAAACATTGATCCAGCTGAACGCCAGGTTGGGTACCTGACTGGCCCACCCCACATACGCGAGGTAGTGGTCTGAATATATCGGGGCGCTCACCAGCTTGTATTTCACGAAGTAATCCTTGGCTGTGATGAACATGTTCCAACCTGTCACGGTTCCCAGGCCATGCATTAATAACGTGAGGAATATTAAGTTCCATTTGTCTTTGGGAGCTTCTAAGTCCATCGCTATACCTGCAACAGGAGAGACGAATTAGTTCCAATTTAGATTTCTTCGTTTTGAAGGGACAACCCCTAACTTGAAAGAAAAAGTTAAAAAAAAAATGACAATTAAAAAATAAATTGTACCTACTAAAAAAGTTATAAAAATAATTGTTATGTAATTAAACCTAACTTAATTTAGCAGTAATTATATCAACGAATATTTCATGCAATATCCAAAAACTAAACAGTACACAAAAACATCCAAAAAGTTTTGCCGATCCTGGGATTTGAACTCACAATCAATTTCATTGACCGTAGTAGACAGAAGTCGTGAGTTCAAATCCAAGGCCCTAAAGCTCTTTTTGGATTTTTTAAATTCGTTTTACAATGTTTTTTGACTAACCATAAAAGCTTAAAAACTTTAATTATCTCAAATAATGTGTGTAATATTGTTCTGGTATTTTATTATAAAAAATTTAACGCTTTTGGACCTAAATTGTAATGTCGCAGTACTTAGGTGCACACAAATTCATAGGAATTTGCATGTGTTTTAGTAAAGCGTTAATTTACCCACTGAAATTATAATGTGACAAGCAGTTATTATGTAACTGAAGACACTGCGTTGGGAAGTGGGCTACGGTGACAAGTAAGCATGTGTTCGAAATAAGGCACGCCATGCTACCGACCGTGAAAACTCTGCTTGCGCGATTCAGAACTCCTAGTTTTCATAAGACTCTGATAGATGGCGTGATTGGTGTCAAGTTCAAATCGATTTTGACGGAAAATGGAATGAAATCGCTGAATAGTTTACAGTCCATTGTTTAATTTAAATATTGGGATATACTAGTGTAATACAATTGGAATTAGTTATTATAAATGCAGTAATTTTAATACAAAACGCCACTTATCACGTCATCCAGCATGATTTAAATTAATACAAAGTTGAATAATTGTTTTCCGTTTTCTCTTATTCGTCAACCTGTCTATAAATAGATTTTGGTCAAACAAGTTGCGCAAGCGATCATCCGGTTATTGACTTCGCCGATAAAGCACAAAAAATGGTTGTGCGTGGGCAAACGTGGCTATTCTTTATTATATTTTTTTGTAGATACATGCACAGGCATATTTTACGCATATTTAGCAACTTTATAGCCCGTTTCGCCACCTTCGGTAAGCTTATTTACCAAATCATTTCATACAAGGCTATAATATTTTCTGGTAAATGATGCCTATCCTCGGCTTTATCTAAATTCGTTGTGTTGACAACAGATTTTCCGCTTCAACCGTTCAAGAGGTGAAGACTGATTTTCCCCTCATGTTAACAACCTTTCAAGCCGAACATGTCAATCTGACATCCAATCACAACCCCCTCCCACAATTACACATACGGCATACCTACTATACATTGCTTCTGGCTACTAAACTAGCTTCCGCCCGCGACTTCGCCCGCGTGAAATTTCTTGTTCCCCCGACCTACCCCGTCGCATTGCATCACCTGTCCGCGGTATCACTTAGTTTTCGCTTAGTGTTCTTCATGTCTATTTTTTGTTGCTCGGCTTATAAGGGCCATAGCGTGATGTTAAATAGCCTATATATAGCCTTCTTCAAAAATTGGGCTATTAAATTCAAAAATATTTTTTCAAATCAGACAGGCAGTTCCAGAGATTACCCCCTACATACAAATTTACAAACAAACAAAACCTCTTTATAATATTAGTATAAAAGTAAAAATAACTCTACTTTTGCCATAACTCTGTGTGATACGAATCTGTTCGTGTTAACAGCAGATTACCTTTCAAGTTGAGTGTAAAATTGAACATTTAATCACATCCCAGCCGAGTCCTCCAATACACGATGTATGTACATATTTTGCTCAGACGAGCAACTATCAACTAAGCATCGAGGCATATGAATGAAATGCTAAAGGTATGATCTCCAATCGGCCCTCCCATATGGGACAAAACAGAGCTTAATACTCAATATCTTTATTGCTTTACCATAATGTGTACTTAGGTGGTAAGTAACTATATAATTTACATCATTATGGACCCTGTAGGAACAGCAAAAAGGGTAGGAGAGAGGAAGCCAGTTTTTGGAGATAATTAAGTTGTTACTTGCTTGTCAGTGCTTTTTACCGTGTTAGTGTTATAAAAGATGATAGTAGTAAGTAGTATTCGATATTGTTTGTTAATTAATTAATTCAGTCTAGAAGATCAGAGCCCTAATTCACTATAACCACTTGTACGGTTCCGTACCGAAACCACGTCAATCTCGCGTTGATTTAGCGCGGTTTCGTTCATTGTGTATTTGTGTCACAGAGAATTACGGCCCTGAATTGATGTAGGGCTTTACTTATTGGCCTCTTGTTGTATTGAAATCTTAAGACACTCCGCCCGAGCCAGAAGAATAGGTTAGTTGACTCGCCTTTCCTATACACATCGGAAAGTCGCGTCGCGCCTTTGAGGTCCGCCTTTATGTAGGAAAAACTGCCAGAGGCAGCCGGAGCCGGAGGGCTGCCTATATCCGGGGGTGCGAGATGCTCTCTGCCTCCCAATCTCTATTGCACAGAAGGCACAAAGGATGCTGCACTTAGCAGAAGACGTTAGAACAGCTTACCTTTCAAGTTGAGCGTGTCATTTGGCAAGTTGTTTCCCTCCCACGCAGGCGTTAGCTTCACAGGCTCGTTGCGGAGGAACGGCGCCTTCTCGTCCGCCGCATCCCATCCTGAGGACAAACAAAGACACAGATCAGTCTACGGGTCTTAGAACAATAAGTGTAACTAGGCAGCTTGCCTTAAAGGTGAACCACAGATGTATGATTTTCCAGATGGAACGTGCAGCCCATAAATGGCCGCGTAGTCAAGGAGTCGTACTCTTTCGAATTTGAACTTTATTTCAATTGTATTAAGAATGTACATAGATACGTCAGTTTGGAAGAATATGTTTCCTTGATTTCACTGTTATTTTCAGAGCTTCAGTTTTTCACGTTATACCTATCTGGAAAATAAATTCTTTCAGGGGTGAAATACTTAGGTATATTAACTATCAACCCATCTGCCTATCTGACCTCCACAACCCAATTACTGGGTAATACGATACCCCTTGGTAAGACTGGTTGTCGACTTTCGGACTTCTGACAACCCGTAATGACTGTCAAAGATTCACGAATGACAGCCGGGACAAACGGCTTAACATGCTTTCCGAGACACGGAGACGGGTCTTTGTATGTAAAGATGGTCACCCATCCATGGGGCAACCGCGGCAAGCGTAGCTTAACCTGACCGATCGACTTGTGCGGCTGTTATTATTTAGCCACAAGCCCATTATAAGATATGACTAATATAACTATAGTAAATAACCCTGTTATGGTTCTACCATCCTGCTACATACATCCACGCTCGGTTTGAGTTTCTACGATTTAGATTTTAAATTTTAAGCAATAGCTATGTATCAAACAATAATTTTTACAGGTCTTCAACGGGTCTTAGCTCTAAGCCTTTTGTTAACATCTTGTTTTTACCTTGTAAAACGCAAATAAATGAATATGAATAAGTACAATAGTTTAACGGCGCGGCGTAGTATCTGGACTAGGTATCTGAATCACCACAGAGCAATTGTCGCGTGTGACGCTTCAATCACATTTGTTTATCAAGCAGCGAAATAGATCTACTCGTAAAGTTATGACCCCTTGTGATCTGTGATCCTCTAATATCAATGGTCAGGAATAAGTCAGAGGAATACTGAAAGTCGCGGTCTGACCTAGTTGGGTGAGAATTGGTTGTCATGGTACGGGTAAAAAGGAAAATGAAGTAACAGGATGAGGAAAGTTTTGAGAATTAATATGGAGGGATTATAGGGGCGGTGGTGGCCCGTTGGTAACGGCCGTGACTTAGGAGTTGTAGGTCGTAGGTTCGAACCCAGACAGACGCTTTACTTTGTGTAAATTATTTCATATATTATAGTATAATAATAGAAGGAAAACATTATGAGAAAACGGCGTGTCCTAGAACCAAAAATTCGAAGACATGTGACATCTACCAACCCGTACCGGGCCCGCGTGGTGGATTACGTACGGTCCACTCACCGAGAGGAGGCCTGTGTCCCAGCAGTGGGAACATCATAAGCTGTTTATGCTTTATATGAGGCATGATAAGAAAGAAAAGACAGTGAATGATATCGTGACGGTTGACAGGGGAGAATGGAAGATGAAAACGTGTTGCGCCGACCCCAAGTAACATGGGGCAAGGGCAGGAAGATTATGACGATGATGATTATCTATCTAGTTTGTCTGTGTAACCGCGATTTTCTTCAATTCAAATGCAGTTTTCACCACCATTTAGAGAATTTATTCTGGAAGACCTAATAATATGTATTGTGTAATGCATTCACACAAAATTAACATTATGTTAAATCTCGATGTATTGTCAAGTCTCGATGTTTTGGGCCTCAGCAATGATGCTTACAATAGCGTTTCAAAGATTTTCCTGTCGTGTCTTTTTTTTTTTGTGAATATTCTTAACCAAGGTCAAACAAATATATTTTTTCTTTCTTTCTTTAAATCGTAAAAACCGTGCTAAACAGGGCGACTCGCTAGGAATTTATGTTAAAGATCACCACTTATTGATTAACTTAATTCATAGATAAAGTCAACATACACGAACTGACTAGAGCAGTCAATTAATTTCACATAAATAAACACTGAACATAAATACTAAATGCCTGCATTACTCCTCGTTGTTATTACGAACACGAATCACGTACCGCGGAACATCCATCTTGCATTACGTTCCTACAATACAAATGAAACGTAGCTAAGTATATGTTTCACAGCACTTTATACATAGTTAATGTCCGATTATTTATATTTTATATTAAAAGGGGCTTATGGCTAAGTAATAACAGCCGCACGGGTCGATCGATGAGGTTAAGCTGCGCTCGCCACGGTCTATCTGTGGATGGGTAAAAATCTTTACATATCGAGACCGGGAAAGCACGTTAAACCGTGCGTTGGTCCTACTTCCTACAGGCTGTAATTCGTGGATCTTTTACGAAGTAACTGGGTTGTTGAGGTCAGATAGGCAGTCGCTCCATGTAAAATACCGATATTCAGCTGCAGCAGCCGGTTAGACGGGAAGCCGACCCCAACATAGTTGGGAAAAGGCAGACAGATGATGATTTATTTATATGAAAGCGAAAATAATACTGGTTTAAATAAAACACTCTTAAACTTCTTTTTAAAAAAATATACTTTTGGAAGGAAAAACTCACTTTTGCACTAGAAGCACAGAATAATACTAGAAGTCACTTTTACGGGAAAAATATACGCTAAAGTGGAGTTTGCCTCAAAGAATCTCGAGGGAGCTTTGTTGAGGAGACAAGGATGTATCGCTGCTAAGCAACCTAACAATTTTTATAATCGATATAGGTCTGCTTTTTCCGCTAAAAATAGAAATTGCGGTGGGTGGCTCTCACGGCAGGAAGTTTAAACGGTTTTCGTTGCGACTCTAAGCCCGGGACCGAGTGATAATTCGGAATACTTTCCACTTCTAAAGGGAAGCCAGGATTTTAAAATATCTTAATTTAAAAGTGTCCTTGGAGTTTCTTGCCCGTTCTTCTCCATAGTGATCTACGTTTTGGAATAGGCATCTAGATTCTAGCTTCAGCTTTCTGACTAACTGATCGACTTTTTGACAGTGTAAAAGTGCCTGTAAATGGTTTTATTGAAATAAATGCTTTGAGTATATATGAGTTTTAGTAGGTATACCGGATTAACGCTGATAAGGATGTAATTCACTTCTAAGAAGACAATAGTTTCTTAGGTCCTAAATAAACCAAAACTACTTAGTTGAGAGAAAAACCAAACTCTACAAAAGATCCCGAAGACCTGAATGAGACTCGTACGGACCGAAGAAGCATTGCAAAAATGGAGGAAGCTTATACCCGGCAGTGGGTAGAACAGGCTGCCAACGACGATGATGACTGATGACCTCATTGAGCACCAAGCGCCATATATTTTTAAAACAAGTTGGCAATTCATATTAATTTTCATTATTTTTTTTCTTTTACCGATGCAGAAAGAAACTCACATGTGAAATAAAATTCCTTGGAACCGAATCGTCGGATCGAAAACACTTTATTTTTACAAGAGCTACAAGGCCTGGAAGTTAGACCCTTGTAAACGAAACCAACTTTATCTCTCTGGGACATTCTTGTTTGTACCTACTAAAAGTTACGATGGAAACCCAGGGGCAAGCAACACAACATAAATTGTACCTACCGCTTACGGGAATAGTGTTTAAACTTCCAGGGGATACAAGAGCTATCTTTCTGTTTGTCGATGGAGCACGAAGTATTTTCTGGATTTTGGACGGTTTTGTCGCCAGAGTCACTACGAACGTAGATTTTCTACATTATACGGGAAGACGATGGAAGAAATCGCGCAGTTATGCGCTGATGCCACATTTTTGGTTCCTTTTATGAAAATTGTTTTTGCTACAAGATGGAGATTCTTTATTCCCAACCCCAAGAGCACTTTAACCTCGATTGAATAACTAAACTGCTTTCTAAGAGCCCATCCAACCTTTCAATCTGTTGACAATTCTGCTCGTTGACAACAATATCATGAGTTAAATAAATAGACTTTTGCCGTATACTAGAAATAAGCTGAACAGTAGGTACGAGAAATTACAATTTCGAATAGAAATTCAGGCTTGAGCGTCGTTCCAGAATAAAGGCTCTACAAACAGCGTCGTTTAAAAACTAACTAACACAACAACAGAGTAAACCGTACCTACGTAGCAGTGGCGTGCCTAGGGGTCAAACTTAGGGCAAGCCACTCAAAAAAAACCTACCGTATCGCTTGTCAACGTTGTGCCTCCGATTGAGTCGTTTTAGCTTACTAATATTCATATTTCATAATTATAGGTTTTTGCTAATAGCTATTAAAATGAATGTTTTTTAATAGCACCATTTTTTTCTTATATAAATTAAGGTAATCCTTTACAAAATCGTAACTTTTTTATTTTCGAAGTATCAGTTTCGCGTAAAATATGATAAGACGTATAAGAGTCATCTATTATTGTATGTACATTATTGGCACAACAGAGCTCTTCGAGTTAGTTCATATTTTACTCTCCCGCAACAGTCGCTTTGCAAAATATTACAATCTGGCCGAGTGGCCACTAGATGGCGCACAAATAATTGATTGATTTCTAACTACACATTATTGTTTACGATGTTGATTGTTGATAATATTTATAATTTGATTTACTCACAATTTTAACAGCCATAACTCTTCATTCTTCGCTTCTTTACCACAGACAGATGACAAACATCAAAGCACACGGAAGACATGAAGCAAAGATACAAGCGCTGAGCAATTGCCTCTATTTAATGAGGTTTTAGACTCGTCGTGACCTCGGAAAGGAAGTTCTTGTTGTGCTAAATGACACACAACATCAACTAACCTTTAAAATCCGCCCCTAAGACTCTCTGGCCGAAAAACAGCGCGATTTTGATCGACACGCGTATTGTATTTAGAAATGTCGTCAAGCACATAATTGACGAGATAAAGAAGTTTCGATTCGTGTTCGAAACTTTTTAATCACTTTAAAACAAAGGTAATTACCGCAAAACCTAAACACAACACTTAACTTCACAGAAAATAAAAAACAAACAAAACAAAAAAATGCACCAGTAACCGATCAAAACTTTGAACTAATAGACTCGCGCAATGTCTCGCGATCTTACTATTTACACACACACGCGCATCGTTATACGTTTCATTCATAAAAAATCAAAAGCCAGGCTTAAAAATCAGTACAATTTGGGAAATAAGTACATACTAATGTTATCAACAACGTGAACAATTTCTATACAAATAGTCAAAGGTCTAGAAGCCAGATTTGAAGCCAACTGGTGCGAGCGAGACGGGTTGATTTTTGTTGTTGCGCTCTAGATTGTTAAGCGGCATTGGAGATGTTTGGCAACGATGCGCGTGATGAAAATGCGCGGAATTTGAAATTATTCATTGAGTATGTAAACCTGGCAACCTTGCATCGTACTTACGTATAGCGGGTGGCCGGGAGTGCGGAGTTTATTTTTTATTATTCTTATCAATATCTTTAGTTTACTTGTGTATTTTTTTTTAATTATTAAGCTCGTGCTTCATTGAAAGCCAGGCTTTTCGGCTTTAGTAAAAGGCACGCCCCTGCTACGTAGTTAATAACAAACATTTAAAAAGTACGGGAGCGCGTGCTATTTACGACACTCAACATGGAGGGAGCGGTGTGGTCGTTTGTGCCACCCTCAGAGCTCGAGGGGCGCTTAGCGAAACAACATTTTTAAACCGCCCTATTTAAAATGAGAGGTTTAATAAAAAGAAAACGTTGAGACGTAAAGGAAAATTTTGATTTAAATGTTATTGAAATAGCGAAACTCTGCAGGCGTGATGGGTATCGATATCGAAACACGAATAGGGCTGATTTTTCCATCGCCAGATAACTTTTATTCGTGGAATAAAAATGACGTTTGACAGTTTTTGTATGAAAACACTGTCAAAATTTCAAAATTATTCCTCGAATAAAGTTATCAGGCGATTGAAAAATCAACCCTAAATATAATGTTTTTTTTTGGGGATCAACGACCACTGTTAGTGTTGTTATTTGAAGTATGAGTTTAGAAAAACTGTTTTCTTTTGTCTTATCGCGTTTAGGCATTAATTAAGACCTATCGATGTCTGTGAAGTTTACACAAAAAAAAAAACATCAAATTAATTTATGTTTGTTTTATCAAGTTTAGATATCGATACCCATCGTCTGCGAAGTTTCACTAGCTATTTTAATTTGACCCTGTAGTTAGTTATTCATTTAAACATTATTATGGCCGTTTAGAGTAGGTAGTTACCTACTTCTAAAGAAAATAAAAATATTGTTGCTCATAACATATTCCCACCTTATATCCTAACCTAAAGTTGTACGAATTGCTTATTTCAAGCCTGTCAGTTCAAAGCAGGATGAAATATGAATATGCAGTTCATGCGGGTCACAATTATTTTGTTTTGTCACTTATATGTCTGTGAAAATCACTGAAAAATAGAGCGCGTAGCTAAATATACCATGAAAATCCATTACTTATTTCATACATTATCAGAGGTTATAATCTCTAATCAAAATATTTTATTTCACATTAACCTACATGGGCACTTATGAAACGTCAGAAGCTAGGTGCACAGTTCCAATTGGTTGTCTCCGTAGAAATATATTATATCTTATGTCTATGGTCGTTTCCTACGGAGAAGAGCCGGCAAGAAACTCCACAGTTACTCCTTTAAAAATAATTGGATTTTGCAATGTACTGTGTAGTACTTAACAAAATAGAAAATTGGCAAATCATACTCGAAAACCTTCAAACTTCAGCCACATACCTACATATTTTTCTTAATTCTGAAAACCACATCACAAAAGGCAGAACTTCCAATCAAACTAACCACTCATCCCTAACATAAGCCATATTCCATAAGCTTTATAAAACCCGGCCAAAACATGAACTCCCACGAGCAATCAACAAGTAGGTCACAAAACTTAATTATTAGTTATTATGTTAAAGCATTTACCAAACGTGCTGCTATAAAAAAGGTTAAATACACTGCGGCAGACTAATTTCCTCACTTTATGCACGTAACTAGAGTAGTAGAGGCACTAGAGGTGCCCCACGGCACGGTCTTGCAAGCATCGATAAACAATAGCAGCGATAATGCAGTCTACTCGTAATAATTTTTTCTCATTTTTATCGCTCGCAGAGACGCATATATGTACTGTTGCATACAGCAGTGATTGGATTGGATTTTTAATTGGTTTTAATTGCTTTGGTAGGAAAGCAAAGATTTGAGGGGCTTGTGGCTAAGTAATAACAGTTGCACGGGTCGATCGATCAGGTTAAGCTACGCTTGCCGCGGTTGGTCCGTGGATAGGTGACCATCTTTACATACCAAGACCCCTGCGTGCCTCGTCCCGGCTGTCATTCGTGGATCTTTGACAGTCGCCCGAAAATGCTCGAAAATCTGACAACCAGTCTTACCAAGGAGTATCGTATTACCCAGTAACTGGGTTATGGAGGTCAGATAGGCAGTCTCTCCTCATAAATTATTGGTATACCTACAGCTGCATCCGGTTAGACTGGAAGCCGACCCCACCATAGTTGGGAAAAGGCTAGATAGATGATGAGGAAAGCTAAGATTCTTCAGAAGGTTTAACTTGCAGGGTAGATGAAGGACAGGAAAAACTGATAAAAAAGAAATTATAAGAAAATTTTAGCAAAGTTTCCCGTACATAATTTTATCAGACGACTTCAAAATTGTCCCAAAGTTTTACATTTTTCGTAAACCAGTTTAATTTGTAAAGAAGAAAGGAAGATTTTTAAGTTTTCATGTTTTAGGGAAAATCTCATAGCTGCCAACACATTTATGCAATACTAAAACTACACTGAAACTAACTAATTTACTTCTAGAGATGACTATTATTGATCCACACGAGATTTCCCTGTGTATGATGTCAGGACTCAGGATTACCTCTCAAATCATACGCGCAAATATCCGAACTCCGAGCAAACACTCGTACGCCATACAAATATTTATCTTGTGAGAAACCTTCGGCATGAACCAAGAGGAAGGATTCCGATGGTCAACCAATTAGATAATCAAATGAGACACGAGGCTATACTCGTATGATAGGAAATCGTACAAATGTTTCATGATTGGATGATTAGACCTCCTATACAAACGTAGTTATACATGACATGATCAAGAACTTGATAAGTTTAAAGACTATAAATAGTCTAACAAGATGTACAGACATACAAGGCTACCTACTAGACATAATGAATAAATTAAATCAATAATAGGTTACCGCGATAGTGTGAGATTCGTTTTGTTATGCAAACAAATGCGTCTTGCCTTGGATCGGTACAATGTTGATCTTCATCTCTACTCAGAATGGGCACTGCCAGTTATAGGCTTCCTTTCTTCTCTGCCTGTCTCCTACACGCTTTTGTGCGACTCTCGTCTGTGTTTTCTGTCACTTTGACGTTATCGTCAGTCCAAAATATCAATTGTTTACAATATTTTGATGCAGAGTCAACTACAAATAAAACCCTTAATTATCTTACTTTTGATTTCGTTCAGAAGATTATCATTATGAGATTGCTTATCTATCACAAATGGACTGCTGAAGCTCACTCATCATCATTCTCCTGCCCTTGTCCAGTTTATTTGGGGAACTATATTTTCTATCACCAAAATGTATATTTGTCATCAAGTTGTATCACCTAATAAATAGATCTATCGCCACGAAATATTTGTATCACCTAATAAATAGATCTATCGCCACGAAATATTTTCGTTCTCAGATAGCGGGGCTCCGTCGACATAGGATGCAAGAACGAGCGAAGGGCACCCCGAGGTTCGGTTTGGTTAGGTTACTTTAAACCCTTTACACAGAAATAGGGGCCCCGCGAAGCGGGGCTCCGTCGACATAGGATGCAAGAGCGAGCGAAGGGCACCCCGAGGTTCGGTTTGGTTAGGTCACTTGCATTGTTTGGTGACTACATTTTGGTGACAGATCTACTATTTGGAGGACAAACCCTATTATTATATTTAAGAAACACAAAACTAATTAAATTGGTGATAGCTTAAATGATACCCGTTTATTTGGGGTCGGCGCAACATGTCTCTTTCTTCCATACTTCTCTATTAGTCGTCATCTCGGTAAGTCGGTAGTCACCCCCTTTCTAACCGCATCATCATTCACCAGCTGTTCATCTATCGTTTCTTTGGTCTTCCCTTGCTCTTATAGCCATCGACATTCATACTTAAAACACTCAAGACATTTTCCTCATTCCTCTGTACCACATGACAACCGATTTCCACACCACTTTTCAATTACCAGTGCCACTAGCAGACTTCCTTATTTATGGTCACTATAGCTCTAATAATTTTGTTATAGACTTAATTTTAATAGCAGGTCTTGAGTTTGACCTTTCGCAAGCTAAATTCAAGCCAAGATTCAAATCAAGTTACTGCTAAACTTAGCGGAATATTGAATATGGGAATTAGTTCTCTAATGTTATTATGAATGTCGCCTTCAAGCTTTTGGATTTCGCTATTTGGGTGATTACCAGGAATATTTCGAGATAAGTCTCCCAAAGATTTACAAATCTTGAGGCACAAGTAAAGTTAACATTCTAAAGGTGGTTGGCCAGATAAACAGGTTGTTTCAAGGCCGTAGACCACAGGTTACTTTGAAAAGAAAATGAACTGATACATGCATTACGTATAATGACAATCAGCAGCCTAATTGCGTAACAAAAGCAATGGCTTGTATTTTGACAATTCAACAATATTCATTGCGTCATTTACGTTAACGAGTAGACGAATTTTTCAAACATAATTTTGAAGCAATAGAATACGAATCTCCTTTAAAACCCTTCGGATTGTGATTGCTGGTGTTACAAGTTTTGGGGTGTTGTAAACAGGACGATTTATGGTATTAGAACACCCGAAACCGTACCTTTGGTGACTTTGTCATAGAGGCACAGACAGAAAACAAAAAAGAGTAGCTATGGAAAGTGATATATTATATTCAGGAAGACATAAAACCGATGCTGTTGAAAATTATCACTAGCAAATATGCTCATAAAATGCACTATACCGATATTAATGGTACATAACATATTTTTATAACCACCGCCCAAGTAGCACAAACTGCTGCTTAAGAGCTTTGGAGCTAATCCGATTATTCCCAAAGGCGCCAAGCTCAAGCGCTAGAGCGTGCACTGCAGACCTTATGCAGCCGCTTTGGAGCCAAAGGGGCACAACTTTTTGCAATCTATAGTTCCATTAGAACTTCATAATAGTGGCATAAAAGCGCTACATGAGCTACAGCTGATAATTAACACCACACTAAAGCTCTTGTGGCGCTTATTGATTGAATGAATGACAGGTTTTACTGAACGAATAAAGGATCACTGATCATTCACCTTGTCTCTCATTTATTAAATACATCTGTTGTTCCTGAGTCAGACATTACTGAATACAAATAAATAATAAGTGAAGGTTTTTGAGCTATATTTTGTATTATATGCAAGTGGCTACAAACGCAGATCAGTTTATCGTGCATATAGTTGATATTATTGGAGTATTTTTAACGCGCCTCAATAATTACCTCAGAATATCCTAAAATATGTAAAATATTATTATATAAATATTATAATATCACATACCTACACGATATTGAAATTACGTACTTGACTACATTTGTTTTAGTAAGTTGCTGGTTCTATATTTAGTTATATTTTACTACAAATTGCGATAAAAACCTATAAATTTCTCAAGTAATGATAAATAATTGTCTTGTAAACATGTCGTCTATGAGAAGCAGCTTTTACTTGCAACTTCAACCTTAATACTTCCTCTCTGCGCGTCAAAACGCTAAGTTTCACTCTTCTGAAGGTCCAAGTAATACCTGTACCACTAATGCAGTTCAAGTCTTTACAATCACTTTTATTTCGTACTTACTGCAGATATCGAACCACACTAATAGTTATTTGTGTAGAGATCCATAGAACTCGTTGAAAACCCTAAAATACGATGATAATTTGTAGCTGCTTGCTTCTATATTTTTCGCTCTTTCAATTGTTTAACACTTACTATGTCTTACCATGTTTTCAGAATGCCTTTCAAAATAATTCAAACTTATAATGAACAACAAAATAAACAAGAACTTTGCATCTGTCCATCTAAGTGGGAAAAACATGGAGTGTTACACTGGCCGAACAAAAAAGTAAAAAATTATGTAAAATAGAAGATTAGACTCCTGCTGCCAGTATTCACCTGGATCGACGAAGTTTATTGTAATTTCTCTTGGTGTACCAAGTAGTGAGCGTGGATCTTTAGGCATAGCGTTAGGAGTAATTTGGTTTAAAATTTGAAATAAGTCTTTTAAAGCTACTTGACTACATTTGTGTTTCAGCGCCCAAATTCGTATTTGCTAGCGATAGATCCATTTTCTTTCACATTCGACATACTCTAGTTTATATTCAGTATCGCTGTCCGAGTCTAGTCTAGAAAAAAAGAAACAATAAATTACGCAAAGAAGGTTATTTTACTTTATTTTTATAATATGCCACACCAAGCTATAACTTACTTTTCCTCTGTAACTGGCCCGTTATCAGTAATTGAGAAAACAAAACCTACGGGACCCTCGCTTGTGTTTGTTGAACTCGAACTTGGCGCATTATTTTTGTTTGTTTCCAATGAATCCCTTAAAGAATAAATGAAATGAATAGAGTTTTATAAATAAAAGCTAAATTACTCTCACGTAATTGAGTTGAAAAAAAACTTAAGTATTATTTAATATTTCAATTACAGAATTCTCACACACAGTTGCCTTTTTAATTTCTGCATATTCTGATAAACTCTCCGTACTTTCTTGCGATATCCACCAGTTGTTTGTTTGAACTTCCATGCATTCAGATCCATATTTCTTTTAAACTGGCTTAAATATTTTATAAAATCTGATTTCTCCAATAAAAATAGCAGAATTATCCAAATGAGTAGGGAATGTCCATTACTCTCCTGCTTCTATTGTGAAGCCTTAATGTCGCTATTAGTAAAACAGTCGATCAAATTCCTACTTAAATCTGCGCAAAAGAACAAATCACTTCTGCAAAGAAACTTTCAGTGGCAGAACAGTGATAAATATATCTTTTATATAGTTCCGTTAAAAAGTCTGCAATTAAAGTCTTTATGCAGTTCTGAAGCGTACAGCAGCGGCAATAGAAGCTTTTTAGCAGCTTTAAGCTTTAACATACATGTTTTAACTCTCTTTTAAAGCTATAGACGGCAAATGGGTTGTAAAATTAACTCTTATAAAACCTAGAGTGGCATTTGGTTCAGTTTCTGCTACCCCTAGTGATATTTACAGCTATGAGCAGTTACGGAAGCAATAGTAGAACTTAAAACCACTTTCTGAACCCCTAAAGCGCTACTGTACAGCTAAAAGTTGCAAAATAGGCTGCTATTTCCACTAGTGTGCTAGTTGGGCGTTGCACCGACCGACCGTAATTCACGGGTCACAGAACTTAGATACTGGATACAGCCCATTAAAATTCAAACCATGCAAGCATTATTTTTTTCATTTGTAGGCAAGTATTTGGTCCCGAATGTACTTTTGTCCTTTATTTTTAGTATAATTTTCCTAGCAATTCTCCAAATAAAAATAATTTATAGAAAACAATTCATTCGAGCCGTTTATTTTTATTGCGTAATAAATTGTAACAAATTCAAATTATGCGCGCAGATTTATTGTTCGTATTGTTTCGATTTCAACTGTACTCAATTTTACGTCACGTAGTGCTAATTTATCATCTACTATCTGCCTGCCGTCATCGCTCCATGTATAGCATAAGCATAATCAGCATATAATATTCCCACTGCTGGGACACAAGCTTCTTGGTGAGGGAGTGAGCTGTAATTAAAGAGAATTTGGCTGTAATCCACCTGGTGGGCCCAAACCAGTGCGGGTTGGGAGATGTCACGTCTTCGAATTTTTGGTTCTAGGACATGCCGTTTTTCTCACGATGGATGGCGATCTGAGCTACTTGGAATCTGACCTTCGTCGCCAATATCGCTCCATGTAAGTTACGGGAAGCCGACCCCAACATAGTTCATAGTTGGGAAAAGGCTAGGTAGATTGATTCAGTGCAAATTTATCAAAACCTACCATGAAAATATCACTTACCCTTCTCAGTACTTCTACAAAATGTTCCATAATTATCAACCATGATTGCCACAAGATTTTTTAATGATCTCGCTAGATATTCACATCACTGTTGCACATTTGGACGTGTTCTCGTTACGAACCACAAGGCAAACTACATGAATAACTATGCTCGGATAGTGATATTGATATCATTACTTAAGTATATTATAATTATGTAAATCATGTTCCCTTCTACTGATATTGATCTAAGATTGAGCGCTAATTTAAAACCTGCACGAAGTTTTTGTGAAGCAAAAAAGATACTAGGTCGGCACGCTATCTTAATATTTTTAATGCCAGATTTCCATGGCTAAAGCAATAACTTGAATGGTTATAAGTTTAATACACCCTATTCTAAAACTGTCTATTAAAACTATTGTAAATTATTTTCTAGATTCACAGAACTTGGCAAGAGATGCCCAATATCTAAGTTATTATTAGGTCCTTACATATGAAATTGGCGTTTTTCGTACTGGCCACTTTAATCACGAATTTCTCCTCTTTGGTAAGGAATTCCAAATTCAAATTTGTACAGCTATTTACTCATGTATTTGTGCTTCGATGACCGTCATTCATTTGTTTTTTTTCTTCTGTTTTTTCTGTTTGCGTCACTCATTTTACAAAATGGAAAATTTAAAATATCGCATTATTTACGAGTACGAGTTCCGCCGTGGCACTAGTGCTGCGGAAACGACTCGAAGGGTGAATGATGTGTATGGCGGTCATGTTGCAAAAGAAAACACAGTTCGTTTTTGGTTCCAACGTTTTCGTTCTGGAAATTTCGACCTGCAGAACAAGCCCCGTGGACGGCCTGAGACCCAAGTTGATAATGGAGAATTGAAGGCTATTGTGGAAGCGGACCCATCGCAAACCACGTCCGAGTTAGCTGCAGGCTTCGATGTTAGTGATAAAACTGTTTTAATTCACTTGAAGCAAATTGGGAAGATTAAAAAGCTTCTCGCCACTGCTGCTTCACGACAACGCCAGACCACACACTGCGCAACAGACGGCTACCAAATTAGAAGAGCTTGAATTGGAATGTCTTAGACATCCTCCGTACTCCCCGGACCTTGCTCCAACAGATTACCATTTTTTTCGCAATTTGGATAACTTTTTGCAAGGGAAAAAATTCAACTCCGATGGGGCAGTCCAAATCGCCTTCAAAGATTTTATTGATTCCCGTCCGACTGGTTTTTTTAGTAAAGGGATCAATGAACTACCTATAAGATGGCAAAAGTGCATTGAAAACAATGGTTCATACTTTGATTAATTAAATATATTATATTAAAAAATATTCGACTTTTTGTTCCTTCCATACAAAACGCCAATTTCATATGTAAGGACCTAATATAATTATGGATGTCACGTCTCTACAGGGTGTTACAGAAAGGGTATATCAATACAAACGGGTTGAAGAGTGTATCTGGTCTAGAATCTTTGTACAAAATTTTAGCTCAAAAGCATTAACTTTGAAAATGCTTAATATTTTTTTATTTCGACATCACGGCGCTGCACTGGCGCGCGGCGGCGTGATGTGCGTGTACTAGGCGCACAGACACACTACAGATAATGGATAATGACCCTCGTAGTGCGGTGACATGTTTGTTATGATTTCAATTTAATAAACTATCGAAATAAAAAAAAATATTAAGCATTTTCAAAGTTACTGTTTTTGAGCTGAAATTTTGTACAGAGATTCTAGACCAGATACACTCTTCAACCCGTTTGTATTGATATACCCTTTCTGTAACACCCTGTATAATGCACACACAGCAACTAAATTAATTGTAACTCTAGTGTTGCCACAAATAACTAATAGTGTGTTGCCTAATCTTCGACAATTTGGCACCATTCAAAAAAGTTGTTCTTTCCAGTTACATCATTTTATGTGGCGGTTAGTTATTCTTCAACGGTACTCGTAACTTGCGCCCACGCCGAAGTTTCTTTTAAATTTAAATCGCTCGCCTCGTTGGTCTAGTGGTCGCAAGCGCTGCTCCTGGGTTCGATTCCCAGGTAGTAGTGCTAAGTCTAATTTGTGTTTTCTATCATGAATTTCGCAATAGCTGCCCGGAGTCTGGATTTGTGCCTGGTTGTTCGCAATAGCCTCTCCCCCTATTACATGGGACTTAAACATAGTTAGCAAAATGTATAAGTAGGTCCATCTCTGCCAAATCCTTCGTTTGCGATGTAACGTTAAAATAATGTCTATTGTATTTGTGTATTTTCATATTTTGTAATATGATGCTTATACGTATTATTATGCAGGAAACAAAGACATAATTATGCGGTTTAGACGATTCATCATGTGCATAAAACCTGAGTAATTGAAACATTTATTGACAGTGCGTTTTAAATTTTATTTATTTCGTGATAAGACCAAGAGAAAACCGCAGTTTTGTTATGTTAAGCGCACTATACTTCAGCTATTTCAAAGGGGAGAAAGTCAAGTTTTCAATTAAAAGGGACAGGATTGAGGAAAATGTTGCGAGGATTAGTTAATATAAAAAATGCACATCAATTATTTGACAGCTAAAAGGAAAACAAAAGGTATTTGATCTTTTTACGTAGTACTTTAAGTATTCTGTGCTTTTACAAAAAATATAACAAAATGTTCTTATGCGAGTTTGCGTCGCTTACAAAGAGTACCTTCCCACCAAAACCGAGACAAATCATTTCAAAACACCAGGTCAACGAACAACTGCATCATTCAATCAACAAAATTACACGTGTGCTGTATTCAGTTCAATATGCTGAATTCGATAAATAAATATTACTCTTCAAGTGTAGGTATTACAAAGCCGAGGGCTGCTGTTGTAAGCGCAATTTTTTATTCATTTGATTGTCTCACAATTAAAACGCTTTGTTTATTAAAACCTTTGTGGTGACGACAATTTGATTTCATAATACGCAAGCATGTGTCAGTTCGGAAAGTTAATAACATCGTTTTAACGAAGCCTTACAATTTGTATGATTATCAAGTACGAAATCGGTTGTCATGGAGGAAATTAGGAAACTTTCTTGAGGGAAGTTTTGAGTAGGTAATGAATGTCGATGGCTATAAAAGTAGGGGAAGATCTAAGGAACGATGGATGGACTGTGTGAAAGATGATATGGCTAGAAAGAGGATGACTGCCGAGATGACGACTAATAGAGAAGTATGGAAGAAAAAGACGTCAGCGTATTGGGATAAGGACTAGAGAATAATGATGAGGAACAGTAGTGACAGCTTTCTTATTCCGATGTCCATTTATGAAGTACCTAATAATCAACATGCTAATAGTGATATTGATTAGGGGTACACCCTTTATAGCAGAACTTTTTATGTCATAATATTATTTTGCATAACAGCGAATAGCATAAACTTCATTTCGCAGAAAATCGTTTGACATACACTCATTTATCATACATTCAAAACTCATAATTTTGTAAATCAGAATCATCTTTAGGCATAGGCATTTCATATCCCTAATAAATAAAAAGTAGAACTATCATATCGCAGAAAGTTCACAGTCAGAATCGTCTTTTGGCATACATTTCATATCGATAATCATCAAAAGGCAGAACTATCATATCTCAGAAAGTTTACAGTTAGAACCATCTTTTGGCATACAATTCATATCCATAATAATTGAAAGACTCATCTATCGTAATAAATCGGAATTTGTCGGTAAGAAATCTCATCCTAAGCAATTCTATAAACAATGAGGTGGTAAAGTAGTTTTCGAGATATAGCGGTGTGACGGACGGACAGACGGACGAAGTCGCACCATAAGGGTTCCTTTTTACCTTATGGATGAACCGGATGAAACGGGCTTCTGTCAGCAGACGACGGAGCCCCGCTATGCGGGGCTCCTATTTCTGCCTGCAGGGTTTAAAGGAACCTAACCAACCGAACCTCGGGGTGCCCCTGACGTCAACCGTCTGGGGTTAGGGTTTCTGTCAGCAGGTCGACGGTTCATCCATCCGTTGTCACCGCTCGTTATGATCTGCCGAACTATTTATCGAACCGCTCATTCCATAGTGTTGACAATATTTTAATCTTAATTAAGGTTCAAAATGCTATTTTGTACGTACAAATAACTATTGTTATTTGTACAAAATAGCATTTTGAACCTAATAAAATTCTGTCATCTTCATAGTATGCCAAGTGAAATTAGATATACCAAATAATCGTCGCTCTAAATAAACGTTATGCTAAAGGAAATTATGCGGAATTTTAACTCTGCCAAAGGTAATTATGTCAAATAAAATTCTGCCATCTTAAAAGTACGCTATCATAAATTCGGACATATAAACATTCGGCCAAGCAATAATTATGTAAAATAATTTTTATGCCTTAAAAATATTCGTTTAAAGAAGATTATGCCAAGTGTGTTATGCCAAAAAAAAATCGGAGCATCAAGATTCTGCCAGATAGAGGGAACCCATTATACTGTGCCATTGATTAGATAAGGCGATACATAATTACAAGATGACAACATTTGAAGACCTATGATTACTGTATATTTGCATTGATTGAGGGCTGCTCAGATCAAGTTGTTACATTATTACTTTACCGAGATTACCGTTTTATCTTACCTACTAGTTTCTTTCTAACAGTGAAACAATTTTAGAAATCGGATAGCCCGTAAACATGAATAAATTTTTCAGTAAGTACTTAAATTATCATGGAAACTTTTCTAATCAGTTTCAACAATGAAATGAAACGACAGAAGAATACATAGCTCAACATTAACTACTGATATTAAATCAGAAGAAAAAAATGTGTACCTGCACTACCTACTTACCTTTTTTTTTTTCGCTGAGAAATGCATTACGCATCCCCGCTCGCGGGGGACGAGACGGGGTATGTGGGACTCCTGTCGGAATGAACACCGACAGTATACCCACTAAAACTCAGCGGTGTTCCCGCATCGCCGTGATGGGAGGGCCATGGGAAACCGGCTCAGCCTTTACTTCCACAACCCTCCCGGCGCATGTCCGCCTAGCTGGCGGGCCCCGCATGCCCCCCAGGCTGGAGGGGCTACGGGAATGGCCGGGAACACCTGGCCATTCCCGTCCAACACTGATGGAGGCCTGTGCAATACAGGAAAAGGTGCCCCCGCACCTGTTGCCTGCTGGCCTCCATCTGGGAGGAGTCGGAGATGACTGTCAAACTGACGTCTTCTTCGACCCCTCCTCCTCTACCTACTTACCTACCTGTACCTTGAGCAAGCGTGGTGATCAATGCTTGTGCCTTCTCTGTCTGAAAAGGCCTTTGTCCTGCAGTGGGGCAATAATAGGCTGGTATTATGCTACCTAAATAGGTACCTTATTAAACGAAAGCACTTTTTCAAAGCAGGTAGGTAAGGCACTTATGTAAATACTAGCTGCGTCCCGCGGTTTCACCCGCATAAGTGTCGATCCCGTGGGAATATCGGAACAAAAAGTAGCCTATATGTTAATCCAGGGTGTCAGCTACCTCCATACAAAATTTCATCAAAATTGGTCCAGCCGTTTGAGCGTGAAGAAGTAGCAAACATCTAAACACACACACACACTCACAAACTTTCGCCTTTATAATATTAGTGTGATTATTACCGAAACGTTTTTTTTATGATCACAGATTTTTCAACTTAAACTTTTTTTTATTTTAAAACACCACTTCCAACAAAGCTTACAAACTAACTACATACCTACATACATTTTGTTCCCAAAACGTCAGTTAATTTTTAACTAATCACCTTTAAGGTTAGGTAATTAACATAAGCCGTCCCTATTATCGTAGGAACTGATTACTCGAGTTAGTTGCGCCTTTATCTTGGGTAAATGCAGTGAGCAAACAATGCGTGTGTACTGGGCTCAAGTAGTTCAGTAGTTATCGCTAGAGGCACCATGCTTGACCGAGTTTGGGAGCCGCTAGAAATTCCATCAAATTATTCTGCTCTGCAGCTTTAGGAACTGAATTCCCCACATTTGTCGTTAAAATTCTCAAGTTTCAGTATTTAGGAAATTTATCCTGAGAATTTACGATAGATAATTACAAAGGGTTAGGTTTTCAAATAGGAAATCATTGCAAATTAAGTAAATTGGGGTTTTCTGAAGGAAAACAGTAAAGAACTAATTTATTAAGGTGGTTCCTTTGATTACTTAAGCATTGGTTTCCTAAAAAAGTGATGAACGGTCACACAATAACGGATGCCCAAATACAAAGCGTTTTTTGACACCCTTATGCCCAATACTAATGAAAGTTACAGATTGTAACGACGGCCGCTATAATATGACGGCACCGCTTTCCTAGGAATCCAACGCTTTAGCTCTATATTTATCACATTTCCACCTTTCGCGCTGAAGTCCTATCACCTATTCGCCATTGTACAACACACAAGTAACACTAACAACGGTAAAATAATTACTTTAATGAGTTGCAAAGTACTTAGTTCACACGCTACATAGGCACAGGTGCATTGACGGTGACCCGATAAAGCCCACATGACATTATCACGTTCCAAATAACACAATAATAATCACGCTTGAACTAACTGATCGATAAATTAATGCACGTTTTCAACAACCTGTGAATCTGTGTTTTGGGCCTAATGGGGATTATTCGTATGTAATTTTCAGCCAAGGGTTGTCAGAAGCCGGGGTAGCGGGATTGTGCCGGGGTAGCAGGATTGTCCGAAAGGGTTACCGCTGCCCCGGAACATAAAAGGCTAAGGAAGGAACACGGGTGGGTTTTAGTCAGTAAGAGTCTGACACTCCCTTACGCTCCACCCAGAGCGGGAGGAGTCATTTGACGATTTCCCATCCACAAAAAAATTGTTGTCAGAAACAGACATTGTTTAGAAGGCCAAGTGACGTATTTATAATTTATTCCTCGTTGTTCTAGTGGTCGCAAGCGCTACTGCTGAGCATGAGGTCCTGTGTTCGATTTCCAGGTCAGACAAAAGTGTTATTGGGTATTTATCTGGAATTAACCAGTAGCAACCCAAGTCAGGATTTGTGCCCGGTTGAAGGGAATACATGACGATGTTATGTTAATCAAATAAAAATTGTTATAAAATTAAGAGGCTACTACTCAATAGTTCTTATTTTTACCACACTCGGTATAGATAACGATGATTATTCAATCCCTTTTATCTTCAACTAGTGACCCGCCCTTGCTTCGCATAGTTTATACGACTTGATAAAACATCGAGAATTATTTATTACTAGCTTCCGGCCGTGACTTCGTCCGCGTGAAATTTCTTTTACCGTAAGGGTCGTAGCGTGATATTAAAGAGCCTATAACCTTCCTCAAGAATTGGGCTATCAATTTAGATGTAAGAAAGTTTTAAAAAAAATGGATGAAGCGTGATCAACTTTGAATGTTAATATTTCGGAAACGTGACACTTTACGGAGTTTATTCTTTATGTTTTCTATTTGTATTGATTTCATCTACTTATCGACTTATATAGGTTTCATGCGAGGCCGCCATTTTGAAAAAAATCACAATGGAAGACAGGTAGGTATGCTAGGGATCTTCAAAGCCCTTTGTGAGTTTAATAATCATGTATATAATAATAATTTATACACCTTTGAATTCAAAAGCGACATTAATTTATAATATACCCTATAAGTTTACAATTAAGATTAAATTAATCAAATAAAAATTGTCATGAAATTAAAAAGGCTACCACTCAGTTCTTCTTCTTATCTCTATCATTCTCAGCGTCGATAACGATGAATATTGAATCCCTTTTATCCTGAACGGTCTAGTAAACATGGTTACCCTACCTATCGTATATTATAGGTCAGTGGGAAGCCTGGGAAGGCGGAAACGAGTTGCTATGAGATTACCGAGATTGAATAGCTGCGGGAGACAACATCTTGTGGAAGATATTCATCCTTAGTGAATACAAGGAAAGAGTACCTACGTCTATGTTGTTTTTGTTTTAAGGGTTCCATACCAAAAGGGTGCCAACGGGACCCTATTACAACAGGAATAGTTAATAGCTATTACTATGGCTCAGCTTTACGTCCGTTCGACTGTCACAGGGCTGTAACTTATGAATCGTAATCGGTAGCCACTTATTCACAGAGAGGAGGCCTGTGTCCCAGCAGTGGAAACATTAAGTATAGGCTGATTATGCTTATTATGGTAGGAAACTTATAGGGACATGTTTCTTGTATGGGGACCTCTTTACAAAAAACCTGTCTTTTCTAACCTATAATGTACGGTAGTACGGAACCCTTCGTGTGCGAGTTCGACTCGCTATTGGCCGCTTTTTTTTAAGATAAGATCCTGGTCTGTTTTGAAAGTCTAAGTAAGTTTTGCGGTGTTTTGTTTTATAGGGTGTGTGTTAGATTACATTTCATATTCCGTTGAGCCTTTAGGATGTTGAGAACGTGGTTTAGGCTATCTATTTTCCAAATCATTGAATTAGGAACTACAAATGTTTTCAGGAGTTTATTTATTTATGTCGTAAGTTTGGATGTTTCAAGATACTGCAAAGATTCACAGAATTATTTTAAAAAAATAATACATCAATCTACTGTTCTTATCCCAATTTATCTGAGGTCGGCTCAACAGGTATTTTTCTTCTCTTCTCTATTAGTCGTCATCTTTCACACAATCCACCCATCGTTTCTTTGGTCTCCCCCTACTTTTAATAGCCATGACCATTCATATTACTCAAAACGTTCCTCGCGACATTTTCCTCATTCCTTCGCCAATCACATTCATAATAAAAACTTTGCTCACGACATTTTCCTGTACAACCCACAACCACAATGTATATTATGTATGTATTCACTCATTTTTGTCCAATATTTAAGGTGATATATTGAAAAAAAAAAAAGTTTTTCCTATTTCGTGTAACTTGTTAAGTATGTGGAATAGGGATTTAACATTTTGGTGTATATTTTTTGACTCTTTGGTCTAGTATCATGAAAAGGGAATACACGATTCAATAAATTTTTCTCGATACAAAAAAAATGCAAAGTTAAGTATATCAATTTTTTTACTTTTTTCGACATCACGGCGTAACGCTTAAGAGTTATTCAATGGAATTTACTTTAAAAAATAGAGAATTATCATAATTATCAAAGTTTACTCAAAGTAGTTTTAAATTCGTTTACTTTGTTAAAAAAGGATTAAATTCATTTTGGCACATACGTCGTTTTATTCCGAACGCAAGCACATTAGTACACTTCTTTTGCGTTTCAAAAAGTAATTGCATCACTTTCGCCTTAACCTATTCTATTCAGAATTATATCAGCCCAAATCAGATCAAAGCCTTGTTTGATCACGTGCATGCACACATAAATTATACTCTAACCCTATGATAAACATCCAACCCACTATTAGCATATCAGATAACGAAACTTTCTGATCAATTTGTACCCCATTTTGTAACTACCAACACAGAACTTTCCACTTATCAATGATAATTGTATACTTAAAGATAAGGTTGTCATGGTTTGGGTATGTGATAAGGAGGAATGAGGAAAATGTCGTGAGGAGAGTTTTAAGTATGAATGTCGATGGCTATAAGAGTAGGGGAAGACCAAAGAAACGATGGATGGACTGTGTGAATGATGATATGTTTAGAAAGGGGCTGACTACCGAGATGACGATTAACAGAGAAATATGGAAGAAAAAGACATGTTGCGCCGACCACAAATAAATTGGGATAATGGCACGAGAATGATGATACTCAAAGATGAAAATGTTAAGGCAATCGATGGAAACTAGCTGTTGCCCGCGACTCCGTGTCGCGTGTATTTTGTATTTCATAAATTCTTAAGGCGCTGCACAAACGTAGGAAAACCGTAACACGCTTAGTCTTTTGTCGCACAGTTAGCTGTATTGGTGGTACATATTACAAGCCAGTAAAAACTGAGTGTATTGTTGAAAGAAAAGATTTATTCAAAAATATTTCGTAAAAATAAAATAGTAACAGATAAACCAATCATAAAACAGAGCCCACAACATCACGCTCCGACACTTAGGAGCCGAGCAAAAAGAAAAAAGTCAGAATGAAAGCTAAGCGAAGTAAAAGCGCGGGAGGGTGGTACGGGTGCACTATTTATTCTTTGGTACGGGGAACAAGAAACTTCACGCGGAGGATGTCGCGGGCAGAAGCTAGTTATTTTATAAAAATGTGCTTCTCCAGTCTCCTGGTCACAGGCTATGACTATGAAGCTTTCATTTTGTCAAATTCCATAACGATCGGTTCTATTGTTTGGACGTGAAAAACCACTGTTGGTTTTTCGAAAATAACTCTGTCTGAACAGAGTTACTTTCGCATTTATATTATTAGTATGGATAGTATACATGACAGTGTAACTATATCAAAGCGACCAGTCCGACTCGGTAATCAGATTATGTGAAGATATAGAGAATTATAGAGAGAAATCTTATTAACAACTTTATCAGATTGAATGGTAAATGTATACTTGAAGGTCACTTGCCAATGAAAGAACTGAAAATCTCTTATTTGGTAATTTTACAAATCTTCGGAACTACTGATCCGATTCCGTAAATTATTTCGCTAATAAAAAGGAAAGCTATACTATTGCCAAGTGTAATAGGATATTTATGTTAAAACAAAAATTAAAAAACACGCGAACAGAAGCAATATAAAGATGCGCGGTCATCGACACTCACACAAGTACAAAACATTGACACGTGCTCATTAAACGCCTTACACGTGTCCCTGTTGATACATGTATTTTTACCGTTCCTTATTAAATTGTAGTCTCTACAATCTGGCATCCGATAACACAGTAATCCAACCTTGATCTCATTTATTTACTACGCTGTTGATACGCGTTAGAAAAATTGGGTCAATGAAGAAATTTGTATCAGCAAGCATCTGCGTTATTCCGGAATAAATTAATATCTTAATGCTATGTACCTACTAAAACAACATAATACATTGTACAATAAAGTACATCGAAATAACGTTACCAAAGTCGAAAAGCGACAATTTAAATATTTTGATGATAATTTATTAAGAATATTGCGTGCGAGCGTACGAACGAGGTAAATCATAGGAACTAAGTTACGAGCAATAAAAATGTATTGCCATATTTATGGCATACTGGGGGCCAAATATTTAATAGGTACCTGGCTTTGAGCTGGAAATGTGTCACAAAAAATATGACTTTTTCAGAAAAAAATGGCTTTAATATAAGTCAACCTACGGTTTATTATGAGCAGAGCCAGAACGAAGACATCTACACAGGGTGTACCAGAAAGACGGTGGTACAGACCATCAAACTGAACGACTTTCTCCATGGGATCAATATCGTAATCGCGAAAAAACTATCGACTGTCCCATACAAAACTTCAATACCTACTCGACCTAAATGTATGGGATGGCTGACTATTTTTTCGCGATTACGATGATGGTCCCATGAAGAGAGTTGTTCAGTTCGATGGTCTGTAGCTGTACCATCCCTTTTTGACCACACACACCTTTCTGATACACTTCATATAACTCTTCCGAAATAAAGTAGAACAAGTATTGGTGTTGAAACGTTTAACTGTCATTTCAGAATTTTCGGATACAAAAAACAAGCCATGTGCCCGATGGGATTTCTCATCGGCAAAATTGACAAATTTCCAGACAAACTTCGTATTTAACCCCTTTAGGGGATGAATTTGCAAAAATCCTTCCTTCTTTTCCACCTTCGTTATTTTGCGCAATTTCATGCTTCTAAACCCGGCAGTTGAGACTGTGCGTTGTCTGTCAGTGAATTAATGAGTTTAAGATTTTGATTAAGTATAGCAAGATGCTGTGATCATCACCCTCCTGCCCCTCCCCTATTCCTAAATTACTTGTCGTCGGCGCCGCATGTCTATATACATATCTCTCTATCCGGCGTCCTCTCAATAAGCACCTCCTCCAACCTATAATTTTTTACCGTAATAATTCCACAATATAACACAGTCTCTCTTGTTTGCTTGCGGCAAATAAGTTATAATTCTAATGGTTACTAAAGATAATCAATCAATGGACTATGCCACATAACGTATTAGTCATACATACTCATAAACGTAAACGCGAGACTAAAATAGATTACATACACAGTTTACAATGTTTCTCGTCTAATACATGTAGACCATGCTTTAGCAAGACTGCCTGGCACCAAAAGCTTAATATTATTGTATCGCTGGTGCTGTTCATTTACGTATAGACGGTGCTTTTCTACACATTGCATTTCTTTTTTTTTATGGCGGGTTGGGCCTGCTCTAGACCTCGATATCGCTTGATGGAAAGCGATGGATGAGGTTTTCGATAGAACAGGCGTGCCCAGAAGATGCCTATGTGATGTCAATGTTTATAAACTAGAACATAATACATTTTCTCTTTATTCTTTATTATTTACTCCTCTGGCTAATTAAAATCATCCGTTGCACTACTTGGTTAATCTTGTAATCTTGCTATGGATAAATATTCTATGACAAATTGCATTTTATAAACTTACTGAGCAAGTGTGCTTCCACTAGTCTTCCAATATCACTACAAAATAGTTAACCATGCAAGCCATTACTGTATGAAACACAAAACGAAAACAATAAATTGTACGTTCGATATACATAGAGGGAAAATTTGATAGGGAACGGGAGTCACCAAACATGACACTAAATATGACTTAATGACCAGAGACTACGAGGCAGAGTTGCGCGTAAAAATATAAAGAGTATACATATATAAAGAGTCTCTGACCTACTTGATTTCACTACTCTAGATTTGGCTGGCTTCATCTGTGAAATAACGGCTTGCTACAAGTGTTGCTATAAGATTTGTTGTAGGCGAAATCTTGTGTACCCGTCTCGTCGTCGTCTTATTTTCTGCGAGCAGCTAAAACTTAAGTAAACCTATTTTTTTTCATAAGGTTTTCCAGTCTGAATGTAAATTCGTGTTTTATACGCGTTTTATTTTTATCGCATTATATTACTGTACCTACTATAGATGTATCACTAATTACAAACAGAAGTTTTTTAAAATCTCGTGATCGGTAATTCGATATCACCTTAAAAAGACTCCCAGAAAACAACAGGTTTTTTGGAAAATGTTAATGACCCCAATGGGCTCTACAAGGCTTAGGTTGATTAAATCTTTGTATACTCATTTATTTTGACCGCTAATTTCCTATTTTCAACTGGCAGAATATGGACCATACTATAGGTACCTTCATATCTGCCTAAGCCTTCGGAGAAGAAAGGCGTGATGTTATGGTATGTGTGTGTAATTAATTTCCTATGATATCATGAAACCGGAGAGTAAAAGAATGCTCGTAAGCTATAACATAACACTCGATTAATTTTATTCCATGAACCCAAGACGCTTGTAAAGTGAGTGATTGGAACTTGTATCAAATATAAGTAATAATATGCGTAGGCTGACGTCCTTAATTAAGATATGGACAGCTCTCCGACATGACGATGTATGTCGAGAACAAAGTGAAGTGGAAGAACCAAAATTATTACGAACCCTGCTTAATTGACTCAAAGCACCCACCCCAAAGGCTAATGGGACGGTATACACGAAATATTCAACATTTTCTGACGCACATGTGCTTTTACAATGACTTTCAACCTTAACCCAAAGGGTCTGTTTTGGAATTCAACCCCAGTTCTGTGCAAATAACTTCGAATGTACGAATGTCTCATGGATGTCGTGAGACATGTTACGACAACACTAAAACGAGTTGCTTTTGCACTTTCTTCACGTATACTTGAGGTCTATTCTGTCACTAATCCACTTCGTACTGACCAGCGCAGCGTAGTGACCAGCATAAATAATTTTTTGGAAGAAGCTAGGCGAGAAATGAATTACCCACAAATAGAATGTTACTGAGGAAACGGTTGTCGTTACGAAGATGGGAAAAGGGCAGGAGAATGATGAAGAGGACAGGTAGCTACATCCGCGAATACTTTCAGAACAACATTCTGGGAGAGATAAGAGCCTCAATAATTGACAATACTTGCGGCTGCCGCAACAGTGCGGCCAGCACTCCTGTGTCAATCAGCCTCACTACCAACCTTACTGGCTGACTTATCTTAAGATGGATGCGCTAAGGTAGCCCGCGAAAGTCAATAGTAGTAACTTTTTTTTAATTTGATGATTCATCAATAAATATTTGTTACGGCCGCCAATCATATTTAGATCAACATAACCTCATACAGACCTGCAAATTGCAAAAAACGTAAGATGAATTTCGCGGGCTACCCCGACGCTTCCGCCTTAAATTGGCCAGTCCGCCACAGCATGAGGTACTATCGACAAGATTGAAAAAGAACATATTACGGTATTCATAGATCAGTATCCTCTGATTCCGGCAATATTACTAAAAGCATATAGTGGACGTTGCAGCCTGTTAAAATAGGTCGTACAAACCCACACATGTTCGCATCATAAAAGTGAACCCGTCAACTGACACGGTGTACACCAACGACCGGTCGTTGGTGTACACGGTTGTAAGCAAATGTTTATCTAACAGCTCGACCACATGTAGTAGACTGATCGTAACTCACGTCGCCTCATTGATAACGTCAGAGTTCATATCATTTGATTTATTGCCTAGACTCCTCGTTGCTCTTTGCATTATATGATTGCATTGTTCAACTGATGTGATCAACCTACGACCTTCTCAATTGTGCAATCATTTTCGCTACATAGTAATTGCTTGATGTGTTTTATTGAAGTAAAAACTTCTTTAGGCTCACTTTCGGCTCTTTCTAAACAGTGAACGAAATTGAACGACCACGCTCGGGTCTGACGCTGAATCGCGTTCCAGTCGTAAGTTTTCACATTTAGCGTGTGGTCAAGCACACACCCTCTTTTTAATATTTATGATTTCTATCGCCCGTAGACAAAATCAAAGTGGTTGCAAATTTAATTGTAAATTTTTTTATTCTTTTTTTTACATTTATTACTCACACCCTGACTTATTACTTGTATTTTGTTTTTTAATTAAAATCGTTTTGCTTGTACCATGTTTGTAAATATGTGAGCACCATGTATCTATCAGATAATTAATTTATATGTCATGGTTTCGTTTTTAATTCTTTTACCTATTGTGGTATAGTAATTTTATTGTAGGTGCATCGTCCTCACATGTTATTATATAATTAATGTACCCATGCAAAATATTGTACCTAAAACATTTTAAAAGAGTAACGGTGGAGTTTCTTGCCCATTCTTCTCCATACGAAAACTACCTTTTGGAATGGGCGACTAGAATCAATTCTATTTTAAGATAATTTTTGACGTTCAAAAGTGCCTTTTATGTGCCTATTTGAAATAAATGCTTTGACTTTGACTATGACCGTATATCGCAAAACTGTCGCCCTGAAATAGCTAGACGCGGTCGCAGCAATTCGAAGATAAGATGGCGGGACTTAGCTGCCTTAAGGTGCCACTATTCGATATTTTTTCCATACAAATTTCGGGAGAGTATTACTCCACTGTTTGACATTGTACATCCAAAGTTAAACATTGTATTGTTTTGTGTAATTATTAATTGTGTCTTTACGGAAGCAGAATTGTAAAATAACAAGCCATTAAAAAGTTATGAGCCAACAAAGATTCGTTTTTCTTGCTAGTTTTAACGTAACTTTGAGTGTAAATAAGTAATAAAAGAAATGAAAAATATTAAAAATTAAATTCGTACCGACAAAGCTCAGTTATCGAAGAGTTCAAAAAACTTTATTTGTGATTAATTTATGTAGTGGATTTTTCATAGAACTCGATTTTCCAAAGCACTTTTCAAATATTTTTATGCGCCTATCAGTTCGGAACGGTGTTTCTGTGCGTGAGAACTAGATGTTGTGCGCGTAGATTAGCGTCGAGCTCGCGTTTAGTTTACTCTTAAGAACGGGCGACGAATCAATGCTAGTACCTTCTCTGTATGAGAAGAGGCCTTTGCCCTACAGTGGGACAGTAATAGGCTAGTATTATTATAATTTATCCTCTGACTTTCGGTGTAAGAAAACGTCTTGAGGAATCCTATCTACATATACTTGAGTTGGGTGGGTAATGATCTGAAATCGCCATGACACTCATGTTTATGTTCGTTCCTTCTCTATGAGATCTTTCCATTTCCTTTCATGATTGAGGATTTTAAAACTCATTTATTTGTATAGGCACAGTACGTTACTCATGGATTTGTGTTTCACCAGTTGTCAATTTGCTAGCAACATTTCAATTTGTAGTAGTTACCTATTTACTTTTTACTAAACCAAGCAGAACAAGCATTTCATTGTGTTTAATATTATTAAGAATTAGAATAATGAGTTATGCCATGCTAATTTATCGCAATCAGCAGTTTTCCCGGAAGAGGTTCGCATATCTAAAAGGTCGCGGTCAGTGGTTATCCATCCAGAATTCGTCACAGGAATTGAAATGTGTGCGCAAACTAAGCGCAACCATAAAAATATTTTGTACAGACATCAAACTACCCGAAACTGTAAAACTATCCCAATCAAGTTTGAACCTTATAATTTAGCGATAAAGTTGAAAATCTATTAAATAAATTTGAAAGATTGTAGTAGCTTGATGTGCTGGCGTCTGTACAGTGTTCTGCACAAATTTTATGTCAAAAATCCTGCTTATTTTGAACAATTCTACAGACATATAAGCTTTAATATAAATATAACCTATTTAAGTACCTTGGTGAGTAGACGCCCCGATTTTGTACCGAAAATCTGGCAACGCTGGCCGGCCAGTACTCTGCTAACTAATTTCCCCTTTCTTATAGAAGAAGACCTATCTAACCATTATTACAACCTACACCTTCAGGCACTCAAAGTTCTTCACATTCCTCTAACATAAAGGAAAGTGAGTATACATCGCATATATGTATGTAGGATATCTCGAACAAAAGGCACTTAGCCTGAACTGGCTTCAACCCACGCCGAACATCGACCTGCTAAGGTCAGGTTCTGCATTGTGTCAGCCTGTAGAACACATACACCTTTATATTTAATTATACGTAAGCCTTCTCTTAATTTAAATGTCACTCGCATCATAAATTTTGATCTTGGCAGTAAAAATGCTTTGGTACTTTATTCTGTCAGGCTTATTAGTACCTAACTCTCTGGCGTTTTTTTCGGAAGGGATCTAATATTAGAGTTATTTTCTATAAATAAATAAAATTGAAATGCTGTTCGTCGACAAGCGCAGTGCGGTAAAAATATGTTATAGTCCGTAAAAAGACTAAAAAACACGCTTTCAAAACGCACTAAAAATTATAAAATAATTTAATTAACTTAAATTGAATTCTAAAAGCGTGGAGCGCACTTATAATTGATTAGAATTCAATTTAAGTCAATTTTTTTTTTTTATTTAAGTCAGTTCAAATAAAATACGTTTGTTTGCGTTGGTAATTAAAAAAATCACTTTTATGGAGATAGCGGATTTAAAATGGATACTGATGATAACAATATACAAATAGATAATTTTCTAGTAAGCAATGAAGATTCTCAGTTTCTACTTACAGACGGTGTTGATTCAATCACAAATGTTCTTATTGATCTACTGGCGAGGGACTGAACATCACAATGTGGACATGCTAATGCTAACAACGTTTTCACGAATAGTCGCTAATTCGAGATGGAATGACTAGAATACCGACCGTCCCTGCGTCGCACGGTTTTCATACCAAACATTGAGTTTTCTTTATTAAACAGTGTGGCATACATCGAAGCGCAAAGTGTAACCATGAATTCAGCACATGATTCTAGACCCCCTAGCGTATCCATGGAAACAGGTTGTGCGTCGATATCCCTGCCACCCTGTATAACACGTTTAATAATAATAAGACACATAAACCTTTCGGAATAAGGTCTCTAACTAAATGATGGTGAAACATACTCAGCCTCCTCTCTGTGAGAAGAGGTAGGCCGTAATCTACCACGCGGGCCCAGTGCCGGTTGGTAGATGTCACATGTCTTTAAAATTTTGGTTCTAGGACATGCCGGTTTCCTGACGATGTTTTCCTTCACCGTCTTGAGAACGGTGGTGATGATAAAGTTTACACAAAGTAAAGCCACGGTAATACGGTAATGTTTGCCTGGATTCAAACCCACGACCTTCAAGTTATAAGTCGAAGCAGTTACCTCTGTTTCACCACTGCTCTCTTCTCTCATTATTATGTGCCAGAGAATTAAAAGGTTAATGCAAGAAAAGGCTCTATTCGAACCCGAGAACTACTAAAAGAAGTGTAGATCGATCATCAGAATGATGGACAGAGGCGACCTCCTCAGAAACATAGGGAATGCGTGGGCTAAGGCCGACCCAGAATTGTGTAATAGCTGCAATGTTGGGCATCTTTACATCCCGATATTATTGCCAAAATTCAACAAGAAACAAGTTAGGTAGTCCAATTTTGCCTTGAAAATCAGAACACAATTTATTTTGCAACATAAGTGGTATTTCCAACAACGTTTTAGGTTGACACAACGCGAGTACACCAATAATTTCTGCATAGTGCATACGCGGCTTAAATTAGACTGTGTTAAAGATATACCTAACGTCTAGTGGCATAGAAATAATATTTTGCAGAGCAAGGAAAACATATGATGCACGTCATGCGAGACATTCGTAAATAATGTACGATGAGCCATTGTTCGACTTCGACCACACATCTGATATACATGCGCATGCGCCACTAATGTTAGATATATTCTACACTATAATGTGCCTAGCCTTTTCCCAACTATGTAGGAGTCGGCTTCCAGATTAACCGGATGCAGCTGAATACCAGTATTTTACTTGGAGCGACTGCCTATCTAACCTCCACGACCCAGTTACTGGGTCATACGATAACCCTTGGTAAGACTGGTTTTTGGACATCTGGCTACCCGTAACAACTGACAAAGATCTACGAACGACAGCCGGGACCCATGCATGCCCATGTGGCGGTGGTAGAACATGGAGGACTATTATAATGAAACATCTATGTACACAATACCGATTTTTGCAAACTAATAAATGATCTGATTTGAACAATGGTATATGTATGTATGTATATTTAATGGATTATTCGGCCGCAAAAATTGCACATGAAGTTTTAGAAAAAGTTCAGCGGGGATATCAGTAACACACTACCAATACCAATGGCTATTGGCTTTAATTTTGACAGTTCAACAACATTCCTTGCGTTATTTACGTGGTTGAACAGAATTTTTTTTCAAACAAATGAAGCAATGGATAGGCAATATCCTTCAAAATTATTCAGATTGTGATTGAAGGTGTATTAATCAATTAGGGTGCTGGCCCGAAGTGCATTATTCAGGCCAGGGTACATGCAGTGGAAAGAATACTAGAAGATTGGAATAGACATAAAGCTGACTTTATAACAGCGAAGAAAGTAATAGCAGTATTAAATAACGACAAAGTTTCTCTATTGAAGTTTTATGAGAAAACTTTTATGGAATTTGCATTTTGCTGCAGTCTGATTGTAGCAACTTTAACTTCGAAAATATTTTCTAACGTCAACAACACAAAAATAAAACGATTTGTTATACTTAACACATAACAACATCACGGAATGCAGGATTTCCCGAAGGGTTAGGCAGAGGTGTGTGTGCCAATAGTACACCCACGATCGCCAGTTATTAATAGTGCATATGCCCCAAAAAAAGGGTGAAAATCAGAATAGGAATGGCCGTTAATGGAGTCAAACTGGCTTAAACTGGATGAAACAGCATTTTCTTTACAAATCTTGCCAAATGTGACTTAATAGAAATTTAATTCAAATTCATTTATTCTTTGTCACTGGTGGAAAGCCAGCACCCTAATTGAGTAACACACTTTCAATCACAATCTAAATCATTTTGAAGGATATTGCATAACTACACGGTGTACAACAAAGAGAATTGCATAGTCATTGGTGTACAATATTCTAGGGTAATTCAAAATTTATTTAAACACTAGCTGCGCCCCGCGGTTTCACCCGCACAAGGGTCGATCCCGTGGGAATATCGGGATAAAAAGTAGCCTATATGTAATCCAGGGTGTCAGCTACCTTCATACAAAATTTTATCAAAATTGGTCTGGAAGAAGTAACAAACATATAAACACACACACTCACAACTTTCGCCTTTATAATATTAGTGTGATTATTCATTAGGTACCAACTTAATAGTACTTCTGTCATAAAAAAAGCCATTGATTGGTAGAATATTAGTTTGACTAAATCATCAAACTTTTTTTTGATGCAGCATATTCAGCCTATACCTAATGTTCCCACTGCTGGAAAACAGGCCTAATCTCTTTGAGAGGGAGTGGACCGTAATCCACCACGTGGGCCCAGTGCGGATTGGTAAATGTCACATGTCTTCGAATTTTTTTATTCTAGAACTCACACGACGCCATCGCGGCAGGCCAAGACAAAGATGGCGATGTCTGGGCGAGCTTGACTCCTATCGTAGGGACTGGCCGGCACTGCAAAAGACAGAATTGTGTGGAAAAGGGAGACGGAGGCCTTTGCCCTGCAGTGGCACAATACAATCTAGTTTGAACTAGAACATGCCGTTTTCCTCACGATGTTTTTATTCGCCGTTTTGAGAGCAGTGGTGATGAAATAATTTACGCAAGTTTGAACCTACGACCACCAACTCGTAAGTCGCGGTCGTTACCAATGGGCTACCACTGCCCGTCAGGTAAGAATAAACATTTATTCCGCCGCTCACATGTAAAATGTACTTACTTGCTATTCAATCAAGTATTTTAGACGGACAGGCCATAGCTATGCATTCAACTTCCTTTGTTCGCCCACTGCACGCACCAATTATTTTGTAACCGTCACTAAGACCCATTATATAAGGATACTCTTTCCTAAGATACAGACAGGTTTTTCTGCCTAGTTTAGGAAAAGGGAGTCCTATGACCCCTGTTATTGTTGTACTGGTTTTTAAGTTAATTACATTTTAGTTATAAGACAACAATGTATGCCATGTACAAACTACTTATAAATAAATTTATTATATTATTATATTATATTATATTAACTATTTTTGTTGGAGACAGAGTGGGCTTAGAAAAGTGAACGGCACAGTTATAGGCAATTTAAACCACTGTCAAAATACCCAAATTTTTTGTTCGATGGTGCATGTTCGGTTTTGGTAACTTTCCAATTTAAAAACGATACCTTTTCTTTGTCGTGAGTCGTGGCAACAATTTTTTAGGGTTCCGTAACCAAAGGGTGCCAACGGGACCCTATTACTAAGGCTCCGCTGTCCGTCCGTCCGTTTGTCATAGAGCTATATCTTGTGAACCGTAAAAGGTAGACAGACACTTGAAACATTTTCACATAGAGTGTACTACTATAGGCCTTGTGGCTAAGTAATATCAGCCGCACGGGTCGATCGATCAGGTTAAGCTACGCTTGCCGCGGTTGGTCCGTGGATGGGTGACCATCTTTACATACCAAGATCCCTCCGTGCCTCGGAAAGCACGTTAAGCCGTTGGTCCCGGCTGTCATTCGTGGATCTTTGACAGTCGTTACGAGTCGTCAGAAGCCCGAAAATCTGACAACCAGTCTTACCTAGGGGTATCGTATTACCCAGTAACTGGGTTGTGGAGGTCTGATAGGCAGTCGCTCCATGTAAAGTACTGGTATTCAGCTGCATCCGGTTAGACTGGAAGCCGACCCCAACACAGTTGGGAAAAGGCTAGGCAGTTGATGTGTCTATAGGCTACTACAACAGCAAAAAATTAAATAAAGTTACAAAAATAAAAACGTTTTTTCAGCGTTTTTAGAAAATACATATTGTTAAATATAAACCTACCTTTCTTCCGCTACTTTCATCTATCAAAGTGAATGCCCTAACTTCAATGCAGTCGTGCAAATATTAAGTTCGTGCTGCTAAATAGCATATAAAAGTCTGTGGGTTTGTCGGTGTAGTCTTTGTGAAATAATTATTATAATTAAATTGCTTGGGATCGCTTTGCATGACCCGTTTTAGTAGTAATTAAGGTTGCTGTTAGAATGACGTCAGCTTTAGAAATTGAAAAGAGTGCTTTATTAACGATGTAAACCATACAAGGCAAGGAAATATTACAATGATTTGCCAAGAAAAAAATTGTGAACAGTTTCTGAAATGTGGGTGTACTATAGGTACACCTCTGCCTAATCCTACGGGGTATACCGTATACAGGCGTGATGGTATGCTGTTGTGCGCAGTAATAGACCGCGAAATTCTATTTTTCATACGTTTTTTGCAATTTTCAGGTCAGTGCGCATTCACCTTAAACAGTTTGTTTTGTTAATAAATATTCGAGGAGAGTTCGCAAATAAGGGCAGTGGTGGCCCAGTGGTAACTAACGGCCGTGATTTACGAGTTGTAGGGAGTAGGTTCGAACCCAGACAGGCGATTTACTTTGTGTAAATTATTTCATCAACACTGCTCTAATAACCGTTAAGGACTTTCAGACAGTCATGTATGACTTAAAACCGTCCAAAAACGATCACGAATTTAGATTCGGATAAGCAAATCAAATCGTCAAGGTCAATCCACGACGCGTTTAGCACAGGATTCTGGTTTAATAACCTTAAACTGTTTTTTAAAACGATGACTCGTACGTACGTGATTTCATTTCAGAGATATTTTTTTGGGTTCCGTACACAAGCAAGGCAACCCACCAACATCTAACGCCCTAACACATGTCAACGACTCCGCTATCCGTCCGTCTGTCACAGGGCTGTATCTTTTGAACCTTAAAGGTAGACACTTCAAATTTTCACAGTGTGTAAATATTATGGCCGCTATAACAACAAATAATAAAAACAAAATAAAGTCAAAAATTAAAGGGGTTCCCATACAAGAAACGTGTTTAAAAAAAAATGTAGTGTTAAATATTTTACGGTGGTATGGAAGTTATGGAACCCTTCGTGTGCAAGTCCGACTCGCTCTTAGCCGCTTTTTTTTGACACTTCTGTTTGTCTAAAATGGTTTTGGCACACAACACGAGACATGACCGTCCATGGTATATCAATGCAGTGAGTGTAATGTTATGAATATAATATGAATCACCTTTTCCTGAAATCTTTTCTGTTGAATGTACTTTATTGGCATAAAGGGGTTCCTGTTCCCGTGATAGTCATGGTCGAACGGAATGGCTTATCGGAGTGGAAATACTTCCTGAAAGATAGTGGCTAAGCTAATTTTGTTAAAGCAATAGGCTGTCAAAATGAGTGGTGCTTATGCTTATACCTCTTGTACACACGGAAGATTTTTTATCGCGCATTGAATTTTCAACGCACTGCACAGTGTCGAGAGTTGGAAATCCAACAGTGTATTTTTTTGACGCGCTGGGATGCGGTCTGTAGTGCTATTCTGCATTTTTCTCACCGTGAAAACATAAGTGAAGAGAGCTTAGAGTGAGCTATCAATAGTGTCAATCCCTAGCATGAGGTGGAATGATAGCTCACTTTAAGCTCACTTCACCTAAGTCATCACGGTGAGATTTTTACAGAATAGCACCGCTGTTGTAATCAAAACGCTCCGCTCAACAACGAGGGTTGAAAATCTATTGCGCGACCAAAAATAGTGCGTTTTTCAGTATCAAGGAATTGGTTGGTCTATGGAACTTTAAAGGAAACATATACACAGACTTGGACCTTTTATCAGTTTTTCATCGTGATCATTAGACATGGTCGTTTAGATGGTCATTTCAATTTGTCATGGTGGTATCGATGGCCATCTGTCTCTATATCGACCGAGAATAGAATACTCTTTATTATTTATTTATTTATTTTAGTACATGGAGGACTTACAGCTAATAAAAACAAACAAAAAAGAAAACCATGGTCACCAGAAAGCCAATTACAAATCCTCACGTATAGACTTATAATAGTTATGTACACTATATAAATTACAGTCATAAATATAGAAACTTTACAAAGGGTGACATAATGGGCGGTGAGATGATTCCCAAAAGCAAAATATCTCTTCTGCAATGTGCTTAAAGGCTACATTTCCGACATAATCGTAGCTGAAAATATAATCGGTATAAGCTTAGCATTTTATTAGCATTTCTTGGGGTCGGCTTTCTGTCTAACCGGATGCAGCTGAATATCAGTATTTTACATGAGGGAGTGCCTATCTGACCTCTACAACCCAGTTACTAGTTAAGCAGCTGGGTAATTGGGTAACACACTAACAGTAGCAATGTAATGTAACATACATTGCGTTATTTACGTTCTTGAGCAGCCAAATTTGAAACATATGGAAAAGCATTGGATTAGGAATATCCTTCAAAATGATTCGGATTGCGATTGTGTGTTACGCAATTAGGGTGCTGGTAGTCGCAGCTGAAAACACGTACAAAAAAAACCGCCACAAATTCATCTTGTCGTATATTCTATGTACTTACGTCCTCTCTGGCCGGGCATGACGACGGCGCCCCTCTCCTGTCGCAGGAGGCTCTCGCCCTCCGCCCCTGACTGGTGTGACATCTCCATGGCTCAGGTCACAGGTGCACTACCAATATCATAAAACTGATACTGGCATCTGTGATCTTGGTCAGCGCAATGGACGACGGCGTCTGTAGACAAAATTAGATCGTTGAAGAGCTGGATCTCATAAACACAAGTGTTTCTGCATTTAAATTGTGCATGTGTGTTTTGTTTTATAGTCATAAGTTACAATAATATTAATGTCGGTGGATGCTTTATTTAATTACAACGTCAAACGGGCCTCTGCGAATTGGCTTCGTCACCTCGTACGCCTTCCAAAGATCCGGGATCCCCAAGCTTCAGAGAAATGTCAGAGGCGTAAAATATGGGTTACTCCACCCCAAGAGGGTACGCAGAAACGCATGTCCGATAATCCACTAATTCCGTTTATCCAACTAGGCTTAGGATGGATTCTCGGACATGCGTTTAGGGTGGTTTTTTTTTTTAAATCCGTCTTGTAGTTCCTGAGATTAACGCGTTCAAACAAACACTTCAGCTTTATTATCAGTATAGAGGCCGTTTCTAGACGCTGCCGGTGATTCCGGGCTCTGTGGTAATATGGGTGGATGTTTAAATATGGATCTTTGATGACTGTGTAAGGCACCATCTCCACGGGCAAGGAAACCGCGGCGATAGTCATGCGGTGCCAAAAACATATCATCGCGATGATATCGATATCGCCGTGTGGAGATTGATTCATAGAGTTTCTATTGAATTTGATGGCACGGCGAGACTTTCGCTGTGAATTTCTCGCTCGTGGAGATTAAGCTTCTCGCAGATAATGTCACACTTTAGCCTACTTACACCAATGTCAGATTTACATGGGAAGAAATTGCTCAGACTTCGTAAAAACCTTCACTTAGCCCAGATGAACGGGCGATGTTTTTACGCGACGATTTTTTCGTGCGCAGTGGATTTTTAACTCATGATCCAAGTATTAAGAATGCAACAGAGCACACCCCAGCGCGACAAAAAAACACACTGTTGGATTTTCAACTCTCAGCGATAAAAAGTGCGTTGAAAATCCAGTGCGCAAAAAAAAAAACGCCTAGGCGTACAGACAGATGCCAGCACATCAAGCTACTACAATGTGTCAAATTTCTTTAATAGATTTTCAACTATATCGCTAGAGCATACGGTTCAAAGTTGATTGGCAAAATTTTACAGTTTCGGGTAGCTTAATGTGCTGGCGTCTGTACATGGGCTTACTATACATATAATAAAAGCAGGTATATTCAGTCTAGATTTTCTGCGAAGATGTAATAATAAGCTGAGAGCTTGCTAATAAAATTGTGAAACGTGTGAGTCATAGTTGCAGGTAGGTAACAAAATCATTATTATTGTTGTTCATGTACTTTATACTTTTTTTATTTAATCTAAGTATTTTTTGTTTTTATTTGATGTATGTATCTGGTGTATTGTGTGTCTTTTAGTCTGTGCTAAATAAATGTATTTTCTTTCTTTTTTCTTTCATGTTCAGTATTTCGTGATACGTTTTAATACCTTCTAGGCCAAACAGAATTTTCTTTGCGACACTGGGTAAAAAAAAAAAAAACAAAAATAATAATTAAATTAGAATAATGTTTTTACTAAAACTAGGCGACACGTTTTATATACGTCTATGGTGACACGTAAATGAATGCCTCAATAATACAGGGTGAAATTGAAAACATGCGACAAATCGAAATGGGAGATTGTACTCGTCATTATGAACAACTTTTACTATGGGACCAAACCTGAAATCGCGGAAAAAAAATCAGCTGTTCCCTACATTTATGTTCGCATAATATCTCGTCAAAATGCAGGGAACAGCTGATTTTTTTTTCGCGTGTTCAGGTTTGGTCCCATAGTAAAAGTTGTTCGTGATGATGAGTATAATCTCCCATTTCGATTTGTCGCAAGTTTTCAATTTCAACCTGTATAGTGTTATTGGATTTTCAATTTTCAACGTCGAGCAGACCGTCGAAAATCCAACAGCGTGTTTTTATTTACGATAAGTAAATAATCAGTTGACTTTAGACCTCAGTTAATGCTTCTTATCTTCATTGAAATTAAAATTCTGTATAACAATAAAAAGATAAACATTTGAGTGCTACCGCTACTACAGCTAACTTTATAAATTCTACAAGGAGTTGGTTACAAGATAAGCTACACTATCAATAAGGCAAGTGTTTCATGTAATCTTTCTACATAATAATTATGTTACATATCTACAGGGTGAAATTGAATTCATGGGCATCCTTTTAAGGGGTCATTGTACTCATCATCACGAACAACTTTTACTATGGGAGCAAACCTGAAATCGCGAAAAAAAATCAGCTCTTCCCTACATTTTGACGAGTTATGTGAACATAAATGCAAGGAACAGCTGATTTTTTTTTTTCGCGATTTTATGTTTAGTCCCATAGTAAAAGTTGTTCATATTGATGAGTACAATTACCCCTTAAAAGGATGCCCATGAATTTAATTTCACCCTGTATACTAATAATAAAGCTGAAGAGAGTTTGTTTGAACACGATAATCTGTGGAAATACTAGTCGGATTTGTTTTTTTTTTTTGCATTTGACAGCCCAATCCTTGGGGAAGGCTATTTAACATCACGCTATGGCTCTTAGGGGCCGAGCAAAAAGTAGGAAACAACGCGAAAACGAAGTAATATTGCGAGCAGGCGATGCGATGCGACGGGGTGGGTCGGGGGAACAAGAAATTTCACGCAGAAGCAGTCGCGGGCAGAAGCTAGTATTGTCTAATCCAGCCACTTTATCGCTTTATTTATAAATACTATCCGACTTCTGACGATGAATTCTATAGTAGAGTAGGACGCGGTGTGTTTGGAAATATATGTATGTATGGTAGATGTGATAAATGATACCGGAAGGTATGTCATGCCAGCCATATTTTTTTAAGTCAGCGGAGTAATTGCGTAACACAATGGCTTTCATTTTGACAGTTCAACAACATTCATTGTGTTATTTAGGTACGTTGTTGAGTAGATTTTTTTCGAACATAAGATGCAATGGATTAGCAATATCTCTCAAAATGATTCAGATTGTGATTGATAGTATGTTACACAATAAGGGTGCTGATTTGTCACACAGTGGGTGCCTGAAGAAGGGGGTCGTCACCGAGGCAGGTCTAGAAACGATCGCGTGACAATTTAGACTCGTTCATAAATGATTGGCCGGAAGGGCACAGCATAAAGAAAATTAAAAAAATATGAAAGAGTCCTTTGCCCAGCAGTGGGACAGCATAGCTAAAAAATAAAATTTATCATATATCATTCTCCTGTAACTAAATTTATTTGGAGTCAGTGCAGCATCAATACCGCAGAATAACTAATAGTACTGACCACTAAGGCACAACTAATAAGGTTTTAATAAACAACGCGTTTTAATTGTGACAGAATCAAATGAATAAAAAATTGCGCTTACACTCAGCAGTCCTCGGCTTTGTGATACACTTGAAGACTAATATTTATTTATCGTATTCAGCATATTGAACTGAATACAGCACACGTGTAATTTTGTTGATTGAATGATGTACAGTTGGTCGTTGACCTGGTGTTTCATAAAACGATTTGTCTCGGATTTGGTGGGAAGGTACCTACTCTTTGTAAGCGACGCAACTCGCATAAGAATTATGAACTTTTATTATGTTTTTTGTAAAAGGTCAAATTTAATACTTTTTGTTTTCTTTTTGGCTATCAATTTGATATTTTGATGTGCATTTTTTTAATGTGTATCGTCGATAATACCGATAAATTGTAGGTATGTACTATTTTTTCTGTTATTTTTTCTAATCAAAATTGTTTATTCGTTTACGTTATAGATCCGCAATGTTCTTGCAATTTGAGCCCTTGAGACCACATAGGTGCACGAGTTCGACTCGCACTTGTTCGTTTTTAGGGTTCCGTAGTCAACTAGGAACCCTTATAGTTTCGCCATGTCTGTCTGTCCGTCCTCGCTTAATCTCTGTGACCGTTAGCACTAGAAAGCTGAAATTTGGTACCAATATGTATATCAATCACGCCGACAAAGTGGTAAAATAAAAATTGGAAAAAAATGTTTTATTAGGGTAGCCCCCCTATATGTAAAGTGGGAAGTGAGTTTTTTTTTTTAATTTCAACCCTAACGTGTGATATATTGTTGGAAAGGTATTTAAAAATGAATATGGGTTTACTAAAATCATTTTTTGATAATGTCAATAATTTCGGAAATAATCGCTCCAAAAGTAAAAAACAATGTGTCCCCCCCCCCTCTAACTTTTGCACCATAAGTTTAGAAAATATGAAAAAAATCTGAAAAGTAGAACTTTATAAGGACTTTCTAGGAAAATTATTTTGAACTTGATAGAAACAACAGTTATTGTACAAAAAAGACAAAAGTTGTACAAAATCATTTCTGGACTAAGTTTGTAGTATAATCGTATATGCAAGCATTTTTTTTTTAACTTCGTTTACATATTTTATTATCCTGAACGTATCTTTTTTCAAACAAAAAAAGAATGATTAAAATTGGTTCTCGCAATCCAAAATTACCACCGAAAACTTCTGGCACGTCTATGTACTAATTAGTAACCCAATACCCCGAGAGATGGCGCTGTAGGTACTTATTACATTGGGTCGGGTATTATCGAATTGTACGTGGGAACACTTATTGTGACGGACGGGAAACTACGGAACCCTACACTGAGCGTGGCCCGACACGCTCTTGGCCGGTTTTTTACGTATGTCTTCTTCACCGTATCGATAATTCATAATTCAATTTGTTTGTCTATACATTTGTATTGTTTGAGTGAGGGTCTGATGATAGAGCCAGAAGATGTATAGTGGAACTCTTCAGTTGCTACTAGTAAACCCCTTAGAGTTTGGGCTCATATTATGATTCGTTTTGACGAGTCTAATATAAATTACACTCGGTGTCGAGGGTCTGATGATGGAGCCAGAAGGTGAAGAGGTGGATAGTGGAACTCTTCAGGGGATACTTGTAAACCCCTCGAGTATCCCACTTTGGGCTAATCGTTATAACTTCTTTGACTTTATACTTATTAACTTAATGAAGATTATACTGTACCTAGTACTAGACGCAAAAGTTAAAAATAAAACTATGTAAGTACTTAGTTTATAAAAAACTCGCTTTTAAAACGCACCAAAAATTATAAAATATGTAATTAAATTGATTTCTAAAAGCGGGGAGCGCAATAATTATTTCTAAAAGCGCTCCACGGTTTTTTTTTTTTATTTGAAATGGGCTTGCTCTTTACTCTAGCCTAGGTCAAAGGTGACAGAGACAAAGTCGACGATGGAGCGAGCTTACCCAGAAGAAGCCTGCAGCCTAATTGCGGAACGCCAAATCGTCAAATGATTCTGATCAGTTGGCTTCATTTCTATCACAATTGGCTTCATTTTACGATTTTCGAATTGCGAAACTCTAGTTTATTATGAAACCAATTATGAACGTTAAGGCCCTGCGCAGAAACTAGAGTTTCGCAATTCGAAAATCGTAAAATGAAGCCAATTGTGATAGAAATGAAGCCAACTGATCAGAATCATTTGACGATTTGGCGTTTCGCAATTAGGCTGCTGTTCACTGATTCACTCTCACTTTAAAGAGATTCGGGTTTTATGCGCTCGGAAAAATAAACGCAGGTATAGAGAGTTCCACTCTTTTGCTGTGTGCATTATAAACGACATTTGCAAACGCTTAGTGCGAATTGGTGGAATAGCAACCAGGTAGGGACGGTAACTTGCAGTGCGCCTGGATGTCCGAAGCGTTAGAACATCACGTGTTAATCCATGCCTTCCTCAAGAATCCCTTTATTTAGAATTCCTTTATCAAATGCAAAAATATTTTATCAAATCTGACTGGTAGTTCCAGAGATTAACGCGTTCAAATAGGCCTCGGAATAAGGCAGTTCTGCGTACTCAAACTTTCGAACTCTCCTCTCTCGTCCGGCTATTGTATTCAAATCAGAAACAATAATAAGCTAAAGCTGAATAATTTGACGTGTTAAACTATTCAGTTTGTGTTACGAAAGCATTTGTTTTTTGTCCTTCTTGAAATCTTGGCTAAGGAAGTTAGGAACGAATACTCAAGCCCCCGAATTCTCACGGCCCACTCTCCAAGTCCGTCGACGAAGATACGGGCCCGTTCGAAAGCAGTTCGGTCCTTCGGAGTGAACCCACTCCCGATTAATAACCTTTTTAGGGTTCCGTACCTCAAAAAGAAAAACGGAACCCTTATAAGATCACTTCATTGTCCATCTGTCCGTCGAACGCGTGGAGTTATCAAGTAAGTGAAATTAATATCAAATACTCAGGGCTACAATCCCTACGCAATCAAAAGATACGGGCGTTTAATATTCCGTTTATATTTTGACACTCGCAAGGGAATCAAAACCTATAGAGTACTTTCCGATGATCTAAAATCGTGAAATTTGGCAAGAAGCAATGTCATGTAGCACAAGTAAAGGAATAAATCCGAAAACCGTAAACATACCTACAAATTTGTATGGAACCCTCCTAGGTGCGCGACAGCGCGAGTCCGACTCGCACTTAACCGGTTTTTATAATGCAATTGCGTAAAATCTAGAACCTACTGACTGGGAGACGACACTGGGTCCTGTAACACAGATGTTTATACCTAGCGCAGGAGTCAAGGCTTCACTTTGTACACATTTCTTATTTCTCGCCGGCTGGTCGATTCTTCACGTGACCAGAGGGCTGGGTCGTTCTTTGGACAAAGAATTAGCATTGCCATTCAAGGGGGCAATGCTGCCAGTCTTCTGGGCACGTTTCCGGATGACAGCGCAGCGATGCGGACGAATACTTCGACGCTTAAGTGGACGTAGTTATGCAGAAACGTTCCAACCCACAAGTCACTCGAAATCGAGATAATGTGATCAAACTACCTTTTATGACACTTAGCGTCAGATTAGCAAAAAGGTTTCAAGTTTTAAGTCTTATATCAGAAAATATTTTTTTCACTTACGTTCCAACCCACAACCTTTATCAAATAGTAACTTGTATAAATTAACTAGAACGTACTATGAGGACAGGAACATTTAATGTTTTACGAAACAGTATATTTATTTTGTTAAAACGCCACAACAACCTTGTAGCGTTTTAGCAAAACCATGTTAAACCATTTTATTTTGTAAAAAATGTTCCATATATATTTGGAACGTTTTTGCAAAATTACAAAAGCGAGGCATAAACGATCCAAAACTTGTGGTACGTTATGTTTCAGACCTAAATAACATAATTTGAAAACTTAAAAGGTTTCATGAATTTTGTACTATTATATACCTAAATAAAAAACCTGTTTCGAAAACAAAATGTTTCAACTTTAAAGGGTTCATTTTTAACACGCTTTAATTAGCTTCATCCTTAACTGTTTGCATACACGACCACTAAAAATAAATATTTATAACACGTAAAGAAAAAGTTTATTTTCTTTGAAGTTATTTACAAAAAAAATATTACTTGAAACTTTTAATATCATAGACAAAAGAAAAGAATACTAATGACAATAATAATATATTAATTATATCGTCTCGACTCCGGCACAAACCGCGGCAGAAGCGTCAACTGTTGATGCCATCCCGCCGCGGTTCAATCATGCTGGAGAATAAGATGATAGGGTTGACACAGTACGTAGCCAGTGCAACGACCGACTGAGGAGCGCACTGGAGGATGCGTTTCTCGAGTATAGATTCACTCCGACCGAGCTTAGACCCCGATTACCACGATTACCCATGCACAAAAAAAATAGGGCGCTGGTGTGTGCCTTGGATTCGCAGATCAAGAATTTCTTCGAGAGCAGCGAGGATCTCGTTGATACTCACTCGATCCTGTATTGTGCGGCTGTGGCGACATATCGTTTAGCTAACGTCAAGTTTCCAAGTTGTGACGGAGCTACTCGACCAAAACCAGCCCTACCAGCCTGGCAGCACAGGATCGAGCGTCGTATCGATGGGACCAGGGTATTCATCGGCAAACTATACTGCTTCAGGGAGGGCAATACACGACCACGAGCGATGCACTTTGTGAGACGGGCATTCTCGGGGACTGGAATCAGCCCTCGAGAATACATATCCCGAGTCACAGAGCGCATTGACTTCCTGAAGCAGAAAATTTGTGCATGGGCGAGCCGAATTCGGCGGTATAAGCGGCATATTGATCGATACACGCAGAATCGCATGTTCCAGAGCGATGAAAGGTGGGTGTATAGAGCTTGGCAGCGACCTGAAAAAATTGTGACAGATGTATGCCGCCCGGATGATGCCGCCACGAGTGCATTTTGGCGCAACATCTGGTCGGTGCCCGTCTGTCACACTGAGGCTGGCTGGATACGGGATGTCGAGCGAGTGTGTGAGACTGTACCAGAGATGAAAACGGTACTAATTACGCCATTAGACGTTGCCAGAGCGGTCCGTCCGTTACCGAATTGGAAATCGCCAGGACCGGGCGGACTGCACAACTTTTGGTTGAAATGGCTAATTAGTTCACACACTTGCCTGGCATCTCAGTTCCAGTCATCTTTAGAGTCTGGGTAGCTACCGCAGTTTCTAACAACAGGCGTTACCCACCTGCTCCATAAATTAGGTAGTCCCGCGGAACCCAAGAATTATATATAGACCGATCACGTGTTTGTCGACGGTTTATAAACTTCTTACATCCATTTTGAGAACGCAAATTAATACGCACATTGAGAGTAACTCGATTATGTCTGCCTCTCAAAATGGATGTAGGAATGGTTCCCGCGGCACTAAGGAGCTACTCCTCATAGACATGGCCATTAGCCAAAAGGTTCGTCGATCCCGCAAGGATATGTCGACATGTTGGATAGATTATAAGAAGGCCTACGACTCGGTGCCACATACATGGCTTATGAGGGTGCTGGAGTTGTACAAGATAGATGCAACTCTACGCACCTTCCTTGAGTCGTGTATGGAGCAATGGAAGACGGTCCTTCGCTATCCAAGATATCGGCAAATCCAGGGGAATGATGAACCTGTATGGATTAAACGGGGAATATTTCAGGGCGACAGCTTGAGTCTACTTTGGTTCTGCTTAGCCCTGAATCCTCTAAGCAGACTACTGGAGGATTCAAGTCTAGGCTATCGGTTGAGGAGAGGTGGTCAGGTCATATCTCACCTCCTCTACATGGACGATTTGAAACTTTTTGCCCCCAACAAATCGCGTCTGATGGAGCTACTGAAGGTAACTGAAACTTTCAGTAGCGCCATCAGGATGGCATTTGGTATGGACAAATGTGCAGTCATGCATGTAAAGCGAGGGGAGATTATGGATTCCGAGGGAATTCAACTCTCGGATTCCATAAACCTTAGATCCCTCTCCTCATCCGAAAGCTATATGTATTTGGGTATGTCGGAAGCGTTAGGCATCAACGATGCTGACATGAAGCAATCGTTGAAGGAATGCTTCTTTTGTCGCCTGAGGAAGTATTAATCAGTCTTCTTTCGAAAACCGAAGGTTTCGTCTGTGCAATTATGGACGAAGTTATCTTGACGAATAACTACCGGAGACATATTATGAAGTACGGGACAGTTGACGTGTGTCGGGCATGCCATCGTCCGGGTGAGTCTATCAGACATATTATCTCTGGTTGTTCACGTCTGGCTAACGGCGAGTACTTGCACAGGCATAACCAAGTAGCCAGGATTATTCACCAGCAACTTGCTTTGAAATATAAACTTGTGGATTCTGAGGTACCGTATTACAAGTATGTGCCCGACCCAGTTCTTGAAAATGACCATGTCACGTTGTACTGGGATCGGTCTATCATTACTGACAGGACTATTGTCGCCAATAAGCCTGATATAGTGGTGATAGATCGATTAGCGCGCCGCACAATGATTGTCGATGTTACCATTCCACATGACGGGAACCTCGTGAAAGCTGAGAAACAAATTAAATGTCTTGACATAGCACACGAGGTTGTTGACATAAAAACCTAAAGAGTACGGAGGGAATCATAGATGATGTCGATGGGTTTGGTGGGGAACCAGATTTCGAAATGCAAGAGGATGATGAGTATGATGTATGAAGATTTTATCATCATCAGCAGCATAGCAGTCCACTGCTGGACGTAGGCCTCCCCAATAGCACAAGATTTTATACTGTTTTTTAAATTGTGACCTAGTAATAAAAAAATCATAAGCAATTATTGTTCTTTTATTTGTTGTTCAGGTTTTACATATCTATTTATTAAAAAATAAAATTTAGATGTAAAATGATGATGTAAAATTTAGATCATAAAAGGTACAGATGGATAAAAAGTACCTGGAACGTTTGTGCAAAATTAATTTGAAGCTATGTTCATGTAAATATTAATTATGTTAAAATGTTCCAATACCAATAATATTTTTTTTTTCTTATTGTAAAGTGAATATTCTAAAATTAAACATATGATTATCTAAACACAATATAATTCTACAATAAAACCTTTAGTATTGACCTTTACTAGTTAGAATAAAAAAGAATACCATTGAAACGCGTAAATGCTTTTATCTCAAATTCAGTTTACTGTGGAATGAAACGTTTTTGCATAACTACGTCCAAGTGTCCTTTGTTTTTTTTTTTATTTTTTTTTATTTGTATTGTAAGTTAGTTAGTCTTTTATTTTAGTATCTAGTGTATATAGTTAGTTACCTACTTATTATGAAGCAATAAATCTTTATTCCTTTTTTATGCCAATAAATAAAGAATAATAAAGACCATGACGGCGTGACGCGGTGTCGCACACTCGCACCCTACCATTTATATATTTTTATAGACGTTATTTTGCGTAAAGGCAAAGGCAAAAGAGAATTGATGCCAAGTTGCCAACGTAAGAACTTCTGCGTTATCTGAGAGCACTTAGTTCAAGCTCAGTATACATTATCTACTCTTTTATGTTTTCGGACATTGGCCTGGCCTTGACTTCGAAAACCATGACCACAGATAATATAATACTCTACGCCATGACGAATTGGTCTTACAAACATAACATACCTATATGTATAACATCACGCCCGTTTTCCCAGAACAGCTAGGCAGACGAGTACGTACCTATACAGGGTTTATTTTCAAAGACCAGCCAAATTTAAGGGTGTGGTACAGACAATCAAAATGAACAACTTTCTCCATTGGACCAATATGGTAATCGCGAAAAATTTTCAAGTGTCCCATAGAAAACTTCAATACCTACTCGACCTAAACGTATTCCACTCACACTCGACGTAAACCAGGACCTCAGGCTCAGCCGTAGCGCTTTCGACCACTAGACCAAGGAGGCAATAATTGTTTTTGAGTATGATAAGTAATATTTATAAACATTTACAAGTGTCTTTCGACTGTAGTTTCTATGGCAAGTGATAAGCTACTAGGAAAATGTTGATAAAAATACATTTTATTAGTACCAATTTAGATTTGATTTTATCGTAATTAATTGACAATTAGCTAAATAACAAGTGACAACTCAAAACGTAATTACAAAAAAAAAAAAACCTTTTTATTCCTGAGCATTAAAGACCTTGGACACCTTACCTTTGTAATTATCTTATTTAAAGATAATGTTAATATCTAATCAAAATTGTATAGATTTGATCTAAATACTTCTGCATTAAACCTTTATTTATAATAATGACATAAAAATTATTTAAACCGTGATAGCTGTTGTTTTATTGCATGATAAGATTCAGGCAATCCCCTAAGACGACCCACTGACCAATTTTTGGCATGAGTTTAATAAATCAAAAAATTTGGTGCTATCAATTATAATAATATCATTTATCAGTGTACCAACCCGCACTAGGCCCACATGGAGAATTACGGCCAACTCCTACCCACAGAGAAGAGGCCTGTGTCCTAGCAGTGGGAACATTATAGACTGATTATGTTGTGTACCAAAATATTATAATTGTATAATTTATCTGAATATATATAACAATAACTTAATTTAATATTTAATTTCTATTTCAAATTTAATTTAATTTCATTTTTTTTTTTATACTATGGGTGTATGTGTAAAAACTTGCCTGAAATAAACGAATTTTATTTTATTTATTTATTATGTTTCAGAAGCTCTGTTACTACAATTTGATGTTGATTGTTAAATTACCTCTGTACAATTCTTTCAATAAGTACATGAATGTAACTATTTATAAAACAAGGATACTATAATGTAAAATAGTTCAGTTAAATATTAGTCTTTACGATTAGCAAAGGAGTATGTAAGAATTGTAGCAGGTGGTCTGTGGTTTCTACCTAACCCTTATGGAAAGAAGGTGTGAGTTTGTAGTCTTTAGTTAATTAGATTGTGTAGTTCAATCTAACTAAAGCCAGTAAGCTAAGCTTAAATATCACGAATATTTTAAACCAGCATTCTGCACTGCCAAAACATACAAGATGCTCTTACAACAATTCTTTAAGTGTCACTTACAAAGAAAGTCATTATAATAATGACTGTGAATCATACATTCTCTGTGTAAAACATAATAGGCAGGATGTGCAACCGCCAGTGCCACTGCATAAAAAAATTTGATTTAAATATTTCCTGCTGTATGACAACTTATTATGACCATAGATAAAGAGTATTTACAACTTTTTTTCTGGTGAAGGTTTGAATGCCAAATGACATGTAAAGAAATGCAAATAAAACTTCTTATAGTGGTGTTTAGAAATAGAATTTTATCAATAGAAAATCTTTAAACAAATTACAGTGTAACCGTTAAGTCCCCAGCGTCTCCATTTGTCACATACCGGCGCGCACCCGTCAGGCACCACCGTCTCCATTTGTCACCACCCGATTCACGCGGCTTCAACCTCTATTATTACTGTTAAATACGGTCTAATATCCTGTGCAACAGTTTGAGTCTATGGTCCGGTAGATAAACTAATCGACTAAATGATTCAAAACGAAAAATATGGGTTGGCAATATTTGAAAAAAAAAGTAAAAAATAGACTTTACGATTCTTAATGGCAGCTGCAGTGTGTGTTGTTTTGTTATGATGCTATGTTGTTTATTTTAATAGTTTTTGTGTAAAATCGACGTAAGTGGATGAATATTCGTTTATAACATATTATACGTCCTTGTAGATAATATTGTAGATAATATTTGCACGAAATAGAGATGGGACTATACCCGGTAAAAACCCAGACTTTGGGTAAATACCCATTTATACCCATTTTTACCTTCCCACTTTAAATTTATACCGGGTAAAAATAAAAATCAGTTTAAAACTATTATTGTATTTTTTAATATACGGAATTTAAAATTTATATTACTTGAGACCGTCGTCAGCACAACATACGCGGACATTGTTTTCTCATTAGATTAGAACAAGAGAAGAGTATAGCACTGTAACTGTCTAATGAGCGACGACGAGGAGGGGAGGGTTTGCATTCCGTTAACTGGCTAGTGGCTAGAGGCACAGTAGATTTATTATACTGTGCTAGAGGTCCGCCATTTTGTTGTGCACGCGCCCGCGCCAGTCGCGCTTCGTTTCTGTTTTCGTGTGTCTCACGTCTGAGTAATACTTTTGCGATTTATATTCAGTTTTTTTCAACGGAATTGTGTGAAGTTTTGTTCATATAATAATATAAAAGAAGGTAAGACATTTTTAATTCATAGTACCTACAATATTATATTGTAGATATATAAAACATAGAACGCACATTGCCTGCTAAAGTATCCAAATAGAATCACATTTAGACTATTCACGAAATAGTGTATATCACTTTACTTTAAATAATAATTTTAATCAATTTTGGACTTACTTTTAAGTCTAGATGAACTTGGCCCACGTGTTTTTTTTCTAACCTTTTTTTTTATTTGAATTTTTTACATCGGTATTCGGGATCGAACTAGCAACCGTCAAGAAATACTGTGTCCAAATTAATATTTACTAAATATTATATAATGTGTTAAATGTGTTTTGTACTTTTTATTAACTTCATTAAATTCACTATTTTTTGTTTAGATAATGGGGAAAGGCAGAAAGAAACGAGAAGAAATTTGGAAACACTATCGTGTGGGTTCTGATAAATCAGTAATTTGCAAGTATTGTGATCATAAATATAAAATAGCAAACGTCAACAAAATGGGAGGTCATTTAATCAAATGTGATAAGTGTCCAACTGTTGCTAAAAATGAGCTAAAGAATCAAACTGACGAAAATTTCACCAATACTACTAACGCTCCTGTTATAACAACGACATCCTCGCACCCAGCGTCCCATGTTGGTTCGCTGCATTCAGAAAATAGTAATCACAGTCTGAATCAGCCATCGTCGTCATCACAAAGGCAATCAACGGAAGAGGAAGACATCGAAAGGCTGACAGTAAAATTTGCAAAGGCAGTATTCATTTCTGGATCACCTTTGAGCCTGGTGGAACATACATTGTGGATAGACTTTTTTAAAGATCTGCAACCATTATTTCAATTACCATCACGGAAGAACTTATCAACTACGCTTCTGGATAAAGTGTACACTGAAATTAAAAAAGAGGTGGTTGAATGTTTAAAAACAACAAGTTATTTGCATTTGCAGTGTGACGGATGGACCAACGTCAACAACGAAGGAGTAATAAACTTTATTATTTCAAATCCTCAACCTTATTTTGTAAAAAGTTTATCCACAGAAGATAACAGGCATACCAGTTTGTACCTAAGCGAAGAAATTATAAAAGTAATGCGTGCTTATGGCGAATCAAAATTTGTAGCTTTGATTGGAGATAACGCCAGAAATCTTCAAAAAGCTTTCCAATTAGTAAAAAACAACATTCCACAAGTAGTGCCTCTTAATTGTGCAGCTCATACATTGAGCTTACTAACTCACGACATCATTAAATGTGAAGTTATTAAAGGATTCATTGAATTAGCTACGGATGTTGTAAAAACAATAAAAAAGAGCCAGCTTTCTAACTCACTACTAAATAAAATTATAAAAGAAAAGAAAACCGGAGAAACCTTGAAATTACCAGTAAAAACACGATGGGGTAGCCATGTAGCTTCCTTAAAAAGTTTAAACAAAACAAAAGCAGCCCTACTGGCCCTGGCCATTCATGAAGCCACAGTGATTCCTTCAGAGACCAAATCTACCCTTCTAGATGATAGTTTTTGGAGTATGATAGAAGATTGCATTGCTATTTTGGAACCAGTAACTGAGCCTATTTTCAAACTAGAAGCAAATGAATGTAATATACATGAGGTCTTCCCCATATTCAAAGACGTGAAGTCAAAATTAGAGTTCCTGTTACCCAACATAACAATCATAAGCAATGAGGACAAACAAACCATTTTGAATTCAGTGGAAAAAAGAACAAAAGACTGTATAAAACCAATACATTTAGCGGCCTACCTTTTAGATCCCAAAACACAAGGATTGACATTAAACGAAAATGAAGATCTGGAGGCAATGGAATTTATAGAAATAATGGCTCAAAATCACAATTTTGATGTAGTCACAGATTTAGCTAATTACAAAGCCAGGGATGGGTTTTGGAGGAAGCGCTTCATTTGGGATAAAGTTGAAGATATAAGTCCCGTAACATGGTGGAAGGGACTTTGTTCATCTAAAAACCTTAGCAAAATAGCAGTTCGCATTTTAACTGCCCCGTGCACATCTGCAGCAACAGAGCGATCGTTCAGCAAGCATGGCCACGTACATTCAAAGAAACGAAACCGTTTAACATCCGAAAGGGCAGCTAAACTTGCTTTTGCATCTTATAACTGGGATCTGCTCCACAAGTACAATCAAATTGCAGGATCTGAAGACAGTGAATCTCCTGAAGATAGGATGACTCCAGATCATGTTCAAAACATTCAACAATCTGGAGAAAACCAATCTAGTGAAGATGAAAGTCTGGACGACGATCGAAATAACCTCACTACAGAAGAAAATATCTTAGCAAGAAGATCGGGTGAGCATGGTATAGAATTTTTGGACTGTGGTAGTAACAGTAGCAGTAAAGAAGACTGAAATTAATATGACCTTACTGAAATTAATATTAAGAGTACTGAAAGTACGACTGTGAATTAATACTCATTATAATTTTTGTTTTGTGTAATATTGGGGACTAAAACTAACCTCACACAGTGCCTTCTAAATTAAAACAGAGGTTTAGTCAATTTCTAGTGGAGTTTGGTAATTTAATGATGATGACTAACACTAATCCTACAAAATTACTAAAGTAGGTAATTGTGATATATTAGGTAAAAAAAAGGGTTAAGGCAATGTGATTTTGATGTTTTGATATTACCTACTAAATTTAAAGGAACTATGAAAACTGGATATATAATTATACACTATACGAGTATAAAACTAATTGTGCAATTTCAATATTTTTTTGAATTGATGATTTTATTACTTACTGTATACTATACTGTCCATGTTGCATTGTAATAATTGTATTCTGAAACGAAAAACCTAAGTAATTGTTACTCATTTACTTGTTTTGAAATGTTTTCACGATTGTATATACATAATATATGTTACGTAGCTATATATTCTTAAAGGTAGTGTGCAGATTCAAAACACGTGCAATCAGTACAGTACTCAATATTTGTTTTTATTCTAAACAGTTTATTTTATTTGAATATTTATGTTGATTATAGATTTAAAAGATATTTAACTTCGTTTTATTTAAAAACAATATTTTATCTTCAATGGTCAAGGTCAAAATTAACATGGTAGATCGTAGTATTAACGACGAAGCCAATTAAATAATATAAAGACAGTATTCATTTTATGACGAAGCCATTTAAATAATATAAAGACAGTACTCATTTTTTACCCGGTATTTTTTATTAATACCCGGTAAAAAAGGGTATTTTTTCTTTTTTACCTATTTTAACCTTTCCTTCCAATTTTTACCTTCCCATTTTTTACCCACCCGCCCATCTCTAGCACGAAATAACATCACAATCAATCAATAATCTTTTTTTTTGGTCAAACAAAATTTTACGTAAGTACTTCAAGAAAATCTTATGATTTTATAATTATAGTGGTATATTTTTACAAGATATAGGTAGTTATCAGTTAATAAAGGTTTGTGTAGTATCCTAGTAACACTTTTTTAATTAGAAACAACTCAATATGACTAGGATTGGGCGATTACAGTCATTGCGTTGTAATAAGAATTGAACGGCTCGGCGCACTGAAATTTGAGTTTCAATATTATTAAAATGTAAGGTAGGACTTTCAAAAAAACGCTGTTGTTAGATTACTTGTCTATTCATAATGTAACTTGCAAAGTTTCGTGTAAATTCATATAGTAGTTTTATCAGAAATCGACATAATACGGGAACGAACACACTTTCAACCTATTTTCTGATGACGTCATTTGTTTATAAATACAATACTCGTAATACGAGTATTGTTTGCATTTTATATTATGGTCTGTTTATTCAAGAACCCAAAACAGTTTACATTAAGTGGCTTGAGCCCATATAAGCATCAGTAGACCATTTTTTGTGAGCAGGGTAATAAATCACGCGCTGAGCGGGTGACATCTGGAATTTGACAGGAGTTTTTTTGATGTTACGTCATAATGACGTCTGGACTTGAACGGGTAACAAGCTATTTTTTAACCAGAATTGAATTGCTTAAATATCTAATTAATTAATTATATTAAACATTTTTAACTTAAAAAAAAATATGTAAATAATTCAGTTCAAATAACCGTTGATCAAGATGTCCTAGGTGCTTACTCTTGAACTTAATTCCGATAGATCGACATTGGAATTGTGAAATTTCGTACTCTTGAGTTCGATACTAGCGCCAAACGGTTTGTAAAGGTGGGTGTCCATTTTGGGGAACTAAGTGGAATTTAGGATCGGGCTTGGCGTCGGGTAAACGGTACTCTTGAGTGTATTTTGACAGCTGTGTATTGCGTCAATATTGCGTGGGAATAGTTTGTTGATAGTGATTTTTCCAATAACAAAAGTGTAACTTTTTAGAAATTGTTTTGCATTTTAAGTGGTTTTCAGTGAGTTATACGAGTAAAATATGGCACGATTAGCAGTTGTATACAGTGTTTTACATAATTCACATAAAAAACAATTAAAACAAAGACGAGATGAGCGCCGGATCATGCGGTATACGGACAAAGCGTTTTCGATGAATGAACACGAGTTCAAAGCAAACTATAGAGTAAGCAAGGATTTGTTTGAGGAAATCTACGAAAACATTAAGCCCCTTATGCCAACTCCTAAAAGAAGAAGTGATATATCACCAAAATATAAGGTACCTATGTTGTCTTTGATATATGAATTATGATGTGATATCAATGATAATCATGACTTTTTTTTGGAAGATCCATAGCATAATACTATTATCATTCTTGCAGGTTTTAGTGGCATTGTCCTTTTATGCGACTGGGAGTTATCATAAACTAGTTGGAGGCACCTATGGGTCCCTAATGTCGCAGCAATCTGTTTCTCGTACTATTAGAGTTGTAACGGCTGCTCTTAACCATCCAATAGTACAAAATAAATGGATTGAGTTTCCTCAAACTCATCTGGAAAGACACGCTTTAAAGAGGAGGTAATGCTATTGACTAATACTTAAGTACTTATCTAATTTTATTTATCCATTTAAATAATTTATAGTTATCTAAAATTCCTTGTTTTATAGTAACCATATACTATGTTTTATGTTCCAGGTTTTATGAAACATTTCACATTGTGGCTATAATTAGACCAATAGAAAATTAAGAGAGATTTTTTAATCGCAAACATTTCCATTCAAGAAATGTTCTGATTGTAAGGCAATACTTTTAATTAATATTTAATTGTAATACATTTCATAACAAATTAGTTAAATGTCCTTGATTTATATGTATTTTCATATAAGTGATGCAGATTTAAGAATTTTGTCAGTAGATGCTTCATTTGGAGGAGCTTCACATGACAGTTTTGTCTGGAATCAGCATCTTGTGAAACAACATTTAATTAATTTAAATAATAATGGAGAAAATGTGTTTTTACTAGGCAAGTGAATGATGTAATAAGTAGTTGGATCAGAAATTTTAGATTTTCTGATTGTGAACATATTTTAATTAGTTTTACTTTTCAGGTGATTCTGGATATTATTATGCCCAGAGGGAGTATATGATGACACCTATAGTAGACGCTCCTGAGGGCTCCCCAGAACAATACTACAAGTCACACTGCTCTGCACGAAATACAGTGGAATGTGCCATTGGTGTACTTAAAAACAGATGGCGGTGCTTACTCGGGCATAGGGTGCTACATTATCATCCTGATACATCAGCCAAAATAATTACTTAACGCATGTTGTGTCTTACACAATATGTACTATTCCATTAACTCAAGACAATGTTTATGTTCTTACTCCAGAATTAGCTTACTGACAGGTTATTTGTATTCATATAATTGCTTTTTATTTATTTTTTAGTTGACTATATAAGTCAAGTTACTTTAATTTTATTTTAATTTATTATTGACATAATCTACTCATTTCAATGTTTTCTAATGAGTTGATTGTAATATGTGATTAGCTAGTGGGAGACTGTCTTTTGTAATTTTGATGTTCCAAAAGTGCTGATTCTCAGCCTAGTTTGAATAAATGACATTATTTGGTTTGCTATTAGTTGAAAACATTTTACTTTCTTCTTTGATAATGTATTTCATGCAGTTTGTGACATTATGTGTGTGTATTGTGTTATTCTTGTTTATAACTTCTTTATTCCTAAATGTTATATTTAGGAAGCAATATAACAGAGATTAATGACCCCTACTACATACATTTTTCTTAATGGAGAACTCAATAAATTGTTTTATTTTATTTTAATGTACTTTTATTTACTTACTCATAAAACTATTAAGGACAAAAGTTAACATTATAAAATCAAATTAAATAATAAAAACAAAACATATTTGAAGTACAACGCAAGCATTTCATCAATACTTATTCAAAAACATTAGCAATATATAAAGCTTTGACATTCATTGCTAATGCATTTTGAATAATATGTACAGATAGTGCCATACACAAAGACATGCCCCACTCTTCTTCCTAATCGTTAGTGAATCCTGATATCACAACTGGTGACTCAGTAGGTCTAGTCTGAAACAATGAAATGATTATTATTATTAGATAACTAAAATATTTTGTGTAAAATAAATATCATAGGTATGATAAATTTTTAAATATTAAAATATATTACTGTTTGAGGAAATGGATTGACTATCAATCTTGTACCTCCAGTCGCAAACTCTTGTCCACCCATCACCGCCACCAATCTATTTTCTAAGGCAGACAATTCTGGCAAGTTGTCTGCCGTCTCACCACCAGTGAAGCTGAGAATTGTGCGCACTGCTTCTTTAGACCATGTTTCTTCTCAGTACAATACTAAAAACATGCATTAATATTAATGAAATTGCTGTAAGTATATAACGATTCTTATCACCTACTTCATTATTTTGATTTACCTTAGCCCAGCCTTGACCATTTTTATTGCTCCTCCGAGAGAATTTAAAGTAGTTGCCAAATTTTCCCATTTCCTCTTCGTTTCTAATTTGCCTTGAGCGGTCCGAAGCAAACCTTTGGCTATGCTTGGGTTTTGCTCCATGAATTCCACTAAACCTTCTAATTGGGCGTAACTTGGACGATGTGTCATTGTAACTAAAATTGGAAATCTTTTATTAGTACAACATAATATAATTTTATTTTATAAAACATAGACCAAGAAACTAACTACATTGACAATACAAAAATCTCAACAATGCAATTAATAAAGTATGTAAAACAATGCTTTAAATAATAAAGTAAGTAGGTACCTATGATGTATATATACATACCACGTACAAAACTTTATTTAAAACATAAAATCCGTAGTTTAAAACGATCACAAAAAACAACAACAAACATAGTTCAAAAACCATTTGACTTACCCTTTTTTTTGTAGTGCAGGCAACGATCCTACCGCATGCAGCCAAAGTCATGGTTAATTTTATGATTTTAATCGTTTTCTTACGCTCAAATGAATTTAATACGTTCAAAATAATCAATTATACAACTATTTACATCATATTTATTTTTTAGCTTTGTTATTTAAAGGATAAAGCATTTTAAAGCCCTATTACCGGTTTATCGTAATGAGTTGAACCACACTATTGCAGCCCGTAACATAGCTAACTTCACGTATAACAAAATGATTGCGGATCAATGTCAATTTCATTTCAATGTTGACAATATTGCTTTCAAGAGTACCGAATCACGTGACTGTAAAATTAACATCTGAATTATATTAGCATTAAATTAGAATTAAAATTAGTTTCAAGAGTAAGCCCCCTAATGTGTGATCATAATCTTATTTTTTTACCTATGTTATAAAAAACCTTCTTTGTTGTTTAAAAACTTAAGCTGGCTGGACAGCATACTTTTTTAAGAAGTGCATTTTCTTTTTAAGAAAAGAATACATTATTTTATTTATTTGATTACAATCGAATAATTGTATTAAAACTAACCTTGCACACACTGGCCAGTTGTACTTCAAAAATCAAAAGTTATCCAAACAAATGGCAATCGAACTTTCCAAAGCTTTATCAGTGTCCATTGACCTACACGAAGAAAATAGTTAACCGTTCACTTCTAAAAAACATTGAGACTTCTTGGACCACATTCCTACTTTGATAAGATTCAATTACTGTATCTTACTCTATCGCAATCACACGTCCACTTATCATCACACATATTACGAAATAAGACGCTGTGCAAACACTGCTTCACTGACAACAAACTTCCAAATGAAATAAAAGAGGTATCATCCCGTTAGACACCAAAAAGACAATTTAAAATGTGCCCCACTGAGCGCGTGGTCGTGATAACATTTAATTTTAAACACTTACCAAAACATAAATTGCAGGCACTACAGCTCTAAATTGTTATTCGAAATCCGACACTTTTAAAAGCTAAATTAAACTTTTTTATTCATAATAACTGCATTAGAGTAAAATTCAAAAACACGTGCAACACAACCACCCCCGCTGGCGTCGTTCGTTGCACTTATTTCTGTATTGCCATAATAAAAATACTAACCTCAACTTAACTTCATCATTGACAGACTTACTACTACCTAAAAGAATTACCTAAATTATTAATCTCAGCATAATTTTATTTTATTAATGCATAAATATTCCAAGAAGAATTGGAAAAGTTTTAACACATATAATATGGTTGTTGTAATATCCCTACAAAATATATCAAGCAAGCAAGCAAGAATTACACCCTGCTGATAATAGTGTTGTGAACATTTAGTATCCTAGCAACATTATCTTCAACTGTCAACAAACAAGTGTCAATCTTCGACTTTTTTTTTTTTTTTTTTTTTTTAATTTATTCATGACCATGGATACATGTCCTTCAGTCGTAGTCACTAAACATTTTTGTTTTCTTACGTAATTGTCATTAGAATGCGGGTGCAACCCATTCTAACGACTTTGAAGTATTTGGCAGCAAATGTATCGAGCCAGCCTTCTCAGTAAACTTCGCTGAGGCAGCCAAAACCACAATAAAATTCTCAGCTCCGTTTTACCGAGATTGCGCCTGTTTCAATGATTCCACATATTGTCCAGTTGCGCAGACACTTGAGATACAAAACTACACCAATTTTACATCACAATATCCACTAGGAATCAATTTGCGAATAATTAAAACAGCCACTGAACTTCACTCGAAGAAATCCCGCCAAAAACTCTCAATCTTCGACTGTTCGACCAGTGTTGCCAAATCTACGTCTTTTTACGTAGATCTACGTACTTTAGGCCTTTCCTACAAACCTATGAACTTCGTATATTTATTTCACAAACAATTTACATTGTGTTTGAAATCATCCATAGGATAAAAATAACATTCATAATACAAGTAGGTACCTAACACATATAAAAATTATCAACATAACTCACAAACTCACATTATCTTCATCAAAATTAACATCGTGATAAAACAAAACAAATAAAATACCTACAATAAAATTTTCAATGTCAACTCATTAAGAATTTAAGATTAGAAATAGAAATCATTTATAAATTAAAACAAAAAAAAAAAAAAATAATAGTATGCAATATTAGGACTAATAATACTTTTGTCGTATAAAAATAATGTCCATAATGTCCATATCATACATAAAACAATGATTTCAGTCGGCTCTAGTACCATAACTTGAGTTGACAGGAGAAAAACGCATGGTTATAATATTACGTGTCGTCAACAGAGTAGAGACATTTATCTAGTAGGAATGCTTTGAATTTATTTATTAATTATTTATGAATTAACAATTCACATTGTGTTTGAAATTATTAAAAATTAAACACAAACAAACACATTCATAATACAATAATCATAGAAAATAACAAAAAAAAAAAAAAAAAAAAAATAATACAATAACATTACAAGCTAATATTACCCAGTCTCTCAATAATCAATATAAAAATTTTAATACATGGATATGTCATCATCAATCGAATACAGACACTTCTCCAATAGGAACGCTTTTAAGTTTTGACTTAAATGAGCTCTTATAAATTATAGATTAAAGCAAAAAAAAACATAATCGTTAATTTGCATAAAATTTGGTACAGAAGATGATAGCGTAATATTGTAGTGTATTTGCATGCCATCATTACATGGCGGAATGTGTCTTAACACATTCCGCCATGTAATGATGGCATGCAAATATTTAATACATGAAGTAGGTACAACATGCAGTAACATAATAATATAGTACAGTTAATTAAATTTTATTAAAATTTATTTATTAATAAATGTAGTCACAAATGTCATTAATAAATATACCATAAATTCAGAAACACGTCTATATTAGTCAAACAACCCGCCCTTAATTAAATTAGCAAATTAACATAAATAATTAAAAAAATATTACAATGCATTTCTGAAGTGGTCGGCTGCCCCATTTCAAAACCTAGTAAGGAACACTTTGTACAAAAATCGTTTTTTTTACATAAATCTTTTTGAAGGCTGACCTTATTACGTTTATGTGCTCTCCTGTAAAATTTCGTTTTAGGTCCTTACTAGGTTTTGAAATGGGGCAGCCGTGGTAGGACTGACAAAATTTTTTGTTCAGAAATTCGCCGACAGAACAAAAACTATGTGATATCAACCACTTTTCAGTTCCAGAATCTACGTATTTTCTATCAAATTGCACAAATGTGTAAAATAACATAACTCATTAGGCTGAATGGACATAATTTCCTTTTCATTCGCGAAAAAAGTTAATAAACGTTCCATTATTTTATACTAGTGCCCACTCGCTTCGCCAACACAACTCTTGCATCATTAATTTTATGAACAAAGTTCCCATTCCATATATCTGCAACCAATATGAAAACTAACATCAGAAATTGACTTTACACTGAAACGCTAACAGGCTTACTTTTTACGAAAAAGTTTACGCACGTGTAAGTGCACGAAAATGTATAAATTCAATTTACCTGAAAATTAGTAAATTAGAATAGAATACTCTTTATTATGTACACCATATAAATTACAGACATTAAATATAGAACACTCGTTAGTTGTATAACAAAACACTCGTTTTATTCAGCTTTACCTACGCTGCCCTCTTCATTTCACTGAGAAAAAAAGTACGTAGATTTACGAACTTTTATATGCAAAAATACTAATTCTACGTAATTTTCTGAGGTGGTCTACGCGTTTTTCAAAATCCGAGTTGGCAACACTGAGTTCGACTACTGACAACAATGTCATAGTGACAAGTGTCATTTTATCTCCATCCTGAGCCGTGTTCTATTTTTAAATAATTCAGGATTTTTAATTAATTTTAAAACGTATAGTTTATGTGCCTACGAAAGTTCCTTTGTTTTAATTAAATTAATAAGGTAGTTTACTTACAACTTAGTTAAATACGAAGCCAAAATGGTTAATTCAAGCTTAGCATATGAAATTCTGCTATACATAAATTCATTTTATTTCGGTCTATTCGCGACATGTGAACTGGGCACTCTTATTCTGAAGTCAGTTTTAATTATTGAGCAGTACCATGTAGACAAGGATCCAACACAAATAGGCCGAGATTATGGAGTACTTGTTGGCTTATTCATTATTGAAGCGGCCCGCCTTATATTGGGGCGAAAAGGAAGTCTGAGTGAAAAAGGTAAGTGAATTATTAGATTAATACCCTCAAATTATGTCTTAGAAGCAGAGGGTCAAATTCCCGTATTTTCAATCAGTCTCAATCTGTCAAAAATACCTCTAATTTCCCTACATTTTTGACATTGTACCTATGCCACTGAGATGAGATTGCAACTAGATTTTGAATGTTTTTAATTATGAAAATTGATCTTCTGCACTCTTCAAAATCATACAAATGTACTTGACCCCTTTACATTTCAGTCGTTTCAACCATTCTAACATATTTTTCGTCCTATTATAGAAGTGCTTCCTGTCAGTGTACAATGAAGAATATTAATCTGTTGCAGATTTGCCAGTAATATTCTCAGTGCTGCTGACGCTGCCGTCTATCATGGGTGTTCTGTACCTCCTCATCTTCCAAGTAGTGGTCTTGAGAATAGAGTATATCTGGTGTACCCTCATGCTATGCATTCAAACTCTCGAGTTTGTGTTTGCGTCCATGTTCATAGTTTCTCTCTGCAGAGGGCCCTCCTATGACTAAAAAGTACAATATTATATTGTTAATACCTTTTACTAACTAGGAACCGAGTGCCTTTAGCACTAAATTTTAGGCCAGTGTTATTCAGAAAAGTTTTTTATGAAATGAGTATTTAATATAAATTCAAAAATGGAATGTCTATGGGAAAACTCCCTGTTTATCTACTGTTGCCCTAGCTATACTGCCTTTCAGTGACAAATAATAATTAAGAAGGTATTTTGCCAGAAACTCATCTTAAATAGTGATACCTTTTAGAATCCTTATGAAATAAGACCAAAGACATGACTTGATTAACATAATAAGAATAAGGTCTTGTGACATCACTATCTGAATTGCAATGAAGCAGTTCAGTTGAAATCTACGAAGGAATGTATGATTCATAGTTTCAGTCATACATTATAAATGCAATAATAATATGCTGCCACTCATTTGCATTTGCCAGCCAGATGTAAGCCAAACTAGTAAATATTATTATCATCCATATCCATCAATATAACATAAAAGTATATCACACCTTATTTCCCCGAAGGGTTTGGGCATGGGTGTACCCAAACTCAAGGGGGTACACCTACATATTGATGGCGAAGTGACAAGAAATTCTAGTATGCCGAAGTTAACAAAGGTCAAAAAAATATTTAATTTTTTGAAGAGTTAAATTGACTAATTGAAGAGCCAATAACTGGTCCTAAATTTTACTAGAACATGCGAATTTGACCTTTAAATCCAAAGGCATAAAAGTGAATTTCCCTTAATCTGTTGAGCTCATCTAATGAGACACAATTGATTTTCTATTGTTTCGTCGACAATAGGCGACGCGCGGTGCTTGACCGGTTAAAATGTCAGATAGGAGGTATTGACACTTTGCTGTTGATAGTACAGATGCCAGCACATCAAGCTACCCGAAACTGTCAAATTTTCCCAGTCAACTTTGAACCTTATGCTTTGGCGATAAAGTTGAAAATCTATTAACCTTTTAACCGCCGGACTTGCTGTGGTATTTGGTCGTAATACGACTCTGGCGGAAGGGACACGAAAATATTTGTCGGATTAATCCGACGTAAGCAGTTAAAAGGTTAAAGAAATTTGACAGATTGTAGTAGCTTGATGTGCTGTTGTCTGTACATCCATAAATATTGAAAACTAAAATTACTTAAAAAGAGGGTAGGTGTGATTTTTGTAAGTGCTAATGCAGGCCAATATGTAAAGGCAATATTAGTTACTGCCATGCAATATATTATTATATAGTTTTTAATACCATGTACTTAGCCTAAGATCAATGACTGGCAAATTTTTTATCATAATGCTTTTGTGTTGTACTTTAGCCATGTACTGCTTCAGTCCTATTACTTGACTAGTCATATTATTATATATTTATACTATTTTCAATTTAGGTCATGGAAATTAAGATACTGATTTTACATAAAGAAAGTCTTAAAAGTTACATTATATTTACGCTAAATATTTTAAAATAATCTACCATAATTACAGCCCAATTCAAACTTTATGGCGGCTCGGAACATGAGGCGAGTCGCTGCGCAGTAACAAATTCACCTGTCAGAGGGGGGGAGGGGTGAGGTACTGCGCAGCGAGTAGCGCACTTCAGAGCCGCCATAAAGTTTGAATCGGGCTGTAGCTAATGCAATATATGTATCAAATTTTAATTGAAAATAAGCCAACCTCAACATATTTGGCTTAAAACAAGATAGGAAGAAAAAAAAAAAAAAACTTGTTTTGCACAAGGTTTGAAAAAATTCAGTGTGCTGCACAAAAACTCTTATCACACTAAAATGTAAAAGAAATCAGTGTGATGCACAAACATTTTTTTAATAGATAGCAAGCAATAAAAAAGATACAATTCTTTTTAAATATTGATGAGAAAAAGAATTACAATAAAGGCACTATTTTCTAAAGCCAAATTGCCAAAGTATTTGAAAATGTATTTTTTTACTCATATTTCAAGACTGTGGAAATCTTTACAATCTTGATTCACTAGTCTAATAATATCATGGTGAAGAATAAAAATAAAACAAAAATCAAGTATTTGAAACGGTTTACTATTTTAAGATTTTTTTCTAGTCAGTAATAGTAACAAATTTTAGAATCATGAACTTTATGCTATCATTGTTCAATTAAGCATAATATACACTGTCATATTAAATTAGCGAAACTCCACAGACGTCATATTTTGTGCAAACTTCACAGATAACAAAACCCATCGAGTTTCGCTAGGTAATGTGATCCTATAGATTTCGAAATTTCTACAATAGATAAAAGATTACTCAATAATTTTTCAAATTATTTTCAATTAAGTACTACAAGACGTGTACAGAATTCTAAGTTTTAGGTTTGCAAAGGATTTTGTGGCATTGATATTCATACAACATTAAACCTTACGGTTCTTATTGCAAAGTTTATAATTCAATGTCATCGGAAAATCGTCTGATCTGTACTTCTCTATGTGCGCTGAGCCTAAATACCCCTATTATCCTTTTACCTCTACCAAAGAACTCTAAATGTAGCCAGTATAATGTATAATAAGAAACATTGTAATTTTAGGAGACCATGGAAGCCTTCCCCATTGTTGTTTATATACATCCGTTATGTGTAACATAAGTGATAATGTGGCCTTTATTTAGATATCTATACTGAATAGTTACTATCAAATCTTCCATTGTTCAGTAGTAATATTACACCAAAGATTTACATATATGAATGTGTGTGATTTTTATTTACAAATGTATTAAGTGTTGTCTTTATGTGTAAACTTTAAATTGTAGACCAATATTTATTAATACAAAATTATATTGTTTATTAATCTTTACATAATTCTCGTCCAATCAAATTGTAATGTACAGACGCCAGCACATCAACCTACTGCAATCTGTCAAATTTCTTTAATAGATTTTCAACTTTATCAGTAAAGCATAAGGTTCAAAATTGATTGGGAAAATGTGACAGTTTCGGGTAGGTTGATGTGCTGGCGTCTGTACATGATTTGAATATTATTTACATTATTTTAAATAATTACAAAGATCATTAGGTACAGATCTTAATAAACTGTTTTTATGAAATCTTATTTAAAATTTATTGTCTAGTTATGAGAATAAATATTTATGCAATGAACTCAAGGTTTTGTTTCATTAACATTTACACCAAAATCATAACCCTCCTTTCTGCTTCGCCGTAGTCGGGTAAAAACTACCATCTACAGGGTGTTACAGAAAGGGTATATCAATACAAACGGGTTGAAGAGTGTACCTGGTCTAGAATCTCTGTACAAAATTTCAGCTCAAAAGAATTAACTTTGAAAATGCTTAATATTTTTTTATTTCAATATCACGGCGCTGCTCTGGCGCGCGGCGCACTGTGGGCTGAAATTCGGCTTTCATAGACATTTTCATTTGATTTCTTAAGTGGTGATTTTTTTGGTTGGATGTGCTTTAGTAGACAAAGTATTTACTTAAAAATATATGAAATATTAAATATCAGCGCAAACAGCTAACATAGAATAAAAAGTAAAAAAAAATGTATGGAGTCGACATTAAAATCGGTGATAATTCAGCCATTTCGCAATTGCCCATAATTTCCTCGTAGGTGATTTTTCTATGATTTATTTAGGATTTTTTGGCATACTACTTAACCCTGGGAAAGCTGCGCGATTTTTTTAAAAAAAGAAACAAACTTTTTGTTTTTATTTTGTACTATATTTCGAGCCTATGTCAAAGCTACACATAATGCGAAGTAAATAAACTATTACCAGATTCCTAATTTACTTACAAATTAGAGAATGAACTCAGGATAGAAAAAAAAGGAAAATTTTCATACAAATTATAATATATTTTCCAATTAAAAGATTATAAACAAAAAAAGGCACGATTACAATATAATATGTAAAAGGAAATCAAATAATAAAGGACTTAAATTACTATACTAAAAGCAAACTAAACAATTTTTCTTTAAAAAAGTAATAAATTTAATGATGGAACTAAAACTACAGTACAACTGTTATTGATTTCTGTTTTAACACGAAACAATAAAGTAATATTTACGATACGGCAGTGATGCACCCTTCCGCGAAGCTGTCTCGAGCAAAAGTCATCTAATGTTTGTGTCGAACACTGAACGATGACCGATTGTTGGATCTGTCAGTTGATTTTGACAGTTCCGACTAGCTTCACTCAGTTGGCGTTTCCTGATACGGCCTCTCCTGACATCCTGACGTCCTCGGCAGGTCTAGATGGTCCAGCTTCATCAACATTGTAATCTGGTGTGCTTTGTACCTCGGTCATGGCTTCACCATCTGTTAAAGGCATGATCTCATCCGATTGGTCTGCACCTGAAATTTACATCTACTATAAATACACAGCTATGACTAAAACCAAGTATTAGAAGGGAAGGAAGGCAAGGAAAGGTAAAGAAACCCCCAGGAAAAGAGTGAAAGTTATTTATAATCCGTATAAGATTACAAACAATCAGCCACTATTAGGTTCACATAAGACTAGACATACCATTCACAAGGTCTAGTGCTTATACAAGACTAGACATATCACTCAAGGTCTAGTGTTCACACAAGGCTAGACATAACACACAAGGTCTAGTAGTCCAACAAGGCTAGACATAACACACAAGGTCTAGTAGTCACACAAGGCTAGACATAACACACAAGGTCTAGTAGTCACACAAGGCTAGACATAACTCAAGGTCTAGTATTCAAAAGGCTGAAGGCAACAATACCCCACAGTCATTCAAGGGCTACTCACACGCAAAGAAGGCAGCACACTCATCTGGAGTCCATTCACCCTTCCAAGGTACCATGAACTGCGCCGCGGCGTAGGTCACCTTGCCATAGGCTCCAGCAATAAGCTTCAATTCGTATCGGCCATTCTCCAATACTCTTGTCACCTTATAAGGACCGCGCATTCCGGAATCCAATTTCCCTTTGGACTGCGCGTACTTAATTACAAAAGCAAGATCATCTTTTTGAAAAACATGAGGCGGTTGGCGCATTTTGTTGACATACTTGTCTTGGCGACTCTGATTATCCTTAAGACGTTCAGCTGCCCTCTGCCGGTCGAGTTCTCGCAAGGATCGACGATCACCATCAGAACACTCTATAGCGACATCACGGACCAGGGTTTGTATTACGGGAGTAGTACCTTCAATACCGATCAACAAATTTATCGGTGATGCTTGAGTGGTCTTTTGTTTTGTGACATTCAGTACAAGCTGCAAACGCCATAACTGTTCGGACCACTTACTTTTCTTATTATTAGTCTCGACGCGTAACATGTTAAGAAGAGTGCGTACATATCTCTCCACCTGGCCATTCGCGTGATGCATCTCAGGAGTTATGTAATGTATAGTGCATCCTAAATCATTAATCCATTTAACAAAATTTGTGGCTTCGAACATACGACCTCGATCGGTAACTATAAGGTGTGGAGTGCCAAATAAAGAAACAGCGTTTTTAAACGCTTTCTTTAATTCGTCATGGTCCTGTCTATAAAGTGGATAAGTTAAACAGAACTTAGAAAAAGCGTCAACCAATACTAAAATATGTTTATAGCCATTGGACTCCGGTAAAGGACCCAGGACATCGGCATGAAGGGTATGAAAAGCAACATCTGGCTTAGTCCATGACGTAATGGGCTGTAACGGTGCTCGAGGAATCCGTTTGTTTGCTATGCAAGTTAAACAGTGCCCTATGTACTTTTTTACGAAAGCATGAAGACCAGGAAACCAAAAGTGATTTAAGATCAATCCAATAGTTTTGTCGACCCCTATATGACAGTGCTCATCATGAAAGATTCTAAGTAGACTTAATCTGTGACCTTTCGGTATAAAACAAAGTAACCGTGATTGCTCACCTACAGGTGAATAACGATAGTAAAGAATCTCATTGTTTTTAACGTAACGACTAGCATCTAACTGTCCTTCTTCTAACTGACTTAATAATTTTTGCGTTTCGTCATCACCTGATTGTGCAACTTGAGCCCAATTTCGCGGCCTATCTATGTTATTCACAACGCGGATGGGGTTGCGACTAAGATAATCCGCATGTGGCAGTAAAACACCTTTTCTATAGACAATTGTAAACGTGAAATCCTGTAGGTACACCCACCACCTCGCCACACGAGGTAGTAGGTCCTTTTTATTTTGTGTAGCCTTTAACGCATTGCAATCCGTAATTACCTTAAACTCTATACCTATAAGGTAATGCCGAAAGTGACGTAAAGCTTTGACTACCGCCAACGTTTCTAGTTCATAGGAATGGTATCGCACCTCTGCCCCATGTGTGACCTGACTATAATAAGCAACAACTGATTTACGACTATCCTTACTTGACTGAAGCAATACTGCGCCATAACTTCGACTGCTGGCATCCGTATGGACTTCTGTCTCTAAATCAGGATCAAAGATAGCGAGAATAGGCTCGCTCGTCAAAGACTTAATAACCTCATCACGAGCTTGGTCTTGTTCTTCACCCCACTTAAAATCTACGTCTTTCTTAGTCAAACGCGCAATACATGAAGTTTTGAGAGCATAATTTTCGATGTACTTTCGAAAGTACCCCGCTAATCCTAAAAATTGTCTGACTTGACGGACATTTTCGGGCTTTGGAGAATTGACCAATGCAGTGATTTTAGACTTAGAAGGACGTACTTTACCGTTGCTGATTACTCGACCTAGATACTCTATTTCAGTGCCCAAAAATGAACACTTTTTCATGTTTAATGAAAACCCAGCGTCTGATAACGTACGCAAAACATTACGCAAAATCTGTAGTCCTTCATCAACGCTATTACTGACCAATAAAACATCATCAATGTAAACCATCACCGTGCCATTGTTTATGAATGAACGAAGTGTATTGCTAATAATGCGCTGGAAGACAACTGGTGCATTAGCAAGTCCAAAGGGCATTTTCATATATTCATAATGCCCTTCGGGCGTAACAAAACCAGTCAAGGGAATCGACGCATTATCAAGACGAATCTGATAGAAGCCTGATGATATCAAGAGTTGTGAAATATTTGCCCTTACCCAATCGATCTATATGATCCTCGATCAATGGTAGGGGGTACCTGTCTTTAACAGTGATTCTGTTTAAGGCACGAAAATCAACGCACATTCGATCCGTTCCGTCTTTCTTTTTAATTAAAAGTATAGGACTTGCGTACGCCGATTCGGATTCACGAATTATTTTTTTAGCTAAAAGGTCGTTAATTATTTCACGTACCCTCAACTTCTCATTAAAAGATAACTTGTACGGCCTATAATACACGGGCGCATCACTGTTCAAACGAATGTGCATGCTACCCGTTGACACGGTTGAGGTAGCAGTTCCAGTTATCATAAACTTAGAAAATTCATTTAATATTTCTATAAGTTTTTCCTTATTGTCGTCATCAACCGACGTCTGGATAGGATGCTCATTCGATTCGATAGCCGAGACTTTTGCAGGGACAGCACTAAAAGTTAGACGCTGGTAATCCTTTGTGCGTACATACATTACTCCCTCACGATTAAGGACGTCTGTACCTATTATGATAGGTGCGTTCATACTTTCACTGGGCACGATCAATAGATCGACTTCAAGTGTAATTTCTTTAAACTCAATAGTAAGTGTCACATACGAAAACACCCGAATGGTAGTATTTCCAACACCTTTTAACTCTCGATAAGTGGTTTTTGTTGCGCACGACAAATGGTTTACCACAGAGGACGAAATAAGAGAAACATCTAAAGCTCCGCTATCGATCAGAATGTCAAAGGGTATCCCTTGGATTACTCCAACTATTACATCTTTGCAATTATTAATGTCGGGTAGGGAACAAAAATTTACGTTGTTTTTTCTATTATCAGAACGTTGTTTGGCGAAACAATCGTTAATATGGTGCCCAGTTTTTTTACAATACGCGCAAACAATTTTCGTTCCCGACTTCACATCACTGTTAGTCGTATTTGTACTAGTAGTTGATGGTTTTTGTTTAGCATGACAGTTAATTTGTTTATGTCCAGTTTGTCCACACGAAAAGCATTTTAATGGAGTCTTTTGAACGGGACGTTTGGCAAAATTTGGTTTCACAACCTCCTTACATCCTGCAGCGTCACGGTTTAAACGCTTTTCATGCTCAACCGGTTTTACAAAAGAAGAAAAATAATCAACTAACTCGCACGGCTTAAGATTCGCATTCGTAGCTGCCGCTTTAATGTTGGGTTCATTGATACCACGTATAATAATAGCACTAATAAGTTCGTTACTCAAACCTTTAACTATTTGTAACCGTAACAAAGACCGACGTACATACTCCGCATACGTAGCAAAACTATCAGAATTGGTACTCATGACCTCATAAAGAATGTTCGCCATATCAATCTTTTTCACACACAATGATTTAAAATCTCGTTTAAAATTACTCCAAGACCGGTCTGTCGTAACCCAATCATCCAACCAAGACTTTGCGTCGCCTTTAAGACAGTGACCGATACGCGACAAACATTCAGCATCATTCCACTTATTTAGAATTTGCGCTCGGTCTACCTCATCAAACCACGCATCAACATCGTGTATATTGGGGTCAAAATTTGACACATAAAAATCACGTGTACTACCACCGTATTTTATAGATTGAATAGCCTTCACAATTTTTTCCGTTGAATCGCAATTTGTTGACGGTACTTCGACATTAGACGACATAGCTACCGACGACCTATCTTCTAACGCATTTAACCGGGCCATGATTGTTTGTAACGACTCACGTAATCCCGAATCACTCCTAGATCGTGGGCTGCGCGTCGAACGGTTGCGATGCCGACTTTTCGATACTTTGCGACTCCTAGAACGCGAACGACTACGAGAACGATTTCGTTTTCCCATTATTGCGATAATGCACAGCAATCAACAAAATATTACACCAGAAATCAATAATGCAAAAAGTATTTAGGTAAAATCAAATGTGGGTGGTTATCCCACTTCTGATAAAAGCAAACTAAACAATTTTTCTTTAAAAAAGTAATAAATTTAATGATGGAACTAAAACTACAGTACAACTGTTATTGATTTCTGTTTTAACACGAAACAATAAAGTAATATTTACGATACGGCAGTGATGCACCCTTCCGCGAAGCTGTCTCGAGCAAAAGTCATCTAATGTTTGTGTCGAACACTGAACGATGACCGATTGTTGGATCTGTCAGTTGATTTTGACAGTTCCGACTAGCTTCACTCAGTTGGCGTTTCCTGATAATACTTATTCCGAGTCGTTATCACTACAGTCTGATTCAGAGTCGGATTCAGGATCCAAAAGAGGCACATTGCAGAACTCGATTTCATGGTCCCATTCTTGAAGATTAGGCAGACCTCAAACTTCGTCAATGCATGCTTTCCTCTTCTTTGCATCCATAGTGGACAAGGCCCACTGCTGAAATAAGTGGATCTGAAGAAAGAAGAAGTAAATTGAAAATGTCCTCGTTCAAACACACTCTGCTCTTTATACGGGAATGGTGTTCTCTATATCTTCTGAAATCTTTATTGCGAGGCTCCGATGCCTCTTCAGATAGGCTCCCAATTGGTACAATTGCGTTATGAGCAATAATCTCTGCTCCATGATTTAGTATCTTGTGTACAGTAACTGGCATATTGTACCAACCATATAATGCTACGAACCTCTCAGCAGTTTGCGATGTACGGTAGGCTGCAAAAGTGCATGGGTAGTACAGAAACAAAATCGTATGAAGCGAGAATTGACGCCATCTAGCGTAAAACTAGTTAACGACTAACAAAATTGAATTATGCTGTTATTAGATGGCGTTGCTTTGCTTTATATGATAAAATGCTTTATATGATAAATCTTTTTGCCTCTTCAAACATTCAAACAATTTATAATTAATAGTTTCTTTTAAAGAAAATTGATCCTAATTATTAACCTACTATGTTAAAATTGAATAACAATTTATAAGTAGGGTATCTGATTTTCTAAGTTTTAGTTTTCAAACTTGAGAGGGTAGGTTAAATATGGATTTATAAATAATTGGTAGGTGGTGTGAATAATACTTAGATCGAAGATTTATGACAGCTCAATTGATCGTTCGCTAAGTTCATTTCGATTACCTCGTTCGAGTGCCTTTTGTTCAGTTTTTATTTATGATCAGGCGGATTACTTATTTTACCAAAACGAGCACGAGTTATAATATTGATTTCGTTACAAGAGCTCAAATAATTGCTTTGAATAATCAAGCCAAAAACTTGTCAGAAATAGCCAGAGACCGGTGTAAACGTAAGTAGTTTTATTTTTACACTTTTATATTAAAAACTGCATTATTTTTTTGTTACTATACTACATGATAATCATTATTGGGTATTATATATTTCTGTTTTATTGTTGCAGAGAAAAACAGTTGTTCTTTGGGTACGACGATTTGAAGAGGAGGGTTCTTTGAAACACCATCAAAGAACTGGTAGACCACGACTTATAAAACACATTGCAGCATCAAACCATGATAAGGCAGTATGAAGAAAATGGATTTCTGCCGCCGAACCACTATGCTGGTTTATTTGACACAAGTTTTGACACGGAGCCGCGTCAAAACTTGTGCCGCGGAGGCATGCTGTAAAACCCTTGCTCACGGAAAACCATAAAAGGGCAAGATTACAGTTCGCTTTGGATCACATAAACTTCGATTGGAGTAATGTCATCTTTACAGATGAAAAAACTTTTAAGTCCAGTAAACACGGACGCTTATGTTTGTGGCGTCGAAATAATACGCGATACACAAGTGGTTACGTAGCTACGAGCTAAATAATTATACTTAGATAATATTATTTATATTGACTGGAGACCTGGTTATGTGTGTATAAACTATAACTTACGTATTTTTAATAATTTAAAAAGTTATGAACACTTTAAGTTTAAACAACATAGTTTTTAGTTTTTTATGTTGCCTACTAACCATTTGATATGTTTTTGTGCAATTTTGTAGTTTTTAGCCTACTTATTTAGTATCCATTTAATCCGTTTGACCTTTTTAATAAAATGTTTGTTTTTACTGAGGTTACATAAGCTTCAATCCTCTTTCCGATTTTGGAAACGAATACTTAAGCTATCGCCTCAATAACTTCATAATATTATAATGTTATACCTATAATATTTAATAAACTGACTATTAAATTTGAATAATAAACTGTAAGAAATAAACCTCTATAATTTTTTATAGTGCCTTTTTTTGCGAGTCCACAAGGCGAGCCTGTTTACCTGCGATGAATCTGCTCTTTTTTCCTGTTGCTAAGTAACTACCTACCAATTCGAATATTAAATTAATTATTAAAATACCCACTCGTTAGCTTAATAAATATATTCCTATCGGTTTCTATTATTATTTTTATCATTTAAGCTACGTATGCTGGTAATTGTAATGTAATAATTAGATAAATGTATTAGCCTTGTAATTCCTTCGTTTCTTCCTAACTCCTTACTTACGTTTCGTAAATTAGTCATAGTTGTGAAGAAACCAACGCCATCTAGTTTATTTTCGAAAACTTGAATTCAAACGTTCACGGGAAAATAGACACTAAGGTACCCATGCAATTTTGCTGGCGACTGTACACTGATTGAACTTTTCCAGATTAATGTGTTCACCTGCCTGCCTGCCTGCCTGGCCTGTAAAATTACGGCGGATCAATTCTTCATCCAGCCCCATTATGTTAGCAGTTTTCTCCGGGAATTCAAAAAACCTTCTGGCTGTGTTGCCGTCGTTGGTGGTTCCATAGGTCATGGTCATGTTTCACCACATCAATAAGCAGATTATGTTCCTCCTTAAACCGCTTTTGAATCGCCTCCTGCCTTTGCTTCATCACATCTTGGTCCGCACCTCTAGCAGAGGTTTTCTTGAAGTCCAATCTGTATGAGACATGCAAGAGGCACTGCATCATATTAATGCGTGTTTGTAGTGACGAAAGTCCAAGTTCCTTCATATCATCTGGTATTGGCTTGTCTTTAACTTCTGTCAAGTCGTTCATCTGAGGTTTTGTTAAACAGAGATAGCACGTTACTGAAGATTTCGCTTCTGAAAGGTACATACATATCTTACCGTCAACCATTGTTAACATTAACTTGTGGTCAACTGTATTGCTATCGCACACAGACGGTGTAAGATTTGATGTTTCGTTTTTTATTCTCCTTTCTTCTTTTTTTACCACAGCTTCACATTCTTTAACAAATGTGAATTGCACTGGACGACAAAATGCTGCCGAGCAAGGTTTTGGATTCGTCCACACTGCCCCCCCTTCACAGATCATCTTTAATGGTGCCAATGACGTCATGAATATAGCCATCATAGCCGGAATCCATCTTCTGCTTGTATCTGCTCTGACTTGATGCACCATCAAAACCCCACTTGTTGATCAACTGCAATTGTTTGTTTTGTATATTTTCCGGAAAAGTTTTCAAAATTCTTATCGCTGTTAAATCTACAAGAGCTTGCAGAGTTATTCTAACAGAAGAGTCTGTAAATGTTATATATTTTTTTGGTTCAGGTGGACAACATTCGTGTTTTTCTTTCTGAATTCTGTAACAGGAAGGGTACATATTATTTTGACCTTCTCGGATAGCTGACTCTCTCAATGTGATATACTGCCACTTTGATAGGTGAAGTGATATTAGTAAGCCAAGTGCCTTCTGGGATGTTAACATCGTCATCTCTTTGTCGGATGGTTTTTCGGTGAGGTCTTGAAATTGTTCAACAGCTTCTGGGTGATTTCCTTTTACATATTATATTGTATCTTTTTTATTGTTTATAATCTTTTAATTGTAAAATATATTATAATTTGTATGAAAATTTTCCTTTTTTTTCTATCCTGATTTCATTCTCTAATTTGTAAGTAAATTAGTAATCTGGTAATAGTTTATTTACTTCGCATTATGTTTAGCGTTGACATAGGCTCGAAATATAGTACAAAAAAAAAACTGTTTCTTTTTTTTTAAAAAAACGCGCAACTTTCCCAGGGTTAAGTAGTATGTAGGGATTGCAATCGAATATTCGAATATTCGAATTATTCGAATATACATTTGAAATTCGTATTCGAATAGTAAATTATAAAATATTCGAACATTCGAATATTACCACAGCAATTTTATTAAAGTTACATTATATTGTTAATTACGAACGCGACATCTAACGCGTGGTCGTCAAATTTCTGAATAGATCGGCACTGCTCGGATTGACGGCCATTCGACCAATCAACGGCCTCCATTGTTCTGCTGACTGCAACTCGCCGGGCGCTAGCCGCCATTTTGAGTTTACTTCACAATCACAAGTACAGCACAACAGACGCGTAGTTTTTTACAACAGAGTGGTGCATTTTGTTATTTTGTGCTGACGGTATAAACATAAGTGTATACGGATTACCCAATTAAATGTAAGTATAATTTTTGTTAAAATATGCTGTGCAATTTAACACTAAAGATTCTTGCTACTGAAAGATGCAATTTTAAAAGCACTGATTGACTTGAAAGACAAAACTATGTTCAGCACCTATGAGCTTGCTTTTTTGCAGGATTTATCTACGTCTCTCACTATCGTCAAAACTACTGTGGAAGCGATATGTCAAGAAAAGGCCACTTTATTAACTGCGGACACAGCCCTACAGTTCATGGTTACCAAACTACGAGAGACCAATGGGTTTATCAGTGGTAAACTTCTTCAGGCTCTGAAAACAAGGATTGCTGAACGACGACAAACAGACCTGGTTTGTACACTGAAGTACTTGCACAACCCAAACAAATACTACCAGGAGCCGAGTTCTTCTATCTTCCCTAAAGTAGGAAATGATGTTATCACCAAAGTCATAGTTGACATTCAAAAAAAATATTTTAAGCAAAGACCTGCGACAACTAACACTGGCGTTTCTGATGACGAAGATAACATTGCTATATTAGACCTTCAGCGTTATCAAAATGAAGAAGCGTCAAGAATCTCAAATATGTCAATGAAAGAACAGCTGCAGAAAAAGATAGAGGACGAAATGTATGCAGTGCCTTCCACATCCACAGCAAATCTTGAACATCATGATCTAGAAACATCAATAAAAATGCATATGGCTCTATATGATACAGGTACGCCAAGACAAATACACCTAAGTCAGGCCTATGACGTGCTAATTTGCATTCCACCAACTAGCGTAGAATGCGAAAGGGTATTTTCTTCTACAAAATATATCTGCAATCATCTCAGATGTAAATTGAATGATGATTCCATTGACTCTTTAAGTTTTCTAAGGTCCCACTTTCAAAGGATCCGTAAATAAGAATAATTGTATCCATTGCCTATACGATGGCATTTATTTAATTATAATTGTTACTTACCGCGTTGGATCATAATTTTCAATTTTAGTGGTTGCGTGCACTTGCAATTTGCATATCTCTTTAGATGCTAGTTATCCGCGCAGTGCATTCTTATTGTGACTTTGATCTCGTTTCTTTTTAGTTATCCTTAATAAATTGATAGTACAATATCTGTAATATACTTTTTTGTTTCTTACTTTTACTTGTGTTGTATAAAGTTGCTAGTGAGATTTTAATTGTGTTTCCTACTTAATAGTTTTCCTATAATTGTTTAAGAATTAATATTTTTTATTTCATATTTTCGTAGTCGAAGTTCCTATTACATCTAACTTTATTAAAAATTTGTTAATTATTTTATTTGATTAAAAGTTTTGTTTAAATATTGGTTCTGTTTGATTGGGATGTTGCCCTACTTACATGAAAAATATGTTACTAGTTTCTAAGGCAATAAAACGTGAGAAATTATATAAATACTTTTTTTCTGAAATATTCGAATATTATTCGAATAATTCGAATAAGGCTGAAAAAGTATTTGAACATTCGAATACCAAAAATATCGAATATTTGCAATCCCTAGTAGTATGCCAACAAATCCTAAATAAATCATAGAAAAATCACCTACGAGGAAATTATGGGCAATTGTGAAATGGCTGAGTTATCACCAATTTTAATGTCGACTCCATACATTTTTTTTTACTTTTTATTCTATGTTAGCTGTTTGCGCTGATATTTAATATTTATTATATTTTTAAGTAAATACTTAGTCTACTAAAGCACATCCAACCAAAAAAAAACACCACTTAAGAAATCAAATGAAAATGTCTATGAAAGCCGAATTTCAGCCCACAGTGCGGCGGCGTGATGTGCGTGTACTAGGCGCACAGACACACTACATATAATGGATAATGACTCTCGTAGTGCGGTGACACGTTTGTTATGATTTCAATTTAATAAACTATCGAAATAAAAAAATAATAAGCATTTTTAAAAGTTACTGCTTTTGAGCTGAAATTTTGTACAGAGATTCTAGACCAGATACACTCTTCAACCCGTTTGTATTGATATACCCTTTCTGTAACACCCTGTATAGGTACCAAATGACTAAACATTTTACAACTGTTCTTGTAATTGATACAAAAAATAACAATTGATAGTACCAGATGAAGTGATCAATATAAATAATCCATCCATACTAATATTATAAATGCGAAAGGAACTTCTGTTCTGTCACGTTTACACACCTTAATGGCTGAACAGATTTGGATGAAATTGGACAGATAGATAGAAAATGAGAGGGGCTTGTGGCTAAATAATAATAACAGTCGCACGGGTCGATCGATTGTCACGCACAATGGTCTATTTGAAGGACTAAGTGCGGAAACCAAACCCATAACATAGAATGGGTCGATCGATCACGTTAAGCTACGCTTGCCGCGGGTGGTCCATGGATGGGTGACCATCTATACATACGAAGACCAGACCCCTCCGTGCCTCGGAAAGCACGTTAAGCCATTGGTCCTGGCTGTCATTCGTGGATCTTTGACAGTCGTTATGGGTCGTCAGAATCCCGAAAGACTGACAACCAGTCTTACCAAAGGATATCGTATTACCCAGTCGCTGGGTTGTGGAAGTCAGATAGGCAGTTGCTCCATGTAAAATACTGGTATTCAGCTGTATCTGGTCTGGTTAGACTGGAAGCCAACCCCAACATAGTTGGGAAAAGGTTAAGCAGACGATGAGATAAACCATGACCTGGGTTTGGACATAGGATACTTTTTATCCCGATGAAACCGCGGGGCGCAGCTAGTAATAAATAAAGAAATTAACTGAGGATGGTAGAGGTATCTGACAACAGTTTGACAGCAACCAACATGCTAGACATGACTTCATCTTGTTTCTGATAACCAGCTTGAAGGTACAGCGGCATCCGCCCTTTCGCCATCTTATCCCTCTTATGAACTCTTAGTTCATGTCTCATTAATGCCTTCCGAGTACCATACTTATTGCCACACATCTTGCAACCAAACTCCCTCAGACCAGCATGATCAGCTTTAAAATGTACATCCATATCCCTCTTAGTATAAAAACCTCTTCCGCATTCAAGACACTTGAACGGTCTTTCCTTCTTATGGGTTAATAGATGCCTGTTCAGATTGCTTCTTGTTAAAAACCGTAACTCACACTTATCACATGAAAATGGTTTGTCACCAGTGTGCGTTCTCATATGGATCTTTAGTGATTCCATGAAGCGTCCTCGGTACGGACACATCTGGCATTTGAATGGCAAGTCGAAGCTGTGAAGCTGTAGGTGCCTGACCAAATTATCTTTGCGGTACAGTTTCCCGCATATATCACAAACAAGGTGAGATGCTGATTGGTGTCTAGCTACATGCTTCTGATATAATTGAACTGTTAACAATCGGTAGCACACAGGGCATCGAACACGAACCTTCTTGTGAGTTCTCGATCTTTTGTGTGCAATTAAGTCTTTAGATGTTTTGAAATTGAGGCTGCATAGTTTACAAGGGTATTTTGCTTTTTGGACAAGTTCTTCAGTGTCAGTGTTATTATCGTCAGGATCATTCATTGCATCTGATTCTCCTCCAGAATCCTGAGTCGGGGTCTGACGAAGTAGTTTATCAGTTTCCTGGGCTGATTTCCGAAATGTTACTGCATTCTGAAGAAAAGTGTAGCATTTCGAACACAAGTGCTTAGGATAGTTATCATTTTCATTTAATTGTATATCCGCAAAAGTGCGTATCGCTTCTGCAATGTTAAAAGTACTTTCTGGATTGTAAATCGGTTTGTTAGCTTCTTCTAAACAGAGCCTACATTTATTGTTACTTATCCTGGGTGTTTCCATTTCGCTGTCTTGGCGAGTTGTAGTACTTTGTTTTGCCAATTTTCTCTGGTGATCTTTAAGTCGTATTTTTTTCAATAATTGCAACATAAAGTAAGAGCCCGACATTGTTCAGATTTTGTTGATAGTAAAATGATTACAAAACCAGCTGATAAGTGATAACCTGCCTGACATGAGTGACATGACCTGACAGGTGACATAACTGATAAAGATAACGGTCGAATGTTGAAAGTTGACAGTAAGTTGTCACGAGTAGTGGCGGAATGGCGGAATCCTTATTACTGCGAAAAAGTGTTGCTTTTCACTGGCACTCCGCACCCCAAATAACTTTGACCACTGACCTCTTATGCCGGGGCCAAACCAACGGGAAACGCCGATAAAATCATAGGCGTTTCCCGTCAGTGTGGCCCGGCATAAAAACAAAACTTTGACAGTTCCACTAACTGACGTCAGACGACAACGCAGGGTTACCAGATTGGGTATTTTTTTCGCAATTTTGGGTAAAAATTTGGCTCCTGGAGAAATTTTGGAGAATTGAAATATTTGGAGAAATGTTTGGAGAGAGGAAAAAAATCATGGAGAATTTTGGGTATTTTTTATAGTTAGTCAGAAAGACATTGGCGATAGTAATTATTCCATGAGAGTACACACGACGACATATCAAGCTATACATTTCCAGTATAAACTGATTTCTAACTGTGCGAAAGCCTATACAATGCGAGGTCAGCTAAAACTGGAAATGTATAGCTTGGGCTTATTAATTGAATCGACTATTATGCCATAGTTTGATAAAATAATATGTCGTCGTGTGTACCTCTATACATAGACACCAAAGAAAACGATGTGCATGCATCATGGTACATTACTTTAGTAAGTAGAAGCTTGAAGTTCAAACAGATTTTTATAGTGGAAATAATTAGCTTGATGGCTAATTAATAAAATCTGCTTACTACAGTACTAATGTCCATTTAGTTTCAATCAAAGAGCGTGCCATGCCCATGCCCTTTTATAATTATGTTGATGATAACATCGACATAGTAGGTAGACTTTATTAATTAAATTAAAATAATTTGATGACAAATTTACTTCATTAAAAATTTGTCATCAAAAATGGTTCCGTAATGGTTAAAATTGCAAACTTTTTGCCTTTGGGTAAAACTTAGAAAATTTGTATCATTTTGGAGAAAAATTATTTCAAATCTGGGGAAAAATAAAAAATCACATCTGGCAACCCTGCGACAACGCCAGTTTATTTGTTTACTTTTGCCCCGTCTGTCTGTTCATTTATTATTTTCTGAGCAAATCTAAACAACAATTTGTGAAATTTTACCGAAGTTGCTATAAAATACTGTAAACGCCAAAGTTAAAATCATCAATACCATGCTGACATTGTACTACCTAATGAAAAAATCGAAAAAAGAAAAATCAAAGTTAAGTGCTACCGAATATTATAAAACTATACATGATAATAATGAGAAACGTTTGAAAATAAAGGAAGGGTCATCGTCTAAATGCCGGGTGTGTTTACAAGAAGGTTGTACGCCGATTTTCGGGACCGAAGACACTATTTTTATTGTAGAAGCATTATTACTACTCTCCAATACAGAGGTGAATGAAAATGACGAGTATCCAAAGCTCCTGTGCGATATATGTCACGAGTTTATCAAAGGAGCTATATTATTCAGAAAAATAGCAAGAGAGTCAGAGGAAATTCTTAAACAGCCAGTGAAAGAAGAAAAAATTGATGAACAGCAGTATGATCATGATTTTAGCGACAGTAGTGTCTATGATACGAAACAGCCAGAGAAATGGGAAACGGAAAATCAAGAGGTTGAAGAGGTGAAACACGAAAAGAAAGTAAAAATTAAATATGCAGCAAAAGTAACTTGTAACATATGCAATAAAGTCATAAACAGGTCCTATTACAAAGAACACATGACTATGCATGAGCCTGACCATAAAAAGTATGTTTGTGATGTGTGTGGAAAATCATTTAGACTGAGATGTGCATACCACAACCACAGCCTAAGACACGGCAATGAATTCCCATATAAATGCCAATTTTGTCCATACAGAGGAAGATATTCAGAGTTACTCAAAACCCATATGAGGACTCACACAGGGGACTATAGGTACATGTGTACAGAATGTCCGGCCAGGTTTTTGTTTAAGAGTAATTTGAACAGCCACACATTAAAGCATAAAGAGCCACAACTGCACTGTGAAGCTTGTAGAAGGGCTTTCCACACTAAACTGATGTTACAGAGGCATTATGAAGCTGATCACTTGGGCATTAAAAACCATGTTTGTAATATTTGTGGAAAAGCATTTGGATACAGAAATGCTATGATGAAACATCAGAGGCATGTTCATAAGAGAGAAAAGCTGTTATTTGGCCGGATGCCTGCTTATTTAGAAGCTCAACACAGAAATGAGGATGGTGGTTGAACTCTAGCACTCACAGATTTTTCAAATAATCTTGAATAATCAGTTTTTGGCAGATTCCTAATAATATTTCATAATCTAAGTATACTTACTAATATTTTCCCCAAAATATGGAGGTTATATTCAATTTAAATAATCTAGTCTAGTGTATGTATAGAGTATTATATATAGAGTAGACTAGCTTCTGCTGACTACTTCGCCCGCATGAAAGTTTTTGTTCCCCTGGCCCACCCCGTCACATCGCATCGCCTGCTCGCGCTATTAGGTACTTCGTTTTCGCATAGTGTTCTTTCTCACTTTCTTTCTACCTTTTCGGCTTCTTAGGGTCGTAGCGTGATGTTTAATAGCCGATAGCCTTCCTCAAGGATTGGGCTTAGTTCCAGAGATTAGCGCGTTCAAACAAACTCTTCAGCTTTATTTGTATAGATAGACTAGCTTCTGCCCGCGGCTTCGTCCGCGTGAAATTGTTTGTTCCCCCGACTCACCTCGTCGCATCGCATCGCCTGCCTGCGCTATTATTTCGTTTTCGCTTAGCGTAAACTTCTCACTTTTTTGTTCTTTTTGCTCAACTCCTAAGCGCGATGTTTAATAGCCTATAGCCTTCCTCAAGAATTGAGCTATCAAATGCAAAAAGATTTTTATAAATCCGACCGATAGGTACTTCCAGAGATTAGAGCTTTCAAACAAACAAACGCTTCAGCTTTATTATCAGTAATTATTATTTAAAACTATGATATCTCCCAAAATATTCATTGAAATCAAATGATGTCAAGGGTAATTTCGTTCAAAATTAAATACTTGTGAGTCGTTCTCAAAACCTGGCTTGGTAAACACGGACTGAATTGAGTCAGACGGCGGCTTTAAATTCCTTTTCGCGTCAACGTAAGACTCAGGACCTGCGGGGCGCTTTCTAGTATCAGTTCCTACGCGATCAGAATTTTGGGATCCTTTTTTAGCATGGGGATCCATGGATGCCACCTGCACCGCTACAAACACTGATCAATAGTTGTGTTACAGTTTACGATCAATACCTACTTTCTCATTCTCATACCTTGACATTGGCAAAATCATCGAACGTTATCGATGGAGCCAGAACCTCAAAAATAGAATAGAATAGAAATACTTGTGATGAATAACGTATTTATTTTGATAAAGATTAATATCATGTTTATAAAAACACCTTCGCAAATAATTCATTATTTTAGAACAAAGGGGTTTGAAGGTTTTGGCCCTAAAATCAGCCGCCATTTTGATTTTTTTTCAGAATCGCGGTGCACAACAAAAGTTATATAATTTTCGATTCTGTGCACAGCAACCATCGGAAAATAGTATTACAGGTAACAATTTCCTATTTAATAAACTTTGCAATTGATCAACAATACAAGATGCAAAAACGGAAGCTTCCAGTGAAGCATTAGATTCATCAAACCAATAACATACAGCCTCGTGAGTAGCCAAATTATACATAGTAAAGTTATGTACGCACAGTTTTGTCTTGTAGTATATAGCGCTTGCCTGAAGATTAGGAGCTAATTTAACAGATTGCACATCTTGCGTAAATACGTGGCATTTTCCTTCTTTGGCTAAACCTTTATCTGTCTCTTTTTCCTTTCTAGCTTTTTCTTTTCTTTCTCTATGTAGTGTTATTTCTGCGTCCGTAATATTACCTGCTTCATGACCGCAGCATACATCACACCGATCTTTTTTCGGGTGATAGAGACTTAAATTAAGCTTTAAAAAGATGTTATCAAAAATCCTGCGACTGAGACATTCTACAGATTCCAATTCACATTTACTAGTAAACTCCTTGTAAAGCTGCCCCATGTTCTGAAATAACGGTTCTAAGTATTGTCTTGACGTACTTGATCGACAGTAGTGTGATGGCATTTTAGGAAGACTATTAAGGAATTCTTCTGCATGCACATGAGCGGCTAGCTTTTTTTTTGGATGGCTTTCTTTATGTGAATGTGGTGGCATGGCGCTGTTTGTTTTCTCAAGCCAATATCGTACAAACCAGTCCTTAATACCTAATGTATGTAGAAACATCTTTTTGCATACTTGATGGCGTATGTTTCCAATAGTGAGGAAATAAGCTAGAGTTTTAGATCTTGTTGACTCAGTATTTTTAGTAACTTTTTTGTCATTTGCTACAACATGACAACATACAAAAGTTTTTCTTTGTTCCCATGACATTGTTTTCCAAAATATTTCAAATAACTCCTTTCTTTTATCTTCATCTATGTTATCACAACTTCTCAGTTTTGATTTCTTACAAAATGATGAAACACAAGTAGGTTTCATACTTCTTGCAGGCCTTAAGACATCATGATGGACTTTTTTTTTCATATTATCATTCGTGACTCGTCTATAGCCTAAATACGCCTCTCCTTTCATTCTTAAATTTTTATTCAAGTTTTTTTTCCACTTACCCGGTTCTTTATTAGCTTTATTTTGTCTTTTCCTATTGATTGATAAATCTCCGTGATACGTATCAGTTTTTTCTAATTCATCAGGTTGAGGGTTAGATGTCTCACTAAAAGTCAATTCATCAGGTCGGTTGTAAGATGTCTCACCAATAATGGCAACTTCATTAGGTTGGGGACTTGATGTCTCACCAACAGCGGCTACTTCGTTAGGTTGGGGAGTCGATATCTCACCAACAGCGGCAACTTCATCGAGTTGGAGGCTTGATATCTCACTAACAGTAACAACAGCAGAATTCAGTACACTGGGAATATCATTTGCAATCATATTTAAATTGACTTGAGGATTTGAGTTTTCAATAACTGTACTAGTTTCTGTCAATAATATTATGTTGCTCGTAGAGGAAATATCAGGCAAAAGTTCATTCGTTGGAATGTCCATTACAGAAGTATTGCTAATGTCCGCAAAATTAAATGAAGAATTCTCTATCATTTCTATAAATTTTAAGTTGTCAATATTAATTATGTTTGCGTCATTCTCCTTCTCCTTTATTTCGTTAATTTCTACGTTGTCTTGAAATAATACACCGTTGCTGCTCAATGTAATTGTATCAGCTTGTGCAATTTTTTCGTCATCAAAGCCGGCAGGCTCAACATTGATACTACCTACTGCTTGATGTAAGCCCCCCATTATAGTTACTTCAGTTGAATCAGAATTAATAGAATTAATTGATTTGGGGTAAAGTTTACTACATTTATTTATTGCTACCTGAGCCAGCTTTTCGCAATTTTTCCTTTTTAAGATATACATTTTTTGTGCCAACAACGCTTCCCGCCTTTTTTTTAAATCGAGTAAAGTCGTGACTTTAACTTGAGTCTCCACGTCTTTCTCCTCCTCCTCCATGCTGCAAGCGGTATCATCAAGCTGCTCAGTCATTTTCATAAGCTGAAAAAAAAACTTTATATAATATTTACTTACCAAATGTGAATGCATGCACACAAATTCGTTTGGTCAAAAGTAAAAAATCATAATTATAACCAAAATAATTCATAATATTCCTTTTTATTTATAAAAAGTAAGTTAATATAATAAAAACCATACACCTAAAGTCTGTTTAATACCGCTCAAGTCCCATTAAAATGTTTATGAAACACAGCGTAAGTCAAAATAAAATAGTTAACAATACCGCCTAAGTCAATGAACATTACATTGAAAAACCGCCGATCTATTGAAGTTTAAAATACATCTATAATAGCAGTAATTACACTCTAATATACTACAAAATAATGAATAATTGAGTTGGCTTACCTTTTTGGTCCATCAAATGTGTCTATCTCTCTGATAAAACCGTAATAGACAAAAATATACAATAAATTTGCTGCGCGGTCACACATCAACACAAGATAGTATGGCGGACTGACGACTTACGCGGTTGTGACACAACAAACGATTTGCGCGGTGCCAGAACTACTTGAATAACGCGCTGCGATTGGACAATTTAAAAAAAATTCTAACATCATTCGATGCGCGCCGACAAAATCTATCCAATGAAGTGTAAAACGTCATATGACCAATTTTCGACTTACGCGGTATTGTTACCTAAGCGACGATATTTAGATAGAGGACACTTATACAAACAAAAAATGCTATATAACATAATATCCTAAAGCGTCAGGTTTCGGAGTTATTCACCGAAATATAAGCGAAAACAACAAGGATTTTTTTGTTTTTTTTCCCTCCTGGTAAGCATATTGAACTATTGAGGCAATAGAAACGTTATGAAAACTTTATGGAGAAGAAACAAATGAAGAATAGACATTTTTTAAATAAATATTTAAATACGGCAATTTATAGTTCGTTTTTTAATCCCAGAGACTAATCTGACAAGTGTAATGTCAAACTTCTATACGAAAACACAAAAGACTTAGGGTCAACTCACACCGAAAGAGCGGCGAAGGGCAACGAAGCGGAGCGCAGTTTCAGTTTCATATGAATTTCAACTTTATTATCATTATCATAATACTTATTATCGCATGAGAAACTCCGTTATGGAATTCCCCGGAATTCCTGCGGCGCCGCGGGCATCCGCGCGACTCGTTCGAGTTTCTCATGCGATAATAAGTAGGTATTATGATAATGATAATAAAGTTGAAATTCATATGAAACTGAAACTGCGCTCCGCTTCGTTGCCCTTCGCCGCTCTTTCGGTGTGAGTTGACCCTAACATGTCAGATTAGTCTCTGGGATTAAAAAACGAACTATAAATTGCCGTGTTTATTATTTATTTAAAAAATGTCTATTCTTCATTTGTTTCTTCTCCATCAAGGTTTCATAACGTTTCTATTACCTCAATAGTTCAATATGCTTAGGTACCTGGAGAGAAAAAAAACAAGAAAATCCTCGTTGTTTTCGACTTATATTTCGGTGAATAACTCCGAAACCTGACGCTTTAGGATATTAAGTTACATAACATTTTTTGTTTGTATAAGTGTCCTCTATCTAAATATATAACTTTTGTTGTGCACCGCGATTGTGAAAAAAAATAAAAATGGCGGCCGATCTTAGGGCCACCCTCCATACAAAAATCTTCAAACCCCTTTGATTACCATAAAAATAGTGAGTCAACCTTAAAAGAGTTAAAAGATAGACACTGCTGTCGTGGATTTTTTTTAAGAACTTTTAAAGGGGAATAATTCCGTCATACATAATTTTTGCGTAACTTTAACCGTTTCTTCTCTTTATACTATGGTTTAGGCCAAAGGTTTAGGCAGCGTACGCAACGGAAGCTCTCAAAAAATAATTGTTCCCGTTTTTGCAACATTTTTCATTGATGCTCCGCTCCTATTGGTCGTATTGTGATGTATAGCCTATAGCGTTCCTTGATAAATGGACTATCCAACACAAAGTTCCTTAAATTATAAGGATAGAAAATGTTACTTATAGAAACATTTCTACACCTTTTTTATGTATTATAAATTAGTTTCCTGTGACCTGCTTCATCCGAAATTGAACTAAATACAAATGTGGAAAAAAAACATCTTTTATTTTTGGTCAGCAATCAATACACTCAACCATAGGAATCGAAAGTCTAAATAAATGAAGCCATGTAAAAATCATTGCAAATATCTATAAGTGTCTACTTACCATTCTATCTATTTATATAAAAGAAAGCTGGGTTAGTTACACCATTTATGAACTCAAGAATGGCTGGACCGATTTTAATGATCTTTGATTTGTTCCCACCCCAAATAGCAGAATTACTATTAAAACCATTCATTTTCACAATATGATGGTAGATACATTAAAGAAATTCTCAAACGTATCATCAATCAGTCAAAAGGCAACCTCTGCTGGACATAGGCCTGCTCCCAAACATACAACATCTGGATTTTATTATCAAGGAATGAAATGCAAAATCCATTTACTAATGTTAGGGTTTGATATATCCATTGGGTGGTGCGCGTGAATCTACAAGTATTAAGTTCGCCTCTGTACATTTATGTGCATGAAGTATTAAATAATAAATAAATAAATATATCCTGGGCAGGTTTTATTACATCTGTTTTCCTCTAACTAGGTTCATAATGTAAGAAACTAATATAGGTAATAGGTAATACGGGCTGGTAATATTTTATTCAAATTTCTTTTGAGCTCATCCCATAAAAGCTCAATGGTATTCATGTTGGGTCAGTTCACAGTGTGAAATTCTTGAGTAACATGTGATTTGTGACAGTGGGCATTATCATGCATTAAGATGAATATGAAGGTATATCGTAAGTTCACAACTTGAGACATGTTTTTGTAATAAAGTAACTTAAGGGGGGTGCGCTAGGTAGCATGCAAAATTTTCCTGTTTTTTTTACTATTTGCAGGTCAGTGTCAGGTGGTATATTGAACAAATTATGATTCACAAGCGTAATAAATATGTATTTACACAGTTATAATCATTAAAATCATCAATACAACCCTCTAAGTTCATATAATCCTATTTTATATATATAAATTATAAATAGGATTAAATGAACTTAAGAGGGTTGTATTGAAATTTTGCAAGTCTACTTTCTGCATCCCCCTTAAGATTCAAAGAGAAGCATGAATGTTTTGACTATAATAGGTTGCTGGTTATAAACCATCTTCTAATTTCCTTATTTCAGCCTCTATGTACGCTGGTGTTCTTCCACTCAATTTCTTTTCTCTTTTATGAACATCAAGTTGATGCCTCATCATAGCCTTTCTGTATCCAAATGCTTTTCCACAAACATTACAAATATGATTCTTTATTCCTAAATGATCTGCTTCAAAATGTCTTTCCAAAATAAGTTTAGAATGAAATCCTCTCTGGCAAGCATCACATTTGAACATAGGTTCCTTATGTTTTAGTGTATGCTTGTTCAAATTACTCTTAGTTAAAAATCTAGCAGGGCATTCTGTGCACATATATCTATAATCTCCAGTATGTGTACGCATATGAGTTTTTAGGAGGCCAGAATGACGTCCTCTGTATTGACACATTGTGCACTTATAAGGAAATTCTGAACTGTGTGTATAGTAATGGTTTCTGTAAGAACATCTTTGGCGAAATGATTTGCCACATATATCACAAACATATTTGGCCACAGTTTGGTCATGGAGGGCAAAATGCTCCTTGTAGTAGGCTTTTGTGATGATTTTGAAGCATATCCTACATTGCACTTTTGGTATCTTCTTCCTGCATCTCTCTGGCTTAGAATTATCACTACACAAGTCATTGTCACTCTCAACAGATGAGAAGAAGTTTTGCAACACTGATGCTGAAGAAGTGTCTGTGTTTTCTTTTACAGTTTCTTCACTGTCTAAGTCTCGAACCTTGTTGGATTTTTGTCGGCTTTTTGCTGAAGCACTTCTCAAAACCTCATCCGATATTTTAGCCGTTTTTCTGAACAGTATTGCAGCATCTAGTAATTTGTTACAAGAATCACATAAAAACTTAGGATGTTCGTCGTCTTCATTTATTTGGATATCGCCGAAATTGCAAATATTTTCGGCAATATCGGGACCCTGGTCATTATAAATGGGTAATGTACCTTTTTTGAGACAAATTCTGCATTTTTTCTCAGTTGTATCTTGTTGAGAAGTACTAGCTGGGCTTTCTATGTCGTCTTCTTGACTCCTCTGGTGATGATACCTTTCGTACGTGGCTTTTTTAAAAAGTTTCATTAGGTGATATGTTGATACCATTATTAATAAGAAGTTTCAGTTGTTTTGAACATGCATTTCACAGGTATGTAACCAAAAAACCAAACGTTTGACTTTGACGTGTGGTTTGACGTTTCTGCGTTTTGTTCACTGACATCAACAATTTTTTTTTTATACCTCATTGCGTTTTGTTTTTAATGATATCGCTTAATTGACGTTGCCGTTGGACGTTCTTTTTACTGAAAAATATATTTCAATCCATTTTCGTGTTCGTGACAGTTCCCTGTGCGATGCCTGTGCGGATGCGGTCTTCATGATGGTACTCTGGACCATATATTTTTTTCATGTCCTTCAAATTCCCAATCTTTTGATTTGCACGCACGGCTACACATCAAGCTATACCGTACCAGTTTAAGCTGACTTCTGATTGTACGAAAAACCTATATAATGCGAGATCAGCTAAAACTGGAAATTTATAGCTTCATATGTAGCCATAACCTTCCTAAAATTAAAATTCCATTCCCTCTTCTAACTTTTCCCATAAACTTATTTTTCCTCTATGCCCTAAACTAATCCAAGCATGGAATTATTATGTACTACAGTACATAATAATTCCATGAATCCAAGTCCTTATCAAAATTTTTGAATGACAATGACATAAAAATGTAGTTTGGTGTTAATGAGTTAGGTCATTGTTTGGTGTCATATACGTATAAAGAAAGTGTTGGTGTGTAATAATAACTAAATAACTGTGTCATTTTAATAATTATGAGTAAATAACTGTGTCGTTTTTTAGTAGAGTAATAATTATTACATTATTACAGGAGCAGTGGTGGCCAAGTGGTAACGGCCGCTATTTACGAGTTGTAGGTCGTAGGTTCGAATCCAGATAGGCACTCTATTAAATCACTCTATTTAATCACCGCTGCTCTCAAAACTGTGAAGGAAAACATCTTGAGGAAACTGGCATGTCCAAGAACCAAAAATTCGGAGACATGTGACATCTGCCAACCCGCACTGGGCCCGCGTCCCTCTCACTGAGAGGAGGCCTGTGTTCCAGCAGTGGGCAGCAATCAGCCTATAATGTTCCCTACATTATAGGCTGATTATGTTATAATTATTATTTATTTAAAAAAACGAGGCCGCGTATCACTGGCCAGTTTCCCTCAGTCGTTAGTTTATTTAATTCGCATTTCGCCAGTTTCGTTGATTAACGCAACGGGGTAGGCGGGGCCGTTAATACTACCACGCGGGCCCCGTGCGCGGTGCGGGTTGGTAGATGTCACATGTCTTCGAATTTTTGGTTCTTGACATGCCGGTTTCCTCACGATGTTTTCCTTCACCGTTTTGAAAGCAGTGGTCTTCGATCAATATAGCACTGCTATTATTGATCGAAGGCAGTGGTGATGATGTCGCAGGATATAATTTTTTAATTTTTTGACTGGGTCCGAACCTACGACCTACAACTCGGTAAGTCGCGGCCGTGACCACCGGGCCACCACTGCTCTATGTTATCGTATAACGTTCCAAAATTTGTAAAGATTCTAAAACCTAAAAATATATAATGTTACAAAAAGAAAACGTTATAGAACATCGTTTTCGTAGAACGATATTATAAGTAACGTTATAGGTATCAGTAACAATGTAACAATATGCTTATCCGCATGCAATAACGATACAGGTGAAACGTTATACTTTTATTTGTGACGTTATTCTTCATACTTATTGTGGTTATCACTGATGAAGCTGGCAATGTTGGGTATCGAAATGAATAACGTTATTATATCGTTATACTAATAATGATATATTGATTATTTTGAGTAACGTTTCAATCAGTGAAACTGACTAAATTAGGGTGGCGCCCATAGGGTAAAGTAATATATCGGGTAGTGGCGCCACAGTAGTCTCACAGCAGTAATTTTAGTTTATGTAAAAAAAATATTTTGGACTGCGTAAATAGTTGATGTTTGGTATACTGGGGCTGGCATTAACTACTCTAGCTAGTCAAAATTTTCTTATTCGACATACCTACTTCAATCCGTCAACATCTGAGCTACATTCATTCAAGATTCATATCCATACAGGAAAATTTTTTTCATACCATACCTTTTGCCTACGCTAGCGCCATTGTGGAGGGTTTTTGAACTGTTATTTACCTGCCTATAGCTGGACACTTTTCATAAGTCAGTTCTCCTTACTTCTATTCTCCATGTTAGATGATGTCAAAAATGTAAGAATAGGCAGGCAGGCGCTAATCATTTATTAACTCTAAGCAACGTTTATGAATAAGGGGGCAAATCGCTGAGTAAAACGCCTTAGAATTCAATGTTGTGCACGTAATCATAAATAAATAAAAACCAATTGCCGGGGACCGCGGGGTAGACGTGTTCTTCGCCAATCGGAAAGTTATGGGAAAATCAAAATTTGATTTGCAACAATAGGAAAACTGTCTCATCAGACTCATAGTTGAGCTCCTAAGGAAAGAGAATGTCATGTCAGTTCGAGCGACGATCTTTGATGCGTGGCTGGTAGCAGTGGTCGAGACTCGAGATTAGCCAGTTCTATTTCCAGTTCAATTAACACGTGTAGGTTTATGATGAAAGGTCTGTCTGGGATAGAAATGAGACTTCCACATGTCTTCAAAAGACTCATCGAAACTAGCTTTAGTGTATGTATTATACATCCAGTGTACAGTTACACTGAGACGTAACATGATAGTTTTTGTTATGGATGGAATGTAAAATTAGACAGCACATTTATATTTAAAAAATATGTTTTAATATATTATACTTAATTATGTAACATCATTCTAGGTGCTTTAATTGTGCTTTTAGATAGGAAGGCATGCGACCCGTGGTTAGTATCTTATCCCTTTTGTGTACTTTCAGCTGATGGCTCAACATATTGTCGCGGTGTCCAAACGCTTTACCGCAAACCTCACAAATATGATTTTTAGCTGACATATGAAAGTTTTTTTTGTGTTTTTCTAGATCCCGTTTGACATAAAAACCTTTACCGCAATCCTCACAGTGAATGGTACAAAGACCTTTGTGCCTCTGAAGATGTTTAGACAAGTTACTCTTTGTTATAAACCGAGCTGGACATTCAGTACATTTGTAGTTATAGTCTCCGGTGTGTGTTCTCACATGAATTTTGAGTAGTCCTTGGTGCAACCCTCTGTACGGACAGAACTGACATTTATATTTTAATTCACTGCCGTGAGTAAGGCAATGCGTTTTGAAGGCAGAAGGATGTTTGAATACCTTGCCACATTTGTCACAAATGTATCGTTTAAGAGGACCATTGTGCTTCTCAAGGTGTAATTTAAATTCACTTTCTTTAACTTTTCTGTCGCAAACTGGACATTTATTATAATTTGGTGGCGGTGTTTCTTTAATCTTTTCATTTTGAATTGTTAGATTATTTTTACGATTTGTTGGATGCATTCTTCTAAGATGATCATTGTAATAATACATGTTGAACATTTTGTTACAAATTGTGCATTTTACGAGCCTCTCAGCTTGTTCTTCAGGGGTACCATGTATTCTCATGTGAACTTTAAGATACGATTTGCTTATTCGCTTACCACAAAATTCACATTCTATTTTACCATACTTTTTATTAAATTTCTCCTTGTACTTTTCTCTATGTTGTTTTAGATGTACTTTATAAGCATTTTTTAAAACGATGCTATGACAAACGTCACATTCTATTTGATGGGGAAGTATTTTCATGATAGATTGTTCATTATGTGCTATTTCTTCTGTTTTTTCATCAGTATTAAAATCCATGTGACTATTTTCATCTCCGTCTTGCTCCTGTTTTACTTTATCTTTGTCAGAAACTATAATCATTATTGTTTCACTGTCTGCTTCAATGATAGACCCATCCTCCTCTTGTTTTACATGAAGTAAATCTGAAAATTCTTTACAATCATAACTATCTTGAGAATTAGCTTCAGAAATGTTAGTATTATAATTAGTAGTCTCATCCTCAGATACACATTCACGTTTCAGCCAATCAAACTCATCTAAATTCGAATCTGAATCAGAAGTATAATTATTAAACTCAAGATATTCTCTTTTAATGTATGTTTCATCTTCTTGTTTACAATCTGACTCTGTTATGCTACTATGTGAATCATCCGTTCTCCTGAGTAATTCATCAGATTGTTTAGCTGTTTTTCGGAATAAGATTGCCCCTTCCAACAATTTATAACAAGCTTCACATAAGTACTGGGGCAAGTTATCATCTTTACAAATAGTGATATTTCCAAACTCCGTCACATCATGGGAAATATCGTTAGCGCCGAATATAGGTATTTCACCGTCGTCCAAACATATTCTGCATTTGTCCGACGAATACTTCTGCCCATTTGTTTCATTAGTTAATAACGAACTGCCAGCATGGGCTCTAATACGAGTGAGCATTGTTTGTGTTTATCTGAATGCAGGAGCGTATTTGATTGTAATCACTTATCTTAATTCGTAATAGTTACATATACGAACCTAATCACAGTTTTTTTTAATGAAAACACTTATAAATCACGAGTAAAAAGTAAACATTACTCATGCGCAATGATATTAACATCAGCCGCCATACAAAAATGCGTGAGTTGCGTGACAGCGTCCGTGAAATGAATGAATGAAATTAAGATCATAAGATGAATGAATGATGACAGACGAATTAGGGCAACGAATCTATCGCTAGAAGCCATAGACTTTTAGTAAGATAAGCGTTAAAAAAAAAAACCATTGGCCCACGTAATATGCGGACCTTAAAGTCCGTCTCACGAAAGAAGTCTCGCAGACGCGGCGCTACAGGCATGCGACGGATATAAATATCTATTTATTTATCTCAACATCATATTTCAGGCTAGCTGGTTAGTAAAATACACAATCTAAAATAGAGAAAGTAGGAGCTGAGGGTAGGAGGGTTGTGTGCTTACCATAATTAGTTACACTTAGTGCGGGAATTCCTTCGTTATTCCCTCGGACTCTTAGACGATTAATCTGGCATCATTTTAACCTATGACCTTGATCCAGCATATAGATCGTGTATTGTTAAATTGATGCGAAACATCCGATATGTTTTAGGGACAGCACGCACAGCGAATAATTTTTGTCTGTGAAATATGTGAACTGAACCACATAGCAGCGCGTTCATTGCGGGAAAGAATCGCATGCAGTCCCGACCCTTACTGACTAAAAACCACCCCTTTTCCCTTCTCACACTTGGACCGAGGATCACGGGAACTTGTGCACTTTCCACGATCCTCGGCTGGTTCCGGCCCGCCTTTGCGGGCTACCTCAAGTCCGCGGGGGAGTAAAGTGTAAAACTACCCCCACGACGTCCTATAGGGGAGCGCGTAATGAGTCCTGCTAGATGGGGGCGGCGGACGTCCCCAAGTCCACCGTCCCTCAACACCAGTTTATTGCGGCTGGAAGAAGCCCGCCCGGTACGTCTGCTGCGGGTCGGGAGAGTGGTCTCAACTTCCCTCAACCTTTCTGCAGCCGGCTTTTGTGAAATGACGGTTTCACAGAAGGAGATCACCGCATCCCACGACTTGGCGTTCCCTACCATCGAACGAGCGACGGCCGGCAGTGACAAGTCGGCACCGACTTCGGATACGAGGGCACGGCGCGGCTCCTCCCATGCGGTACAGTCGCCGACGTCAGTGCGTCAACTGTCGGCTGATGCAGTGATGACACCGAGCGTCCAGCTCCCTGTTTATGCGACACAGATAGTTCCCGAACCAACCGTGCCGCACGAGCGCCTGTGTCGCCCGAAACGACAGGGAGCCGTGCCTTCTCCCGAGCTATTCATCGAGGACTGGTCGGATCGCCCCGATGCTAGCGAGGCCTGGCCGTAGGGAGCAGAAGCCTGTCCCACCACTCCACCACCAGAACCTCGCGGAGCTACGACCGACGCAGCTCGATCTCTCGCTGCATCTCTCGTGCCACTGGTACAGTGACGCGAGGGCTCTCGCCTCTAGGTCCCAAGGCGGAGATCTAGCCAGTGCACGAGCCGCCTCGTAGGAGAATAGCCCTATGTCATTGTTGCCTAGATTGACTTAATATCAGAGCCAAACATTTTTAGCAACTTGTCAATCGTTTCAATGTTCATTTATTGGTAATATAACGGAACAAGGATCTTTCGGTGTGTGGCCAAAACCAGAACTAATACCGCCTCTTGTTATTTTTAATACAAACAAACAAAACATCAACATAAATGTTTACCAACAGCTGCAAATAACACTATGAAACTGTTATTGATTTTAACACCAGAACAAAATTCAACTTAGTATCGTGTCTGTTTTCCCCATGGACTTATTATATTACCTAAAGTCCATGGTTCTCCCCGAATGGTTAGGCAGACGTATCGTACACGTATGGTCAGCGCACACCGAACTGCAAAATGCTCGCGTACGGTCGAGTAAAATTTTAACTGCTCAATCATGCAGGCAGCATGCTCGCCCCTCCGTAAGCAAGCTCTGTTGAAAATACTCTGGGTTGAAGCGGGTTGTCAGGCGGGCGTGCATGACCAGTTTGATGCCATAATCCGACGTTGGCAGATGTGTTCAATATGGTTGTTTGGGACTTAGTAATTATCGCCCTTTTGGCAGAGGAACATGAAGAATATGTAAATAAAATCAACTTTTCTTCGTCCATGATTTCCAACTGACGCCGGCTGCGCCGCGCCGCGGCCGTAGGTAGTAAACACACGTCCAGACAGTAAACAGTAAATCTCGCAGTGGCAATACTGAGATAACGGAGCGCGGGCGGCGCGCGGCGGCGGCTCGAGCTCGCTCGCGCATGGAGAATGCATACTCCTGTTTTTTACATTTCTATGGCATACTCTAACACGCATCTTGCAAGCTCGAGTATGGTCGAGCTACGAGCATCAAGTGAGTAGGCCACTTGCAAAGTCCGCTATGTTGAAAGAATAATAATTTTGGGAAATCGAATAAAACCTCTAAAGTTAAAATGGAGTTATTAAAATTCATATTACAACATATTTCCGAAAAATATTGTCACAGAGAATTAATTTCTTATAGTAAATACAATCCCAATACCGTAGTTATCTTTTTATTAGTATTTAAAAATTAAACATAACCACTTTTGCAAAAGTATTTTTAACATAAACAGTTTTGCAATACTATGAAATTAACATGGAGAGTTTTGAAACAGTACCAAAATTAAATCCTAAACCTAAATAATCATCTTACAATAATATTATACTCTTATTTCTGTTTCTTCATCCATTAATGTTTTCTCAGTATCGGTATCTTCGTCTAAAGCAGCTTTAGTTTGGTTTTCTTGAAGAAATATATAATATTTTAGACTATCGACCTTAGCCCAATCCTAGTCCAAAATGTTTAATTAGTAGGTTTTTATCATCATTTAATTTTGCTGGATTTACAAGAACGCCTAAATTGATCAAAGGAGGTTCTATCTGTTCAAACGATTTACCTCTTTTACAAACATTGCCGTAATTCACCATCTCCGATACATAATGCGGTTCCCCGATTTTGCCATTCCTGTCTTTTCTCAAAAAAAAAACCTTTTGGAGGCATTAAATTGGAAATGCCATGATCCAGGCAATTTCAGTACGTCTTTGGTGTTTGATTTCCAAATTTCCAATCATAAAAATTTAAATCTTTGCCAAGTCTCAGCACCGTACCGTATTTTTGGAAAATATCAAAATAGGTCTCTGATTCTGCAATGACTTCTAGAGGCCGTGTAGCCCTTTCAACATTTCCAAAAATACGGTCAGAGCCCTGATTTACCACCATACGAATACGACAGGCTATCGTATCGAAAACCTGACATTTCGATAACCTGATTTGACTTCCCCTCGACAGCAAATAGCTGTTGGAAGAATAGCGGGCGTCTATTTGATTTAAACTGACAAAATTATCGGGTTTTGGACTTGTGAACAGCGTTGAGAAGACTCCTAAGATAACAATGATTAATGTTCGATACGATACGGAAGCATATCTAGTGTTTGTGAATAAGGGGGCAGGAGGCAAAAATGAATGCCCTACAACTGGAAATATTATTGTAATTCTTTTTATACTAGATATTTAGTGACAATGATAGTCAAGATGACGGCGTTTGCACGAGTCACTGCGTAATATGGCGAGTTTTGAAAGTTAATTGTAACTTAGAGTTTTTTGAAAGTTAACTGTCAATCAATATAGCAAGTTTTGCAGTACTGAATATTTAACCTAAATTTATGCGTAACATACGGAGTTTTGGTCGAGATTGATAGTTGCTTATGAAAGCATTTTAAACAACAAATAAAATGGCCGCACTATCTGATTTTCTTATTTTTTTAACTTAGCGGAGTTTGCAAGTGGACTACTCAAGTTTGGACGTGTATTTAATTTTGCAATGTATGGAATTGTCATAAGACGAATTTTTCAGTAGTCTCAGAAAATGCTCTGCTCTTGGTGTGCGCTGACGCTAGTAGGTAGGTATAGACGCCAGAACATCAAGCTACCCAAAACTGTCAAATTTTCCCAATCAATTTTAAACCTTATGCCTTAGCGATAAAGTTGAAAGTTTAGAAATTTGACAGATTGTAGTAGCTTGGATATTGGCGATGAAGGTCTCACATTTCGAGTAGCTGATGTGCTGGCGCATCCACATTTCGCCAGTTATGTTTAAGTCCCATGTAATAGGGGGCGAGCTTAAATGCTATTTATTATTTAATTGTCGGCCATAATAAATCCTCACTGCTGAATGAAGGATGACTAAAGTTACGAGGCCGTAAACTTATAATTTTACTAAGCAGGAGCGGATAGCTATTGAGGGGAGGGAACAGCAACAGCTCCAATAATGAAACAACGCGTTCGTCAAAAGCATTATTTATTTATGTTCAAATAATAATAAATAATAACCAAAACATTCTGTACATACATAAATAAATCACAGACAAAACTCAATATTACTGATTTTTTGTTGTTTGTGTAAATCGTATAATGTATTCAAAGAAAAATAATCCAGTTTTAATCATGGTATGTAGATCATATTTAACTTGCTTTCCGTATTACACAAAACATTTCTTTGGTGGTCGATATAAATTAAATTCCGATATAATAACAAAATTTTCAACAACATTTTTAGATTCTGATGGTTAGATAGTTTAAGGATAGTCGACACGATTTAAAGGCCGTGTCCTAATATAAGCAATCGTGGCGCGCTTATAAAATGTGGGGACAACAATACGATAATAATTAAAAACACTGGCAACACTAACGCATATGAGAAGGTACTTATTTTGAAATAATTTAAAAAATCCATCGAAATTAAAGATGTGATTTAAAAAAAACCAGTAGTAATCTAGTGATGGACCGACTATAGGTTTTGCTGATTACCGACTTGCTATAGTGACTATACTATTCGATTTTTTTTTGCAGGCTGGAAACGTAGGTGTGTATCCTTTTATAATTTTTCTTACGACTTTAGTATCGCAGACGTCCACGTACGATAACACAGGGAAATAAAATGTATGGAAATAATATATGAAGACATTTAAATTTCCGTCCACAGCAACGTCACAGCGTGCACGTATTTCCATACATTTTATGGACGTGGAGGGACCACGTCCATAAAACGTATGGAAATTAACTAACGTCCGGATGTTAGTTACTATAAAAGCTCGTATTAGTTAAACGAAGTTTAATTTATTATCGTATTGTCATCTCCACCTTGTTTGGACACAGAAGTAGACAGATAATCGCCATTTTGACCGTCATCGTCATTTCATTTCAAATGATTTGTTTAGTCGGAAAAATCATCATAATGCTAAACAATTTGTACTAGCAAATATGCAACATACCTACATAGATCTTTGGTACACATAGGTACCAAAGATTTGGTTATAACACAAAAATCGACCTAGGTATGTTTTAAATATAATAAGGTAAATATAATGATAACAGCTTTGTACGCGTTTTGGTAGGATTTCATAAAAGCGTCACTTGGAATAGAGCTGGAATATCCCATTTAGTAACAGATCAATGACTTAATAATTACTATCCAGATACAGCCAGCAATTAATGGGCCATATAATTTTCTGTTTCATTCTATTAAATGACGCTGCCCCATTGGCTGATCTGCTATAAATATATAAGTGCATACAAAAAGATCGGCTCTTTCCACTTCGGTCCAAAATATTTAAATTAGAATAGATTTAAAAAAAAAAAAAAAAAAACGAAAAATTAAATTGCCTAGTTATTCCAACAATTCTATCACGATTATTTTCACATCGAAATACTTTTTAAGTAGCTTTCCTTTAAATATTATTTTTTTAACATCGATGTAGGCAGGCTATTGCAACATTATTATTGTGTAGCGCGCTTAGTAACTAGGTAGGTTCATTATACAGGGTGTTACGGAAAGGGTATATCAATACAAACGGGTTGAAGAGTGTATCTGGTCTAGAATCTCTGTACAAAATTTCAGCTCAAAAGCATTAACTTTGAAAATGCTGAATATTTTTTTATTTCGACATCACGGCGCTGCACTGGCGCGCGGCGGCGTGATGTGCGTGTACTAGGCGCACAGACACACTACAGATAATGGATAATGACCCTCGAAGTGCGGTGACATGTTTTTTATGATTAAAATTTAATAAACTATCGAAATAAAAAAATATTAAGCATTTTCAAAGTTACTGTTTTTGCGCTGAAATTTTGTACAGAGATTCTAGACCACATACACTCTTCAACCCGTTTATATTGATATACCCTTTCTGTAACACCCTGTACAGGGTCAAATTAAATTAGCTAGGGAAACTGCAGATGTGATGGGATCGATATCTAAACGCGATAAAACAATATTTTTTTGGGGTCAACGACCGCTGGTATTGTTGTTACTTGAAGTATGAGTTTTGAAAATCTGTTTTTTTTTGTGTTATCGTGTTCAGATATCGATACTCATCACGGTCTGTAAAATATGCTAAAAAAAACCTGAATTTTTAAACTGATTTTTTAAGTGACTAGAATACCTGCAGCCGATGACCCCAAAAAAGGCATCAAATTAATTTATTTTTTATCATGTTTAGTTATCGAAACACATCACGTCTGCGGAGTTTCACTAGCTTAATTAATTTGACCCTATATTGTTTTTTTGTTTGCTCAGCTGTTATTTGCTATAGAAGATAACGTGTTTATAGTGGCATATAAACGCCATACATGGTGAAAATGAAGTTCTCTAAAGCCCAAACACTGTACTAAGACAACAACAATCTAGATACTTCCATTCACTAGTAGCCATCTACAATATTTTATATTTATTTTTCACTATCAGTCATTAAGCTTGGTCACAAAAATGACAAAAACCTGAAAATATTTTTTTAGATTTTATTCGTTTAAATGAAGCGAAAATAATTTTATATTATTTATCACCAGTAACGTTAAAACTATAGTTGCAAAACTTCTGAAAACTTCTGAATAATTCCGGAATACTTCTAGGAAAGTTTCTTTAAATCAGAATTATTCAAAATGAATTTAATTAAGATTTTTATTTTTTTTGCTGAATAATCGTATTTTGCATCGATTGTCGATCGCCGCCGCGCTGTCCCTCTGTGCGCGCCCGACTGCACGAGTCGTGCGTGCCGCGCGCGCCCGGCTGCACGAGTCGTGCGTGCAGGCGGTGGCGGTGCGGGGTGCGGTAAGAGGGGAGATGTTCCCTGGAGAAGTTTTCCCCCCGCGCCCCGCGAGAAACATTCGTACCCCGCAATCGAATGTTTCCGCCGAATATTTCGTCCGAATAATTCAATGGGAAATATTCCCAAAGTTTCGGAATATTTCGGAATACTTCCGAAGTATTCGACGGGAATGATTCGGAATTTTTCCCGCCAGCATCTATAGTTAAAACTAGCGGTATACAGTACTATTAGAATATACTATGGTTTATTCCACGGTTTAAACGATGATAGAAAGTATAGAAACAATAAACTGTTTAGATCTAACCTCCGAGTACATGGTCAAAAAGGTTTACGAAGCCAGCATAACGTCATTATTTTCACACTGCATTATAATCCACGTTTTTAAAGAATAATGCTGGGACCACACTTCAATAAACCTGACATTTTTAACAATATTCGATAATAACCGAATCAACGGCGGGATTTAGCCGTGTGAACACAGCGTTACTTTGAAAAAAAAAAACTAATGCACTATGCTGTGTGAATGCAGTTATTTTTTTTTTTTTGGAAAATCATCGGTTTGCTACGTCGATTATAAAGCTAATATAAAATCCTACGAGCTACGCTGCTACCACTCGACACATTACCTCACACGACACTACGCGGCGGATCCTAGACTCGCCAAATTGCTATGACCAGAAACACTTTTTAGTTTTGAAGCATTAAATATGCGCTACACTATGGTACATGTTGGGAAACGAGTAATGTCCTTTGTCCACATGCGCACTTACGGCCCGGGTACCCGCAGCAGGATGTGATAACAACATGTGGCCGCCACACCACGCAAAAACTTTGCGAGGTATAGGTATCATTTTGCCGTCTGAACATTACAACTTATTTTGAATTTGCGTAAGTAAGATGGAGCGTGCAATCCGGGCCGCTACACAAAGATAGTGTAACTCACTAGTCTTGAGATTTTCAAGCAGCGATATTGCACTGCATATGGAAAGCATGCTCTTTGGAAATTACTTAAAAGTTTTGGCGCGGATAAATCTTCTCCTAATATGTCAGTTTGTGTCCGTTACTTGCATGCAAATGTTATTTTTACAAGGAAGCCCAAGGTCTTTATTAATTTGGAAATAGATTCGAGAGTTACACGACAACATCCGCTATTCGAATTTAAAGCGAATAAATTCGATGATAATTTGAAGCTTTCTTCTGAAATATATGCAACACATACGTTTTACAATCAAACCAAACAATTAACATTGTGACGTATACACTAAAATTAACTATATCCACTAAACTTAAAATAGGTACAAAATGGAATTACTAAAATATACTAGTTCTCACTTTTCAGTTTATAGTAATAAGGATTTTGAGTGAATAAATAGTAATTTTGTATTGAAAACTGAGAGTTTTTAAACATTAAAATGTGGAGACGAAAGGGGATTGAAGATTTTATATGGAGTCTGGCAATACCTACAGTGTCCGTCATTTCGTTTTTGTTTTCAAAATGGCGGCTACTCATGTAACATTTTGCTTTTTTTTACAAAATGGCGGCCACGCATCAAGCCTATTGAAATCGGTAGCTGACTTTAATCCAAGTCGAAAAAATCGTAATAAGACTAAACATAATAGGTTTCAACTAGTACCAAATCAAACGTGGCCAACATTTTGAAAAAAAAATCTAAATGGCGGACAGGTTGGTATGCCACGAACCTTCAGGCCCTTTTCACATACAATATTTAATCGCGACATTAATTTTTTTTTATCCGCTAAACAAAGTACTTACTTATGTTGTTCAAAAGCGTAAACAATCGCGAAATATAGCAGATAAAAAATATTTTTGGGATGTCAAAAAATAATTACATTTTATATTACCTAACTTCATCGTGCAAGTGAAAAATAGCGTTGATATTTGATACTAATGTAAATATATTTTTTGTTATTTCATAGAGTTTGGTTATAAGTTTGGACATCAATAAATTATTGTATTAACAATTCCTCGAAAATCAACTAAATCTATGCAGCACACTAATTGCGTAACACATATTACTCACAATCTGAATCATTTTGAAGGATCTAATCCATTGCTTCACATGTTCGAAAAATTTGTCTGTTCGACAGCGTAAATATCGCAATGAATGTTGTTGAACTGTCGAAATGAAAGCCATTCCCACTGTTCGTGTATTACGCAATTACCTCGCAGGACTTAATAAAATATTACATTGACTATTCGAAATATAATTGGCTATTTGACAGTTGTAACGATAAAATATATAATATGTTAGATATAGTAGCATATAGGTTCACAATAATCATACAATAGGTTTTATGCATTAAAATAAATTGTAAATATTTTATTTTTGAAAAATAAATTAGAGATTTTTTATCTGTGGATTACAAAAACTGAAACGCGAACGGCCATGATCGAGCATCGTATGACGTCACATCACAATAAATAAAACGTTGTGTGTTACTGTGTTTTATCATCGTTGGCAGTTTGCTGATTTTCCACACAAAATATACTTTTTATGCAACTTTTTATGCAAACTTTCCACACAAAATATGTTTAAGAGTTGAAGCGTCGTAGTTAGCTTTACTTAGTTTATTGAAATGTGACGTCACAGCCATAAATGTCACGTGATCGGCTGTTTCCGCGCGAATTTCAAAATACGGAATGAAAAAAAACATTTTTTTTCGAATAAACAACGCTTTTTTAAGAAAAAAATAATTGTAAGAGGTATAAAATAAACCTACGTATATTTAAAAATATCTTTTCGAAAACTGTCAAATAGCCAATTAACATTTTTCTAATAAACAGGTGCAATAAGAAATATGAGTATATTGTAACAGAAGTTTTGTGACGTCTATTATTTAGATAAATATAATACAAGCTTTATACTGGATTTTTAATACAAACTATACTGGCAGTTTATACATGGAGATTTTTTTTTAAGATAAAATAATAATCTAAGCATGTTTTCAGAGAGTACTATTTTATTCGACACATTTTAAATTTCCTAGTACTTTTCTCATCCAGTCCCCTTTCTCTATCTACAGAAGTTTAAATTGGATAAGAAGACTACATATATTTTGGCTACATATGGAAACAAAGTTGTTCTACAGAACAAATATGTAACATCACGGATATTTTTCCCGAAGCGTTAGACAGTGGTGTACCTATAGTATATACACCCACGTTTGGCCAACTGGAGGCGAGCCTATTGCCACAAATCCAGACTCCGGGCTGCTACTGAGAAACTCCAGATGGAAAAACCCATTAACACGTTGCCTGAACTGTGAAGGGCCAGAATAACGACTGATGACGATATTTGTGACATTGTTTTGAGACCCTCAAATCTGAAAATACGCTTAGATTTGATGTAACTTAGCGATTTCATCAGCTTTTCACAACTATTCAATGACATTATATACTAATCGATTAAAATATATAATACTGCATCTCACTAAGATAGCGTATAGTTCGCGTCAAATAACTTTGCCACTCTGAAGTAGGCAGCAAGTCACTGCGAAGTAGTTTATGCATAGGAATAAAACAGCAGCGCGCATGCTCGGCGTTCGGAAAGCCTAGCTTCAGAGCGGCAAAGTTATTTGACGCGAACTGTACTAGTGGTTATTTACTAAATACGACTACTACATAAACTATATATAAAGTATTTGGTACAAATTGTCAATACCTACAGGGTGTTACGGAAAGGGTATATCAATACAAACGGGTTGAAGAGTGTATCTGGTCTAGAATCTCTGTACAAAATTTCAGCTCAAAAGCAGTAACTTTGAAAATGCTTAATATTTTCTTTTTTCGATTGTTTATTAAATTGAAATCATAAAAAACGTGTCATCGCACTACGAGGGTCATTATCCAGTATCTGTAGTGTGTCTGTGCGCCTAGTACACGCACATCACGCCGCCGCGCGCCAGTGCAGCGCCGTGATGTCGAAATAAAAAAATATTAAGCATTTTCAAAGTTAATGTTTTTGAGCTGAAATGTACAGAGATTCTAGACCAGATACACTCTTCAACCCGTTTGTATTGATATACCCTTTCCGTAACACCCTGTATATTCGAGGTGTTACCAACCTAAGACGGGGTAGGTCAACTTTTTTTGGTTACTTATTCACGCCAAAGATTTAAATCGTTATATTTGCTCTCACCATACTAGGTCGTGCGAAAAAAGTGTCCATATTGAGAAAAATGAGCTTACATAATAATCCTGGCGTTGCTATGACAATCGAGTCAAGTCTCTGCGACATTGTGTGTGACAGAGACGTCAAAACCGAAGAGAAACGCGACTTCTGACGGTAGGGCGAATGCGAATTAAATCTTTGATTCGCATAAATAACTATTTTGACCTGAAATAGATATAGTTATTTTTTTATCAACTATAGATAGTCGAACTCAGAAACAGCCAACCTATTCGTGATATTTTTGACTTATATGACCTCGTCATAAGTTGATAACGGTCCAAGTATAAATAAAAACAAGACTTTCAATGAACATGAGCTGCTGTAACGTCATTACAATTACGGCATATGAATCATGGCCGGTCCGAACTTTGCGCAGAAGGCTGCGCAATAACATTTTTTAGGAACCAAATGGTGACATGAGGCGAGTGTGAGTGAGAACATGCGCGAAAGTTCGGAGAGCCTATGTTCAGACCAGCCATCGGCCATCTTGTATATGAGTTTAACAATATTACCGGCTGGTATATTTTCGGGTGAGGGTGACCTCAAGAAACGCGACTTTAGATATCTACAACCCGCAAGAGTTAACTTGAAACTTCGCTCGGATGACGTAAGCACGCGATACTGTGACGTCATCGGGGCCGCTCGGGTCTCAAGTAAATTGCGGCAACTTGCGGGTTATAGTGCTAAAGAATAATTGAAGAAATACTTGTACGCAGACAAATGTAACAATAAGTACGGGAATTAATATTATTAATAATTTAACAATATATTAATTCAATACTATATTTACTAGATAAATTAAATTGAAAAAAATAATTACAATTATCGTTTAGTTAACTTTTATTCTCGCTATCTTTTTTAACTAGATGAGGCCTTAATTGTAATACTATAATTAATTATAAAGGAATGTCAATTTTTATAAAAGTAGAGAAACAGCGCAGATATTAATTTCGCATTTATTATAAACTTTTATTTCAAACTTTTTATATGTTTTTCTAAAAACTATCAGCTACTTATAAATGTTTGTCAAAACCTCTAATCAGTACGGTACAGCTTTATAATAGACAATTTGCGCTAATATTTATACTTTTTGAGCTATATTTAACTTTCTAATGCTCTATGGTAAGTGGTAACATCAAAGCATTTACATAACCCAATTTCGCATTTCCCTAAAAACGTTTCAGATAAAATACACGATTTACTATTTTCACAATGATTTTTTGAATTCTTCTATCTGTGAAAACTTTATTCGGAAAGTATAATAAAAAACTTTTTAGGAAATGGCGAAACATGGGCAACATTTCTATAAGAAAGTAGTTTATAGTCATTGTAGCTGATAGTTCATAGTATGTGCTCAAAAACTTTAATATCATTACGAAGCCTGTACTAGATTAATTAATACGTATAAAAAGTCATGGAAAAACAACAAGACAATACATCAATATTGAGGTAATCAAAGCTTACTTGTATGAGCTTAAAAATTTTTTAGGAAGATTCATAGTGAAGGGACAAACAGATGCACAACTTAGAGGGAACAGCTCATTGTTGCTAGTTTACGGTACAAGTAAATGGTGCATGTCATGATACAGCCAACTTCAAACTGTAGCGGTATCTACAACGCCACATGCGAACAACGATATTGACGTCATGCAAATCCTGCATCTCGCAAGCAGAGTTTACCGCGCAACTAGCATAGATTTGTATCTATGCTAGTTGCGCGGTAAACTCTGCTGTGTCTGGCAGGCAACACCCGTCTGGTCGGAGGATCCTCCCATTTCCATAGAGTATGAGTGAACTTTACACCCTGTTCCTCATATCTCTATAAAACCAAGTATACATTGTTCTTATGTTGATGGCAATCTAAAGGGACTCCACCCAGAAATCGGTTACGTGTTTGACGCTATCACTAACGTCCATCAGTTCTTGTAACGTGCAGCTGACAGTACACGTAGTATATCAAGTGTCCCATCGTTTGTGGAACAGCACCACATTTACACTCCAAGGGGGAGTGGTCTATGAATCTCCACCTGCACAGGTTTTCCTTGCTTCGGCCAACTTGGGTCCGGAGTCAGTTTAAAGACTTCCAGGTTACCCAAGGCAACTGATGTCCAGGTGGGAGGTCTTCAGCGGGTGGAACGAATGGTTTGGGTAAGGAAGAACTGTCTCGCCACAGCTTCAGTCTTTCTTTTGAATCGTTCGCTAGTGAGTATACATTGACAAGAATTCACTTAATTGTCTAGTCACAAAACATTACACATTCGACACTTAATTGCAGCTACACATTGATACAGTATTACGGAACACAAATTGTAGACAATCAAATTAATTCTTTATCTTTTTGAGGCTGAATGTTTCTATGACGACACATCAGGCTAAAGCTAATTTCAGTTTAAGCTGAGCTCGAGTTGTATAGGGTTTTTAGGGCTATGTACCCAAAGGGTGCCAACGGTTACTAAGGCTCCGCTGTCCGTCCGTCAGTCTGTCAGCAGGCTGTATCTCAATAACCGTAATAGCAGTTGAAATTTTCACACAGTGTGTATTTCTATTGCCCCAGCAATGAGAAATTGAGAACATTATAGGCTGATTATGCTAAGTACTAATATGTGAACATGTGACCGTTTCTATGAACTTTTAACTGTCCCCTCTAGATTGTAAGAAAGATGGATTAACAATTAACTGTCTTATATCACTTCCTAACGCTAAAGGACCGTACGTTTCAACCCTGCAAACTATTCGTATCATTAAACATCGTAAACTACCTTCTATTAGTTTACTAAATACTGTATGGTTTGAAAAACACACATAATATGAAACTACAAATCCAACTGTACAATGCAGACTAAGTCTACGCCATTAAACATACGTAATTGTGCACACAAAATATAAATTAATTAATTAATTATAAAGGAAAATATATCACTGGGTATGCGGCATCCTTGGACAAAAGAAATGAATATTTTTTTCACCTGGCAACACTGGGTTGGTGATGGCAACACTGTCATTAGAGCGCGACAAGCCTAGTGTTGCAGCCGCGCCATTTTTCTTGGAGTTTTCTGTGCTCTTCGTATTGTTGTTCTGTTACTTGCTTTACGGCGGGTGCAGCCTGGAAGGGAAAAAAAACTTGTGTTAATTGAAAATTTCAAAAGTCTCCACACAATGGGTGCCTGAAGATGGACGGCGTTGCCGGACCGGCTCGGAAAGAGATGGCGAGATAACCTGGACGCGTACCTGGAGGGCTGGTTCGGGGTGGCGCGAGAAAAGAATTCCTGGAAGGCTTTTGATTTGGGCCTTTGCCCAGCAATGGGTCAGTAAGTAAAGGCTAATACTTAATAAAATTAAGTTTATACAGTGGTTTCGTAGAATGTCTTTAATTACAAATGTATATGCCATCGCATAAGGTAGACGTCTATCTATCATACTCAGTGCCTTTGAAATACAGAGAAGTTTTCATACTAGAACATGAACCGACCTCATCTAGTTTTAAAATTTTTTTTTTTTTTTGACGTGTAAAAGTGTTTTTTATTTTAAACCAATTCACTTGAATAAAATATAATTTATATGAGAAAATACCGATAAATCCAAATGTCTATCTATCTAATATGAATTAAGCATTATTAGAAACAGAAATCAAGATTTAGAGAACCCTTATTGGATTACTATGCCGCGAAAATATAATAACAACGAAGTATAGACGAACTTTAAGGGCATTTTAATTTTGATCACAGCAAGTTATTTATTTATATATCTGGAGATAATGTGTTTTCTTTAAGCCAAAATATTAATTAAAATGATATCTCACCTTAATCTTCCTCGGATCCAAATTAGCTCCAAGATTTTGGACTCCCTTAGCCAACTTAGTCAGCGGTGAGAGTACCATATCCTTAGTAGCGCTTCCAACAGGACTAGCAATATTCTTGAATTGCCTTATAGCAGACTCGCTGTGCGACTGCGCTATATTCAGCGTGATTTCGTGCTGAGAGTTCGAACGCACGTGGAAATTCACCCCCTCTGATTGGCTATCATCGAAGTTCAACTCGTTGGAACTGTGTGACAGTTTTTGAGCTAGCAACAAGGAGTTAGGAGGCGCTGGCTTCGCGAAAGCTCCGTCCACTTGGATTTCTGGAGTCCGCGACGAGTCTATGTTAAACGGGTTGATTTTGTCAATGTGTGTGACATGGCTAGGCGTTTTCGAAGCTTGCATGTCAACATTACTCACAATCTGAGACGGAATGAAAACCTGCGTATCATGTGGTTCTATCTTAGATGAATACAGAGGATTCTGAATGAGTTCACAGTCATTTTCAGCCTCGCTTTTCTGTCCGGGCTTGCCTAAGTAATGTTGGGTGTTTTCGAAGTTGTCTAGAGTTGGTTCGAAGATGTTTGTTCTGTTTTCGTCATCTGAGGAGTAGTCAGAGCTCATGCCATCGGAGAGGCTGCCCTTCTTCTTGTTGTCCTTGTTTTGTCCAAGGGTAAAGATCTTCTTGGTTCGAGAAGCGCTCTGGTCAAATTTCAGCTGTAGACTAGGTCGAGCGCGCGCGTTTAAAGAGTGACTCAGCTTGTTCAACTTACTGAATTGTTCCGTCATGTTGGTCAGGGCTTTTGATCCTAGAATGAGATTTTATCTTAAGGCTGTGTGCATTCTGAAAGCTGGGAACGTCGCAAATGTCTGTCATATACCGGTTTTGCGTATGCAGCGATATACTCATATTTCCACACAATAATATTTAAAAAAAAAACAGGTAAATATTTGATAGCTATTTGCGACGTTGGCAACTTTTAGATCGGAAATTCTTAATAAGGGTAGGAACACATCTGCCGAAATTACACAACGGAAAGTTCGGTGTGCTTACGACTGCAATGATTTTTAATTTACCTATGACACAACAGGCCGAAATTACGTCGCGCAATTTTCATAGAAAAAGCACGAGGAATTTCTGTCGCGTAATATTTGGCAAGTGTGCGCCGGGACCCCGCGTTTTTTGTAAAAAATTTAAATATTTTATCTATTTTGGTCCGAAGAAAAGAAAGCAAGAAAGAAAATACGTTTATTTGCGGTGAAAATGACGCAAAAAGAACATAAACACAAAAAATAAAATAAAAAGGTAGGGGGAACATGCGTCACATCCACGCAAAACGGCTATCGCTCAGCATTATGCTGCGACCCTATGCAAGACCTCTGTCTTGCATAGGGTCGCAGCAAAATGCTGCCCCAGCGCTGGTTTTCAGCCAAGACAGGATTTTCAGGGAGCAAAGGCGTTTAGGATGAATGGAAGAGAACCATTTACTTTTTTATTCTACTTATTCACCGAATACAGTGTCGAAATATTTTGTCAGCTAAGTACGCTGAGTTTTTTTGCTTTTATTGGAGATGCTTGCAAAAATCCCAGTTTGTTTAGGCCGATTGGAAACGTGAACGCTGCGGCGACCACTGATATCGTAGGAAACCAAAGCTTTAGCCAATCAGCGCATCCGTCAGTGCACAACGCTCATATCAGCCAATCAGCGCTAATAACGTGAGCGGTGAGTCGCGACTTACCTAAGATAAGCCGGATTTTTGCAATGACCCAGGAGATAGCTCGGATGATTACGCAAATCTTTCTTAGATTCCAAAAATCTGGCCTTTTGCATTCGTCCTAGCATTTTCGCAAAGAGCCGATTTTTTCGATTATCCTACGACACATACCTATAATTAAACCATATAATTATGGGAATCACTTTGATGCAGATGAATACTAGTATTTTACATGGGGCGACTGCCTATCTGACCTCCACAACCCACTTACGGGGTACCCTTTGGTAAGACTGGTTGTTAGATTTTTGAGTTTCTGAGTGCCCTAGCGACTTTCAAAGATCTACAATTAACAGCCGGCATCTATGGTGGCTACAGCTACTTATCCAAACTAATATTATAAATACGAAAGTGACTGTCTGTTTGTTACCTTTTCACGCCTTAACGGCTGAATGGATTGCGATAAAATTTGGCACGCAGGTAGACCATGCTGGGTTAGGACATAGGATCTTTTAGACACAGGTCCCTTTGGGTTCATTTCCGATCTCAAAACGGGCGAACCCGCTGGCTAGCTAGTCTAATATAATTCTAAAGTGATAAACTAACAGTCTGCGAAGAATCGTTCATTCGTTCACTCGTAGTAGCAACCACGTTGCGATGCAGAATCGTCGGTTGGGACACTATTCTTAATATGCCCTTTGGAGTTATTTTCTTTGCAGTTGGAGCACTTTTGTCTGATAGGATAGAGGGAGAAAGGATATAGTTAATGAAGTAATAGAGAGAGAGAGAGACGAAAGGAGGGCGTGTAAAGATACGGTTGGTTTGGTTAAGTTACGGGGTTTCCTAGAAGAGCGTTTCCGTCACATTTATAACGGACGTCATCAAAAACGCTCTTTAAAAACCAAACCATAGCTTTACTATATGGCGAGGCTTTGACGACGGGTATGGCGTAATAATCATTCAACAAGGCGTTCAGCTGCACGATATTTTACTGACTAAAATGTTGGGATCACACGGCAATATCCCGCTGTTCATATGGTTAAAAACAAATTCTGTATGAAATGTTCCGTGAAATGCCTTGCCCCGTGAGACAGCTGTGCTGCTAGGGAGTTCGTTGTGCCACTTGTTCTTCACAGCGAAAGCACTAGGAAGTGGTGAAGTGCGTGTGCTTTGGGGGACTGTCTGATGTAATAATGACGTTCGAAAAAAAAATTACTTTTGATTTTGTTTGATCCCACAACATGATACAGTAAAATATCGCACAGTTCAACGATGTGCGAAGTTGTGAACGTAACCATAGTAAGTGGAAGGGGAAAGAAGAAGTATATGTAGTATAGTGTTATAGTAATTTTATCTCACGAAGCGACGCGCTCTTTACTTTTCACACACCTCACCGCGTAATGCGGTGCAGTGTGCCAATCGCCTTACCAAAACACAAGTAGTTTTTTAATTTTTCAGAATCATGTACTGAATCCATGGTAACAGGTTGTGCGTTGATGTCCCTGCCACCCTGTATATGAGATGAAGAGCAATACGAGCATGTCTCAGTTTAGGCACAGAATACTTAAAGTACTACGTACAGAAAGGATACTCCCTTCCCCGCACTAACATCAGTTATCGCACCTCACCCCGCACTTCGGCGTATTCGTCGCAGTTATTTAACAAGAGCGCTCGCACACATTCATACGTATACAAACGTCATTTTTTAATGTAGTAGTAGTAGGTAATTATTTTGCGAGCGTTGTATGGAGTGTCCGGGGTGTGGTTTAGTTGACAGACCACAGCTTGATTTTAATTGGCTAAGTGAACATTGTGAACAACACAATTTCAACCTTATTTCTATAAAAATAACGTTCATATTCAGATGGAACGTGTGAATATAGAATAGAATACTCTTTATTATGCACACCATATAAATTACAGACATATAGACACTTTACAAAGGATGATAAAATGGGTGGTCTTATCGCGGAATATGAACGTTATTTGTACAGAAATAAGGTTGAAATAGAGTGAAACGCCTGCAAGCTGACTCCGAAACATGCTTGATCTTGTCATAAATGTATATTATGTTTTCTTGTTTGAAGGAATAGTCAAGGAGGGAAAGAAGAAATAAATTATTATTATTACTGATGATGATGACTCACCAACGCTCCGGATGTCGGCAACGAGTTGCGTTTCGCTCACGTTTCTTGTGAGGGTGGGCAGTCGCGACAGATCCAAGTAGGGGGAGGACCGAGCACTGCCCGACTGACCTGGGTGTACCTGATAATGTCAAAGGGTACTTATTTATTTTCAGAGAACACTTTAGGCATAAGCCTCCCACAAGGTGGACCGATGTGCAGGCCGCAGAAATCCGTTGGATGCAGGAAGCACAGAACCGGTCGAGGTGGCGGTGGTTGGGGGAGGCCTATGTCCAGCAGTGGACGTCTTTCGGCTGAATGAATGACTTAATGGCATAACTTCCTCCTAGGTTGTATATCTTAGTTAAGTAAAGGCTTATATACAATAGTATTTTAATACAGCACCTGAATTTAATAGCACTGTATTGAAACTAGCGGCTGCTCTATTCTACTCCAGCGGATATACTGGGCACGGGATCCCTTCTTTTCGCATAATGTTCTTTGTCCTAATATACTTCGGCATAACGATTTTGGCATAATTTGTTTTGGCATAATAATACTTCGGCATAATTTTTTTAGGCATACATTTTATGTTGGCATAATCATCTTAAAGACTAATTTGTTTTAGCATAAATTTGATTCGCATAATACTAAACGACGTCAGGGGCACCCCGAGGTTCGGTTTGGTTAGGTTCCTTTAAACCCTGCAGACAGAAATAGGAGCCCCGCGTAGCGGGGCTCCGTCGACCTGACGTCGTTAGAAATAAAACGGTCATGCTAAATTGTATGCTTTAGAATGTTATGCTTACTGATTATTATGAATAGAGAAATTATTCTTAAAAAAATTATGCGTAAGCTGTTATGCGTAATTATATTATGCGAAAATATAATTATGCCAAACAAAATTATGCTAAGTTATATTAGGTCTTAAAATTTTATGCAAATGGATAGGGAACCACTGGGCACTTGTGACCGTAGTGCATGACGGTTGCGCTCTAGATGCAATTTCTATCAATTCCATTTTAGGACTGATTCCCTATTCGGATTAAACTTGGATCATCCTGGGTGTAGTGCGCAAACGCACTTACAGCGAGTGTCTGAGATATTACAGTATTATTATATTTACAGTAAAAAAATTATCAAGTGCCCCATACTAAACTTCGATATCTTCTCAACCTATATGTATGAGACAGCTGTAATTTTTTCGCGATAACGATGTTGGTCCCATAAAGTCGTTCAGTTTGATGGTCTGTATCATACCCTCAAAGACCACACCTTTCTGAACCACCCTGTATATCTATTATTATCAGTGGAATAAAGTTGCAAGCCTGCCAGTTTTTGTATGGAAGAACTGTCACAAATTTAAAATTATTTCTCGATTAAGAATATTGGAATAATCAGACTCTTAGATATAAAAAATAAACTCTAGAATAATTAGTTCGGGTGAGCAGTGGTGGCCAAGTGGTAACGGCCGCGACTTACGAGTTGTAGGTCGTAGGTTCGAATCCAGACAGGCGCTTTACTTTGTGTAAATTATTTCATCACCACTGCTCTCAAAACGGTGAAGGAAAACATCGTGAGGAAACCGGCATGTCCTAGAACCAAAAATTCGAAGACATGTGATATCTGCCAACCCGCACTGGGCCCGCGTGGTGGATTACGCCCCACTCCCTCTCTCTGAGAGGAGGCCTGTGTCCCAGCAGTGGAAACATTATAGGCTGATTATGTATGTATGTATGTAATTACTTCGTAAATAAAAGTTAGCTTACCTTTGATTTCTTCTTCTCCAATTTGACTCCATCATTGAAGGGTATCGGCGGCAACTTAGCAACGTCCCGCGCCACCATCAGCGACTCACAGATCGAGTGTAATGATTCTGGAAAGAAAAAAATAATTTCAGGAATGCGTTCATAGGGTATTGATGCCAAAAAGTTCAAATATATTTGGCCCAAAACTCAGATACGCGATCGCCGCACACTGACGCAAAAGAAAGTCTGTTTCGTTGCTCCTGCGCCTGATCTCTCTCCGCTCGTGTCGGGTTGCCGTCCCGCCGGACTGGGAGTGTGCGCCTGTGTCTGCGCACACACGTTGGTCCTGCGCCTGATCTCTCTCCACTCGTGTCGGGTTGCCGTCCCGCCGGACTGGGAGTGTGCGCCTGTGTCTGCGCACACACGTTGGTCCTGCGCCTGATCTCTCCGCGAGTGTCGGGTTGCCGTCCCGCCGGACTGGGAGTGTGCGCCTGTGTCTGCGCACACACGTTGGTCCTGCGCCTGATCTCTCTCCACTCGTGTCGGGTTGCCGTCCCGCCGGACTGGGAGTGTGCGCCTGTGTCTGCGCACACACGTTGGTCCTGCGCCTGATCTCTCTCCACTCGTGTCGGGTTGCCGTCCCGCCGGACTGGGAGTGTGCGCCTGTGTCCGCGCACACACGTTGGTCCTGCGCCTGATCTCTCTCCACTCGTGTCGGGTTGCCGTCCCGCCGGACTGGGAGTGTGCGCCTGTGTCCGCGCACACACGTTGGTCCTGCGCCTGATCTCTCTCCACTCGTGTCGGGTTGCCGTCCCGCCGGACTGGGAGTGTGCGCCTGTGTCCGCGCACACACGTTGGTCCTGCGCCTGATCTCTCTCCACTCGTGTCGGGTTGCCGTCCCGCCGGACTGGGAGTGTGCGCCTGTGTCTGCGCACACACGTTGGTCCTGCGCCTGATCTCTCTCCACTCGTGTCGGGTTGCCGTCCCGCCGGACTGGGAGTGTGCGCCTGTGTCTGCGCACACACGTTGGTCCTGCGCCTGATCTCTCCGCGAGTGTCGGGTTGCCGTCCCGCCGGACTGGGAGTGTGCGCCTGTGTCTGCGCACACACGTTGGTCCTGCGCCTGATCTCTCTCCACTCGTGTCGGGTTGCCGTCCCGCCGGACTGGGAGTGTGCGCCTGTGTCCGCGCACACACGTTGGTCCTGCGCCTGATCTCTCTCCACTCGTGTCGGGTTGCCGTCCCGCCGGACTGGGAGTGTGCGCCTGTGTCCGCGCACACACGTTGGTCCTGCGCCTGATCTCTCTCCACTCGTGTCGGGTTGCCGTCCCGCCGGACTGGGAGTGTGCGCCTGTGTCCGCGCACACACGTTGGTCCTGCGCCTGATCTCTCTCCACTCGTGTCGGGTTGCCGTCCCGCCGGACTGGGAGTGTGCGCCTGTGTCCGCGCACACACGTTGGTCCTGCGCCTGATCTCTCTCCACTCGTGTCGGGTTGCCGTCCCGCCGGACTGGGAGTGTGCGCCTGTGTCTGCGCACACACGTTGGTCCTGCGCCTGATCTCTCTCCACTCGTGTCGGGTTGCCGTCCCGCCGGACTGGGAGTGTGCGCCTGTGTCTGCGCACACACGTTGGTCCTGCGCCTGATCTCTCCGCGAGTGTCGGGTTGCCGTCCCGCCGGACTGGGAGTGTGCGCCTGTGTCTGCGCACACACGTTGGTCCTGCGCCTGATCTCTCTCCACTCGTGTCGGGTTGCCGTCCCGCCGGACTGGGAGTGTGCGCCTGTGTCTGCGCACACACGTTGGTCCTGCGCCTGATCTCTCTCCACTCGTGTCGGGTTGCCGTCCCGCCGGACTGGGAGTGTGCGCCTGTGTCTGCGCACACACGTTGGTCCTGCGCCTGATCTCTCTCCACTCGTGTCGGGTTGCCGTCCCGCCGGACTGGGAGTGTGCGCCTGTGTCCGCGCACACACGTTGGTCCTGCGCCTGATCTCTCTCCACTCGTGTCGGGTTGCCGTCCCGCCGGACTGGGAGTGTGCGCCTGTGTCCGCGCACACACGTTGGTCCTGCGCCTGATCTCTCTCCACTCGTGTCGGGTTGCCGTCCCGCCGGACTGGGAGTGTGCGCCTGTGTCCGCGCACACACGTTGGTCCTGCGCCTGATCTCTCTCCACTCGTGTCGGGTTGCCGTCCCGCCGGACTGGGAGTGTGCGCCTGTGTCTGCGCACACACGTTGGTCCTGCGCCTGATCTCTCTCCACTCGTGTCGGGTTGCCGTCCCGCCGGACTGGGAGTGTGCGCCTGTGTCTGCGCACACACGTTGGTCCTGCGCCTGATCTCTCCGCGAGTGTCGGGTTGCCGTCCCGCCGGACTGGGAGTGTGCGCCTGTGTCTGCGCACACACGTTGGTCCTGCGCCTGATCTCTCTCCACTCGTGTCGGGTTGCCGTCCCGCCGGACTGGGAGTGTGCGCCTGTGTCTGCGCACACACGTTGGTCCTGCGCCTGATCTCTCTCCACTCGTGTCGGGTTGCCGTCCCGCCGGACTGGGAGTGTGCGCCTGTGTCTGCGCACACACGTTGGTCCTGCGCCTGATCTCTCTCCACTCGTGTCGGGTTGCCGTCCCGCCGGACTGGGAGTGTGCGCCTGTGTCCGCGCACACACGTTGGTCCTGCGCCTGATCTCTCTCCGCTCGTGTCGGGTTGCCGTCCCGCCGGACTGGGAGTGTGCGCCTGTGTCTGCGCACACACGTTGGTCCTGCGCCTGATCTCTCTCCACTCGTGTCGGGTTGCCGTCCCGCCGGACTGGGAGTGTGCGCCTGTGTCTGCGCACACACGTTGGTCCTGCGCCTGATCTCTCTCCACTCGTGTCGAGTTGCCGTCCCGCCGGACTGGGAGTGTGCGCCTGTGTCTGCGCACACACGTTGGTCCTGCGCCTGATCTCTCTCCACTCGTGTCGGGTTGCCGTCCCGCCGGACTGGGAGTGTGCGCCTGTGTCTGCGCACACACGTTGGTCCTGCGCCTGATCTCTCCGCGAGTGTCGGGTTGCCGTCCCGCCGGACTGGGAGTGTGCGCCTGTGTCTGCGCACACACGTTGGTCCTGCGCCTGATCTCTCTCCACTCGTGTCGGGTTGCCGTCCCGCCGGACTGGGAGTGTGCGCCTGTGTCTGCGCACACACGTTGGTCCTGCGCCTGATCTCTCTCCACTCGTGTCGGGTTGCCGTCCCGCCGGACTGGGAGTGTGCGCCTGTGTCTGCGCACACACGTTGGTCCTGCGCCTGATCTCTCTCCACTCGTGTCGGGTTGCCGTCCCGCCGGACTGGGAGTGTGCGCCTGTGTCCGCGCACACACGTTGGTCCTGCGCCTGATCTCTCTCCGCTCGTGTCGGGTTGCCGTCCCGCCGGACTGGGAGTGTGCGCCTGTGTCTGCGCACACACGTTGGTCCTGCGCCTGATCTCTCTCCACTCGTGTCGGGTTGCCGTCCCGCCGGACTGGGAGTGTGCGCCTGTGTCTGCGCACACACGTTGGTCCTGCGCCTGATCTCTCTCCACTCGTGTCGAGTTGCCGTCCCGCCGGACTGGGAGTGTGCGCCTGTGTCTGCGCACACACGTTGGTCCTGCGCCTGATCTCTCTCCACTCGTGTCGGGTTGCCGTCCCGCCGGACTGGGAGTGTGCGCCTGTGTCTGCGCACACACGTTGGTCCTGCGCCTGATCTCTCCGCGAGTGTCGGGTTGCCGTCCCGCCGGACTGGGAGTGTGCGCCTGTGTCTGCGCACACACGTTGGTCCTGCGCCTGATCTCTCTCCACTCGTGTCGGGTTGCCGTCCCGCCGGACTGGGAGTGTGCGCCTGTGTCTGCGCACACACGTTGGTCCTGCGCCTGATCTCTCTCCACTCGTGTCGGGTTGCCGTCCCGCCGGACTGGGAGTGTGCGCCTGTGTCCGCGCACACACGTTGGTCCTGCGCCTGATCTCTCTCCGCTCGTGTCGGGTTGCCGTCCCGCCGGACTGGTAGTGTGTGCCTGTGTCTGCGCACACACGTTGGTCCTGCGCCTGATCTCTCTCCACTCGTGTCGGGTTGCCGTCCCGCCGGACTGGGAGTGTGCGCCTGTGTCTGCGCACACACGTTGGTCCTGCGCCTGATCTCTCTCCACTCGTGTCGGGTTGCCGTCCCGCCGGACTGGGAGTGTGCGCCTGTGTCTGCGCACACACGTTGGTCCTGCGCCTGATCTCTCTCCACTCGTGTCGGGTTGCCGTCCCGCCGGACTGGGAGTGTGCGCCTGTGTCTGCGCACACACGTTGGTCCTGCGCCTGATCTCTCCGCGAGTGTCGGGTTGCCGTCCCGCCGGACTGGGAGTGTGCGCCTGTGTCTGCGCACACACGTTGGTCCTGCGCCTGATCTCTCTCCACTCGTGTCGGGTTGCCGTCCCGCCGGACTGGGAGTGTGCGCCTGTGTCCGCGCACACACGTTGGTCCTGCGCCTGATCTCTCTCCACTCGTGTCGGGTTGCCGTCCCGCCGGACTGGGAGTGTGCGCCTGTGTCCGCGCACACACGTTGGTCCTGCGCCTGATCTCTCTCCGCTCGTGTCGGGTTGCCGTCCCGCCGGACTGGGAGTGTGCGCCTGTGTCTGCGCACACACGTTGGTCCTGCGCCTGATCTCTCTCCACTCGTGTCGGGTTGCCGTCCCGCCGGACTGGGAGTGTGCGCCTGTGTCCGCGCACACACGTTGGTCCTGCGCCTGATCTCTCTCCACTCGTGTCGGGTTGCCGTCCCGCCGGACTGGGAGTGTGCGCCTGTGTCCGCGCACACACGTTGGTCCTGCGCCTGATCTCTCTCCACTCGTGTCGGGTTGCCGTCCCGCCGGACTGGGAGTGTGCGCCTGTGTCTGCGCACACACGTTGGTCCTGCGCCTGATCTCTCTCCACTCGTGTCGGGTTGCCGTCCCGCCGGACTGGGAGTGTGCGCCTGTGTCTGCGCACACACGTTGGTCCTGCGCCTGATCTCTCCGCGAGTGTCGGGTTGCCGTCCCGCCGGACTGGGAGTGTGCGCCTGTGTCTGCGCACACACGTTGGTCCTGCGCCTGATCTCTCTCCACTCGTGTCGGGTTGCCGTCCCGCCGGACTGGGAGTGTGCGCCTGTGTCTGCGCACACACGTTGGTCCTGCGCCTGATCTCTCTCCACTCGTGTCGGGTTGCCGTCCCGCCGGACTGGGAGTGTGCGCCTGTGTCTGCGCACACACGTTGGTCCTGCGCCTGATCTCTCTCCACTCGTGTCGGGTTGCCGTCCCGCCGGACTGGGAGTGTGCGCCTGTGTCCGCGCACACACGTTGGTCCTGCGCCTGATCTCTCTCCGCTCGTGTCGGGTTGCCGTCCCGCCGGACTGGGAGTGTGCGCCTGTGTCTGCGCACACACGTTGGTCCTGCGCCTGATCTCTCTCCACTCGTGTCGGGTTGCCGTCCCGCCGGACTGGGAGTGTGCGCCTGTGTCTGCGCACACACGTTGGTCCTGCGCCTGATCTCTCTCCACTCGTGTCGGGTTGCCGTCCCGCCGGACTGGGAGTGTGCGCCTGTGTCTGCGCACACACGTTGGTCCTGCGCCTGATCTCTCTCCACTCGTGTCGGGTTGCCGTCCCGCCGGACTGGGAGTGTGCGCCTGTGTCTGCGCACACACGTTGGTCCTGCGCCTGATCTCTCCGCGAGTGTCGGGTTGCCGTCCCGCCGGACTGGGAGTGTGCGCCTGTGTCTGCGCACACACGTTGGTCCTGCGCCTGATCTCTCTCCACTCGTGTCGGGTTGCCGTCCCGCCGGACTGGGAGTGTGCGCCTGTGTCTGCGCACACACGTTGGTCCTGCGCCTGATCTCTCTCCACTCGTGTCGGGTTGCCGTCCCGCCGGACTGGGAGTGTGCGCCTGTGTCCGCGCACACACGTTGGTCCTGCGCCTGATCTCTCTCCGCTCGTGTCGGGTTGCCGTCCCGCCGGACTGGGAGTGTGCGCCTGTGTCCGCGCACACACGTTGGTCCTGCGCCTGATCTCTCTCCGCTCGTGTCGGGTTGCCGTCCCGCCGGACTGGGAGTGTGCGCCTGTGTCCGCGCACACACGTTGGTCCTGCGCCTGATCTCTCTCCGCTCGTGTCGGGTTGCCGTCCCGCCGGACTGGGAGTGTGCGCCTGTGTCTGCGCACACACGTTGGTCCTGCGCCTGATCTCTCTCCACTCGTGTCGGGTTGCCGTCCCGCCGGACTGGGAGTGTGCGCCTGTGTCTGCGCACACACGTTGGTCCTGCGCCTGATCTCTCTCCGCTCGTGTCGGGTTGCCGTCCCGCCGGACTGGGAGTGTGCGCCTGTGTCTGCGCACACACGTTGGTCCTGCGCCTGATCTCTCTCCGCTCGTGTCGGGTTGCCGTCCCGCCGGACTGGGAGTGTGCGCCTGTGTCTGCGCACACACGTTGGTCCTGCGCCTGATCTCTCTCCACTCGTGTCGGGTTGCCGTCCCGCCGGACTGGGAGTGTGCGCCTGTGTCTGCGCACACACGTTGGTCCTGCGCCTGATCTCTCTCCGCTCGTGTCGGGTTGCCGTCCCGCCGGACTGGGAGTGTGCGCCTGTGTCCGCGCACACACGTTGGTCCTGCGCCTGATCTCTCTCCGCTCGTGTCGGGTTGCCGTCCCGCCGGACTGGGAGTGTGCGCCTGTGTCCGCGCACACACGTTGGTCCTGCGCCTGATCTCTCTCCGCTCGTGTCGGGTTGCCGTCCCGCCGGACTGGGAGTGTGCGCCTGTGTCTGCGCACACACGTTGGTCCTGCGCCTGATCTCTCTCCACTCGTGTCGGGTTGCCGTCCCGCCGGACTGGGAGTGTGCGCCTGTGTCTGCGCACACACGTTGGTCCTGCGCCTGATCTCTCTCCGCTCGTGTCGGGTTGCCGTCCCGCCGGACTGGGAGTGTGCGCCTGTGTCTGCGCACACACGTTGGTCCTGCGCCTGATCTCTCTCCGCTCGTGTCGGGTTGCCGTCCCGCCGGACTGGGAGTGTGCGCCTGTGTCTGCGCACACACGTTGGTCCTGCGCCTGATCTCTCTCCACTCGTGTCGGGTTGCCGTCCCGCCGGACTGGGAGTGTGCGCCTGTGTCTGCGCACACACGTTGGTCCTGCGCCTGATCTCTCTCCGCTCGTGTCGGGTTGCCGTCCCGCCGGACTGGGAGTGTGCGCCTGTGTCTGCGCACACACGTTGGTCCTGCGCCTGATCTCTCTCCACTCGTGTCGGGTTGCCGTCCCGCCGGACTGGGAGTGTGCGCCTGTGTCTGCGCACACACGTTGGTCCTGCGCCTGATCTCTCCGCGAGTGTCGCCCCCGCCGCCCGCGCTCTTTCCGCCGCCCCTATGACGTCCGGTCCCGTCCCGCGCTCAGACCTCATACCGCTAAAGATACCTAAAATCGTGTACTAATACTGTAATATCTGTATCCAATAGCAGATATTGTAAAAATAACAGAATCAAACAACCCCAAACAAAATTAAATAAAGCGAATCAAATAATAAAAAATATCAAAAAAACTTTTTTACAAAAAAAACAACAGACTTCAAAAAAAAAAACACTACAAAGTGAAAAATAACTTTAATTTCGGAAGTCGGTGTCTTTGGTTCCGCATTTTCGTTTTTAGTTGTACCTACCTCACATAAATTCAATTAACACTAGTGCATTGAAGAATTGAAGACACAACTCGAAGAATCATCAAAATTCGCATAGAAATGCCGGAGATGCAGTACATTTATGCATATAACTTCGTACATAAGAATAATTACCTAATGTATTATATACTAAAACCTTCCTGAAAGTATGTAGATCACACTAATGAAAGAATTATCAAAATCGGTTCAGTAGTTTTTGAGATAATCGCGGACATACAAACGAACATACATACATACGGATCGAATACAGAACCTCCTTTTTTAAAGTCGGTTAAAAATATAAAAAATCGTGTACTGCGCAAGTCAAACCACGTGGTGTGTCAAGTCTCATCTTTCGTGGCGCTAACTATACCTTATTTGATAAGAAGTGTGATACTTTTTCTTATATAACTTGTTTTTTTACTTTATTTTTTACTGTATTAAGTTTGTGATCTTCCTGTACGAGTCGCAATAAATACTTTTTCTTTCTGCTGTAGGACAGTAATAGGTCACCCTGGGTGTAGTGGATGTAGTACGTATATAGCTATAGTGTACCTATCATCTCGTCGCGCGTGTTGATGACGACGGCCATGTTGTTGAAGAAGCGCAGCGACGTTGAGCGGAACATGTGGAAGTAGCCCCCCTCGCCGCCCTGGCTGTAGTGGATGCGGATGCAGTAGATTGGCTCTGTACCGCTTTTGCGGCCGACGCTGAATAGCTGGAGACAAAAATATGTGGGAAAAAGATAGAATAGAATACTCTTTATTATGTACATCATATAAATTACAGACACAAATAAGATAAATTGGGTTATTAAGACAACAATTGACGCTTAACCCCTCAAGCGTCAAGTGTACACCAAGCGTACATAAGAGAAAGCGCTCGAAACGTCAACGGTACACCAATTGTACACAACAGTGCCATTGTTCTATTGTCATTGTTAAAACAATGACTTTACTGCGCGCATTCAACTACTCCGACACGTGGGGTGTTTCGACAGGTAGGTGGGCAAACGAATGAGAGGTTAAGCCTCTTATCCACTACGAGACAAATGTCTCACAACACGATTCGCTAAAGATGTCGGGTGAAGTCGAGCGACGTCGGACGACATGTTTGGCGACATTGAAAACTATGAAAAGGTTGGTGAGACAAGGTGACTGGTGACGTTGGTCAACATAGCTCGACGTTGTCCCACTTATCCCGACACCTCAAAATGTCCCCAGTATATCCTCAAAGTCTAATAACGAAGAATTATCTTGAATGTTTGAAAGGTATTTCCGTTCATTAATTCATTTTAAATTCGCACTCCATTTCATTTATACATGTTCAGTCATAAGTTTAACATCAAACCTACACTGTTACTCACCGTAGTACAGTTAGCGTCGAAGGGCCCCAGCTCTATGAGCGTGACGTCAGCGAGCGGTACGCGCTGCACGCCGAGCAGTCGGTCCGACGTTTCGTCGTAGTCCGCTACATAGTACGCATCGCTTGTTAAAACTAGGACGCTGTCCATTTCTGTCTCTTGTGGGTCGCCAGTACTGATAATTGGGAAAAAATATGAATAAATAAAGAGTTACGTATTCCAGATTAGAAATACGTCAGAAATTCAGTCCCAAAGGGCTCATGTTCATTTATCAGCATTGTGCTTACTCTGCTGGGCAAAATCCATTCACATGGAACTGCTTTGGGCTTTTTGTATTTAGCGTATATAACTTAAACAGATCTCCGCAAAAATATTTCACGAAAAAAATTGAGGCCGTATGGTGCCGTATGTTTTCTAAGACGTGCCAAAGTCACGTTCAGGCAAGGTGAATTACAATCCATTAATCCGTACTTGCCTTCAAATTCATGTTACACTGATGTACTCAATGTAAAATACTTTTCTAAACCAAATTCTGTCTGTATCTTACTTGGGATCCGCATCAATAAGTCCCCAGGATCCGAGCACGGGTTCCGTATCAACGAGAAGCTTCTTACAGTCATCTATCAACGACTTGACGTGCTGCGCCATCGCGGCCGTGTCGGGCTCTGATTCGTCCTGTAACAAATAGATTAAGGGCGGTTAGACATATGCATAAAACAGTCTTTATTGCACACCAAATAAAGACAAGAAAGATGCTTCGTTGGTATATTGGTCGCAAGCGCGACTACTGATCATAAGGTTCTGGGTTCAATTTCAAAGAGCTGGAAGTCATGGGGAGAGGCCTTTGTCCAGCAGTGGGGTGATGCAGGTTAACAGTAACGACACCCCCTTCTCCCCTGCGTAAGAAAAAATAAGACTTGAATGACCCCCCCCCCCCTTTTAATCTTACATAAGATCGGTATCTACCAAAATTGAAAAGAAAAGTAGCAAAAATTTATAAAACATACATTTTGCTTACTTTTGTGATCTTACGTAAGAATAATCTAGACCCCTCCTACCCTCATGTAAGAAAAAAATAACTTTTTCGGACCCCCTCCCCTTCAAATCGTCTTACGTAATACATGAACAGCCCCTATGACACAAGCGTAAAAAGCACTACTTTCTAATATCATCTTTATATTATTCTATACATAATACAGGTGGCAGGGACATTGACGTGGAAACTGTAATCACGAATTCAGCGCATGATTCTCGACCCCCTAAGAGTAGAAACTTTTTGTCGGTTATAAAAAAAAAACCGAGTGTGCTTATGACCACACGACTGAAGTGAAACTTCAAACGTATTTGGCTATGAGAGGAAGAAAGAAAAAAAAATGTGCGCGCGCACTGCTTTCTCTTGCTTATATCCCCCACTCGACTCCCGTTCGCCTCGCCCGATCACACTTTTCGTAACGCTTACGTCACGCGTTCGCCAGCTTACTCCCCAAGTCAAGCGTGCTTAAAGAAGTTTCACTTCAAAAATTTGCTGTTTCATAGAAAGGTGCAATACCTACGCGAATGTACGAATGCGTAACTTTGCGCGCTGCCGTAAACAGGTATTTTTCGCACCAAAGATAAAAGTTTCCCAGCAATAATTTTCGCTCAATGTCACTTAGTTTGATATACAAAATACGTAGACAACGGCTATGTGATGGGTCTTTTCTCTGTGTTCAGCTGCATGCGGTTGGACTGAAAGCCGACCCCAACACAGTTGCGAACAGGCTTTCTAGGCAGATTTTTTTTATTACAAAATGGGTCTGCTCTTAGCCTCGATCACGCCTGATGGAAAGCGATGGATGATGTCTGTGATGAAACGAGCGTTCTCAGAAGATGCCTGTTCACTCTTGCTTTGAAGGCAGATGATGATGATGATCTAACTAAGACAAGCTTCACATGCACGCACGTCAAACACAAGAACCTTGACGGAGGTGCATTTGCCGCACTCCGGCACGATCAGCTGGTCGGGGATGGTTCGCGACTCTCCTGTCATCACGTCGATGGCCACTTGACGGAGAGCGTCTTTGAATGTTGAGAGGTAGTATCTGGAACAAGTTCGGTGACTTTAGAATGTATGTTAATGGTAAAGGGGATTGATGTTGTCACTTCGAAGACATACATACATATTTACATATTTTGATTTAAGATTTATTTATTAGTTGATTTATTTGTTAAAAACATATTTAATTATAAGTCATTTAACCTTTTAACCGCTTATGTCGGATTAATCCGACAAATATTTTCGTGTCCATTCCGCCAGAGACGTATATATACGACCAAATAACACAGCTCGTTTAATCTGTATTATTATTACATCATCACAGCTCGTTTCATCGGTATTTACTTATTTTTTTTTTTCGGGCTCTGGGGGCACGATAACTGATATAAAGTCGGGCGGTTAAAAGGTTAAAAGAGCTACTCGAAATAGTTACGTTTAGCTATTTAAAATTAAATAAATTATCTGATTCATATTTTAGTTGGCAACACTGGTGTCGCGCCATTATTGTTCCCTCACTTGCCGCTCGAAACGAATGTTGGAATAGGTGATCGGCAGTTGGTCGTTGGATACAGTGCGAGTGACATCTCCAGAATTGTTATAAAATATTGTACAGTACCCGGCGATAAATATTGCACATCGATCTTTGGAAAGAGACAATCGGCTAATTTCGGCTTCGTAGAGCGTTATCTCTGTCGCACGAAATACAAACAGTCCGGTATCTATTAGGAGCTGTTAAAACAATTATGATTTGCTTCTTTTGATATATCTTTTTATTCTTTGTATAAAATACACCAATTTTTCTATAAATTATTGCTTTAGGTTGGGGTAAATAAAAAGGTTCCTCTATTTTTCCTAAAGATGCCATAGTACAACTTTAAATTATTTAAATTTGGGGGTGTTAACAACTCTAGATATATATTTTGAACTGGACGCGACCGCACTCTATCGCACTTGAACAACGACTGACAAAACGTCAGTTAACGTCACATAGGTAGTGTGCGACAGAGATAACGCACTACGAAGCCGAAATTAGCCGATTGTTTCTTTCCAAAGGTCGATGTGCAATATTTATCGCCGGGTACTGTAATTGTAATACCAGAAAATAAAGTTATAATATTATTGTGCACGTGTGCAGTTTGTATAGTCGTTAATATTGAAGACTTTTATATGGAGCCTAGCATACCAACTTGTCCGCCATATTTTTTTTCAGAATCGTGGCCACGCATGAAACATAGGACCAAACCCCGTAAAGCGTCACGCTTCCTAGATATTAACCTTCAAAGTTGATCACGTGGCATCCATATTTTTTTTAATTGCTTACATATTGTTGCATACATGTTTGACTATTTGAAACTTTATGTTTTCATTGACGTCAGCTATCAAAAAAAAAAAACAAAATGGCGAACAGGTAGGTATGCCACGGAGCTTCAAAGCCCTTTAAAATGTGAAGATTATACGACAAAACGCAGTCATTATGAGGTATATTTTATTAACTGTACTATATATTGAATGACTAATGCGATAGACAATTTATTCTTGAAGGATAACCTTTGGAAGATTATAAGTTCATATTTTTTCACTAAAATTCACGGTTTTCTCACACATAAAACTCATCGACAAAATGTTTAGTATAGTAGTGACAATGTATTCTATTGTTAATAACTTGATATTGAATAATTTTATTGTATTTTTTTATCATGACGTTAATTTTGATCATGATGTGAGTTATGTTGTTTCAAAGTCAAAGTCAAAGTCAAAGTCAAAGCATTTATTTCAAATAGGCACATAAAAGGCACTTTTGAACGTCAAAAATTATCTTAAAATAGAATTGATTCTAGTCGCCCATTCCAAAAGGTAGTTTTCGTATGGAGAAGAACGGGCAAGAAACTCCACCGTTACTCTTTTAAAATGTTTAGGTACAATATTTTGCATGGGTACATTAATTATATAATAACATGTGAGGACGATGCACCTACAATAAAATTACTATACCACAATAGGTAAAAGAATTAAAAACGAAACCATGACATATAAATTAATTATCTGATAGATACATGGTGCTCACATATTTACAAACATGGTACAAGCAAAACGATTTTAATTAAAAAACAAAATACAAGTAATAAGTCAGGGTGTGAGTAATAAATATAAAAAAAAGAATAAAAAAATTTACAATTAAATTAGCAACCAGTTTGATTTTGTCTAGACTCTAGATTGTCCTATGGAGCAGGACCAGCATGTTTCCAAGCGTTCTTATCTTGGATATAATCTTCTAATTTATAGTATGCTTGTTTACAAAGTGTACGTTTAATGTGAGTTTTAAATTTTCTTTCATTTAATTGCAATATATCACAAGGTATTTTATTGTAACATTTAACACAGTACCCCATAAAAGATGTATGTACTTTGGCTAATCTGAAAAATGGTTGATGTATTTTATCTTTGTTTCTTGTATTAAAGTTATGTCTATCGCTTATTTTATTAAAAAGATGTAGATTTTTTCTTACATACATAATATTTTCATAAATGAATTGGCAAGGTACCGTCATAATATTAATCCTTTTAAATAGTTCCCTGAGAGATTCGCGGCGACGTAGATTATAAATGGCTCTGACAGCTCTCTTTTGCAAAATAAAGATGGATTCAATGTCAGCAGCTCGACCCCATAGTAAAATGCCGTACGACATAATGCTGTGAAAGTAGCTAAAATAGACTAAACGCGCGGTTTCTACATCTGTTAACTGTCTTATCTTCCTAACAGCATAAGCGGCCGAGCTAAGCCGCCCCGCAAGAGATGTTATGTGAGGTCCCCATTGTAATTTCTCGTCTAGCGTGATTCCCAGGAAAACCGTTTGATCAACAAATTCTAGTTTTTCTCCATTCAGTATGATGTCACATTCGCTACTTCTAACATTTGGTAATTTAAATCTAATGCATTTGGTTTTCTTTTCATTCTTTTGTTAATTTATAAACGAGATTATTGTATCATGAATGTTTTTTTTTTATATTTTTATTATACAACGTGTCCCAGAAATCAACGTCAAGCCGAAAACGGGCAATAGGCCAAGTCGTGACAGCTATTAGAAAAATATAAAAAAAAATCTTGGTCATGTACTTTTCGAATTATAAGCATTCAAAAATAAATCTCAAAAAGTGACACCCTGTGATGATTTTTCAAGTCCTGTGACTACATTATTAACATTTCGGTAGTTTTTTTCTCTGTGATGTAACCATGAATAACCCTTCTGTAAATTACAGTTAAAAGTTAAAACGTAACTGCCTCAGTTTTAAATTAAATGTTAGATTTTTGCCCAATATTGAATTCAAAATAATGACATCACCCAACTTTAACCGACTGTACTGAAAAAAAAATCTACTACACTATTTTGGCAAGTAACTTTAAAAGATGGCGCGTTTAGTCAGGATTCCAAAATGGTATAACACATACTAATTGCTACTTCTTAATTGAGGAAAAAAAGTACATTGTTGGTTTTAGGTGCATTTGAAATAAAATTCAGTCGTTGGATTTCTTTTATTATAATTTTTATTAAATCAGATTTACGAAGTTTTATAACAAATGTTCAAACTGTTTTCCTTCAGCTGCAATGCAAGTTCTACATCTCTTTAAAAATGTATCTTCTTGAGTTGATGTATTCAGCGGCTTCTGCAATTCTTTGGCGCAGCTCGTCTAAATCTTGAATTGGTTTAGAGTACACTTTATCTTTTATCGTACCCCATGAATGAATGAATTGCACCGATCCCAGCGTGGTTAAACCAGACTCGATTAATCGAATGAACCCCAAGATTCGCACTAGCTCCTGTAGCCTCATTTTCATGGTGCTACAGCGACCATTGCATATCAAGGAATAGACCGGGGGGCGCGGTAATGGTAGGGAAGACGTGCCCGAGGGATAGGTAAGGATTTAAGAGCCTACCGGATATGCATCCTAGAGTAAGCATTGGACTAGTGGAAAGACGGGTAATTATATCTATGGATGGGCATCTTTTAACGACCTTGCCGTCAGGCTGGTTCAGGTCGAGCTTCATCGTTGAGTCTTTTGGCGGGATTCTACTGCTTTCTCGGTTCTTTTGTATCGTTGCTCTGTTGTGTTGTGTTGGATGTTGCTGTTTTCCATGTCGTCATCGGATGTTTCGCTACTCTCCGTTTCCGGTTTTTTGTAAATCTCAATAGCAGCAATCTTGATCTTACTTCTGTCTTCGGCTGTATTCATCCAAAAGTTGATTTCCTTGTCAAAGTACTTCATGTCCTGTTTTAAATTGTCGTTCCATGTGTAAATAGGTCGGCCGACCTTCCTGGATTTGGCCTTGTACTGCATTGCTGCATGCAGCAGGTGTGGTTTGCGGCGCCTGTAGACATGTGCGAGGTAGCACATCCTGTGGTTCTTGATGCGTTTGGTTACTGTTTTTCCGTCTAAGATTTCATGCATTTTCTTTTGTCTTGGTTTATTCCTAGAGTGGTTAATCAAGTCTCTCATGATAACTCGCTCGTATCTTCTGAGTCTTGACCTGTTGGCTTTGGTAAGTGCCGATACTTTCAAACCATGTATCATGCACGGTACGATCACCATTCGATACATAAGTCTGGCTAATTTCCAGTCCATATTTGAGTTATTTATGAATGGTATTAACGATTTGGCGTTTTTCATGGCCTGTTCGCAACGTTTTTTTATAGTTCTTTTTCTGCTTAATGTAGACGTTATGTATGTACCTAGGTATTTTATTTCGTCACATGTCGCTATATTTATTCCATTAAGGGTTATGTGTGTCGTTATCTGTGTAGCTATGGGGTCCCTAATTAGTATTTTTGTTTTTGTTTCGTTAATTTGGAGGCCTACACTATCTAGTAGGGGTTTAATATGGTATACGATACCTTCTAACCCTTTTAGGTCATCTGTAATGATGATAAGGTCGTCCGCAAATGATAGTACTAGGGGGAGTGAGATTTCACGATCCTGGTCAAGTTTTATTAATTGGGTTTCCTCTTCGAGAGTTCTAAGGACTTCGTCGATGACCAGTGTAAACAGGCGAGGGGACAGAGGGCAACCTTGTTTAACTCCCTTTCCCTTAATAATCCAACTACTTTGCTGGCCACACCATTTGATGCATGTACGTTCATTCATGCATACCTTGATTATCCTGTTGGTTAGCGATTTGTTGGTTCGTTGTAATAGGATATCCCTTAGTACATTGAGGTCGACGTTGTCAAAGGCCTTTTCTATGTCGAGGGCGAGTACATAAATTCTTTTACCTGCACGCCATTCTTCGTCTAAGGTCCTTTTAAGCGTAAAGATATGGTCGTCTGTTGATCTATTATTTAAAAAAGCAGCTTGGTAGTTGCCTAATTCCGTTATAATCTCATCTAGTTTTTTAAGCACGTAGGAGGCGTAAATTCTGTAACCCGTATTGCAAACCGATATGCGGCGATATTCATTCACATCCTTAGGGTTATTGTTTTTTGGAATTGGTACCTGTACTGTCTCCAGCCACGTGTCAGGTGCTTCGTTTAGTGTCCAAGCTTTATTCATGTGATTGGTGACGGCTTCTAGAATTATTTGGGGCATTGCTTTGTAAAGCTCGATTACCACTTGGTCAGTTCCGGGAGCTGTCCCGTTCCGCATTTTATTAATGATTCCCATTACGTCATCCGCAGTGGGTCCATCACACTGTACTTCGGTTATCGGCTTTTTTATATTAACTATTGGTATAAGATGGCCCTCGGATTTTTTTAATATTTGCTCCCATTTGGTCATCGGTATATAAGTAGATTTTTTTCGACGTTTGGTTTGAAGTTTGTTTCTGCCGTAAAAAAAGTATAACATCTGCATGCGTTTTGCAGGGTGGTTTTTCCCCAGACCGTTGAGGCAGGTCCTGCATGCTTTTTGCTCTTCCTGATATTTGACCTTTTGAAGTGTTGCCTGACGTTCTTTTACTAGGTTGTGCCTATTTGGATTATCTGGTTGCCTACTTTGTAAAAATTTCGCCTTTTGTAGGTTAGCAAGAGCTAGTCGATGGTCTCTGGAGAGAACTGGTTGAAAAATCAGAGTTTCCTGGGCAGCCGCCTTTAATATTTCCGTTATGGTATTCCAGGGTATTTCGATGTTTTCGTCCGTTGAGCTGATTCCTATGTCTTTTAGTTTTTTTGTTACGCATTCTTGGAATTTTTTTTTCGTGAATTTACTGTTAAGGGCGGCGTAATAGCACTGTTTATAGTTGAAGTCCTTGGCCGCAATTGTTGTTTCCTTCACGGCTTGCTGTTGTCTTTGTGTATTATTGTGTTTTGTGTTTTCTTTTTTGTTTGAAATTCTGTTTATTCTTAGCAGACCCCAGATTATTTTATGGTCGGATGTGCCCCTAGCGGCCCATTCGCCTTTAATATGTTCGAAGAGTTTTTTTGTTGAATGTGGCGTTATGATGTGATCCAATTGAGATTTCTGAGTGCCCTTTGACCATGTTATCCTGCATGATGATCTCGCTTTTGTCGTTTCTATTTGAAGTTTTTCCCTGTTGGCTATATCCATTAACATTTCCCCATTGTAGTTAGAAAGGTCATGGTGTAGGTTTTGTTGGATCAGCCCTTTGCGTTGGAAACTTTGTGTATCATGTCGACCAATATGAGCGTTAAAGTCGCCAAGAATTATTAAAGTACATTTCCTTGGTTTTTGTCTGATCAAGTTTAATAAGCCTGTGAAGGATCTGTTTGCTATAGATGTACAACTGTTGATGTGAGAATTGATTATATACAGATGAGCAGGCCTGTCATTTCCCCTGTCAACCTTAAGAGTAGCTGACATCGCGTCTGTATCCCTTTTTCTGTTAACTAATTCAATTTGGGTATCTTTTCTAATTAGAATCGCAAGTCCCCGGTGCGCTTTACCTGCGGTTCCATAGAGGTGCCATGCGTAGTGTGTAGAGCTGAATGTTCCGGAGTTCATAAATGATTCTTGTATGCAGGCTACATGAATGCCCCTAATTGAAAGTTCAGCATCTATTTTATCTTTTTTGGCCGGTTTTGAGGCCCCACGGACGTTCCAAGTTGCAATACGCAAGTCTGGGCAAGTATATTTTATTGCGGTAGACGGCTGATTTCTAAGTATTGTGAACCCAGTAACATCTGCGACTACATCTGATAACTGTGTATACATTAATGCTTGCCGTTCATACTGTGTTAATGAGCTAGCTAATTGGGGGCTTTCCGTTTGAGACTGGGGTTTCGTCGGTTGGCCTTGCTCTTCACGTGGGTTGTATTGGTTAACTAAAGGCTTGTTATGTTGTGTTGTTTTGACGTTGTTTGTTTCTTGTATGAGATCTATCAGGTTGCTGTTGTAATGTTCGTCGTCGGTCGTGACCCAGCTATCGTAGTGCTGGTCCTTGTAGAGGATGTGTATGTTGCCGGGTACTGGTTCGCCGGTAGGTGAATACACAAGTGTGTCTCTTGTATCCGTGTGCACGTGCAAATTTACAAGATAGAACTCGGCCGCGGCGATTAGAATGTCCTCTCCTCCCCAGAACGTCTTGTTAAACTGGGTGGTTATGTATTTTGTTATCCTTTGTTCCTGGGATAGATTGCTGTTATGGCGAAATTCTTGTATATTATTTAGAAGTGCTAGGTGAATTCTGTCGTCATCTCGATGCTCCAAAACATATGAAGCGAGGTCTTGACGGACAGACGCGTGATCAAAAGTTAAACCCATTAAATTATTTATTTGATGGGCTATAGCTCTAAACAAACAGTTCCCGTCTTTTGTCATACGCACAATTGCCATTTTAAAAACCCTTTTGTTTTTATGGTATTTCGAGACCTTCTCGGCACACGTGTTGGGTTTGGGAATCACTAAAGCTGACAGGCGAGCGTAAATTTATGAACTTCGCACTTATGAAATCTTTAGAAATGTGTTTTTTGTTTTTTGTTACTTAACCTTTTTTTTTTGAACTTCGAGTCCAAATTGACGCGAATACAAACTTGACTTACAAGCTATGCAATAATTTAGTACAATGGTAAATTAAGGAAATCGTAAAGTGCGAATTCTAAAGCGATACCGTATTTTAAGTTAGAATAATAGAGTGTATTAGTTTATCCCACCCTCAGACTATATAAATAATATGCAAACGTTTCCCTAAAGCTTAGCTATTTATAGCTTACAATGATGTTAAATTCGCGTGGCTTCAAAATTCGAAATTATCAAAGTAAAACGCAGCCGGATACAGCTTCCAATGGAGATCCCTGAAATATAATTATGGAAAGATCTCACCAGATTTTCGACGTCACCAAGATCCTCGGTCGGCAGGCCTAGGTCTCGGGCTTGTAGAGGGAACACACGTATGCCACTTCAACACCTTTTTAAGGTATTTTAATTTGCACCCACTATAAACCACAATTGCTGCAGCGTTCGTATTTCAAATTCGAGTTTCAAATTCCGAGTCCGCCACGTGTTGTGCACATTGCGTCAAGTAAAAACCAAAAGCGGGACACGACACGTCTGTCCCATTCGGCGGTCACTATCCGAATCTTTATCTTTTATCGTACCCCAGTAAAAAAAATCTATGGGGTTTAAATCGGGTGAACGGGCAGGCCACGAAATTGTACCACCCCGCCCAATCCACCTATCGGGGTATTCTCGATTGAGAAACTCTCGTACAGTGAGAGCATAATGCGCTGGGCAGCCATCTTGTTGATACCACATGCTGCCGTAAATGTTCAGTGGCACTTCTTCCAACAATTCTGGTAATTGGTTCTGTAAGAAGTTCAAATAACCCTGGGCATTTAAATTCTCCGGCAGCTCGATTGGACCAATAACTTTACCATTCAAAATTCCCGTCCACATATTTACTTTAAACTGGTACTGAGAGCTATCTTCCCGCATCAAATTTGGATTTTCCACGTGCCATTCGTGCAAATTGTGGAGGTTCATGTAACCGTCCTTTTTAAATGTTGATTCATCGGACCATAGAATTTTTTCAAAGAATCGCGGGTCCTCTCGGTGCCTCTGCAACATCGTTCGACAAAATCGTACTCTCTCTGGGTAGTCTCGGGGTAGCAGACTTTGTACTCGTCGTACATGGTATGGGTGAAACTCGTTCTTTTTTAAAATACGATGTGCAGTACTTTTGGGGACTCCTATGCTCTGTTCAGTTCCACGTACTGAGATACTTCTGTCTTCTTCAACTGCTTGCAAGACTTCGGCTTCGTAGGGCATAACGGGTCTTCCCTCGCTAACCATTTGGCTAGGAAATCGACCCTCTGATAATGACCGATGCACATTAATAAATACTCGATGATCGGGATGACGCTCAGCATTCGGGTATCTCTCACGATACACTCTTGCTGCAGCATTGGCGTTGCATAAGCATTCTCCATAAATGAGATGCATGTTGGCGTATTCCTGTGCGGTGTATCGAGATGGCATGATAAAACACTACACAAACACGGGGTTGCGATTAAAACAAGTCCGGGGTTGTCAGAAACGGTGCAGATAAATCCCAATCACAATGCAAATCAAGTCCAATAAACAAAGCCACAGTTGTAAGTACGAAGTCAATACGAATACAAAAAGATGTGCAGTCAACGAAAGAGCGTAACGTACTGCATGCAGTATTGCACAATTTGCCGACGCATCCCTGTTTAGCCAGAGTAGCGTCTCTATCTGTTTCACTCACACATATGAAATGATGTGTCAATCCGTCTCCCTCTTAGTTAGATAAAAGTAGCGTCACTATCTATCTCGCTCCCACTTGTCAAAGTAGCGTCACCTCACATTAGTTAAAATGAATCTTTCTCGCTCACAATAGTCAAAATAACGTCACTCTTCGTCTCAATCAAACTTTTATGAAATACGGCTTCATAAAAAAAAATGTTTTTTCTCAATTAAGAAGTAGCAATTAGTATGTGTTATACCATTTTGAAATCCTGACTAAACGCGCCATCTTTTAAAGTTACATGCCAAAATAGTGTAGTAGATTTTTTTTTCAGTACAGTCGGTTAAAGTTGGGTGATGTCATTATTTTGAATTCAATATTGGGCAAAAATCTAACATTTAATTTAAAACTGAGGCAGTTACGTTTTAACTTTTAACTGTAATTTACAGAAGGGTTATTCATGGTTACATCACAGAGAAAAAAACTACCGAAATGTTAATAATGTAGTCACAGGACTTGAAAAATCATCACAGGGTGTCACTTTTTGAGATTTATTTTTGAATGCTTATAATTCGAAAAGTACATGACCAAGATTTTTTTTATATTTTTCTAATAGCTGTCACGACTTGGCCTATTGCCCGTTTTCGGCTTGACGTTGATTTCTGGGACACGTTGTATAGTACGATTTCAAACACAAAGTAAGTTGTTTGCGAATAAATTAAATTGAATTCTAGGTTAAGTGTACATACTATGATAGCCACATATTAAGGTACGTTTAAATTACACACACACACACACACCCACATACACAGACACACACACAACGAATTACTGAACAGTGATTCTGTAAACATGAATGTTGTTAGAGGTGTCACACAGCGGAAGATATTTTAGAAGTATTCCAGAATTTCTGGAAGCCTTTATTTGGCAGCAGATGCACTTTTAGGCTATTAGGGTTAAAAAAGTGTCAGAATTTCACACATTGCATCGTAACGTATGTCAAAGTTGTAGAAAAACGTGTAAATCTAAAGAAATAAGGCTGGATTTAGTGCTATACGGATGGTCCGTATGGACTACCGTACGGAGTTCTGCAGTACGGATCGTCCGTACGGTCGACCATTTAGTGCTTCACGGAGCACGGACCGTCTGGCCAGGTCTTCGCGCAGCACCAAACGCGTAGATAGATGCCTCGCGCGTCCGGATACTGACGTACGGAGCACAGACGCGCTCGACAGACGGTCCTCGACCAGATGGATGGACGCTCCGCGGGCCGTGCACTCCTAAACGCAATAATTGATTTCTATACGATAGCTACTGACAACAGACGTCCGTACGGACCATCCGTATAGCACTAAATCCAGCCTTATAGAAACAAAAGCGTCAACAGCTTTTTCGAAGTTGGAAGCCTGTTTTTAAGGCGAAATCACATCTACACTCACGGATCAGCATTTTTCTGTATCACCGTCTCATTCTCTCACTTAGAGAGATCAGTCATTAGAGCGAGAAGTCCATCCGCACGTAGTACAGGCCTAAGTGATAAAGAGATATAGAAAAATGGTGATTCGTGCAAGTAGATGTGGTTTCATCAACTAAGAGTGCCAAAGCTAACAGGTGACGGAGAGGAGGTCAAGAAAAGCGAAACTAAATTTGATTAGTTATAAAAGTACTCCAATAGACTGACCTCCCCATCCCGTACGCTATCTCCGCACCCAAGAGTTCGCTAGTCAACCCGTGTCCGAAGTAACTCGGCATCATTTCTAACTTAGGCCGTTCTGTGTCCATATTCTCAACCAACATAAGCGAAGCTGTTTTAAAATCGCGCCAAAAACTGTCAAACGTCTCGACGGTCGCCATATTGACTTGCTGTCCAAGCAAAATGTCTATGGCACATTGTGTGATTTCATCGTTAAAATGGCGGATGATGAATCTGAAAAATTGTTTATGGTTGGTACCCTGGACCCTAATTAATATTATATTGGGTGGGTGTGTTTTATGGTGAGGCGTTACCTGTTAGCGGATGCGACGCCATCTTTCATTAGTCCTGTGAATTTTCTCTCGCCTGTTCTTGTGTAGTCACCCTGAAGGAAAACGGTCAAAGTATGAGTTAATAACACAGTATGGAATATACAAACCATCAAATTGAAGAACTTTTTTCACGGGACCAACATCGTAATCGCGAAAAAAATATTATCCGTGCCATACATTTGGGTCGAGTAGTTATTGAAGTTTTGTTTGGGACAGTTGAAATTTTCTGGTACATGCTTTAGGGCTGATTTTTCAATCGACAGATAATTTTTATTCGTGGAATTCGACGCCTGACAGATTTTGTATTGATTTTGTTTTGTGGAGCAGTGGTAGCCAAGTGGTAACGGCCGCGACTTACGAGATTTAGGTCGTAGGTTCGAATCCAGACAGGCGCTTTACTTTGTGTAAATTATTTCATCACCATTGCTCTCAAAACGGTGAAGGAAAAACATCGTGAGGAAACCGGCATGTCCTAGAACCGAAAATTCGAAGACATGTGGTATGTGCCAACCCGCACTGGGCCCGCGTGGTGGATTACGGCCCACTTCCTCTTTCTTTTTTTTTCTCTGTGTATTATGTTCTTTATTGCGTCATGTTCACTGCAAATAAACGTATTTTCTTTCTTTCTTTCTAAAGGTGAGGCGCCATGCCAGCTGTGTTCCCTACTACATGCAACCCGTTAGCCTTCAAAGCAATAGTGAATAGGCATGTTCTGGGTGCGCTCATTCCATCATAGACTTCCTTCGCATTCCACCAGACATAATCGAGCGGACTCAATTTTTTTTTTAATTCTGTCCCTTTAGGAACGACTTGTGTTTCTGAAGCTATAATAGTTACCTTCAGCGCCTTGGTGCCAGCATATTGGCGGGAAATCACGTCTCCGTTATCAGCCCACATGGTGAGGAACGCTTGTCGCAGTGAGGGAGGGAGGCCACAGCCAGGCGTGCCCAGGCCGAGGCGGCACAGTTGGAGCTCTAGCACGTATTTTGCCGTAGCTGTCTGTAAATAATGACTAATTAAAAGACTAGGTACTGAGAGAAAACAGTGAATTTTATGCATAAACCTGTCAAAAAACGAATTCGATGCATATGTCAATGATCCATAGACAAATGAATGGATACGTAATTTATTTAGCGCCTAAAAACTAAGGCCAAGTTTATAATGGTGTAAATAGACGCATAATAATTAAAAAAAAACTAAAAAACCCGACTGCGGTAAAAAAATTTAGTTAAAAAAAAAAACTGAACGCTAGAAACAAGACCATTTTAAATTAAATTTGGAAGCAGGCAGGACCCATTTGAATTTGGAAATGGAATGGGTCACTTAACTTTAAATACCCCCATGACACCTGTACTGTTGCATGCAACATTACATTGCGCCAGGGCTCTGAACCGGTTTAAAAAGAGCGGTTGATTTCGATTAAATACCGGTAAATATATCGTTCCTTCATTAACCGGTTAAACAAGTGAACTGTTCTTATGTAACCCAAAAGATAAAGGTTACCGGTTACAAAGCTCAAATGGTTTTGACACCCAAATTAACCGGTTAATTCCGTAATTCGTAATTTTTTTCGTTTACTTTTTTAACGCTTCCAACAAGTTCTAGTGACAATGAGTTGACATCGCAACGTCCAGACCGTGCCCGCGAGAGTGGCGGGGGCCGGGGAGGGTTCAAACTTGGTTTTAACCGGTTAATTTTCACTATCAAAACCAAAATTCATGAAAAACCGGTTTGCCGCATAAACCGGTAAAAACCGGTAAAGTGCAACCTTTAACCTAAATCTATTTCGGTTTGGGGTCAATGACCATAACCGGTTAAGAATTTCAACCGGTTTCCGAGCCTTGCATTGCGCACTGCAGCAAACAGCGAATATTCACGTCAAAAAAAAAACAGATGTTTCCCAGCAATTATTATTGTACCATACTCCATAGGCTTAGGTAGTTAAATAAAGGTAAACAAAAAGACCATGTGACTTAGTTAACCGACTAAACGTAATACCAGTCTATTCAGTTGTCATGCTATGCCACAGTTGTACTCTTCAATCTAGCAACGTTATAATTCATTAAAAAAGTTTTAGCTTAAGTGTAAGCTTTGTAGATTGTTGTTTTACTGCATAAATATGTGATGACCTGTAATGAAATCTACGGAAAACCTGTTCAGGTGGAAATTTATAGATGACTCCGCCTTGGAGTGTAAATGTGGTGCTGTTCCACAAACGATGGAACACTTAATATCGTGCCCTGCGTGTCCTGACAGCTGCACGTTACAGGAACTGATGGACGCTAGTGATGGCGCCAAACAAGTGGCCGAATTCTGGGCCGTGTACATTTAGATTGCTATCGACACGCTAAGAAGACGATGAAAGCTAAGGATAGGTACTAATTTTCATTTTAGTTTATTTTTAAGGCTGTTTACTTACACGATGACAAACTATCTCAACGCGACCTAAACTAGGCCCCTTTACAAACCTGCACGCCGTTCTGCGTACATTGTGAGACGGCGGTTGTCGCGTCAACCGACCCGCACCTCCCTTATGAAGTCACATACCTGCACCACGTTTGTCCTGTCGAGACAATCGATGCAGTTGACTCTGAACACGCCGTTCTGCGTACATATGAGGCCGCGGTCGTCGCGCCAACAGAACCGCATGTCCCCTATGACGTCAGCCAGTGCGTTTATCAGGATGCTCACGTTTTCATAGTGCATGCCGCGGCTGAGAATATAGAAAAAGAATTTATAGTAGACTAGCAGCGCCCCGCGGTTTCACCCGCATAAGTTTCCCGTGGGAATATCGGGATAAAAACTATCCTGTCCTTTCACGGGACTCGAAACTATCTGTATACCAAATTTCATCTAAATCCGTTCAGTGGTTTAGGCATGAAAAGGTAACATACAGAAAGACACAGACAGATTTATTTTCGAATTTATAATAATGGACTAGCAGCTAAAATATATGGACTAGCAGCGCCCCGCGGTTTCACCCGCATAAGTTTCCCGTGGGAATATCGGGATAAAACTATCCTATGTCCTTTCCCGGGACTCAAACTACCTCTATACCACATTTCATCTAAATCGGTTCAGCGGTTTAAGCGTGAAGAGGTAACAGACAGACACACTTTCGCATTTATAATATTAGTATGGCTAGTATGGATTATTCACCGAGGGGATAAAGCAGTGTCTTATATCACGGGCGCTATATTGAATCCCGAGCGTAACGAAAGCTTGTAGGGTTCACGAACGCAGCAAAGGATTCAAGCTCTTCCAAGACGATAACAGCTTTATCCCCGAGGATAATACTCTAAAAAGCAATTCGATTTTCGAGTAAGTTTTTTCTAACTATAAATGCATTTTGCTCTCAAAATCAACCTTTTGTTCTGTTCATATTATAGTTTAGTCGGCATGTCCTAGAACCAAAAATTCGAAGACATGTGACATCTACCAACCGCCCCCCGCTCCCTCTCACAGAAAAGAGGCCTGTGTCCCAGCAGTGGGAACAATATAGGCTGATTATGTGATATTATAGTTACATAACATCACGCTTCGTTTCCCCAAAGGGGTAGGCAGGGGTGTGCCTATAGTAGTTGTAATAAATGCAATTAATCGTAAAACATAACTCACCAATACTCATGAAAGTCAAACGTAGCATAGATAATGTCAGGACTGTTGTACTTGAGCACATGCTCGCCGTACGCCTCCCATATGATGCGCTCCCGTCCTTGCTGATCCACCAAGTTCACTATACACACATTCTTGTAGATTTTAAGCTCTTCTTCAAAATGCTTTTTGAAGGCTGCCTGGGATTCTTCTACGGCTGGTGAAAAAAAGGTTCTTTTTTCAACACTGACGCTTTTCGACTTTAAATAATGGTAAAGTGCGTTCGCAATTTAGTTTCCAGAATGTAAACAAATATTTGTACTTGGGAAAATTATTTTAATTTATTTCATTTAAACTTTTCGCACAAAAAGGTACAAAGGCGGACTTAATGCCTTAGGCATTCTGTACCAGTCAACCAAGGGTGGTGAAGAGATTAGATGGCAGGTGTTTTGGTTGAGAGGAACAATGATAAAAAATATTTAAAATTAATACCTACACATAAGGTTCAGTTTTGCGTTACAGCTATATTTTATGGATCTTCAATAGTGCTAGCCATTCTATAATCTATTGAATGTACACGAGTACAAAATTGACATTTGTTGAAGTGCAAATAACATCAATTGGAAACCAGGATTCGAATAGACTTTAGATAACAGATTGTCAACGTAGAGAAACTTACTTCGATCGAGGCGCGGTGGTGGTCGGAACTTGTACTCTGGTTGACTCCAATAGATAGGCACTGACCCGCGTACCTGTTGGGGAAACTACACTATTGATATTTCGAAAAGCATTTCAGAACATCATATTGAGAGCAATGTGCCGATAATATTTATAACTTCCCGAGAAACTGATAACAACTAAAGAAACAAAGTAGAAAAAGGAATAGTTCAGTACCAGAAAATACTCTTATATGTGTTGTGCGACAGATAAAGGGGGTTGATGATTTGGAACCAATGGTCGTTGTTTGGAACCTTGGCATACCTACTGTCCGCCATTTTGATATATTTTTTAATAGCGGCCGCGCATTAAGCCTATATAACAGGCCTGATGGTCTAGTGGTTAGTGACTCTGACTGCTATGCCGAAGGTCGTGGGTTCGATTCCCACCCAGGACAAATGTTTGTGTGATGAGCACGATCATTTGTTCTGTGTCTGGGTGTAATTTATCTATAATATGTAGGTATTTAGAAATATATAAGTATGTTTATCAGTTGTCTAGTACCCATAACACAAGCTCTGCTTAGCTTGGGACTAGATGGCGTTGTGTGATAGTTGTGGAATATTATTATATTATTATTATAAATCGATAGCTGACATCAATGCAAACAGAAAACAAACAAAATAGGACCAAACCGTCATGTGAACTTTGAATGTTAATATCCCGGAAACGTGACACTACGGGGTTTGGTGTATTATGTTTTCTGTTTGCATTGATGTCAGCTGTCGATTTACATAGATTCCATGCGTGGCCGCCATTTTGAAAAAAAAAATGGCGGACGGGTAGTTATATGCCACGGACTTTCAAAGCCCTTTAAAATGCTGCCTTTTGTCTATTTAACCTCAAGTAGTGTATCCCATTTTTTTATGAGTTTTGAAGAATTTGTAAAAAGCTTTTAAAACTTCTTAGTTTTGAAAGCCGGATGCTTGTATAATATCAAGGTTCATGATTTTAACGCAAAAACCTTTTGACCGATGTGAATTTTCAACATCAAAAAGGTATAAAAGTACAGTTATCTACAAAAACTTCATCTGCCCACTTAAACTCATCGGTGCATGACATTTCTCTACGCGAACGTCCGAAGTAACGGTATGACACAACCAGGTTTAATGTAGTCATTTATTACACTAAAATTTTCGCGTTTTACTATACCTACCACACTAACCAACATAAATAAAAGGTTTGAGTAATGAGAAGTGATTACGCAATAATTATGAACCACACGCTTTTTTACGTTTCTATTTGGCAAACCAGTCGAAGGCTCACATGCGGGGATTAGTTACCGCCATCTTTCGAGTTCTACCAAACCAATGGGATTGCTGATGATACTAGACATAAAAGCAGAAGAAGAAGAAAATCTAGGATGAAATTTTTAGCACCCTGCTTCTCATAGCCACTAGCTACGACGCCGCTGGCAGGAAATAGGGGGCCCCATGAAACATGGGGGCCCTGGGAACTTGCCCAGAGTGGGCAATGAAAAAGACGGCCCTAACCTTTGTCGCTTATCATTAAGGAGGCTTATCGTCTAGGCGGTAGAGAAAATATGCATCTTTACATTTAACGATCTACGGAACATTATAAAGTATCTAGTCTACTATATTATAATAAGGGTTTTTTTAATACAAATTCTGAGGTGGTCTGTAGAATTATCATCATCACATATAAATTGTCTGAACAATAAGGTTCCACGATATTTGTGTGGGTAATGCTTATAGCAGACCTGTCGATGCAGTGGTTTTGATAAGCCTAGTAAGAATGGACATTTACAGGCGATCATCAAATATTCCTTCTGACTGACTTACCTGAACAAACGAAGCTCTATGTATGCTGTCAGAGCATATGATGGAGACGATCTGTTCGGTTTCCACGTAGTTGGCGACCTTGCCGCCCGGCTCTATACCTCGACGGTTGTACCTAAGAGAATACTTTTATTTTTAGCGGTTTTTTGGTTCGTAATTTAAAAAAAAAAACAATTTTACTGACCAATAATAAATTATGTTTTAAAACTAGAGGAGTTCACAGTCATTTTCAAAGTCCAGATATAATCTTGGTCAGGTTATGACCTGACCATTATGAGTACTATGCAGATTAGTGTCTGAGATGGTGGCCATTGCTACTGATAGTGTGTTATGCAATTCTCCCGCAGAAAGCATAACCATTCAATAAGCCAATCATTTCGTAGACAAGACTGTAAAGTCGATAAAACTAAAAAGGTAATAAGGGACTACTCTATAATATCAGAGGGGTCTATGATTCAAGGACGACTTTCCAATAGGGCAAAAAGATTATGAAAACTGATAATAATTAATGTGTAATGGATCCATTTATTTTTATCTGGAGTACTTTTTTTGTTTTTAGTACTACGTGTTAACCGCTTGATAATTAGGTGATAACAATTCTGTGAATTTATCACTGAATCATCATTGTGATCAGAACAGTGACGGCCCAGTGGTAACAACCGCGACTTACGAGTTATAGATCGTAGGTTCAAACCCAAGCAGGTGCTTTGCTTTGTGTAAATTGTGCTGCTCTCAAAACGGTGAAGGAAAACATCGTGAGGAAACCGGCATGTCCTAGAACCAAAAAACTCGAAGATATGTGACATCTACCAACCCGCACTGAGCCCGCGTGGTGGATTATAGCCCACTCCTTCGCATAGATAGAGGAGGTCTGTGTCCCAGCAGTGGGAAAATTATAGACTGATTATGCATCATTGTACGATGATGAATGAATACATAAGCTTGTTATCATGATTTCAGAAAACCAAATGGAGTCGCATAGAAAGTAAAGAATTTATAATGAGCGTCAAATTTATAGAAAGAAAAAATGGAAGAGATGAGACGAGCTCCAAATCGCACTGGATCCGCCGTGTGGTATTTTGTTCCGTCAGAACAAAATGGGAGATAATGTCTAATACTCCTGAGTCATCATCATCTGCCTAGCCTTTTCCCAACTATGTTGGGGTCGGCTTCCAGTCTAACCGGATGCAGCTGAGTACCAGTATTTTACATGGAGCGACTGCCTATCTGACCTCCACAGCCCAGTGACTGGGTAATTCGATACCCCTTGGTAAGACTGATGTCACACTTTCGGACTTTAACGACCCGTAATGACTGTTAAAGATCCACGAAGGACAGCCGGGACCAACGGCTTAACGTGCTTTCTGAGGCACAGAGGGGTCTTGTTATGTAAAGATGGTCACCCATCCACGGACTAACCGCGGCAAGCGTAGCTTAAGCTGATCGACCGTGCGGCTGTTATTACTTAGCCACACGCTTTCTGTCTAATACTCCTGAGTATTGTTCATATTTATAAATCATATTTAAAAGTGCTCATATTCCTGCAGAGCCCGGAAAATGTCGTAAAGACACGTTTTTTGGCTAACATTAGTTTCAGATGGGCCAGATACAAAAAATATATACTTAAATACCTATCACACGAGAATTTATTTGAAACTACGTTTTGACTTCTGATCTGACGTCAACAACACCAGTAGGGGTAATTCTCATAATTTTAAGTACATTCACAGTCTGATCTCAGTCTCAATATGTCAAAAATACATCTAATTTCCCTACATTTTTGTCAAGTTTTTGACATTGATTGTCGCTGAGATGAGATTGCGACTAGATTTTGAACGTTTTTAATTATTGGAATTGGCCTTCAGGTAGAGATCGTTTACTTTAAAATTGCACGCCCCTCCACAGTATGTTGCATACACATTTCAAATGTTTGTATATCAATTTTAGTGGAGTGGTGTGCAATTTTAAATTAAAAGATAAGTACCAACTTTGAAACTCCCTGCATCTTAAAATTACTCACCTAGTTCCAGCTTGGTATCTCGACCGCCTCGATATAAGTCCCAGCGTGAAGGTTTCGTCGCAGGAGTTCACATTGGCTAGCGACTCCGTATTCAGAGGGTTGGCGTCCGGTGGCTCTACCGCTATTTGAGACAGGTGGACGTAACCTTGGATGATCGGGAGCACCCATTGGTCGCAGTCTGGACTCTGATGAAATTGAAGGGTTTTTCAGATAAGCAAAACGTGGAAGGAAAAGTGCGCTTTTATAATTTGTAACTTGGCTTTACTAACGTGGACGTGCATCATGATAACACACGGAAGTAACATTTATGGACATATGAAGACGCTTTTAAATTTCCGTCCACGATAACGTTATAAAGTGCAACGTTTTTCCATACATTTTATGGACGTGAAGGTGGACGTCCACGATAATATCGTCACGTTAGAAATTATAAAACAATAATAACCAGTACCTTTGTACTCAAATTATAATTATGTCGTATCCCTAAATCCCTATGTATATATTTTCTTGTGTGCACATAAATAATAATAAAATAAATAAAAGCGCACATTCAGAGCAAATAATATTTAAAAAATCCCAGGTTACATCAGGTGCCTTGTTCGACATCTACCTCATTATAAAGGTGGGTTTACACCAAATGAGCGAATGCACAATCTATTCCTAATCAACCAAATTATGTTTTTGTCAACAGGGAACAGCGCCATTCTTTCGTTGGTCTTTCCTTATCCATACTAAAACATCAGGAAAATAAAGTTCTATGTTCCTTTGGTCTAAACACACCTTTACGAGTATGGTTCTTGTGAAAAAATACACAAGCAGCCGAATTTTCGTCGTAAAGCCTCTTGCTGTCACTTGACGATTTATTGTAGCGACAGAAGGACTTTTCAGATTGTCTTAAAGCCGATTGTCGTTTGAATTCAAGGGTCAGAGAATACTTTGGGACTTTGCTTTGGTGTGTTCGAAAGTCGATTTCAGGAATTGCCCTACATTTGGTTTTAAATCTACAAATAAATTATGTAACGTGGGAACAGTCCAACCTCTCAACGGTAGGAAAATCAAAATTTGATTTATAACAATAGAAAAAGTAATTATGTCTCATTATTAGTCACAGTAGAGCTCATAGATTTAAGTGGCATATCTGCCATATCCATTTTGATTTTTAAATAAAAAAAATAGTGGCGTAATGCAAATTTTTATTAAAAAAAAGCGACAATACAGCAGTAGTCATAGTGTGCAACACCATTCCCAGATCGCAATATTAGATTAAATAATGCTGCACAAAATCTTCAAATAAATCTTAAAAACAGTAACAAAACCTCAGTTGATTAATCTAATTTACTCGTCTAAAACGCAGTATAAAGATTAACTACCTTACATAAAATTTGCTTAACGATTGTTGCGTTTTCGAGCGATTCATTCATGGTCAAAGTAATTTTGCGTTTGTTGTTTTACTTACTTTGCTTGAACTAAATATTTATTTTGTAGCAGTGGTTTTGATTTGCATCTACTGCAATATTGCGCGACATAGCCACATGGGTACCGCTAAGCCTTGTTTGATAATATTTAACGATTCAAAAATGTACAAAAAGAGTCCCGCGACATCGCACGACGTCGGGCGACTTCGCGCGAGTTTGCAGACGCCGGTCATTTTTCTTCTAATTTACTACTAAAATAAAAAATTATTTCTCCCTAGTATCAGTCGTGAGAGATTTGTCTTTTATTTACTAGTTTAAACTAACTCTTAAAACGAATTTAGTGCTAGCTTACTTACCCCAAGCGCAATAATATCCTTCAACATATGCTTATTCCAGAAGAATCTATCATCCACATGCTTCCACCACTTCGTGATATCCACCACCGGTTTCCCAGTGCCAGCTTCCGACTCCAAGATCTTCTCAATCTCATACTGCCTCTGGAGACTATTCGTGAGGTCCAGGGTGCGGGAGTAGTAGAAACTTTCCGAGTCATCGAATATCTTAAGCAGTTCGTCTGTCAGACGTTTTTCGAAGCGTTCGGCGAGTTTCGGATCGCGTTGTTTCTTTACTGATTGTTTCACCTGTGTGTATAAAATCACGTTGTTAACATTAACATAAAACTCACACATGTATTCGCCTAATGAGGCAAGTAGGATAGGTAGAGGTGTATAGTTAAGATATACACCAATGATTTATGTTAGCCCCTAAGGGCGAGATTCATAGACAGCATTTAGAGCGATGCAAAAAGTAGCGTGTGTGCTTTGGCCCTTAGACCTTACCTACTCAACTGCGAATAATGTTCACATATTTTTTTTATGCGAATGTGAAAAAGCGTTTCATACGAATATTCTTTTTCTTAGCGCATCAATGGAGATGGCTTACTGCATCAAAAAGTTTAAATATTTTTGGTCCAAAATTCAGCTGCGGGAACTCTGCTAGTGAGCGGGGTTCCTGTGCACTTGATGATCTTATGACTGCGTCACTGACGCAGTCATAAGATAACAGGTGACATACGAATTAAAAAAAAAATGTTCATATGTAACGTAAAAGTGCGTTCTGTAAATCTCCTAAGCTAGAAATGCTTGGAATGGGAACATTTTCAGCAGCAGTATAATGAATGGGGTTTTAGATTAATATATCAGTTTTTAGAAGCGGTGACTTGTAATTGGCTGTCAGTCTCACACGCTATTTTTTAATCTGTTTGTTTTAGCTGTAAGTCATCCATAGTAAATAAATAAATAAGAAATATTTTTTATGTTCTACAGGTTAGGTACCTTATTAGTATTATTACAGAACACAGATCCTTTTGTTGTACAGATACTTTACCTACACAAATGTACCTACCACTAAGTTCAATAGTTTCTACTCATCTTATAGGATCTACACATTACGATTGCAGTGGCAGATCAATGATGAAAACATACTTTTTAAACGAATTTAATGATGTTTATTAATGATATTATTGCTTGACCGTGCCGATTACGAGGCATAGCACGTTTGCGCACTATTTGGCCTCATCTAAGACGCAGGCGCCGTACGGTGTTGCATGAACTACACAGTACATTACCTATTACTTGAAACAAAATGATCATACCATTTTCATTGTCTGGACGGTAGTCTGTGTTTCATAAAAGCTACGGCTAGGTCCCGGCATCACCTATCATAGATTATCATTTATAGTTGGATTATTAAATTATTCCAAATAACGCCTTTGCGCTACATACTTCTTAATATTCTTTACCTACACATAACCATACCCAAAAAGCAGCCAAGCTTAAATGGGACTAGGCCGGGCACGTTAGAAGCATGTCGGATGCATAAGGCTAAGACCACTACAGCATGGGTCCCAAAAACGTCCAACGACATTGCGGAACACCCAAGCGTAGATGGCTGGACGGATTTGACGCCTTTATGAGGGATTGGTCCATACTGGCTCAGGATCGAGTTGAGTGGAAAAAGCAAAGGGAGGCCTTTGCCCTGCCAGTGGGACAATACAGGCTTATTATTACACATAACTTTACGACTGTAATCTCCGAAAGGTAAGGCAAAGGTGTCCCATTCCTTACCTAGCAGTTTATAAAGCGCCGCAACATCTCGTCGTAGAAACGGGTTTTGTCGACGGACGGAAGAATAGACGAAATGACACATTGCCATGCTTAGATGCGTAGAGTGCGTTTCAACAAATAGTTCCTATGTTATAATGTTGGCTCCCCTGTCCTCCGCTAGGAGTATATGTCGAGCCTTTTCAGGAAGAACATCGTAAGCGCCAAAAATCCCAAAAAACTGTTTCCATATTTACAGCCAGATCAACTGATTATATATATATATTAACCGCCAGATCTCATTTGAATTAATAGGGAGGTGCCCTTAAAACACTAAGTAAAAATTTCATATTGATGCTATAAATATTTTGAAAATGTTTAAAAAAAACCTTCTCCTGTAAAATATGCAAAATGGCGGTTACGATCTTCTTCCTGAAAAGGCTCGATGTGTTTTGTGCCCATGTCTGTCAAGATAGTAGATATGGGAAGACGATTCTGCGGTTTTTTTTAAGATTTATAAGGTGTCCGTGTTAGAATCATACCCAAAACATTAAAGAGTGGTGAAGACTAAGTGGTATACATTGTTGCCAACATAACGGCATAGGAACTATTTGTTGAAACACACTCTAGAATGCGTAGGTACAAATCTTTCTACTAGACAATCTGTCATTTTGTCTATTCTTCCGTCGACAAAACCCGTTTCTACGGCGTTCATGCTACGCGTGCAGTTCTCTAACTATAACCATACTACATACATACTGTACATATTTATCTCAATCAAAAGCTATCATACTTTTGCATACAATATAATATGTCTTTCAAAATTCATAAATGTGGCCTTTGTCGTGTTAGGTAAAAGCTTACTCTTTATAATTGCAAAATAAACCTCTAAGCCTTTATCCAAGTACGTTGGGGTCGGCTTCCAGTCGAATCGGATGCAGCTGAATGTGAATATCAATGTTTTTACATGGAGAGACTGCCTACCCACAACTCAGTTATTCGGTAACACTATAAGTACACATGCTTATAATTGCAGCTATGCGTAAAACCATTACACAAGTAACTCTAGAATTTGAACCGTTTTTCGATTTGTTGAATTAATGCCAAATCATAGCTTGATGATAGATTCTGCCGGATGATCACAAGAGAAGAACGCAGAAGTGCAGTGTTACGTTTAATGGAGCAACATAGCTATTCACAACCATCCGACAGGCTATCGTATCGAAAATTACACATTTCGATAACCTGATTTGCCTTGCTCCCGTCAGCAAAAAGCTGTCGAAAGAATAGCGGTCGTCTATTGTCGGGTTTTGGACTTGTGAACAGCGTTTAGAGGACTCCTACGATAACATTGATTGATGTTCGATACGGTACGAAAGCGTATCGAGTGTGAGTATTGTGAATAGCTATGCAGATCTGTTGTTGTGGTTGTAGTTCAAGGCAATTTCCATAGATTTATAATAACGTCCAGATGCCTAGTACGCGCTGTCAAAATGCTTCGAATTCAAAGACACCAAAATAGTGTATTCGTTCGTTAGCCCCGCCCACAGGCCGCCATTACGCGACAGACGTTCAACGCGTGTACGTCAGAAAACGCTGTTAAATATAATTGAAAAAATGACGGTTTGTGCAGTGAAATCGTGTAAAAACTACACTCCAAAAAAAGACAAGGATACGAACATCACATTTCACTGGTAAGTTTGCAATTTTATGATGAATTTCTACGTATTTCATTGAAATTATTACGAAAACAAAATAAAAACAAAACGACGCCATAATATTTGAGTATTGCCAAGGTAAGGCATGAAATATTTTTACCCTTTTTTTATGCTGCGATATTTTAATATTGTATAATGTTACGAAATCAACATTATTATTATCAACAAAATGATATCAATGGTTGCCAAGGGTATGAAATACTTTTACCATCTTTTTTAATACTACGATATTATTGAGTCAACAAACGGATTTGGAGCGAAACAATATTTTAGGTATGTTTGTTACATTAACGTATGTTTAGCGATAATTCTCAAACCAGTACCACTCACAAAGTTTCTGATTTATAATATTAGTACCTATGATATTAAAAGTTTTTTGTTCATTCACACATGTTTACGAAAACCATGTTAAAAATAAAATTATAACAATCTTCAAAAACTATCATAAGAGTCAATCGGTATGAATGTAAAAGGCGGGTTTCATTTTGTACACATATAATAACTATATAATTACCTAAGTGAATATGAATAAGAAAACTACACGAATTTTCCCACATTTTGGGGTAATCATTTTGCGCTGGTATTAGAAAACGTCACGCACACAACTGCAGAAACGATAATAATACACTTGCGGTGGGCGGTACCAACGCACACGCGTATCACTAAATGCATTCAATAAGAACGGTGCGTTTTGTACGGAACACTCAATCTGGACGTTATTATAAATCTATGGCAATTTCAATTGGCAATTAACCAAACCGTTGTAAAAATTGTGCAACTTAGTATATAAATAGGTGTACGTGTAGACTTGTGCAATGGCTGATAACTAAAGGATGATTTCCACCAAACGGCTCGCATCGGATCGGATCGGGAGGGATACGAACGGATGCGGCGACAGCCGATCGCGTCCGGCAGCATGTCGACGCATACGATCGGCTCCGTACCGTGTCGCTTGCGAACGTATCCGTTTCTGCGCCTAGTCAAATAGTTTCATTCCTACCGTGTTGACGTGTTCTAATTTTTGAAAATGGTTGAAGTTAACGTAGTATTGTTGGCTATTGCATTAGAAGAAGAAAATAATCATAAAACACAGAAGAGGCAAAGAAAAATTTGGACGACAGCCGAAAGGATTCGATCGGATACAACGACAGGCAAACGGAGCCGATCGCGAGTCGCAGCATACTTTCGGCTACGATCGCGTGTCGCGGAAGACGCCCGAGGTCAAGCTGCTGTGCGCGGCTTGGTAATATAGTAAAATGCGTGCCACGAAAGATGAGACTTGACACACCACGTGTCCCTTTAGCGGTATGAGGTCTGAGCGCGGGACGGGACCGGGCGTCATAAAGGCGGCGGAAAGAGCGCGGGAGGGGGGGTCAATCTTTCGTGGCGCTATCCATACACGATTTAATATCGTTTAAAGATTGTAAAATTCGTTCCGATCTGACGCGATGCAAGCCGTTTGGTGGAAATCATCCTATGTTTCGAGTAAAAAAGGAAAAAAGAAAGAAATTGTTTAATTAAAAATTCACATAACTAGCTTTTGCCCGCGGCTTCACCCGCGTGTTTGTCGGAATATATCCCACGAGAACGTACAACCGGGATTAAAATTATACTAATCTAGTTTATAAACTATCTGTGTGCCTAATGACATCCAAATTGGTTCTGCCCTTTTAGTATCCGGTACGTACATCCAGACAAGCACAGAAACGGACCAAAATTCTAAAACCTATATTTTCGTCATCAGACTCGTTTCCACACCCCGGTACCCCGTACCAATACTCTCAGGTGATGCGCTTGCCAACAAACAGCATTTTATTTTTATTAAATACCAATAGATAAAATTATTTGAATAATTACATGACACTAGGTTTTCCTGTATTTTATCACAATAGGACATAAGTGAATAATAATTATAATAACTATAATTATAGTAACTGATTTATTGTAGAATATTTTCCTGATATTGCGCATGAACAATGACATTCATATAATAGTACTTTGCCTAGATATATTTTCTAATGAGTTTATTACTAACTAGCGGCCAGCTTCGCACGCTGCAATATTTTTTTCGAATTTTCGAAATTTTCTTTCATACAAACCTTGTCCTTGTAATACCAAACACAACAAAAAAGAACTATAGTCATTCGGAAGTTATGCGCGTACAGACATTTCGGCGACTTTGTTTTACTATATTCTATCTACTATATTAATTTATATAAAATACAAAGTCCTGGCTGACTGATTGATATATCACCGCACAGCCTAAACCGCTGGTCCTAGAGACATGAAATTTGGAGAGTGTGTTCTTTGTGAAGAGTAGGTGTCCACTAAGAAAGGGTTTTTCGAAATTCCACCTCTAAGAGGGTGAATAGGGGGAAGGTGAAATTTCACGCGGACGATGTCGCGGGCAGAAGCTAGTATGAAATATAATGTAAGGATAAGGATGCTATAAAATACCAAAAAGTGTTATATAGGGACTCATAAAGAGAACCTTTCCTTTAGTTGTTTGTTATGTATGACTCAATACTAGATAAGTTTAAAAATACAGTGACAGAAAAGTTGAAAGGTTGGTAATTGTTTGGTTTGGCATGTAATGAGGAGGGGGGAAACGCATGTGAATAAAAGAGAGAGAGATCTATATACTATCTACTTAGCTGCCTTTGATTCTATATGCCTCACATATAGAATCAAAGGCAGCTAAGTGCCACACTTTCAATAAATTAACTAAGTATGAAGAATAAACTCAGAGAGTATAAAAACCCCTGACTCTTAAATTAGAAAAACGTTTTTTTCGGTTCCTGAAAATTTGACATGGAGGCACATAGCTACCTTTGATTCCATATGCCTCATATAAAAATGAAAGTTGTGACTGATATATCAATGCACAGCCTAAACCGCTGGTCCTAGAGACAAAATTTGGAGGGTGTGTTCTTTGTGAAGAGTAGGTATCCACTAAGACCGGGTTTTTCGAAATTCCACCCCTAAGAGGGTGAAATTTCGCGGGCGGAAGCTAGTGTCAATATAAAAGTTGATGGATGGAGAGGGAGAGAACAGCCAAAGAAAGGATGGATGGATTGTGTGAGGAGAAAGTATATGAAAGAGAAGGGAGTGAATGATGGCGTGATGGTTGACAGGGGAGAATAGGAATTGTTGGAGGTTTTTTTTAAATTATTAGTTGGTTTGATTCCCGGTTTAGGTAAGCTTGTTGAGAAATCTGTAAATGCAGTTTTGTTTCTTTTTAAAAATAAAGGAATGTTTCCTTTACGTAAAATAATCTATATTAAGGATGTCAAGTGGTTTCCCTTCAGGGCCCATTGTTTTTTTCCACCCTGTATAATAGGTAATATAGGCTGGTGTCCGCAACTCCATGTCAATGTGCATATGGCTATATTATAATAATAATGCAGCATTGAACATACCTGGGTAGCAGCTTGCTGTGTGGTCGTCTTGATGGTGTTACTGACGTTCTTCACAGCCCCAACAGTTTTATTCAGGAATGCTGAGTTCTCAAACAGTCTTGCTCCCATCTTCTTATTCAAAGACTTATTTGAACTTGCCACAGCACTCATTGACCCGTGTTTTGTACAAGGTGACAGATCTATTTCTTGATTCACAGGTCCCATATTTAAAAAGCATACTGATTTGATTTTATAAATTGAATGGTGGAAATAAATTGTACCCACAGGAGCACTCTCTTTTATTATCATTAGACGTGGTTCGAATATATTGGTGTGCTCTACCTTGCCTATTATCCCATCAGTGATGCCTAGGCACTCTATGTCTTCAATATCAGAGAGATCCCATGCTAAAACAAAGGATTACAATCAGAATTTATGAGTCATTTTAAATCGGTTATTTATCAAGAATATCACTTGTTATGCAAGAATTAAAACTTTGTAACGTTAAGTTAATTACTCTGCATCATGTTTTTAAGAAAAACTAGGTCAAATATCACTGCAGTTGCCAAAAATTTAAAGATTTTTAATATTCACCTGATCGGACTGAAAATGCCCCTGTTATCCTGTTCCACCATAAACTTGATTCATTTCTAACGAATATGTAAAACGACTCTGATCTAAATAATTCCATATTGGCTTGATTTATTAAACGTTCGATACGTTTCGATTTAATTTCATCGTGTTTATTATTGTTGTATTTTGCACTGATTTGACGTTTCCGAAAAGAGGAAGGGGCAGAAACTAAAATAATTTTAGAAAGTTGGCATCATCTCTTTAAGGTGCGGGCCACTTACATCGATTGAATATTTTCATATTTTGTAACAAAACTAGTTTTTGCTATAGAATACACTCTTATTTAATTATATAAAAGTAATAAATAATGTATGGGGTTATCAAATTAATAAGCTGAACAATGATCATAGAGGCAGAGGGAAGCGAACCTTTGCCGCGCTTTGACAGACACATCATAACGTCATGTTGGTTAGAGATGGGCCTAAACGTTAAAAAATAATAACACTGCTAAATGCTAATGCTAAAACTAATTAACACTTAAAATTAGCAGTTATATTTAGCAACTGTTAATTTAATCACAGACAGATTGCTAACAAAATTAACTTCAATTCTTTTTAGCCGTTGATTATCCATTTCAGTTAATTTTTTTGCTATTAGAAATATTCTTTTTCAAACGTTAACAACACTATACAAACAGTCAAACAATTGAAATTTCACTCACAACACTCATAATCATTAACTACTACCTAGATAACAAAAACGTAAATATACTTCCGTAACGAAGATCAGTCTTCAGTTAAAAAATTAAATCAACAATCTGTCTGACTTAACAATGAACACAAAATAAACAGTTCACAGTTGCTAAATTGCTAAATGCTAAGTTGAAAACATTTCAATAGAGACGGAACAACATTTTGTATCCTTTCCTTTCTTTCTAGTGGGTTAGAGCGAGACAAATATATATCAATCTGTGTGTGGACTGTGTGGTGCGGGTTAGTAGTAGTCTGAGTATCTGACGCCGCGCCGCCGCTGCCATTATTATTAATTTTGTTATCTGTGTTAGTTACGTTTACATGTGAGATGTGACTGCTATATTTAACAGCTATTTTAAAATTTATTTAACAGGTGTTGACACTAAAAAAATATAGCAGTGTTAATTTAGCAGCTTATTAATTTTAGACCCATCTCTAATGTTGGTATGCCTGTCAAATGTTAAAACTTCCGGTTTGTGAAAACGCTGCATTTTGTGAGTTTTTTAGCTAAACTTGAAGCTATTACGCCTTTTCTGCTACAAAATGGATTGGCAATTAACGTGTAGAGTGTGTCTAGAAACCGGGGACATGGTTTCCCTCTTTGATTGGGACGAAAATAACGAACAACTTGGCGACAAGTACACCTTCTGCTGCGGCGTGGAGGTATGTAAAAATTACCACATCAAAATGGTTGCGATGGCCACCCTATTTGATTTTTTATTACAATAATGTTGCTATATTGGTTTATTTGTAGAAGATTTTGGATTTTTTGCTGACATCCCAGAAGTTAAAAATATTGATGTTATTATTTGGCTCGAAAGTAATTAAAATAATGAAATGGTGTTTTACATTTTAGGTGTCGAAAAATGATAGTTTGCCAACGCTAATATGCTTGAATTGCGTTGATCGGCTAACTTACGCTTATCAGTTCAAGCAGCAGTGTATAACTTCCAACGATACACTGAAAGAATGTTTGGAGGAATTCAAGAAGAGTTCGGAAGCCGTATCGGGAGGAGGCAGCACGTCCAAAGGTTAGCATTAATTAGATGGCTTGCTTATATTCGGTGTATCCATTATTTTCCCGCCAAAATATTTCTGCAGCGTCTGACAGGCGCTGTATTTGTGTTACAAATTAATTATCCCAATCAGAAAATAATTTAGACCTCAAAAAAACATTTCCAACCAAAAGTAAAAACTATGTGTCGTTATCATCAAGCATTCTTTGTCACTTCATAACCACAAAACAATTTTAATCACCAGCAACAGACACAGAAACCATCACTATTAAACAAGAGAATGGTCTGCTGCTGCAGTATGAACTGCCAGTGGAACATGACCCTCAGGGTCAATGGACCCGCACATTGGTCAAGACTCCTAGCAGTGCTGTTGTTACTAAAGCTCCGGGACCAAGAAAGAGAGGACGGCCTCGGAAATATCCTAATGAGCAGGGACAAATTGGTATGTAAACTATTTTTTTTAGTTTTGGGAGATGAAGAGAGATGTAAAAAAGTGAAACAATATTAAAATAGTATGGTTAGAAATCTGAGTTGCATACAGTATGAGTTTATTTATTTTTCATTGTGAAGCAAATAGCAAAGGCATTCTTTATGCATTAAGTTCTTGTAACATATTTATGCATAACAGACTAATGACAAGTAGTGAATCACGCTATAATTATGTGGTGTTTGGTATATACCCAGGATCCATCAAGTCCAAAATTGGTAATTACAGATTTTCTGTTTTTCATCACTCCTACTCATTTTTATTTTACATTTGTTTGGTCTATTCTTTTTGTAAGTTTCCTGCTGCTTTTTTTCTTATGTTCTGAGATCAGTCTCTGGACTATTAGCAGATATGATGGTGCAGAATGGTTTCACAATGCAACAAATCTTTCACAATGTTAAACTCACGGTCTGACACACGTAAGTTGCTCATTTCTACAACAGCGCGTCTATGCGTGTTCACAGCAACATGTAACAGTTTGATCAACAAATTAATTGATCAGCTATTCCTATTTGTAGCATTATTTAAAGTTACAATTGTTAAAACCACAACTGGTAAACTGCGGGGCACAGCTATCACTACCATTTTTTTTTTCTAACATTCATCTACTTTTTAGAACTCTCCCCATACCAACGCAAGAAACCCAAAAGCCAGGAGAAGGAACCGGAAGCCTTGACCACACTCCTTGCAGCCGGTTCACTGGACCTGAAGCAAGAGCCAATAGATGAGGAGGAGGATGCATTTGGTCACGATGGTGAGAGTCATCAGTATAACATTGGTAATGTCTTTTCTTTTATTTTATGGTGTTTTTACATTGGGCGTATTTTATGACGGGATTATATGCGCTAAACGTAGTAGTCATTATATTTCGCGAAAGTGATCGAGCTCCGCCCGCATGCAGTTCTAACAGCAACCGCAGTGAGAGGTGCGGTAAACCGCATGCAGATTGTGTGTGAGACGAAACAACAGCTAGGGGTTTGCTAGTCTATTGAACTGAAATAATATACCACACAGTTAATTTAGTGGTTTGATAAGGTTTTCTATGTTCAGTTTTATTATGATGACGCATGTCGCATCGTCGTTATTGTAAATACGCCTAATGTCGAAATGCCCATTGAGACAACTATTATTTAGTTACATTGCTTTTAAGACTGATCTTATAAGTAAAGTAACTGGGTAGCAGAAGTCTGTTGTCTTTTCTTTTACTTGACCCTTATTTAACAGTTTTTGTTTTTATTTTTCCTTACTTCTTTTTTAATTCTAAATTTCTCACCCTTGTTCCATAACATTATTGTTACTGATGATAATCTATTGTCTATGTGAATAAAACAAAGTCGGGTTCGTTACACCATTTACAACTCATGAAATAGCAGAATAATTATCATAACATGTGAAAAAATCACGAAAATAAAAATTAAGATAGTTCATTTTCTCATAAATTTTGTGTTTATTGATTCTGAGGCGCGGCGTTACGAAGTTTGCCAGGTCAGCTAGTACAATAAATAAAACATAATTATCTTATGTTTTCAGACTTTAGTGCAGATGATGATCCTGACTTTGAGCCTGCAGGAGAGGAACTGGAACATGAATCTGAACCTGAAACTAAGGAGATGGTAGTTATTATGCCTTTTATATTTACCATGTATAACTTGTGACAAAACTCATTGTAACAATGTCCTTATGAATCTTGGTAAATCAATTTAAAAAAATAAAGTTGGAAAGTATTGGAGGAGGATTATGCTTCTTCCAGTAGTTTCCAGCTTTTTCTGGTTTTCCTGAAGTTTACTTATACATTTTAGCATCCACCACCTCGCAAGCGCGGCAGGCCACGCAAGGTGCCACATGAACCGAAGGCCAAGCGCAAAACAGAGGATGGAGAAGATGTTCTTCTGAAGGAGACTATCATGGCCTTCTCGGAGCCCATCCCGGAACATATCCTGAACCCCAAGCCTAAGAAAAAGTATTCGTCCAAGAAGAAGTATACTTACGAGAAGACGTGAGTATGTTGCACAGATAGTTACTAAGTTAACCATGCTTTTACGGGAAGTATGGATATTCTCTAGGACACTGCCTATCTTGACCTCCACAACCAAGTTACTGGGTAACATGATACTCCATGGTAAGACTAGATATAAGTAATATCAAACTTGGGCGCCTGACTACCCTTTACGACTCAAAGGTCTAGGAATGACAGCCAGGACCAACAGCTTAATGTGGTTTCCGAGACACGGAGGGGTCTCGATATGTAATGGATGGTCACCCATCCACGAACCGACCGCGGTAAGTAAGCTTAACCTCGATTGACTCGTGCGGCTGTTATTATTATAGAGAATCAGCTAGAAAACAATAACTTATCGCTCTATAGCAATAGTTTCGACTAAATAAAGTTGACCCCTCCGTAGCTTGTTAAGCACGTTAAGCCATTGGCCTTTAAGAAACTTGAAAAAGTAGCGCGGGCGCCCGCGGCGCCGCGAGCACTCCGACGACTCCAGTTTCTCAAGCGATACTATGTATTATAGTAATGAAGATAAAGTTTAAAACTGCTTGCTGCTTCGCTGTCATCTCGGTGTGATTTGTGCCATAAGCTGCCGCTCCATGTAAAGGATTCCATTCAGTCGCATCCGGTTAGACTGAAAGGCAACCCCAACATAATTTGGAAAAGGCTAGGCAGATTGATTCTGTATAGTTAAATCATATTTAAATCCTCTTTTGCAGACACACGTGCGAGACTTGCGGCGCTTCATTCACGTCTAATGCGTCGTTACAAGCGCATATTCGACGTCATTTAGGAATCAAACCGTTCGTTTGCAGGTATGTCGAACTGCTGTACTAAATACAAACTGGATTTCATGTACTTAATTTATCGAGAAAGTAAATCAAAAAGAAGGTCCATATTTTGCTGTTGAAATTGATGAAATATGGCCCTGTATGACATTTGATCATAATTTTTGAGACAAATTATAAGGCTATCAATTTTGAAAACATAAAAATAATTTGTCCTCGTGCTTAAATAGTATACTATAAAAAGAGAGGTAAATTATATCTTTATTATCCCCGGTAGCACGAGCGTGTTATTTCGGCGGCGATTTTTTTTGCGCACTCAATCTTCAACGCTCGGTTTAGCGCCGAGAGTTGGAAATCCAAGATTGTGCTTTTTTGACGCACTGGGTTGCGCTCTGTTGGATTTTCAATGTTCGGCTCAACACCGAGAGTTGAAAATCCATTACGCGATAAAATCCCGCCGCGATATTGTGCGAACGTGAGCTTAGAAACAAAGTTTTAAGTTGCATTTTAATCATAAATTTTATTTCGTAATTGTTTTCCATTATCATTTCAGTAAATCATTATTGTTCATATAATTAAGACTAACATTGTTCACTTTCATGTGTTTTACGAGATATGGGTGCGGGTGGGGTCTCTTTGTATTTGGATTCAAGTTTAATATTCTATATATTTTTACCTAAATTATATATTACACCTGCGCCCATGTTGATGCCTGATGGTCTAGTGGTTAGTGACCCTGACTGCTATGCCGGAGGTCGTGGGTTCGATTCCCACCCAGGACAAATGTTTGTGTGATGAGCACGATCATTTGTTCTGTGTCTGGGTGTAATTTATCTATAATATGTATGTATTTAGAAATATATAAGTATGTTTATCAGTGGTCTAGTACCCATAACACAAGCTCTGCTTAGCTTGGGACTAGATGGCGTTGTGTGATAGTTGTGGAATATTATTATTATTATTATTATTATTATTTGTTTTATCGGCCGTTTCAGCACACGCTGTTTCAAGTTACATTAAAATATTCTACACTAATAATATAAATAAATATATCAGAAATATAATATTACACATGAAAGAACGCACCCGCACCCGTTCTCGTTTTTATTTTTCTATTTTACCATTTTTTTTAAATGTTATTGTATTATTTTTTTTTTTTCGTCCATGGAGCCGTGTTGTAGATTCTATACTGAACAGATTGAATAATTTACCTACCAATTATTGTTAGCTGAACAATGCATACACATAGGCAATGCATCATTACATGGTATTTGGAGCAGAACCAAAGCTAGTTTACTTTAAATTTTATTTTCTGCATTGCCTTCGTGTGCTTGCATCAGGCGGTTTATAATACTCGCTCAATTGATATACCATACTACCTGTGACAATTTGGTACACTTGGATTAGTGATTACTGCGATTAACATGTAAAGTTGCGATTGGAGATATTTACAAAATAAAAAATAAAAATTGACCCAAGGCAACACGCTCAATGTTTTTATTTTTGCTAAAAAACCATGCGCACAATTACAAGTCTAAAGTGTATTAATTAAAGATTTTTTTTTAAATCTTGCTGCGTTCAGTGGCGTGGCGTGACAGCAAATAGTAACTTCTCCATCTCAAAAACTAAAATCTGTTTTGTATACGATCCGACTGACCCGCTGCATTTTGTACGCAGCGTTTGCGGGTACGCGTGCGTTCTGAACATGGAGTTGCGTCGTCACATGATGCGACACACGGGCGTGCGGCCGTACAAGTGTCGAGTGTGTGACCGACGGTTCGGGGACTTCGGCAGTCGGCAGAAACATGAGAGGCGAGTGAAAGAGATAGAACGATTAATTTTTTCTTGCACAAAAGATACAGACGAGTGCTGTTTGTGGGCTACAGCCTAAAGGAGGATGTTGGGCATCTGTAAATATAAGCCAGTTATTTGTGTTGGGGTAATGTGGACGGGACTGTGGGTTTTTTTTTGTGAAAGTGTAGTGTGTTTTTTGTAGAAACGTAACATTCGAGTGCCAAAAATTAGGTGTCAATTTATTTATGCCCAGTCTCTATGTATAAACAGTCTTTATCGTGACTGTTGGATTGTAATTTCTTATACTTAATCTTTTCGGAAACACTTCCTCTTAACAAAAGTCGTGTATTCAGACTACCACAAAACCGCACGATCAGTCCCAAACACATTTCTGATTTCATCATCACCAACTAGAAATAAATCAATTGAAACAGCGTGTGCAGTTCTTCGAACAGACCGACAAATACATGGAAGGTAAACAACACGGTAGAAACACCATTTTCTACCTACAATCCAATAACAATATGATAGCGTTTGCGGATTCGCGTGCGTGATGCGGGAGGCGTTGAAACGTCACATGCAACGTCATACCGGAGAGCGGCCGTACAAGTGCCGGATCTGTGACCGGCGGTTCGGAGATTATGGGACTCGGCAGAAGCATGAAAGGTATGCTATTGTGAGCTTTACTTGGTAAACAATAAAGTGAATATGTGAAATATAGACGAGAGTAGTAGATGTTACAAGGCCGTGGTGTTTTGCTGAAGAAAAGGTCTGTCTTCTTCGGAAAAGGTAGGACAGTGAGATTTGTAATATTTAGCACACAGATATAGATATACCTAGATAACGCAAGTATCACGAACTGTATGAAAACTAAGCGTGCCACTTTTTGATTACCTACTATGACGTCACAAGCTCGCGCTCTCTCGCTCACGCTCACCCAGCCAGCAGTACGCAGGACTGAGCGCGAAAGTGGCGGCTTATGGTTTTCGATCGTAAACTGGTGCGATTTTTGGCACGCGAAGTAGGTGCTCTTGCGTTATCTAGGTGTATCTATATCTGTGATTTAGCATTTCTGAATGAACATGTTTTACATCAGTAAACACAGTATCTTTATACTGTCATGATATAACTTGAGGAATGAATTTACTTGTACCCATTTTTTATTTTTTTTAAAGGTTTAAGTAAGTAAACAAAAGTCTTCAACATAACCACTTAATAGTGGGTAGTCCAATAAAATTGTAACCAAACTGTTATTAATTGTTCTCTATGTTAAACAGATTGCACATGGGAGTTCGTCCGTACCAGTGTTCGCTGTGCGGCAAGTCGTTCACATACTCCTATGTACTGGCCAACCATATGCTGACTCACACTGGGGAAAAGAAGTATTCGTAAGTATCCCAGATACAACTAAGATTCATATTAGGATCCCGACTAGCCCCTGGGTTCTGTATGACCAGACGATTTGAAATCTCGAATAACTTGTTAAAGAAGAACGGTCATTTGTGACTCAGACCCGACAGGAAAGAGACATATCTCCGTTTTTTTGTTATTTTAAATATAGCTAAAATATATATTTTTTATATTCGAAATCAATGGCTAACACCAAAATATTGCCTTATGTTTTTGTTCAGGCGATATACAATTTTCTTTTAATATCTACCTAAGTATTTACCTACAAAATTCGTAATTGTATGTAATTCAGTGACGATACAATAATTACGGAATTATCGAGGTGACTTGGTGATGGAACTGGATTATATATTTTATAAACTTCCAGTATAACAATCGAGTTAGGGTTCATTAAAATCGTGTTAATCGGTGATTTAATGCAGATTAGAGATTAGGGTATCATTAAGAAGCTGTATAGACAGTGGAATATTTTGGTAGTTTGGTACTAAACACACCGAGTTTGAGCTTTTTCAGTGCCGTTTGTGAAATAAAAATATAACCAATATTTGGAAATCATGGTTTGTTTTATTCAATGTCAAAGTCTCTTAAAACATAATTCATACCCAGTGTGGGATGGTCAAAGTGATCCTGATGTCTAGCCCACCCCAAGTATAGGTAATACACGACACTAATGACGTGTGCGCAACTTCCGAGCATCCTTTTACCGTGGTAGCACGTGCAGTAATGTTCTGTTATTGCATTTATACCTTTATATTTTCATCAAACGTTCACACGCAGCATATTATCGTCAGCCATAACAACGAACCACTCACAAACCAAATAATCAAGTCCGGTAAAGACAAAGCCAAAAATCGTCGTAAAATATAATATTTATATTTATTATACCCTTTGATAGAATTTAGAAAATAATAAAAATAAACAACCGACTTAAAAAAAACCCTACAAAGTGATAACTAACTTTAATTTCGGAAGTCGGTGTCGTAGGTTCCGCATTTTCGTTTTTAGGCACCGACTTCCGAAATTAAAGTTATTTATTATCACTTTGTAGTGTTTTTTTTTTTTTTGAAGTTGGTTGTTTTTTTTGTAAAATAGTTTTTATTTTTTACTTTTTAGTTGTACCTACCCCACACAAATCCAATTAAAACTAGTACATTGAAGAATTGAAGACACTGACTAATCGTCAAAATTCGCATAGAAATGCCGGAGATGCAGTACATTTATGCATATAACTTCGTACATAAGAATAATTACCTAATGCATTATATACTAAAACCTTCCTGAAAGTATGTAGATCACATTTGTGAAAGAATTATCAAAATTGATTAATTAGTTTTTGAGAAAATCGCGGACATACAAACATACATACATACATACGGGTCGAATACAGAACCTCCTTTTTTGAAGTCGGTTAAAAAACGCACAGATCTCAACACAGAAAGCCAATTTTATTTTGTATTTTTTTAATGACATCTCGCAGTTCAACTTTGAGGTTATAGTCTGCTTAACCGGGCTTGCCTGTGGATGCCTCAATAAATTAAGGCCTCCAGCTGTCTATTTTTGTATTTTTATCTAAATTGGCGTCATTTAAAATAGATATAATTGCTATTCATCAAAAAAAATATATATAAATATTTTAAAATATTTTGCCTTACAAAAATCAAATGGCAATATATGGGTGATAGCCACTGATATTCAGAATAGTGACAAATTATTTCTGTTATATTTAATATAACAAAATAACTGAGATGCGTTCCTTTTGTGTCGGGCCTGGGTAAATTTTCTATGGGACGTGACCCTTCTTCTTTACCACAGATGAAATTCATTTTAATTATATTTTTTTTAAGTTAGAGAGCAGTGGTGGCCAAGTGGTAACGGCCGCGACTTACGAGTTGTAGGTCGTAGGTTCGAATCCAGACAGGCGCTTTACTTTGTGTAAATTATTTCATCCTTCACCGGGAAAACATCGTGAGGAAACCGGCATGTCCTAGAACCAAAAATTCGAAGACATGTGACATCTGCCAAGTCGCACTGGGCCCGCGTGATGGATTACGTACCACTACCTCTCACTGAGAGGAGGCCTGTGTCCCAGCAGTGGGAACATTATAAGCTGATTACGTATGTATGTATGAAATTTAATAGTCAATCTAAAACCTGCATGGTTATGGCTGATTTAACATTTACGGCGTACGGCTATAGCTGTCTTGTATACCATTATCGTATACATTGTTGACTGGCTAAAATATGTACTATGCCGTTATTCTGTAACCCCAACCGGAGTAAAGTTATGCAACAAACTTAAACCTTGAAGAATGTATGGCTGTACTATGGGGAGAGTTGCGTAACACACTATCAGTAGCAATGGATTTTATTTTGAGAGTTCAACAACATACATTGCGATTTACGTAGTTATGCAGACAATTTTTTAGAACATAAATGAAGCAATAGATTTGCAATATCCTTCAAAAATGATTCAGATTGAGATTGATAGTGTGTTGCGCATTTAGGGTTTTGATCGAACTTCAGTTTAAACCATACATTCTTCGAGGTTTTTTACTTCAGTTGTTATATAACTACTCCGCTTTCATTACAAAACCAATCATTTTTCGTGCCGATAAGAGGGAAATACGGCCTTTTCAAACGAAGTAGCTAATACTAGCATTCATCTAACCAACTCTTTTTCCCACTACAGTTGCACCCCCTGCAACAAGAAATTCACCAAAGCCCACCACCTGAAGTACCACAACAAGGTGCACCACAAAGAAGTTTACATCAAACAGCAGCTAGAACTCGAGGCTAAGAAGATGCGCCAACAGATCAACGTGACCGGTCTCTCCGGCGTCATATCCGGACAGATAGTGGACGGGACGCTGCAACTGATCCATGCGGCGTCTGAAGGTGAGATTATGACATACAGTAAGACGCAAACTTAGTCATTTACTGACACTTCTAAGGAAAAGTGGGAGATACTGGTAGCTTTTCAAAGAAAAGTATGTCCTTCGGGAATCATCGTCTGTCTTCGGAAATACGAACGTGCGATGATGAGATTCAATATAGAGCTGTTGCAACTATGGAAGCACTTCCCTATTTTGTATTACCCTGCTTACAAAATTATAAATTAACAACATAGCAATTCCTAAAAAAATTAAAATAAGTATATTTATTTCCGACTGGGGAAGTCAATCTATACTCTATACAGCTTAGACAACAATTAAATAAAATTGAAACAATTTTTGTGTCTCCGTTTCTTCCGGCAAATCTCCGAAACAGCTGGACCGATTTTGACATGACTTTGACACTGGCAGGTAGCTGATGTTATAAGGTGTAACTTAGACTACTTTGCTAATTCGAAAATACTAAGATAGTATGCGCTTCGGCATTAACAGCTTTGGTGGACCAGTGGTAACTGTCGCGACATTCGAGTTGTAGGTCGTAGGTTCGAGTCACAGGCGCTTTAGTATGTGTAAATGATTTCATCACAACTGTTTTCATAACGGTGAAGGTAAACATCGTGAGGATACCGGCTGTCTAGAACCAAAAATTCAAAGACATGTGACATCTACCAACCACCAATGGGCCCGCGTGGTGGATTACGACCAACTCCTCACCGAGAGGTGGCCTGTGTCCTAGCAGTGGGAACATTATAGGCTGTTTATGTGGTAAACACTTCGGTAATGCGCATGCTTTTATTTGAAAACCTGTAGACTGATTGATTATGTGAAAAACTACGCTATAACTACCTTTTTTATTTCAAAAGTTATGTTTTTAACTCGATTACTGTTGTCGTTAGATGGAGGTGAAGAAGCACAGATGCAAGTAGTGGAAGAAACCGAAGAGGGCGATGATTCTGAGAAGGAGACCGACCGCGCAGTCGCTGGAATGCAAGGGGTAAGTTTAAACAAGTAATTAAGAAAATAAAGCTAAATTAAGTACATTACAGTCCGATTCAAACTTTATGGCGGCTCGGAACGTGAGGCTGGTCGCTGCGCAGTAACACATTCACGTGTCAGCGAGAGGGGGGGGGGGGGGGGGAGGGGGGAGGTACTGAGCCGTCATAAAGTTTGATTCGGTCTGCCTACTCGTCCGTTAATATAGCTCACAGACATTTGGCAAAATTCGACTTTGTAGTGTCGTTTCTGCCGTTTATAAATCATGATCATCTCCCTAGGCTTTTCATAACTATGTTGGGGTCGTCTTCCAGCCTTACCAGATGCAGCTGAATACCGGTTTTTTACCTAGATTTTTAAATTTTTTTACTTGTGATAGCATTTCGATCTATGAAATAACAGGACAATAACAAATTGTTTAATTGGTGAAGACAATACATGTAGCAAACATGTTATTGTCTTCACATAAAAACATCCTTAATGAAGCCAAGAGACACTTGTTCATCCCGTTGTTTTTTTTTTTTTTTTACTGCGTTTGTTTACTACCTGGGAATGAAGATATTGAAAGTCAAAGTTCCAACTTTTTTGACGTTTTTTATCAACAAGTTTAAAATGTTATAACTTAACTTCAAATACCCACGGTCCTGTGCCGTTGCGTGCACCCATAATCACAATGATTTGGATGCATGATGTTGCACACTATCTTACAAACAGTGAATTTTTACTCGAAAACTTCAATAAATATAATAAGTGAAATCGTCACCAGTGAAAGCCTCTTTGAAGTCGGCTAGTATCTGCGTCGCTAGTTGCTGTCTGATGGAGGTCACTTGGTCGCGGAGGGAAGTCGATCCCAACAATTATTTTTTCACAAAGTATTTGATGTACAAAATGCGCAGATGATGACTTCGTGAAGGGTCTTGTAACCCTGTATTATCGGGGTTTTCTGTGCTTACTAAACATTTGACGATTAACTTCTAACACAGTTAATATTTGTTACAGGTCGTATTAGACGCAGAGTTTTGCATGGACGATGGCGTTAAAACAGAGTGAGTTAAATATAAGCCTCCAAAATACACTTTAAAAAAGGTCCCATTAATAACAGTTATAATGACGTGTTACAGAAAAATGTATAGGATAGAAAATGTACGCATAGTGCATTTAACTATGCACTTTGTAAACACTTGAGAGAATTAATAAGAATGTATAAAATAATAATGTATAGACTGGTTTTAATGTAATTCTTTTATAATATTTAAATGAGTTTGTAGTTATAATATAATAATATCATTAAGGCACTCATATTCTAAAAATAATTGAGTTAAGTATCGTGATTCATATTTTAGCATTGTTTTTTTGATGTGGTCTACTTTAGAAAAATATAGTTACTTGATGATTTCTAGCAGGGGTATGAATAAATAAATATTTTTGAACTGATTGCTAGGCTGTTTGGATGATTGTGATGAAACTAGGTATTAAAATCTTGTGGCTTTCCGCAGAATAGTGTAACATCGGGGGTAAATTGATGTTTCGGCACAATTATAAACTCAAAGCAATAATAATATTATAGACTAATCACCTTACTAATACACGTTGTATAGCGTCTGTATAGTTACACAACGCTTTGTCATCTTCTTTCGAAAGTCAAATTACTGACGACTGAAACAGAGAAATCGGTGTGTAACTATTCATCTGATATAATATGTTTATTAGCAAGGGGGTCAATTTAAAACGAGAGTAATAATAATAGTTCATATTTACTGAAATAGTGTAATGGCAGGTGATGTAGGTTTCCTGTCGGGGGAAGGGTGAATGCTTATACGAATCCCGCACCCCCGGCCATAGGTAGAGGTGGAACACCGCGGTGGTTTTAGCCGGTAAGAGTCCCCTCTGTCACCCCCACGATAGAGGAAGTTCATGAGGATTTCCACCGCGCACCAAAAAAAAAAAAAGTTGATATAAGTATACAGAGCCAAATTAAATCAGCTAGCGGAACTTCGCAGACGTGATGGGTATCGGTATCTAAACTTTGGTAAGACGAAAAAGAAAATAATATGATGATTTTTTGTGGGGTCATTTAGTTTTGTCCCTTGAAATGTCACTTAGATTAAGTGACATTATATACTAATATTATAAAGAAGTAAAATTTGTTTGTAAGTTTGTATATAGGGGGTAATCTCTGGAACTCCCAGTCGGATTTGAAAAATTCTTCTTGCATTTGATAGCCCAATTCTTGAGGAACGCTATAGGCTATTTAACGTCACGCTATGACCCATAGGAGCCGAGCAAAAGCGCTATGGGGAAACGAAGTGATAGAGCAGGAGACGCGGGCAAGTGTTGCAATACGACGAGATGGGTCGAGGGAATAAGAAATTTCACGCGAACGAAGTCGCGGGCAGAAGCTAGTTTTAAAATATTTGTTTGATTTGTCGTCGAATGTCCACAGACGTGGTATTGTGGGACCTCGACGACGTTTGGATTAAATCAAAATCCTTTTATATATTTGTTAGGATTATATTTTAAGTCTTTTTTATATTTTCATAATTCAATCCTTAAAGATTAGACGTCAAACCTATGACTCTTATATGACATCTGTTTGAATGTTCGAAAGGAACTCGTTATAAATATATGCAGCGGCCTGACCCGCAAGGAGGTCAGTAACCCTCAAAGAAGTCTCTACATCAGCTACGCCCACCTTAGAATAAAAGTATGGGCATAGCCGGAGACTTTTATTCACACCATTCGAATATCCAAATCCTATCTACCTATCCTATTGTATATTGACCTAAATCCGAGGAACAAATTTACATGATGAGGTCCGTCTCTTGCAAGAGTAAGCTTAAGTCAGGACGTACGAACCGCGAATCCAACACCACGTTAAGTGTCAAGCAAATTAACATCTATATGTGCCAATATGCACCCATACAAACTAACGTCGTCATGCTTAAACCTCGTCGTGTCAAAACCTCGGTAAAAGGCGCGACGCGGCCTCCTAATAATAACACTTGATGTGAAAGTTCACATCGACCTAGAAGAGGCTTAAGAAAATTAACCGATCTTAGCATCAGATTCTTTTAACTCCATCGGACGGGATTGAGCCAGAGGGAGGGAAAAGTTTAAGAGGCCAGGGTTCAATAAAAAACTAATATATTATGCTCGTACTCCAGAAAAAAAACTTTAAAGTCCTACTACGTTCTCTAAAATTCTAATATCATTAAATATCAGTCAATACTGATGCAACTGTGGGTCCTCAAACACAAGTTGAACCGAAAGTGTCAACCAAACACACTTTGCAAGGGTTATACCCCTGTTAGCAAAGTCGGTGACAACTTATGCTGAGTGTCTGTCACCCCCCCTTCTATAGGAGTGACCACAGTTATAACAACAACTATCCTCCTATAACTCGCGTCATTATATACTGGAGTACTCGCATGTTCTCCCTACTTGTAATCACGTTGAAATCGACAATCTATTCAGGCCTCCCTTTAGCCCGTTGCAGATGTGAGGGCGCACCTCACAGCCCTCTGGGAGGTGCGAGACCTCACACGCTCCCGGCCGCGTCCGATGTATTTTCTCACAGCATATGTAACACACAAATGGACACATATTAATAAATTGTAACAATCATACAAACTAAAATAATGCACTAAAATATGATGTTTACATTCAAGTGACATATTTACATTACATGACAAGATACATGACAATTAAAAAAAAAACAACAACTATTAACATACTAGTATGAAAAGGTTTTAATTAAATAATCTGAATTAAAAAGGTTTCTATCTCTAAACTTCCTTTTTCTAAATTTATATTTTAAAATCGAAAACTTCTTTATAAAATGATGCTTGTTTACAAAAAATGTTTTTATAAAATTATCAATGATTATAAAACTTTTTGGAAAATATTTAATCAATGGGATTCTTTTCTTCTTTCGTGCTTTTCTTTTATTGTTTGCGGCACATTGTGAATAAAACTTATTAAAATTGGGGACAACTACATGATATTTTATAAAAACACTACAATGAAAGATTACAACATCCTCCGTAGGAAAGCTAAATGAGTTTAACAACTGTGCGGAGTTGTTCGACGATGTATCTTCATCTCTGACCGCATCTATGTTCATATCATCCACAACTAACTTAACATTACTATCCACCTTGTTAATATCACTCATATCGATGATGAGACAAGAGTTCTCCTTAGTTTCGGAAACATCGACGTGATCTTTCTCCTCTAACTCAGAAGAATCGACGTGATCATCCTCCCCTATTTTGGAAGAATCGATCGATACATAATCCTCATCAAAATGATCAACAGTGACGTTAATTTTATCTATTTCCACATCGTGGTCATCGTGCTCATCTTGTGCCTCTGAAACATTACTATTTACGTTACTAAAAGGACTAGACAGACCCGATTCGATGTTTTCATCATTGTGTTCGCTCTCGAACACTTCCATCGGCTTCTTCTCCTCCTCTGCGGGGATGCACACCTCGCTGCTGCGCTCGTTCTCATCACCATCACTGCCAACTTCCACGCTGCTTTCTAGGCAGCACTGCTCGTTCTGTAGCGGGTCATCTTGTCTTCCACTAAATAATACAGAAGCATCATTATCTAAATTTACAATATTTACAACATTTTCTTGTCTGCTTTCCTCAGACCGATCTTGTGCTATCTCGACTACTTGCACCTTATTAATTCTTTTGTCTCTGTGACATTTACATGGAAGCTCCTCCCATAACACTTCACATATCTCATCAAATGACATGTCGTCATAGTATTTCCACTTATGAACTGCTAGGGCAGCACCCTCAAGATATGCGCTTAATATGAGCGCCCAGTCGCTCTCACGCCATTTATTATAGGCGGCAACAACTTAAAATCGCCTCAGAAAGTCTTCTAGGCATACACCGTCCATGCCCGCAAAAACTTGAGCCATCTTTCTCTCCTTATATAAAAAAAATACATATAACCACTTAGCTTTTAATCCTCCTGGCGACGTTTCTTCGCATCTAATAAATACTCACAGTATACTTTGAGGCCTCGCTTGGCATACGAGAGGTTTTTTCACTTCTATGAGTGCTGAAACAAATTCCTATCTCGCAAGCTTGGCGAAAATCCTGCGAAACACGGCGCACTCCACCAAATGTAGGACCTCGACGACGTTTGGATTAAATCAAAATCCTTTTATATATTTGTTAGGATTATATTTTAAGTCTTTTTTATATTTTCATAATTCAATCCTTAAAGATTAGACGTCAAACCTATGACTCTTATATGACATCTGTTTGAATGTTCGAAAGGAACTCGTTATAAATATATGCAGCGGCCTGACCCGCAAGGAGGTCAGTAACCCTCAAAGAAGTCTCTACAGTATCGATACCTAAACCCGATAAAACAAAAGAACACAGATTTTTTCAACTCTTACTTCATTCTTCATGGTGTTTAATACGATACCCATCACGTCTGCAGTTTTACTAGCTAATTTAATTTGACCTTGTATATTTTACAGGTGAATGTAAAAATCTGATTTGCCGTGCTCTTCAAACTTTTAATTTAAACCCATTCTAATAATATACTTCACATAGGTATATGTAATATATCATTTTTAATTAAGATTTTTGGATAATTAATTGTAAATAGTTAATTTTAGAAATCAATGCGGTATATTTCCTTGTTTGAACATGTTATCGTCTGGGTATTATTATTAGAAACTAATAGAGAAGCGTGGAAGAAAAAGATATATGTTGCCGACCTCAAATAAATTGGGATATCATCATCCATCCACAGCCCGACTTCACCCGCGGAGCATAGGCTTTTCTTTTTATGTGCCAATCCCCATTCATCGTCTTCCAGTCCCTGGACGCCACTTGGTCACTGCCTTACACCACCTGTAACAGTAAAAATTGTCCCATTAGTCTTGTGGTCGCAAGCGCGACTGCTGCCCACAGCAGTCGCATCGATCGGTCGCAGTCGATTCTCGGGCCGGGCAGTGTTTATTGAGTTTTTCCAATAGGAATTTCTTAGTAACAGCCCGGATTTGGCGGTGTGATACCCCCGTGTCTCGGTGCGCACGTGGCGCCGTTGGTCCTGCACCTGATCTCTCTCCGCGAGTGTCGGATTACCGTCCCATCGGTCTATGAGGGTGAGGGTAGAGGGAGTGTACCTGTGTCTGCGCCAGGGCTCAGAAACCGGTTGAAATTCTTAACCGGTTACGGTCATTGACCCCAAACCGAAATCGATTTAGGTTAAAGGTTGGACTTTACCGGTTTTTACCGGTTTATGCGGGAAACCGGTTTTTCGTGAATTTTGGTTTTGATAGTGAAAATTAACCGGTTAAAACAAAGTTTGAACCCCCCCCCAGCACCCGCCACTCTCGCGAGCACGGTCTGGAAGTTGCCGGTTGTATTTGACGTCCTCAGATCAAACATTTTTTTTTCCTAATGTTTTCTAAGGTACTAATGTCACTATAACTAGTTGGAAGTGTTAAAAAAGTAGACGATAAAAATTTCTGAATTACGGAATTAACCGGTTAATTTGGCTGTCAAAACCATTTGTGCTTATGTAACCGGTAACCTTTATCATTTGGGTTAAATAAGAACAGTTCACTTGTTTAACCGGTTAATGAAGGAACGATATATTTACCGGTATTTAATCGAAATTAACCGCTCTTTTTAAACCGGTTCAGAGCCTTGGTCTGCGCACACGCCTGCACTATAATATCTCCCGCACCGAAGGCTGTGTCCGTTGAGATTGGCCGCCGTGGCCGAAATACGGTCTGGTGGACTTTGTTTATATTTTACTCCACCTGTCATCACTGTGCCTTGCCAGGTGTCCTGCCTTACTCCATTTGGATTGGGATAAGGGCAATTTGCCAAAATAGCCTTTACCTCCTATGAATTTTGTGTGCACTCATCATCATTATCCCAATTTATTTCGTGTCGGCGCAACATGTCCTCTTCTTCCATAATTCTCTATTAGTCGTTGCACGATAAAGATATATAAACATACTTCGATCTTTTAGCAACGAAATATAATATTAGTGAATATTATTAGTTGTAACTTATGTGTTAAGTCAGCACCAGAAGCTATGCAATGTGACATGGTTAGGCCTTTGCAATTGGATACAATTGAAATATGTTCAAAACATAATATTATGTTAATGTTATTACCGATACGTTCGAAGAGGATGTTGTTTAGAATTATGAATAAAGATCATGGAACATGAATAATTTTTTTATTTTACTTTGCCATATAACTACCTTCATAATTTGTACGAAAATAGAACCGAAATTTTATTTTTAGAAGATCCAAAAAGAAAGAAATATGTTTTTGTGTTTACCTAAATACATGCCTTCACAAAAAAGTTGTTTTTATTTCTGCTTACGATATCCTGGGTTGTCAAAAGTCTAAGCACTTATTTAGGACAAAAAGTCACATAATGGCACTTTTGAACGTTAAAAGTTGATGTAAATGGGTACCTACTATCAAACATCGATAAATCTACTGCCCATGCCCTTCGTCCCGCATCGCGTTAAACATAACTGTTAATTTGTAAGGGTCCGATCACACATTTATCTGTGTTCGCGATTTTTCCAAACACGTAAGGGTCAAGCCACATTGATCGACGGCCTTTCGCACTTTGCCGATTGAAAAGGAGCACACAATCATGCTCTCTTTGTATGGACAAACCGTCCGATGCCGTCGATCAATGTGTCCCGACCCTAGACCAATGAGTTATTGGAAAAAACTACTCTTTTCAACAAGCTCCTTGATTTTTTTTATCTCAGGACAACTTAGCTAATGTATTATAAATTGAATTCCTTTTAAAATCTGTGCAAATTAGTATTAACCCTTTGAACGCCAACGACGCTTACAAGCGACAAACGTAATCGGCCGCTAGAACGCCAACGACGAGTTTAGGCGACAAATAGATGTGCCACTTTATAATCTAATATTATAGAAAATAGGTAAAAGGATTGTTTTTTTTTTAATTTAGTCGTCTTCTCCTTTAACACTCGTATATGGAAAATCTATTTTAGTAGCAGTGATAAAGGTTTATCGATATTTGTGACTACCCCATCACTAGCATTTTGTAGGTATTTAATAGTACCTAAATAAATGGCTCGGCGTAGAGAGCATACTTCCTATGAGCTGCGCTTGGCGTTCAAAGGGTTAACAAGCCTAAAACCTCATTGCAATCTAGTGGAAAATTCATGAAAATCCATAAAATTTTATCGTAATAAAATATCTTGCAAAAAACAGAAAACTAATACAGCGGCACCGCCGCCGCGGCGGTGCTGCTGTATTAGTTACTTTTGGATTTGTATGAGCCCTTACACATGGTGGCGCCGCCGCCGCTGCAGCTACGGCACAATGTGTAAACGGCCTGTTAGGAACCTAGGCTGTGATAACACAGCTCTACTACAGAACTTAACAGATACCTACCAAATTCGGATTTTTAATATGCTATAGGTACTAAAATTACAGCTGCGGTCGACTTTTCTTGTCAATATGACATTAGTTAGTTGCCATATTGGTCTAGCAAATTAAAAATCTGAGTTGTTTAGTGATATCATTATATTACAGATACATTTTGATCAGTTACTAAACTATGCCAGCCAGCACGGCAAGCACATGCACATAGTACCTTTTAATTACCCTACTACGCGACGCAAAGGAGTGGTAATGTGTTTTTTAGATAAAGCGACCAAACTTGAACCCTGTCATGTTGCAATAACGTAAGGTGAAAAAAACGTAAACATTTCCTTTTTTTGCTAAGCCTATAGGTATGCTAATAACACTTTTATTCGCCAATTAAACATGAATCAACTTTGAAAAATGTCTCATTTGTAGGTAATGGAAATTGTAATTGTATTCAAATCGTCCTGCCTTGGAAAATGCACTACATTCCTTGCTAAAAAGCTTTAACAAAAACAAAAAAAAAGTTTTTCCGATATAAATAAAGTGGCGAGTGCTGGCGCGGGAAACGTGGAAAAATAAAATACTAATGAAAACGACACGACGGGCTCAAGAGGGGACGTTTTTATCCGCTTCGTGTTTGTGGGCTACAACAACTTGGGGCTTTTTATACATGATCTTTTGAAAGAAAATCTAAATTGGGTATTGTGATGTGATAAAAGTGGAGTTGATAATATGGTGAGAATGTACCTGAAATTAAGAAGATGGACTGGGTTACCGTACCGAGCGACTTAAAATGTTATGATTCCTGCGTCCGAAGAGCAGTAGTAGCCCAGTGGTAATGGCCCCGACTTACGAGTTGTAGGTCGTGGGTTCGAACCCAGGCGGGCGTTTTATTTTGTGTAATATATTTCATCACCACTGTTTTCAAAACGGTGAAGGAAAGCATCGTGAGGAAACCGTCATGATCTAGAACTAAACGTTCAAAGTCATGTGACATCTACCAACCCGCACTGGGTCCGCGTGGTGGATTACGTCCCACTCCCTCTCATAGAGAGGAGGCCTGTGTCCGATATTCTGTTTGAATTAAAAGTAGAAAAGAACCTTAGTGAGGTGCGGTTTTAATCGCCTTTTTCTTACCTATTTCTATTAGTGGGACCGAATTCTAATAGGTATAGTCTATAGAGCACTTCCACGTGTGGCCAGTTCTGTGATAGGTAACAAAATACTGTTACGAGCTTGGGGTTCGTGACAATAAAAACTGCCGATTTAATAACCAAAAAATAGACACTTTATTTAAAAACACTAATTACAACTTAAACACACTAATAATAAAACACAATCGCACTACTAATCACTTGAGAGTCGCACTTGAAGATCGCTTCGATGTTATCGCTTGTATCGCTTATCCAACACTGAATGCCGGCTCGCAGGCACACCGGCCTTATATAGGCCTCGGATAGTTCCAGAACCTTCTACCGTAGAAACATCTAGAATGTTCGAGTACAAACCGAACCCGACCGACCGGACGTCGATAGTTCTGGAAAGTTCTATCATCGAAGTTTCTAGAAGGGACCCGAATAATTATAAGTTCTGCTACTCGATACTAGATGGCGCTAGTGGAAGCTAATGTCGCCATCAATTGTGGCGCGCAACACTGCCCCCTCCTAAGACATGCTCGTCCCGAGCATTATTGGCCCCATAATAACGCGCCAGTCGATCCACATGGACGATCTTAGGAGTACCTCTTGCACCTTTCTGTATCCGGTAGGTTACGTCATTGATCTTTGTCACAATCCGGTACGGTCCGTCCCATTTAGCTTGAAGCTTAGGAGATTTCCCTTTGCTGCGGACTGGATTGTGCAACCACACTAGTGAACCTTCGTCGAACCCTTTATTGTTCATTTTGCGGTCATAACGGGTTTTCATCTTCTCAGACATTTGCTGGCCCGATTGTCTGACGTGCTCATAGATGTCATTCATTTTGTTCCGCAAGTCATTCGCATAATCGGTTATACTGCGTGGGGCGTCAGGTGGTATTCCGGTGATCAGGTCTGCAGGCAGCCGTAATTCCCTTCCAAAGTTTGCGAAAGCTGGTGTCACCGATGTACTTTCGTGAACAGCACTTCGATATGACAACAAAAACGGTTGTATGTGCTTGTCCCAATCTCGTTGCCGATTTTCCACAACTTTTGCCAGGTATCTCTCCAATGTCTGATTAAATCGTTCCACCATTCCATCCGATTGTGGGTGGTAAGAAGTTGTTCTCGTTTTATGAGTACCCATAACTCGACAAGTTTCCTGGAATATTTGGGACTCAAAATTCCTTCCTTGATCACTGTGAATCTCTAAAGGTACTCCAAAACGGCAGAAGACTTCATGAACCAATTTATCTGCAACTGTTGAAGCTTCTTGGTTTGGAATGGCGAAGACTTCCGGCCACTTAGTGAAGTAATCCATTACAACCATGAAATACTTGTTACCACTTTCACTTTCCGGAAATGGTCCTGCAACATCCAGGGCTATCCTCTCCCATGGTGCACCAACATTGTATAATTTCAATGCACCTCTACTACGCGTCTGAGGTCCCTTTACAGCCGCACAACTTGTACATTTGCGACACCAGTCCTCGACATCGTCACGACAGTGGACCCAGTAAAACCGTTCTCGTATCTTCAGTAGGGTCCGTTTAACTCCCAAATGGCCTCCTGAACAACCATTATGGTACAGCTGTAGAACATCAGGTACTTTAGCTTTAGGGACAACCATTTGAAAATGACAGCTGTCACCTCGAGCATTTTCCCATTTACGGCACAGGACTCCTTCCTGAATCACCAAGCTGTCCCATTGGGCCCAATAGCTTTTTGTGATCGAACTCATCGCTGAGACGTCGCTCCACGTGGGCTTAGGTGCACCGGCCTTTATCCACTCGAGAATCGGCTTGAGGTCTGAATCTTCCTGCTGGGCACGTTGTAGGGTTTCCTTCCACTCGTTGCTGAGGTCTGTCTTGAGCATCCTCACAGGTACGACTTCTTTACTTTCTTGCCTAGTACAATGCTTGCAGTCTTCAGGACAAGGTCTTCTTGACAATGCATCCGCGTTGCCATGAGATTTTCCGCTGCGATGTTCGACCACGAAGTCGTATTCCTGCAGTAGTTCAATCCATCTCGCAACTTGACCTTCTGGATTTTTGAACTGCAATAGCCATTTCAGTGCAGCATGGTCAGTTCTTATGTGGAATTTCCGCCCCAGAAGATATTTGCTAAAATGCTGCAATGACTTTACCACAGCAAGCAATTCCCGTCTCGTGACACAATAGTTCCTTTCCGGCTTTGACAACGACTTGCTGAAGTACGCTATTACAACCTCTTGATCACCTTTCCGTTGAGACAATACACCACCAAGTCCTATGTCACTTGCGTCTGTGTCAACTATAAATTCCTTGCCTGCATCAGGGTACCCCAAAATAGGTGTTTTGCACAGTCGGTCCTTTAACTCCTGGAATGCGATGTTGCAACTTTCATCCCAGCAGAAATGTCGCTTCTCCTCGGTTAGCTTGTGCAGGGGTTTGGCTATATCCGCAAAGTTCTTAACAAATCGCCGATAATAAGAGCACAAACCCAAAAATGCTCTGACCTGCGTCTTGTCTTTTGGAACTGGCCAATCCTTGACAGCGGCGATTTTCTCTGGATCCGTGCGGATACCTTCTTCCGACACTACATACCCCAAAAAGCTAACTTGTCGTTTGAATAGTGAACACTTCTTCGGACTTAACTTGAGGTTGGCACTCTGGATCTTCATGAGCACGCGTTCCAGATTTTGAAGATGTTCTTCAAACGTACGGCCTACGATGATGATGTCATCCAAGTAGACCAGACAGGCATCGCCAATTAGCCCGGTAAGTACAAGTTCCATCAACCTTTCAAACGTTGCCGGAGCATTGCACAATCCAAACGGCATAACTTTAAATTGCCAAAGACCCTTTCCTGTCGAGAATGCAGTTTTCTCCTTGTCCTTGGGATCAATTTCAACTTGCCAGTAGCCACTTTTCAGGTCTAGAGTGCTAAACCACTTTACTCCAGTAAGCATGTCCAGCGTGTCATCAATTCTTGGCAAAGGATAGCTGTCCTTCTTCGTAACGTCGTTCAGACGACGATAGTCAACACAAAACCGCATGTTGCCGTCCTTCTTCCTTACCAGCACTACAGGTGAACACCATGGACTAGATGAAGGTTCAATAACACCATCCTTCACCATTCCTTCGATCATGGTTTCCACTTCCTTTTCACGTGCTACCGGCAATCTCCTTGGCCGCTGACGGATAGGCAATTCTTCTCCTGTGTTTATTTTGTGTTGAACTAAGCCAGTCTTCCCGATGTCAGCATCGTTTGCCGAGAAAACATCGGCGTACTTGAGTAACATCTTCTTAGCCTTCACTATTTCATTTTGGGACAGAGCGCTACGGCAGTCTTCTAAAAGTGTGGACACTTTCGTTTGTGCATCCTTGCTGAGGGTCCCAGTCGATAGATGTTGGCATCGACGCAACCAATCCACTTCCTCGCAAGTACCAACTAGTGTGCCTTTTTCTATAATCTGTTCCCGATCACAAAGGTTCAGCACACGTACCCCTGAGATTTCGGTGGCTCTGACCAAAGTTCGTGCCACTTTCCATGGAAGGTCATTGTCTACCCTTTCCACGAGTACACAACGATGAGTTTGCCCAGGATTCCGAGGAAGACTTACCGGCACAATCGTTTCCGATCTCGGCGGAAGAACAATCTTTTTAAAGCTGTACACATTCCCTGGTAACGCCCCTTCCATAAAAAGTTCCTCTTGTCCACATTTCAGAACACCTTGCTTGACGTCAATCTCGCAATAATTCTTCCTCATAAAGTCAAGGCCCAAGATGCAATCGTCCATTATATCAGCCACGATGACATTATGCAGGTAGATTCTGTTGCCTAGCTTCAACTCCATCTTCTTCTCTCCATGGACGGGTATACGCTGACCGGTGGCTGTTACCAAATTAATGCGTTCTCGGTTGTATGCGGAGTCCCCAAGGAACCGACTTATAAGTTGGGAACTGACGACCGTACGAGAGGCTCCAGTATCTATGGTCAGCTTACACGGCGTTCCGTTGACCTCGCCCTTGATGATTAAGCTGTTCCCGTCATGGGTTTGAGTGATCGAAATCCTTGGGGCTCTTTGAGCATCAGCCAGCACCCGCCCCGCAGTCCTGGCTATTACTCGTTTCCCTGCTGCTGGTGCTGGGCGGTGCTGTTAGCCGCACTACCCTCTGGAGCTCGGTTTACTCTTTCTTCAGTTCGCTTAGGGCAACTAGATCGAAGGTGGCCCCTTTCCCCACAGCCATAGCACCTAGGGCTGTATCCTTTGTTGCGGTCGCGAACTGTAGCCGCTGCAACCTCCCTGACGCGATGGGAACGATGATCCTGCCGCACAGCTTCTACCTCCAGTGCATGGGCCAAGGCGTCCTTAAGGGTCCCGTGGTGACCGAGCCTCACAGCAGCTCTAACTTCAAGGTCACGGATGCCGTCGATAAATACCTGCACCAGGTTCCCATTAATAAGCGCAGGTACAGACTGGTATGCTTTCCGAACCAGCTTCTCAACTTCAAGGGCCCACTGCTGCAGGTTTTCATTATTGCGTTGCACGCGATCCTTGAGCTGCGCACGAAACACGTGTTCCAGGTGAGCGTCGCCATACCGAGCCTCCAATGCCTCAAGGAGCTGCTCGTAAGTCACTTCTTTTCCAAGAGCTTCCAGCACAGTTAAGGCCTGATCGCGCAGGCCTAAGGTGAGGGCAGTCATGGCCTGACTCTTATTCCACCCGTTCGCCTTCATGACAGCCTCAAACTGAATTTTGTAGGCCGACCAGGAAGAAGTTCCGTCAAACGGTGGCACTTTAAATCCACGTAGCGAAGGTGTTGTAGCTACGGGGGCTGCGATTCCATCCTCAAGTTTAAGGTAATCCAGCGTTTTCTTTACGTCAGCCATTACGGTTTTCTTCACGTCAGCCATCACGGTTTCCTTCACTTGGTCGATTCGGGTTTCAACTTCCAACAGGCGGTTCTCATGTTGGGCAACCTTATCCTTCACCTCCTTCATGTCTTTCCCGAAGGCAGCGTGAAGGTCCTTCATAAGGAGCATCTGCTCTTCCTGGCGGCGCACCTGCTCCTCCTTATCCCGCTGGAGCTGTTCTTCCAACCGACGAGCCTGTTCCTCCTGACGGCGAGACTGCTCCTGCAGCATCATCATCAGAGCAGCAAAATCTGGTGCTGATGATGCTGGAGCAGCTGTGGACGGGCCGGCCTCCGTGACTGGTAGTTGTCCCTCCGACGTCTGTGGCGTTGCTCCACCGAATCGCCTCTGATCCGTCTCTTGCTGGCGTTGACTCCGGGTACGGATACCCTCCGTGTCGTCCTTCGGTAGAATCGGCATGATTTTAATCCTTGCTTCTGACACCAATTGTTACGAGCTTGGGGTTCGTGACAATAAAAACTGCCGATTTAATAACCAAAAAATAGACACTTTATTTAAAAACACTAATTACAACTTAAACACACTAATAATAAAACACAATCGCACTACTAATCACTTGAGAGTCGCACTTGAAGATCGCTTCGATGTTATCGCTTGTATCGCTTATCCAACACTGAATGCCGGCTCGCAGGCACACCGGCCTTATATAGGCCTCGGATAGTTCCAGAACCTTCTACCGTAGAAACATCTAGAATGTTCGAGTACAAACCGAACCCGACCGACCGGACGTCGATAGTTCTGGAAAGTTCTATCATCGAAGTTTCTAGAAGGGACCCGAATAATTATAAGTTCTGCTACTCGATACTAGATGGCGCTAGTGGTAGCTAATGTCGCCATCAATTGTGGCGCGCAACAATACCATAGTTATACATATGGGATCCTTCAGGATACACAATAACTACCTACAATCATCAGGTTTAATAGGCCGCTCAAACTCAAAGCATATTTTCAATTACCTAAACCATTTCCAGGCATTTTTGAATTGTCAGGAGAAGGGGAAGGCGCTTTAATTGTCAAGGAGTCAGTCATTCAGAAATATGAAGCTAGTCTATGGAGAAGAACGAGCAGAAGCTCCACACTCCGCGCCGCTATCTATTTATTTTATTTTTTCTTATACGTATAGTAGGTATAGACGCCAGCACATCAAGCTTCCCGAAACTGTCAAATTTTCCCAATTAACTTTGAACCTCTAGAAAGTTGAAGATCTATTACAGATTGTAGTAGCTTGATGTGCTGGCGTCTTTACATAGGTCAGTATGCCCTGGCTGGAGGGCTTATATAAGACACCTACAGTATAGGCAGCCGATAATCTCCTAGGTTGACCTGCCACATGCCACATTAAAAAAGAAATATAAAGGTCGAAATTGCCAGAAAAGTTAAGACACAGATAAACTCAGATTGCTCCTCTGCATTATCTTGTCCCTTCATATATTTTTCACGTAAATCGACGCTTCCTTAGCGTAGATACGTAATAATGAATTTAAAATCCTTCCTGATTGTCTACTTAACTCTGGTTGTACTGCAAAGCCTTATTGTAACTTTCCAATTTATTCTATCCGCGTTAGAGGAGCGAAATTATCTGTGCGTCGGTATTGCCAGCTGTAAATAAAATAAAAATGTAAATGACAAGCGGGCTGGCGTGCAGTGTGGATGATTCTTCTACCCGGACGCTGGATCTCAACGTGTAAGCTGTTGAAAAATGCAGAATAGTTTTTGTTTTGTTATCGTAGAGCACTACTAGATGACTATAATGGGGCTTGTGGCTAAGTAATACTAATAACAGCCGCATGGATCGATCGATCAGAAGGCCAATTCGCGTAATTTAAAACGTTCAAAATCTAGTCGCAGTCTCATCTCGGCGACACAAAATGTCAAAATGTAGGGAAATTAGGGGTATTTTTGACAGATTGAGACAGATAATACCTACAGACTATGAACATTCTTAAAATTATGAGAATTGCCCCTCTGATTAAGCTACGCTTGCCGCGGCTGGTCTGTGGATGGGTGACCATCTTTACATATCAAGACCCCTACGTGTCTCGGAAAGCACGTTAAGCCTTGGCTGTCATTCGGGGATCTTTGACAGTCATTACTGGTCTTTATAAGCCCGAAAATCTTACCAAGGGGTATCGTAACCTAGTAACTGGGTTGTGGGCTGTTGTTCAGATAGGCAATCGCTCCATGCAATATACTGGTATTCAGCTGGAGTGAAAGCCGACCTCAACATAGTTGGGAAAAGGCTAGGCAGATGATGAAGAGCACTAGATGTTTGTATATGAATGTTTATTGCAGGCAGGGCGCCTGCATATTGCTCGCAGAACAGATGCCCAATGGGGCCGAAAGGTTCTGAAGTGGCGACCGCGTACCGGAAGATGTAGCGTTGGAAGGCCTCCCTCAAGGTCGACCGATGAACGGGTGAAGGCCGCAGGCATTCGCTGGATGCGACAAGCACAGAACTGGTCGAAGTGGCTATTCTTGAAGGAAGCCTTTGTTCAGCAGTGGAAGTCTTTTGGCAGAAATGATGATAGATGATGATATCTCTATTCGTACATAATGAAAATATGTTAAGCAAATATGTTAGTTAACTAAACATCACCCTTGTATGTACGTATTTTTCTGTTACTTTCTTGTCTGTTCATAATTATGCGTGTACATAAATGGTTAAATAAAAAGTCCTGCTGTGGTATTGTTTTACCTGGTAGGTACAATAGCTGGGTTAAGGAGGCCAGATAGGCAGTTGATCCCTAAATTTCCCAAAAATCCTGCCATAGTATTCAGCAGCATCCGGTTAGATTGGAAGCTGACCTAGCATAGATGAATAGATTAGACTCTAACATCATGTCTTTGTTGTAACTAGGTATTCTAACTTAATTTTAACACGCCCGTTTAAGTACCTAGTCCGACTTTTTTATTTATTTTCCTCACTCCATTTGCCTCACAATGAGCATAAAAAAAAACTTTCAGTATAAGTAGACACAATAAAAACTCGTCCATATTTGAAAAGTTTGGGAACCATCAAATTTTCCCCCACTCGTAATAAGCGCATTAGGGGTGGAAAAATTTAAACTCGCCGCGTCCCGAAACTTTTCGCGTTTTCTTTTTACATTAAGGACTAAAAGAAAAAAACGTCTACTTAGAAGGGTGGCGCAACTTTTAATATCCTGTAGATATAAGAGAACAAACTAAGCTACTACAAAAGTAACCCCATCACCTTACTGCTTAGTAAACAAAGTCCATTTTCGTGTGGCACGTAGTTATATGAATAGTAAATAGCTGTTGGTTTGTTTATAATATAAACACGGTGTTCGTGTGTGTGGCGCTTAGCGAATTTAAAAACTGATGGGACTAACTCGCGGGGGAGTGTTTTGCAGTTGATGGACTTTGTATCTACATACCTATGTATATAAAGTTTTTAAAGTTTTATGTACCTACAGACGCCAGCTCATCAAGCTACCCCAATCTGTCAAATTTCTTTGATAGATTTTCAACTTTACTACAAAGTAATAAGGTTCTTATTCAATTGGGAAAATTTGACAAATTGGGTGAGCTTGATGTGCTGGCCTCTTTACTTAACTTACACTTAGGGGTACATATTTATATGATTTTATGTGTATGTTCTGTGTGGGTTCAATCAAGAAAGCGACACCATGGAATTATTATGTACTACGTAGTACATAATAATTCCATGAGCGACACACGGTAAGTGTTCCACAGCCTGTGGACATTCGAAATTCCATAGACATCGCAGTGACGTTGATCCCAGAGGAAAAGCTGAAAAGGCTCATGTGTCTGTTATTTTACACCACCATCATAATTATTATAGATGTACCTACCCTTCTTTCTTTATAGGTTTTTGAAGTGAAACTTCTTTAGGCGCGCTTGACTTGGGGAGTAAACTGGCGAATGCGTTACGAAAACGTGTGATCGCGAGTAGGGAAGGTGCGTATTTATGCGATCGGGTTTTTACACCAGCTATTTGCTTTGCTTCCAAGTACGCACACCAGGTACCGACTCAAAATACTTGCAAGACTATAAAGTATCTTATACGGCTACTCGCTCAAATACGTAGGTACTCAACCGCTTTAGTTTTCGCAAATGCGATCATGCTCCTTATCAGTAAGAGTCTACGGAACAATGTCGTATGCAAGTATTTTTGAAGGGAAACTTCTTTACGCGCGCTTGACTTGGGGAGTAAACTGGCGAACGCGTTACGAAAAGTGTGATCAGGCGAGGTGAACGGGAGTTGAATGGGGGATATAAGCAAGACAAAGCAGTGCGCGCGCACGTTTTCTTTCTCTCTTCCTCTCATAGCCAAATACGTACTTTTTTAATACGTTTTTTTCTTTTGCTTATATCTCGAAAATGGTGCGTCCTATCGCAAAAATAATGAAATTTTCGACCCCCTTTATAAAACTCATAAACTCCTAAAACTCAACATGTAGGTAATCATTTTTCATATTTTCCATACAAAAAGTGAAAAATTCCTTAAAAAACACGCCAATGGCCGCCCCTTCCGCGCCTGCGGCTCTAAAAAACAATACACGGGGTTAGGGCAAATAAGTACCACGTGTCGACGAGTCGCGATTGTCAAATTCGATTTTTGTTGTGTCAAAATTATTTACGTGAAACTTCTTTACGCACACTTGACTTGGAGAGTAAGCTGGCGAACGCGTGACGTAAGCGTTACGAAAAGTGTGATCGGGCGAGTAGGGTAGGTACGTATTTACTCGACCAGGTTTTTGCTTCCAAGTACGCACACCAGGTACCGACTCAAAATACTTGCAAGACTATAAAGTACCTTATACGGCTACTCGCTCAAATACGTAGGTACTCAACCGCGTTAGTTTTCGCAAATGCGATCATGCTCCTTATCAGTAAGAGTCTAAGGAACAATTTCGTATGCAATTATTTTTTACTTTAATGGTTTGCAAGTATCTATTTGTAAACGCGATTTTGCTCCTTATTTATAGGAACTCATTGATCAATTTCCTATGCAAGCAGTTTTACTTCCAACGGGGCTTTTGAATACGCGATTAAACTTCTTATATGTATGAAGTTATGGATCAATTTTCTATGCAGATAGAAAATACTTGAAAGTATCTCGCTCCGTCGTGGCTCGACGCTCGAGTACGTAGGTACTCAAATAGTTCAACAACCGTGTTTGTTTTCGCAAATGCGATCATGCTCCTTATCAGTAAGAGCACAGAATACTTAATAGTACTACGTACAGAAAGGACACTCCCTTCCTCGCCCTCATATCAGATACCGCACCTCACCCCGCACTTCGAGGTATTCGTCGCCGACTCTTTAGCAAGGGCGCTCGCGAACCGCAGCGCTGCGCGCTGTATTGTTGACACGAACACACAATTATGCGATTTAAAAGTTTTATTTGAGTTTTAATCACGATGGTTGGATATTGTGATGCTTTTCCGAATTCGTATTTACATAAACTGTTTGTATGATTTCGCATTTTTAATAACATGCGATTTAATAACCGATTATTTACAGATAAGTCATTTAAACTAAACTATTTTAGTGTTTTTATTTCATTACGAACCCGACTATATAAATAAACAATAGGGTAGTTTCCTGGGTAAAAAAATAATAATTCTAATTAGTCCGTCAGTTAGATTATCGAAAAATAATGGACCCGTATTTTTCCTTTTATCAATCAAACAAAAAATGACAAAGATAAAGCGCGTCAAAATTTGGGAGTGGGGGGTCGTGACGTCACGCCGTGCGACACTTTTTAGCACGGCGTGACGTCACGACCCCCCACTCCCAAATTTTGACGCGCTTTATCTTTGTAATTTTTTGTTTGATTGACAAAAGAAAAAATACGGGTCCATTATTTTTCGATAATCTAACTGACGGACTAATTAGAATTTTTTAGGAAACTAGCCTATTGAACTACATGGTCACTTCATAATAATGCACACGTTCGGGCAGCGCCGCCGCCGTCGTCGTTCGGTTCCCCGACACAAATTGCTTACCGCGCCATTTTTTTACGCTACTAGATTTCACGCACACATTTGCACGTATACAAACGTCATTTGTTTATGTAGTAGTACTAGGTAATTATTTTGCGAGCATTGTATGGAGTGTCCGAGGTGTGGTAAGACTCTTACCACACCTCGGACACTCGATACAACTCCGTAAGAGTCTATGGAACAATTTCGGATGCAAGTATTTTTACTTTAATGGTTTGTAAAAGTATTTATTTGTAAACGCGATTGTGCTCCTTATTTATAGGAAATCACGGGTCAATTTCCTATGCAAGTACTTTTTACTTCCAACAGGGCTTTTGTTTGATTACGCGATTGTACTTCTTATTTGTATGTTTGTGTTTGTTATGGATCAATTTTCGATGCAGATATAAAATACTTGAAAGTATCTCGAGCCCTGGTTTTAGGCCCTGGTTTCTTAAGGTGGACGTACTTGGAAGCCCTGGTACTCGATTTTGCAAGTACGAGGCATGTCTACGGGCTACGGGCGAGGAGTTGAGTGGGGGATATAAGCAAGAGAAATCAGTGCGCGCGCACATTTTCTTTCTCTCTTCCTCTCATAGCCAAATACGTTTGAAGTTTCACTTCAGTCGTGTGGTCATAAGCACACTCGTTTTTTTCTTGCTTTCTTGTTTCTTTTCATTGCCTCGCCTTTCGAGTGTAGTAGGTATCTATTTAATAGATATGTATGTCGCATCGGTTCCCTATCCATTTACATAAAATTTTAAGACTTAGCATGCTTTTGTTTCTCCTAATTATATTTTCGCATAACATTATCTATAGGTATATATAAAATTCAACGACCTGACTGAGATATCAACGCACAGCCTAAACCGCTGGTCCTAGGGACATGAATTTTGGAGGGTGTGTTCTTTGTGAAGAGTAGGTATCCAATAAGAAGGGTTTTTTTTTGGAAATTCAACCTTTAAGAGGGTGAAAAGGGAGGATTTTGTTTGTATGAACAATCTTATTCCTTGAGTTGTTAACCTTGAAACTTGGCACGAAGTAGGTATTCGTGCCAAGTCTCACACACACCTTCCTTCTCCGTCATGTATGAAAACCAGCACAAATGACAAGTAGTGTAGTAGCTGTCACTAATGTCAACTGTCAGTTACCTACAAGTGCATCTGTTAGTTGCAAAGAGATTTAAGATAGGTACAATAGAGAGGCTATGCAAAGAAATGTCATACAAAAACTGTGATCCCATGTCTCACTGACGCCATCTAGCATAATATAGCAGAATTTGAGCGGCATAATATAGCAAACATGAATTAAATTTGTCAAAATATATTCAGCTATCGCTCGGTAGGTGGCCAGTGTGGCCAGTGTTGCCAGATCCGATTTTCAATCCATGGATTAAGGTAAATAAAAAAATATCGAAAACTTGTCTCAGAAAACAAAAAATATTTTATTCGCTACTATTCATTGTCCGTGTCACCATCTATGATAGGGTATCAGTTTCAGTGTGTGTTTTTATGTAAGTAGATAATGTACAGTCGCCAGCAAAATTGCATGGGTACCTTAGTGTCTATTTTCCCGTGAACGTTTGAATTCAAGTTTTCGAAAATAAACTAGATGGCGTTGGTTTCTTCACAACTATGAATAATTTACGAAACGTAAGTAAGGAGTTAGGAAGAAACGAAGGAATTACAAGGCTAATACATTTATCTAATTATTACATTACAATTACCAGCATTCGTAGCTTAAATGATAAAAATAATAATAGAAACCGATAGGAATATATTTATTAAGCTAACGAGTGGGTATTTTAATAATTAATTTAATATTCGAATTGGTAGGTAGTTACTTAGCAACAGGAAAAAAGAGCAGATTCATCGCAGGTAAACAGGCTCGCCTTGTGGGCTCGCAAAAAAAAGGCACTATAAAAAATTATAGAGGTTTATTTCTTACAGTTTATTATTCAAATTTAATAGTCAGTTTATTAAATATTATAGGTATAACATTATAATATTATGAAGTTATTGAGGCGATAGCTTAAGTATTCGTTTCCAAAATCGGAAAGAGGATTGAAGCTTAAGTAATCTCAATAAAAACAAACATGAGACCAGGTTTTTTTATTACAAAGGTCAAACGCATTAAATGGATACTAAATAAGTAGGCTAAAAACTATAAAATTGCACAAAAGCATATCAAATGGTCAGTAGGCAACATAAAAAACTAAAAACTATGTTGTTTAAACTTAAAGTGTTCATAACTTTTTAAATTATTAAAAATATAGTAAGTTATAGTTTATACACACATAACCAGGTCTCCAGTCAATATAAATAATATTATTTAAGTATAATTATTTAGCTCGTAGCTACGTAACCACTTGTGTATCGCGTATTATTTCGACGCCACAAACATAAGCGTCCGTGTTCACTGGACTTAAAAGTTTTTTCATCTGTAAAGATGACATTACTCCAATCGAAGTTTATGTGATCCAAAGCGAACTGTAATCTTGCCCTTTTATGGTTTTCCGTGAGCAAGGGTTTCACAGCATGCCTCCGCGGCACAAGTTTTGACGCGGCTCCGTGTCAAAACTTATGTCAAATAAACCAGCATAGTGGTTCGGCGGCAGAAATCCATTTTCTTCATACTGCCTTATCATGGTTTGATGCTGCAATGTGTTTTATAAGTCGTGGTCTACCAGTTCTTTGATGGTGTTTCAAAGAACCCTCCTCTTCAAATCATCGTACTCAAAGAACAACTGTTTTTCTCTGCAACAATAAAACAGAAATATATAATACCCAATAATGATTATTATGCAGTATAGTAACAAAAAAATAATGCAGTTTTTAATATAAAAGTGTAAAAATAAAACTACTTACGTTTACACCGGTCTCTGGCTATTTCTGACAAGTTTTTGGCTTGATTATTCAAAGCAATTATTTGAGCTCTTGTAACGAAATCAATATTATAGCTCGTGCTCGTTTTGGTAAAATAAGTAATCCGCCTGATTATAAATAAAAACTAAACAAAAGGCACTCGAACGAGGTAATCGAAATGAACTTAGCGAACGATCAATTGAGCTGTCATAAATCTTCGATCTAAGTACTATTCATACCACCTACCAATTATTTATAAATCCATATTTAACCTACCCTCTCAAGTTAGAAAACTAAAACATAGAAAATCAGATACCTACCTACTTATAAATTGATATTCAATTTTAACATAGTAGGTTAATAATTATGATCAATTTTCTTTAAAAGAAACTATTAATTATAAATTGTTTGAATGTTTGAAGAGACAACAAGAAACTGCAAAAATATTTTATCATATAAAGCAAAGCACCGCCATCTAATAACAGCATAATTAAATTTTGTTAGTCGTTAACTGGTTTTACGCTAGATGGCGTCATTTCTCGCTTCATACGATTTTGTTTCTGTACTACCCATGCACTTTTGCAGCCTACCGTACATGTTAAAATAAAATAAATTTAAATGTGCCTGCTTTGCCGCCGAATTATTATGTTTTTTGTGTTTTATATTTGCTTTTTGTGTAAGTAGACCTATTATGTCACAATGGGCATAGTTGTTTGCAATTGTCGGTTGCGTTTCGTTTTTAGCAAAATTATTTTTATTACTCTTTTGTTTGCAAATATTTGTAAATCTTATATCGATATACGTATATTCGAGGCGAGGTCCTAAAATCTGTAGATCTATGGATAAATCTGTAGGTCTGGCAATGCGGGGTGATGCTGAGTACAAACTATAAAACCTGTGGTAGGGATTTTACCACATAGATTTAAAGGTATCGATAATATTGAAAAAAATTACTATGACTATATTTTTCGCATTTGAATGGATTGAAAGAAGTGCCAAAAAATAGGAAAACAATAATTTCAATGTTTACAAATTATTTATTTACAAAATTCTTTTTACATACAAATTACAAAATAATCGCTTTTATGGTCTGTACTGTATGGCATGGTTCTTTCCTCAAAATACCATTTCAGTATGGAACGAGGTCATCAGGCGAATGAGTGCACTAGACATGCTGAAACGTCACAGTGTGCAACATGCTTAAGATTTAAAAAACCAAGCAACCATAAAACAGGCTCCAAGAATGCCCTGCAAAGAAAATAGCTGAGACAAGATACATTAATTCTATAGATTATAATGTCCTCGGTTAAGGCCGCCAATGTTTATCTATATTTACAAATAATATACAAACGTTTATTAAAACCGTTTTCAATAAAAGTTATAAGTGCTAAATTCAAATTATTTCATGTTTATTTATCTCAATAATGATTTTTATTAAATATAATTTTTTCCGTGGTGCCGGACTTAAAAAATGGCACCACCCTACTTCCCATGGGTGTCGTAAAAGGCGACTAAGGGACGTACCGGAGAATGGGCAGCAGCATTATCCTCTCATAAGATGCTGGTAGGGATCTTTAGCCACCCAAACCCATAGTCCAACTTTTTATTTTTCCATATCCTGCAATAGTCCTACACCAACCGGGGGTTGTCCTTGGGTGCACTTGCAGAGTGCATACAGGGATAATCGTCGGTTGGTGCCACATTTCATTAAAATTTCCTAAAGGGCCTCTGCGGGTTGGCTTCGGCCCCTCGTACGCCTTCCAAAGGACCGGGACCCCACGGTCCCGAGATATGTAAAATTATCCTCTTTTATAAAATCAATTTAACAATCATGATCGATTTTGAACTGAATGTTACTAAAATTAATCGATTATTTGGTTAAAAATTTCGTTAAAAAGTGGTAATACTTATGCTGTCATTTTACTGCAGCAATAGTAAGGCTACTCAGCAATAGATGGCGTTTATTACAAAATTAGGAAATTTTCTAGATCTATTATGAAAATTATTTAATTCAAATTACTCAGTAAATATAAATAATGCATACGAAAATAAACTGAAGCTAGATCCAGTCGTTCTACCATAACGAGACTTGCAATAACGCAATGCGCAACTCGGCATATTTCTTTTTAAATAAATTTTTTTTGGTGGACACGATTGCGTCGATGCGACTTGACGCGCAGGCGTACGTCACTAGACTGAGAGACTTGAGACCACTAGCACACCCCGGACACTCCATACAACGCTCGCAAAATAATTACCTACTACCACTACATTGACAAATGACGTTTGTATACGTGTCAATGTGTGCGTGAAATCTAGTAGGGCTGGCTGGCGCAGTATTGCGTAGGCGGCGGCGGCGCTGCCCGAACGTATGCAACAATAGGGCGCCGCGCGCCGCGACACTAGGTACTCACAGAAATCTAATTAATAACATTTCTATTGTACTACTTTTAAAGTCGAAGAACGAATAGAACGTGAAAGAAAGAGACATAACTAAGACAATAAAGAGAGAGAGCAATTCGGTATGTTAATATTACGGAAGTTTTAATTGTTCTAAAACGAAGAAAACTTGGAAAATAAATGATTAATAGAGAAAATTATGAAAATAAATTATCACAACACTGGCTAACTTGTTTGTCTGTAATATACTAGCTTTTATTTTTTATGGGTTTAAAGGATATTTGAGTTGCTATTCCTTACCTTCTTTCATGTTTCGGAAACCGAAAGAAACTCCTGTCTTTATCGTTCCTCGATGAATATAAGCATCCAAATAATGCACAATATACAACATCGTGATTAACACAAAATATAAAACTTTAAAAAAATAATGTGTTCGTGTCAGCAGTAGGTAGGTACAGCGCTGCGGTTCTTGTGTATGCGAGCGCCATTGTTAAAGAGCAGGCGACGAACACATCGAAGTGCGGGGTGAGGTGCGGTAACTGATGTTAGTGCGGGGAAGGGAGTGGCCTTTCTGTACGCAGTACTTTAAGTATTCTGTGCCACTAGGTACAAGGTATCGGATCACGATTTTGTTCGCAATGTCCCGTCTATTGTACAGACGCCAGCACATCAACCTACTACAATCTGTCAAATTTCTTTAATAGATTTTCAACTTTATCACTGAAACATAAGGTTCAAAGTTGATTGGGAAAATGTGACAGTTAGGTGTAGGTTGATGTGCTGGCGTCTGTACATATAAAATTTTAATGTCTTTGGTTAGTTGCCTGCATGAGGAGGCTTGGTAATGGTATGATGTGCACTGGCAAACTGGTGCTAGTGTAGTGATATCATTAGCTTAGGTACGGGGTCAACTGAGTTCTAAGGACAACTTACTTATCTGATGGTTAAACAATGATGTAGATGACGATGGTAGGTATCTTCCGAGATGCTTATTTGTAGGAAAAACTATTCACTCGAGATTTGAAGACTCCCTGGTGCTTACAAAAGCATTTAAATAACAGAAGGTAACTACTCCTCAGAACGTCAGAACTTACAATACAAAAACATAGATGGCGTTAGTCATCTCTTTTTTTTTATCTCCATTTACACACATAGCATCACGCCTGTAATACCCAAAGGGTTAGGCAGGGTACCTATACCGATAGTACCCACATTTGCCAGTTATGTTTAAGTCCCATGTAATATGGGGCGAGTCTATTGCCATCAAGCGGGCACAAATCCAGACTCCGGGGTCCGGGCTGCTACTATGATATTCTTAATGGACAAACCCAATAATACTGCCCGATACTGACTGACTGCCCGACCAACGAGGCAGTTAATCCTCCATTTAATTATTCGCTATGGGCGCTGCGTTTTCACAAATTGATAATTTTGCCTGTAAAGCGTTTTACAATTAGGGGATTGTTTAATTTTCTAAGATTGCTGGCTGAATTTTTATGGCTTGTTACATTCAACCCTTTGCTTGTTAACCGGGATTAAATGTGCTTCTGAATTTGATTTGCATAATTTTCAAGTTCTATTTAATTTTTGAATGATTCAACGTTTTTAGGGTTCCGTACCTGAAAAGGAAAAACGGAACCCTTATAAGATCACTTCGTTGTCCGTCTGTCTGTCCGTCGGTCAAGACCCTTTTTCTCAGGAATGTGTGGAGTTATAAAGTTGAAATTAATATCAAATACTCAGAGCTGCAATCACTTGAAGCAGTGTAAAAATCAAACTTCTAAGTCAACGCAATCAGAAGATACGGGCGTTTATGTTCCGGAATCAAAACCTATAAGGTACTTCCCGTTGCCCTAGAATCGAAATTTGGTAAGAAGCAATTAGTCAATTACATGTAGCACAAGTAAAGAAAAAAAATCCGAAAACCGAAAATTTTTAGCTACATTACAAAAAAAAATCCCGTGATAAACCATTTAAATACCTACAAATTTGTACGGAACCCTTGACCAGTTTTTATTAAACGCTATTGGTACAAATTACCTACTAATTTAATTTAAAAATATCTTTTAGTAACAAAAAAGAGAATACAAGATACCTACGTAGCTCTACATTCGACTAAATCTTGCATTGTAAGTACTAGGGCGCAGTCAGGCGCAATGTTGCAAGCAAGTGAGCCGTAAAATGAGAAGCCAGTACGACTAGAACAGTTGCATTGCATGGGTGTCTACCGATCGTACACACGTTATCAACTCAAGCTATACATTTTTCAGTAGGTCAGTATACATGACCTCAAAATTCAAAATTCATTTCTTGCACCAACTAAGTACTCCAGGACCCGATAAAATTTCGGTTATTCTTATCAAAAGAGCTTTAAAATCCTTACTAGTACCAATGATGCATATCTTCAACCTGAGCCTAGAGACCGGTACCTTCCCAGAATGCTGGAAAATAGCTGCGGTTTCCCCCATCTACAAAAGCGGTCCCAAACATGTACCAGATAACTATAGACCTATAGCACTGCTAAGCTGTGTCTCTAAAATATTAGAGAGGATAGTTAACACCCGTCTTATTTCTTTCATTGATAAAAACCATCTCATCTCTGATAACCAATTTGGATTCCGAAAGAATAGGTCAACCGAGGATGCTGCTACTCTTCTTGTTGATTGTGTCTCCTCTCATATTGAGAAAAATGAAAAATGCCTAGCCATTTTCCTTGATCTTGCGAAGGCCTTCGACATGGTTTCAACTGGCCTTCTCCTTAAGAAACTGGAATGCATAGGAATACGAGGAATTTGCCTTGAATGGTTTAAAAGCTACCTAACAAACCGAAAGCAGTACACGAAAGTAAGCTCTTTCACTAGTGATCAACTCCCTATTGATTTCGGAGTTCCACAGGGTAGTGTACTTGGTCCCACGCTTTTCATTGTTTATATTAACGACATACTAAACCTTTCCGTAAATAATGCTGAAATTATAACTTATGCAGATGACACTGCCGTAATATTTCACGGAGAGTCGTGGGAACATGTACACTCTCTAGCAGATGAGGGATTATCACTAATCGCAAACAACCTGGACAGAAACCTGCTCACGCTAAATGGCAGTAAAACAAAATATATTGTTTTCTCCAAAACCGCCGCTTCAAACCCACCGGAACACCTTAAACTCAAACTACATCATTGCTCTTCTAACATTTCTACTTCCTCTTGCGACTGTCCTCCTCTTGAACGTACTTCTTACATTAAATATCTTGGTATTCTTATCGACGACCACCTAACATTTAAGCAACATATATCCAACCTTTCTGGCAGAATAAGAAAACTCATTCACACCATGCGTAGACTACGAGACTGTCTGCCCACAGACACACTACAACAAGTTTATCTAGCGCTATGTCAATCGATAATTCAGTATTGCATCACTGTGTGGGGTAGTGCTGGAAAAACCTACCTAATCGAAGCTGAAAGAGCACAGAGGGCGCTTCTTAAAGTAACTTTTAAGAAACCCTACCGGTTCTCTACAGATTTACTTTACCGCGAAACGAAAGTCCTCAGAGTCCGCCAGCTTTTCATTCTTTCTGCTTGCACAAAAACGCACAAAAATATTAAAAGGAGACCCGACTACGCAACTATCTTAAACAAAAGAAACTACAGAATCCCAACACCTGACAGCACCTCATTGCTAGCAAGACGCTCCCCGGCCTACTCTCTCATTAATACATACAACAAAGTCTGCAAACTCTGCGAAATTAAAAATACTACCTCATTCGGCTGCAAAAAAATTGTAAAAGAAACTCTGCATAACACTGGTTATGATGACTCTGAACTATTAGTATAAAGACCCTGACCTGACACCAAATCAAATGAAGCACAATGGAACAAACACACACACTTACACAAACGAACCAGACGCTCACACAACACTCACACATCACACACACACACCACACAAACATCACACATACATACACACGTAAGAACCATACCACACCTGAATTCACCTTTCTAGTCTCCACTCTGGAATTCGTACTCCGAGCCCCAAGATACAGACTAACTGTCTAGTTTGGGGCTCACTAGTTAATAATAATATATCATATTTAAGCTACTCATGTCGTCCGAACTTAATGTTAACAAGTGAATCCTGCTTAATGTGTATTACCTGGACAATAAATATTTTTCTATTTTTTCTATTTTTTTCTACTTAACATTGCACAAAATAATTTCTGGTACTTAATCGCCTTTTATTTTTGGTGTGAAAATGTTGTGCTTATGGGTGCATACAATGGTGCAGGGGTCGTGGGACCGATCAGGACCAGGCCCGTGCCGGACGGCGCGTACGTGTTCCACGCGCGCTCAAAGAGATGTCAGCAAAAAGGAAGGGGCCTGCCAGGGCCGAAGCATGCGGGGTGCGGGATTGTCCGAAAGGGTTACCGCTACCCCGGAACATAAAGGGCTAAGGAAGGAACACGGATGGGTTTTAGTCAGTAATAGTCTGACACTCCCTTCCGCTCCACCCAGAGCGGGAGCATTTGATGATTTCCCATCCATAAAAAAGGGGCAGTGGGAGTATTTAAAGTTGTGTTATAGCATTAAAAATTTGTTTTCTTAAAAAAAAACGTCAGTAAAAGTTGGAATTTTGACCTTTAATATCTCCGTAACTAGAAGGTTCCCAGGAAGGGTCCAGTAGGTAGGTACAACAAAAAAAATTACAATGATGGGGAGTGCAAGTGACTCTCGCCTTAAAGGCCGGCCGCAAACGTCCGGTTTCCTGATTCGGAATTCAGATTCGGAGACCTTGAATGCACGCATTTCATACAAAATTTGCATGCGGGGTCTCCGAATCTGAATTCCGAATCAGGAAACCGGACGTATGCGCCCAGCCTAAGTCAAAGTTTAAGTGTATTTTTTTAACCGACTTCAAAAAAAGGAGGAGGTTCTCAAATCGGTTATTTTTATAATGTTTTTTTACCAAAGAACTCCGTTATTTATAAGCCGATTTGCAAAATTATTTTTTTTTATTTGAAAGGATATACTTTCAGATTCGTCCCATAGGAATTTCATCAAAATCGGTTGAGGAGTTTGGTTTTTAAACTAATATTAGATACTGGTAAAAATTCAAGTAAACGAAATTGTTTTTGTATGTACCTACGTTGCGCGATATCTCCGGCAATATTGTGTTGTAAATCGATTTAAAAAATTATGTTTTTAATGGATAGGGTATGTGTCAGATGTGTGTGTGGATATGTAGGTATGTCCCATATAAATTAACTTCGCTTGGGTAGTTTTTGAGTTAACTTGAATAATACGTATTTTTGCCACTTAGGTAGGACTTCCGAAATAAAAGTTATTTTTCACTTTGTAAGTTTGTAGATGGTTTGTAGTATCTTTTTTGAAAGTCGATTGTTTTTTTTTTTTGTAAAAATGTTTTTATTATCTATGATATAAAGGGTCGTTAAAATGAGCTCCAATTAAATAACTAGAACTCCAGACCAGAAGCATGTTGTATTGATTGACACATTAGAACAAGTTCGAGTAGTTTTGTTTGTGGACCGCCCCCGGCGGAACAAATGTGAGGCAAAGGAAAACAAACAGACAGACACTAGTGATGCTCATGCGGTAAAAAAGCGACAGATGTGGTGTTGGCTCTTAATTAAATTGTTTTTTTTTATCGCTGCTTTATTTGTTATTAATTAGGTAAGGGTGTAAATACCGGCTGACTTTTTTATCGTCTGGGCAAAAAAAACAGGATAACCGGTCAAGCGGCGCGGTTCGCCGATCGGCGACGAAACAATAGAAAATCAATTGTGTCTCATTAGCGGAGCTTGACAGATTAAAAGTGAATGGATTGGACGCCTTTGGGGCACAGAAATTTCTTTTTTTTTCTCAGAAAAAAAAAATTACATTCAATCCTTTGAAGTCAGCCGATGGCTTCAATGAAAAGATTGAATGTCGCTACGAATTCATTGATGATTTCCGCGTGTAGATTATATACAGGGTGAATTTTTCAAGTGGGCGTGGATGGCCAAATTCTAAACTATAAGGAATAGCGAAAAGTACTCAAAGGAGTCGCGGGCTCGATTTTGATGAAAACTAAAACTGCATCATTGGATTTTTGAAAAATCAATATTTCTTTCTAGCCAGGAATCGAACCTGTTGATTTTGAAAAAAAAAAAACACACTGTATTATTACATCATTCGATAGTGTCTCTAATAAGGATCAAATTCTGCGAAGTAATGACATAAGGCATTTAATATTACAAACAGATATTCCAAATTTATTTATTTATATGTACCTATAGATAATTTAAAAAATACAACCGAATTAAGAACCTCCTCCATTTTTGAAGTCGGTTATAAATACTTGATAATAAATATGATTCTAAGCAATTCAGTGACTTTTAAGTTAGGTACCTTGTTTAATTCTTGCAAACAAAGGTTCATAGAGATTGACTCAACAAAAAGTTACTTGAACCGTACCAATTATGAAATTATACAAATCCGATACAAACGGGAGCAGATTGCCGCGAAATTATTCACAAAGCACCCCAGGCACGGACTTGATGATATTGTATTAGGTGATCACATACGAATGCGATTTTAATGGATACGCCGAGAGCGCCCCTCGTAAACAGCCCAGCGACCTAATAGCGCAACTAAAAAGAGCCCAATTTCCTCGCCATACCGTTTGACGTTTACGTCGTTTCGCGCGCAAACTTGACGCAACCCCAATCTAAATTAAAATCTAAAACCTTGTAAACAAGGCAAGTGCTCACTTTTTCGGGGATTTTAACCCTCGGAATTAACGAGAGATATAAAATAAAAGGGGGCTCGTTTCCGAGTGCGCTGCGGTGGTTTGTCATTGTTTTGGATGCGTGTGCTGACGTTATTTTTTATTGCGTTTTGTTTGTGATGTCTTAATTGGAGATACTGATTGAAAATTATTGATATGGACATCTTAAAATAAGTCAATGTTTATGCTCGGTAGCATTGCAGTTCCTAAATGTGTAACGTGGAGAAACACTGATAATAATAATATATTTTTGGGACGTTTACCCCGCGTCCTACCTAACCAAAGGCGACGGTCGCACGAGTACGTGATTGACGCGATCAAGTACAGACGCCAGAACATCAAGCTACTACAATCTGTCAAATTTCTTTAAGAGATTTTCAACTTTATTGGTAAAGAATAAGGTTCAAAGTTGATTGGGAAAATTTGACAGTTTCGGGTAGCTTGATGTGCTGGCGTCTGTACAACCGCGACTTGATTGATCGCGCCAGTACGTCATAATCTATATACCAAAGGACATGTCTGGTGGAGCAATGGGCGAAAGTCTAGACAGTCAAAATGTTCAGTAATGATTGTTATATTATTATAATCGTCGTATTTTATAGTTTATTAATTAATAAGTTTCAGGAGTCAGGATCTTGCGTAAACTGGTCAAAATAAGGATTATACGCTAGGGATTTTTCTTAAGGTGATTGGATACTGACACTTTTTCATACATTCTTTCGGGGTACAAATCTCGAAAAATAAACGATTTTTGCAGAATAAAAGCACGTATATTAAGTTGTTATGACTTATTATTGACGCATATCGACAAAAACCTATAAAAAAAACACTATTTCCAGGATATCTAGGCCTGACAAAATCGATAAATTTTTCTATGTGTGCGCGGCCGGAACACGCCCTCTGCAGGATATTTCAAAGAACTATCGAGAAGCAGAACACAAATTTTTGCTAAGGTTATCAACAACAATTGATCTTGCTCGTTAGATGGCGTTGTTTGTCAATGTCAAACAGGTTGGCCAATTTTATAATAAATCGTTGAATTATGCGTGTTTTTTTTGACAAGTTGCGAATCGTTGGTAGGAGGTATGCAATATTTCTTACAAGGCTGGCGCGGTGGCTCTGCCCGCGCAGTTATATATTAAATCAATTTATCAATTGAATCATGAAGTGCGAAAAAATGCTTTACCTACTTATTGATAGTATTTGCGATCTACCCTGGGTTCGATATTACTGTATTGAATGTATGTACCTACATACTAAGTTTATGTACCTAAGTACCTACATAAATGTAAGTACTAACTTACACTTGAACTGTCTTCGAGAAATTTTCTGAATTAAAAATCTTTCTGCATTAGGCTGGTAAGTACCTATTGAGAGAGCCCTTCCCAGTTCCCACTGTTCCCAGACCGTCTATCCTATCGTCAACGCGGGCATAGTCAAAAGCTTGTTCACAGAACACTATTACCTTTCCCTAGCGGAGCTAAGCTTGTTTTTGTTGTTCAATCCAGCGCATTGTTTGAAAAAGAGGCAAAGCAAAAAGAGAGAGATAGCGCCTGAACGCTCGGTTGGCGTTCGGTTCGGGTTCGGTAACTTCCGCCGCTCACTCGCAGGCGGCAGCATGGACTTTGGGCGGCAGGCCCGGCCGGCACTATTGATATCTATTCTGTGATTGGAGCGCTTGGGTGGGTTAGCCATTCATTCATGATGTCGCATCGCACCTCGCATGCGCCTCGCTACTTGGCCGCGCGCATAAATGCACTAGTTTTGTAAATTGCTCTGCATGCAGGTACATATAACTACATACCTATAGTACGGACGAAGCGCTTGGCCCCGCGCCGGGGAGATGTGTGTTTGAATTTTTATCAATCTAGGTACCTACCGAACTAGCGTTATTTTTGACTATATGGAAATTATTTATAATATACACAAATACTTTAGCTTTTTCATATTATGTTTGTTCCTAACTAATATTATAAATGCGCAATTGACTTTGTTTGTTCCACTTTCACGCTAAAACGGCTGAGCTGAACGGATTTACTTAGATGAAATTTGGCACATGGGTAGACCATGACCTGCGGGGTAATTGCGTAACACACTATCAGTAGCAATGGCTTTCATTTTGACAGTTCAACAACATTCATTGCATCATTTACGTTTTTGAGCAAAAACATTTTTCGAACCATAGAAATGATATACATTATGTTTCGAACATAGGTAATGCAAAGCAATGGATTAGCAATATTCTTCAAAATGATTCAGATTGAGATTGATAATGATTGTGTTACGTAGGTAATTAGAATGCTGGGTTAGGATTACGACATAGGATACTTTTTATTCCGGTAGTACGATTTCGTGGGATAATCTCCGACATCCACGCGGGCGAAGCTGCGGGAAAAATCTAGTACCTCCATAAAGTACGAAAAAGTAAAAGTAAATAATTTTATTCTACCTATGGAGTAGAGTAGCAGTACCTACCTAAATAAATTCTTAATTCCGCGTTCCGTTACCTAATCTCAACTTCTTCAATAGACGTATTGAAGAAGTTGAAATTAGGCAACGGACTTGTATAAAATGTAGGTACGTACCGTATATAAATGTAATACCTAGTACCTACTTGTACCGCGCAGTACCTACAGGCACAAAATATAGAGAGTACCTACAGACTGCCATCCGCGCGAGACACGCGTAGCTGTGAAGTGCAAAAATGGAGTAACAAAAAACCGGCCAAGTGCGAGTCGGACTCGCCCATGAAGGGTTCCGTAGCAGCAAGTAACATAATATAAAAGTTCTTGTAGTTCGTTGTAACTTTGTGAAAGGTAAATTGCGGTTTTTGATTTATGACGTATTAAAAAAAAACTACTTACTAGATCTCGTTCAAACCAATTTTCGGTGGAAGTTTACATGGTAATGTACATTATCTATATTTTTTTAATTTTATCATTCTCTTATTTTAGAAGTTAGAGGGGGGGGGGGGACACACATTTTACCACTTTGGAAGTGTCTCTCGCGCAAACTATTCAGTTCAGAAAAAAATGATATTAGAAACCTCAATATCATTTTTGAAGACCTATCCATAGATACCCCACACGTACAGGTTTGATGAAAAAAAATTTTTGGAGTTTCAGTTGTAAGTATGGGGAACCCCAAAATTTATTGTTTTTTTTCTATTTTTGTGTGAAAATCTTACTGCGGTTCACAGAATACATCTACTTACCAAGTTTCAACAGTATAGTTCTTATAGTTTCGGAAAAAAGTGGCTGTGACATACGGACGGACTTATTGTAGTACCTATAAGCTAAAAAATACGATCATTTCCTTTCTTGCTGTTTCATTCTCAACAATGAATCAAATAACTAGATACGAGTACCACTACTACACTAGTTTTTTGTGTTTTTTGTTTTGTGTGTTTTTTGCCAAAGTTGACAACCCCAGCGCGACCGCCGAGCGTAGGTATGAAAAGTGCAAGTACCAAATTACCTTTCTGTTTTGTGCGGTTGATCAAATAAAGTAATCTGAATACAGTCATTTATATTTACGGTACCTACTTTGAACAAAAAACATTTGTTGTTAATTTTTGTCTCTGTCTGTTTATTCCGGCTAATCTCCGAAACAGCTAGACTGATTTTGACGAGACTTCCACTGGCAGATAGCTGATGTTATAAGTTCCGCGAAAAAAAATAGGTGAAAATAAATGAAATTCAATACGTACAGACGCAAGTACATCAATCTACTACCGCGGTAATATTACCTATTATGCGAGTCATACCTACGCGCCGCGAGTTCGGTTTACACTCGGTAAACAAACAGTCTCGAATGCTCCACAGTGACGAACGGACGCCGGACGATGTGATGGTTTTGTACGCAGTTACGAGCGTAGACCATATAGGTACATACCTACTGTTTGACAAATTGTACAGAAGACCGAGGAGTACAGTCAGCCACTGTGTATGGCATTTGTGGACTACGAGAAAGCCTTCGATTCCATCGAAGTATGGGCAGTTCTGGCCTCTCTGCAATGATGTCGAATTGACTGGTGCTACATCGAAGTGTTGAGATGTTTGTATGATGCTGCAACGATGACTTTCCAGATCCAGGATCAGAAAACCAGCCCCATCCAACTGCTCAGGGGGGTGATACAGGGGGATGTCATATCCCCTAAATTGTTTGTGAAATACTAGAAGAAATACTAAAATTCACGGCAGTAGTACTTATATGTCACGAAATCAAAATCACAGCTGAGTAGACTTTACGAGTAATAGTCGACCAACTTTTAGTTGCAATGTATGGGAGGACATGATTTTCAACTACAATGTTAAGCTTGTTCTTGGGATAAATTCATTTCGACTACGGAACTCTTCATTGTGGTCCGACATGGACTTGGCCGGTTTTTCCTTGCTAATTTTAATGTAACTTAGGGTGTAAATAAGTACCTAATAAAAGATGTATAGAATCTTCAAAACAAAGTCGGTACCAACAAAGCTCAATATCGAAGAGAGAGAAGAGTTCAATAAACTTTATTTGCAACTAGCTGCGCCCAGCGGTTTCACCCGCATAAGTTTCGATCCCGTGGGAATATCGGGATAAAAACTATCCTATGTCCTTCCCCATACCTACCAAATTTCTTCTAAATCGGTTCAGTGGTTTAGGCGTGAATAGGTAACATACAGACAGACAGGCAGAGTTACTTTCGAATTTATAATATTAGTATGGATATAATATAGTATAAGTATATACAGGGTTATTGGAACAACACTAACATGGTCATTGTACTCATCATTATGAACAATTTTTTTTACTATGGGACCAAACCTGAAATCGCGAAAAAAAATCAGCTGTTCCCTACATTTATGTTCGTATAGGTAACTCGTCAAAATGTAGGGAACAGCTGATTTTTTTTCATTTTCTCATTTGAAATTGGAATTGTTGGTTTGAGTGGACGCTGGTGTATGTGAATTTGTTGGTTTTTAGGCTAAACATACAAACACACGTAAATAGTAAACACATAATACATATTACACATAACACTTATATACATATACATACACATACACACAACAGTAATAAAATTACACTAATAATTAAATACCCACAACCGTGTGTACACGGCCTAATAATTTCACGCGTCTGTACACTGCCTTACTGCCTGCGACGGCGGGCACGCTGGGCTGCGGTTGAATGATACATTATTATTATACCTACGAGTGACCGAAATTCGCGGAATTCCGTCGCGCCGCTCTGCATCTCTCGCGCACGACTCAAATAAACATTTTATATATTTTGTTTTATAGTAGCGTTTAATTATACAAAGAATCTTAACTGTCCCGTTGGTTTCGTGGTCACAAGTGCATCTGCCGTTCTCGGGGTCCTGGGTTCGATTCTCAGGTCGGACAGTGTTATTAAAAATGGGTTTTTCCCGTTAGGAGTTTCTTTACTCTTTTTCTTTTTTTTTTGCCCGGAGTTTGGAAATTGGTGGCGTAATACCCCCGTGCCTCGGAAAGCACGTAAAGCCGTTGGTCCTGCGCCTGTTCTCTCTCCTGTATTTGCGCACACACTTGTGCACTATAATATCTCCTGCAAACCTGGC